>OY288271.1:87197600-88397600 GCA_958450335.1 Hibiscus tridactylites | reverse complement strand
TTTTTTTGTCTTTTTATTTGCCCTATTCATGTATATTAATGAATAATTTTTATTGTTTTATAAATAATATAAGTAGCATAAAATCATTGATAGAAAATATAAAGAAACACAAGAAAATAGCAGACAAATTCTGTTTTTTTTTTCCACATATCATATATTGAGTGCCCAAACTAGGAAAATATTTTTTCTACGTAAATTCCTGCATTAATTTATGTAGGTTTGCATCAAATTATATACATAGTTTAGAAAACACAAGGATTTGTAATATCCTACGTAATTAGAAGATTTGATAAGCAATGTTTAGGCCCTATGCTCTTAGGCCTACAAAGTAAAACTTCTTGTGTGAAAAACAGACCTTCTGGTGTGGGGTCAGTTCTGTCGGCAAACCCTAAAAATTATAGTTGGACTCCTTTGCATCTTATCTCATGTTTCATGCTCTGTTTTTTTATCTTGAAATTTTTGTTTATTGTTTGAGTAGATAGTTACTTTTATCCTTATTTTTTTAAAGTATTTCAAATTTTAATTTTTTGGATGAAAATTGTTAGTCAACTAATGATAAACAACTTGAAATGACTTGATAGAATGACATGTCAATAGAAAAAATAATTTTATATTTATATAATTTGTAAGAAACTTAAAGTCCGTTTTGTTTTAGAAAATGAAATTTCTAAGAAACTTAGAAAGACTAGGTTTAAGGTGCAATTCCTTTTCATTAAAAGATAAAAAGAAGTTAAACTTTTTGAGTAAGCGTTGATGGCCGGTTGGTCAAAGGTGCTTACCTGCTCCATTCCCCTTTCCTTTAGATTTTGGGTTCAAGACCCAATAAGAACATTTTTTTTCTTAAAGTCTGTCTTCCCCTTCTAGGTAAAAATAGTAATAGTAGTATTTATCAAAAAATAAATTTTTTAATGTGGAGAGGTTTTCTTAATGAGGGCATGTACTAACTTTTTCAATTTTTATCTTTAATAAAATCGATTGCTGAGGAAAAAAATAAAATCTAAAGGACAAATGTTTTTTTAACTTTTTATATTAAAATCGAAAGCGTAGAAATCAGGGATGGAACTATGTGGGGCGGGGGATTTTTTCACTTTTATTCTTTTATTGAATTTTTTAAAAAATTAATTTATTTATGAATTTGTCTCCCCACTTTTAAACATTTATAATTTACCCCCAACCCCAAATTCTAGCTCCGTCCATAATAGTAATGCATATATTTAGTTCATTTCTTAGGAGGAGAAATTATATTATAGGCTCGGCTCGTCACGTCATCTATGGTCTCAACCAATAAAAAGCATTCATTTCATTAATTTTTTTTCATATCATTTTTTTACCAAGTGAATCTATAATTGGTAAAAAAATGTTTTTTTTAATTTAATTTACAGTAAATTTAAGTAAAGATTCACTCGGTAAAAATGATATAAAAAATTAATAAAATTAATATTTTTTATTGGTTGAGACCATAAAAGACGTAACGAGCCGAGTCTATAATATAATTTCTCATCTAAGGTGTATGTAGTAGTTCATTAAGTATACTATTAATTACTAATGAAAATATTGAAAATGAAATTGCATAAAGAAACTCACTTTCCAAATTAAGGAATACAGGTAAGCAATGGTTGCCAGTTGCCACTTGCCACTTGATCAAGGTTAAGTGTTCGGGTAACTTAGCAAACAGTGTATTTTGCAATTTGCAAACGCTCTAAAAATGATTTGCAATAATTGTGATTAAGTCCCACCAATTATCTCATTAAACGAGCTGTACCTGCTTGAATTAATTTCCTTGAGTCAATGCACGAACCAAACATTTATGTTCCATTAATTTGCACAAAGCATAAACATGAAGCTTCAACAGATCAAAAAGCATATGTTAATCAATTAAGAAATTAAAATTTTGATCCTACACCAGTTGTCACCTTAAATTAAGACAACTTCTCAAAGGCACGCCCTAATCACATTAAAACATATTCTTACTGGGAAGGGTCCACGACATAGCTAGCTTAGCTAGATCGAGTTTAAAACATGTTCAAACCATGGGACTAATTTGAGCTTTTACATACGCATATGCATGTTTTTGGTGCAAGAAACTGTAACAACAATAAGCTGCAAATTTCATGGCATTAATTTTATCAGAACTCAAAATGGAAAATGACAGTTTCTCTCTTTACATGCTCAAAAATTTCCATTGATAATTAACCCTCTTCTAAGTTTAAAAGAGATTAATCCGCATTGTCAATATTTCATTTTCATCCTATTTCAATTACACTATCGATATCGTCAATTTGAGGTGACAAACGGGTCATTCGATTCGGGTTCAATTCGATTCATTTCGAGTCTAACTGTATTCAATTTAAATTCGGGTGAGGTTGGTTCAGATCGGTTTGGTTTAAGTTCAAGTCTATGGTGATTTCGGGTCGATTCGATTGATTTTCGGGTTGGTTATTTTCAGGTTCATTCAGTTTTGGGATAATGAGAGATCGATCGATTTTAGTCGGGTTTTCAGGTCGAGTTAGGTTTTTACACCCCATATATGGCTTTATATATCCTGTATATTTGGCTTTTTGGTGAGTTGTGCAGCTATTCACTTCTTATCTTTCTTTATTTATTTTTAATATTTTTTCTTTATTCTGGGTTGCCTTCGGTTCGGGTTATTTTTTCTTTGATTGAAAATCGGTTTGTGTCTATTTTCGATTCAACTAAAATTCGATTCAGTTTCGGGTCGGTTCGATTTATTTCATGTTTCGGATCAAGTTCGAATCGATTTTGGGTCTCAATCGAGTAAATCTATTCGATTTTCGGGTCAAATTTACCGGTCTATCGTCTATTAACCATTTAAAATTAAACTCTTTTAAAATCATTATTAATGATAAACTATCTTCGATGCATCAAATACTTGATCTTAAAACACAAAAAATATAAAAAAAATTTGGTGTATTATATATAGTTTGAGAAAGCGCTTTCAAAGTATATTCTTCAGGTGACCACAAGTCCTCAACAGACACCAATCAATCAACTTGCACCCTAAAGAAGAAAAATGAAAAGTTCTTTTTTCACCCCCAGATATTAAATAATTAATCTATAATTTTTTTTTTCTATTGGCCCTGGCTTGTATAGTACGTGTTTTTTTCGAATAGAAATCTCCCGTCTCAAATTTAAGATTTAAAATTAAAAATTAATAATTTTAGTGTCAAGACATAAAAAAATCGTCAAAATCTTATCCAAATTCCTTAAAGGCAACCACTTTTTTTTTTCCTTTTCTTACAAAACCATGATAGCCTTTGGTACGTTAGGTGAGACAACAGTATCTTAAAAAATCACAATCTTCCTCGAAACCACCATAACAGATTGAATCAATTTTCTCTTTTCCATTAACAAATTAATGATTCCAAATTTCCAATGTAATTCAACCAAGTGATTACAATTATTTACTTATTTTGTCAACAAGCTATGATTAAACTTTTGTCAAGATTGTAACGAATTAGGGTAAGGTCACATTCCGCTTTGGAAATCATGATTACAAGCAGAAAAAAGAAAAAAGAAAAATACGTATTTAAACCTTATTCATGCAAATACGTATGTATAGTATATATGTTCACGTGTATATATATACGTAAATAAGAATACTTGGACGGATGAGCAGGCTTGACGGTTGACATGTACTTGTATCATACCGACAGATGGCACAAGGGATGCGGCAACGACGACTTAGTCAAGCTCCACAGATCAGTCTCGTTTCTGTGCAAATTTATGTGCGGTAATTGAATATCATCACCGTGACAAAGACTGAAAACCGCATTAGGGTCACTAAAGCATGTTAGTTGCTTGCTTGTCTCTACTTGACCATTTAGCTGGGATGCCACAAGTCGGTCCAGAGTGGCCCAGTCATTAACGCCATTTATGGTCTCATTATTGTTCGCGGCTGATGAAACCGTGCGATGATCACCACCGCCACCGGCACCACCGTCTCCTTCGGTCAGCATATCATCGAATGATTGGAAACTTGTGCGGCTTTCCAACCTTGGGAGATGCAAGAAACTTTGATCACGCAGCTCATCGTTGTCTGCTAGAAACATGCTTAGATTGTTGTTGTCGGAATTGGGGATGTTCATGTTGCTGAATAAATCGTTCTCCATCTTGCATGTCTTTCCCATATACGTAAAAATCTGATCCAGAGCCCCATCGTTGACTGAGCACGACGAGCTTTTAGGACTCTCTAGGGTTTTCTGATAATTCTTCTTTCTAAATACACGACAAACCACCCACCCTTCTTCACCCATCGAGTCTCCTCCAATGGGATTAGAAGCCTGCACCCAGTTACACAGCGTAAGAATTTTAATTTTTACACTTTTTTAAATCGTTGGATAGGTGAAACGGATGAATGAGATTAATCTTAGTCATTCATTTCACCCATCAAACGATCCACAAAACTTGTAAAACGGAAGAGAATTATTGCTTAGTGCTTACATTAAAGTCAAGGGTGTTGTTATCGTCAAGCCGGTACTCGTGCATAATCCAATCGGATTTTTGACCGTGCGGAGCTCTTCCTTTATAAAACACCAACGTTTTCCTCAACCCGATTCTTCTAAAGCTGCTATAAATGATCTTATCACGTCCGGTAGCTTTCCAGAACCCGGCAGCCGTTGCCCGATTAGTTCTCGTCCCCGTCGGGTACTTTTTATCCTTGTGGCTAAAGAAGTACCAATCGTTTTGTGGGGTGGATCCTATTTTGCATTTCTCTGCATACAATCAACGAAAACACACATAATTTTTTTTCGAAAAAAGGAAATTTGTGCCCACAATTGCGGATTTTAATCCAACAATTAGTACCTTGAATATCCCAGGGCTCAAGCTTATTAAGATCAACTTCCCGAATAACATCGAGGTCTATCCTTTCGTAAGCAACTTTCTTTCTGAGGTAATAGTGCAGAAGCTCTTCTTCCGTGGGATGAAATCGAAAACCGGGAGGGACCTGAGACTGACCATTTATTGATAAATTCATATTTTTTTTGGAAAAAATGAAAGTTAAGAGTTAAGGGAAGAGAAAGAGAGAGGAAAGCAAAGCATAGAGGTAGAGGGGGTGATGCAGTGGTGATGATTTATAATGGTTGAAAGGTGCATGAAAAGTTTGGGTACGATGGGCATTGGTGTACTTTGGAAATGAGGTCTATGCCCTTGAAAAGGGCCAACTACCTAAAAACTAGACATTATAGAACCCAAGGAAATAAATGGGTGAATATATAGGGACAGTAGGTCCCATGAGATTGGTTGTAAAAAAGAGGAGAACGGACCCTACATTGTAAAAAAAGTGGTTTACAAGTGTGAGAGCGGAGGGCACGCCCACATCTCAACTATGACCTTCGACCATAATATCTATTTGAAAACCACCTTTCTCTCTATCTTTATTAAAGTACAAATAAATTAAAGATTAAATGTGAAAATTGATCATGTAAAAAAAATTATTGGATGGAAATCAGCTCTCAAATCATATTTTCTTTAGTGCTCTTATTAAAAAAAAGTGGGTTTAGAGTTTATGGTTAGGGGTTGTAGTTAGGGTTTATGAAATTAGAGGTATGGTATAAATTTTTAGGGTTTAGGGTGTAAAAATTAGGGTTAGAGTTTAGAATTTAACTTTTAACTATTTTTAGTGTGGCATAAAAAGGGCATGATTATGGGCAGAGTATTTTTATTCTGATAAATTATAATATTTGTGTTTTTTTTTTCAAAAGTTTTAATAATAATTAAATATTGTATTCATATATACATAAGGGCGGATCAAAGATATATAGAGAGGCCTTGTGCAATTTATCAAAACAGGACCCTAAATTTTAAAAAATAAATGTTTGTTAATTTATATGTGTTAAGGCTAACTTTTAAATAAAAATAACTATAACATGATTCAAAATCTATAAATACAACAACATTTTTAATAATAATTAAATATTGTATTCATATATACATAAGGGCGGATCAAAGACATATAGAGAGGTCTCGTGCAATTTATCAAAACGGGTCTCTAAATTTTAAAAAATAAATGTTTGTTAATTTGTATGTGTTAGGCTAACTTTTGAATAAAAATTACTATAACATAATTCAAAATCTATAAATACATCAACATTTTTATTTTTTTTTTCATGTGTTTTATCACGAGTTCATTGTTAATCTTTTATTTATTTTTCTTGTAAGCATTTAATTCATTTTAAAACACTTATTTTCTTCAATTGTGTGCGATTAATCCGACTGCACATGTTCAGAACCATCCATGTATACACATACTATCGATATATCAGATATAAAATATCATCGGTTGTACCTTGAGAAACCACCTTAACGACGAGATAGCTCAAATGATGGGGTCGGAGCCACTGACCTTTCATGGCCCCCTAAACAAAGAAAGACATCATGCACTTTGTGGACTGTGTCTAACATCTACCGTCAGGGTGGACTGTGTTTAACAACTTCAACTGTAAGATATTTCATTCTTTTTATTTGAGAAAAAAAATATCTTTTGAATTTCATAATTCTCAATTAGGCGAGAAATCATTAGATGGACCCGGCTCATCGTCATCTGTGGTCTCAGTTAATAAAATTCATCCACCTCAATTTGAACTTTCAAATAACTACCCGCTTTTTTTCATAGCTAAAAACAAGGTGAAGGTTAACTTTAAAAAAATAACATGAAAAAATGTCATTGGATGGGACCACGGATGACGTGGTAAGTCAGACTCATCTAATAATTTTTTCAATTAAACTATATATGAATCATTTTAAAATTTAAATGATATGATATGGTTTTTTATAAATTTTATTTAATATTTAAATATAACTATACCATATAAAATATATATATTTTCAAATAAAAAACATGGACGATTTTTATTTTACAAATAATAACCTCTAGTTTTATTGAATAAAGGAAATACAATAAACTTACAAAAGGAATCTACAAAATTAGGATTGACTAACCATATTAACCGATAATTTCTCATAAAACTATTAAAGTGTACAACATAAAATATGACCTTACAAAGAAAAAAAAAATAATGGCCGAGTTTAATTCAAATCTATTTTTCTTTTAATTTTTTTAATTAAATATTCTCAGGTAAGCAAAAGAATAAGTACACAATCAAATTTTTTGTAAGTACAATATTTCTTTTGATTAAATAGAGAGTTGTCACACAAATATTAAAATTTTAAACTCAAACATGTAAAACGACATAAATATTGTTAATCACTCGATCAATTTGCATGTTTAATTTTCTTATCTGCCGCTCCTTTTGCTTTCTTTGATTTTACATTGCAACTGCTCAAACCTTTTCATTGGATGTATAATATATATCGTCTCAAAAAGTATAAACACTGATTAATAATTAATCAAATAGCGTGACAGATGCTCTTGCCAATGACAGATGCTCTTGCCAAGAGTGGTGTGAATCGACCTTTTCGATTTCAGATGTGTGGGTAGTTTTGATTTTTTTGGTGGTGTTTTTTGATGTTAGTGTTCGTTTTTTCTTTATACACTACTGCAAATATTGTTTTTTTTTTATTTAAATATAAAGAAATTTTTAACGAGGCTTGCGGTAGTATTGACCATGTATAATTTTTTTAATAAATCATACGTTTGTCGAGAAAAAAAAATGAAAGAAAGAAAAGAGAATCGTACATCATTATGAAGACGTAAAGCTTGACCACAACGCATGATGTTCATCTTAAGAGACCTGATTTTAATCGCTTTGTTTCAAGGTACGTGTATTGTCAAAGGGTTAATAATATGTATGAACATATAATAACTTATAATTAACTTTAGACTATTCGGAAAAAACATCTTATAATTGAAAATCTTTCACAAGCATAGAAAATTTAAAAGCTGAGAGACATTATTTACCGTGTTAATCTTCCTTAAACGAAGAAAACAAAATGGAAAAAGGATGAAAAACATAGAGTTGTATTCGTACCAACTAAGAGTTTGACTTGCATTAGTGGACGAATCATAATGTTTTAAAAATTCGATTTCGATTTAGGGCCCATACAAATGTATTTCAGAGTTGAGTAGTTTATGCTATTTACATGCATAGTCTTTTTCAGCTTGAAGATATCTAAATTAATTAAACTTTCATCTAATATGTTGAAAAAAAAAATGAAATGTAGACCAAATCAAAAGGCAATAGAAAAACCAAACGTTTTATACAGTAATTATGGTTTATTTAATTTCTTTCTTGGACTCCAAGGTGAAACTTCCGTGCAAGAATGTGTTGTTTTTCTAGTAGTATCTTCCAAAGCCGTGTAGATGTTAGCTTATAAAATAACACATTTAAAATAATTTTTTTTTTACTCATCCCTTTGTGTCCTGGTGGCAAAGGTCGATGTTTATCATCTCTTGGGACCCGAGATCGAGCACCAATATTGCATGTTGTGTGTGCCTTCCTTGAAAAAAGGCTAAAAGAAAATTGAACAGTGGAGTTGTATTACAAGATTTTTGGTGACACGCGGTACACTTTTAGCTTTAAAATGCTTCCTGAAGATAATAAATATGATGCCTTGTTTTTTGGTTATTGCATGTTGGGCGGTTTTGTAATAACTCATACGTAATTTAAACGGTGTGAATGAATCTGAAAGTCGCATTGATCACCAAAGTGACCCAGAAACAATTTACAGTTAAACAATAATATTTTCTTCAAAATGTCACTTATGCATAAAGCAGTTTAATAACTCATGCCCCAAATTTTAAAACAGAAATATATAATTTGAAATTTTTATATAAAAAAACATATGCATATATATATTGAGACATTCAAATGTTGAACTCAATCCCTTGCGACACGAACTACTTGAAAGGGGAAAATATATGAGGAGATTAAGGATGAAGCTATGATCAAACATTGAGAGGGATAAGACTCTATTAAGCCTTTAAATTTAAAAATTGAGATGGATAAAGACCTTATTTGACTAGTATTTAAACTTAGAATAACCTTAAATGTTATTATACCAAAATATTTTGGTCCCTGGAGGGGGTGAGCTAGAAAGTTCAATATGGTCTGGTGAGTGCAATAATAACTTCAGAGAATAAATATCCAACAAATCAGTTTATATTAACTATTAGTGATTATAGCAAACATAACTAAATTTCTCGTTGAACGATTCACGAACAGTTCGTTGAACGTTTGGCTCGTTTACAACTCTAATAAAATGATAATTTGGAGCACTTGAATTAGTTGATAATAAGGCAAAACATCACCTATGTTAACTATATGTCCAGTGACCATGACACTGATGATTTTATTAAGCTAACCACCTTCACTTATTAAAGGAGTCACTCTTTTACTCTCTTTTCTTCATTGCTTATGGTGTGGGCGATGGCGACCCTCCATTTACATAATTTTCAATGCCTATGTCAGGTCCCAAATGGGAGCCACAATTTCATTTTATTTAACACATGAAAAAAATGGTCTGAGATTTTATTAGTAGAAATGATACAAGTCATTTACCGTGCACCAAAAGTTTCATTCTTGTGATTTTGTTGACAAAATAGTCCCTTTGTCCTTGGTATTGCAGCTAGAGATTTGTTGACAAAACATGCTAGTTTTGCTTACCTAGAAAGTTCTAGGGTAAGGCGTCTTAAAATGAGGTACAACCGAATTTTTTACAAAAATTATAAGAATTTTAGTATTAATTTTTTTGGTATATACCGAAATTCTTATATTTTTTGTAAGAAACTCGGTATATACCGAAAAATCGATACTGAAATTCTTACAAAAATTATAAAATTTTCAGTTGCGCCTCTTTTTAGCTTCATTTTAAGGCGCCTCACGTTAGAAAAACTCTTGCTTACCTATTTAACGGGCATCTTGTGTTACCTTCCTATGGCACTTTATTGTGCTGTGTTCTGCTGGGCTTTGTCCCTATATTTTCTATTAAATAAACTGCATTGCTGAGTAGAATAAATAAATTCATTTGTACTACAGTAAAATTAATTGAGTTCCGAGCAAGTATAAACTAAAACTTTAACCCATAAAATTAAAAGGCATGTGTAAATTAAAATTTACACAATTTGTGTATCAAAGTTTTTTTTATTATATAATTTATATAAATTAAATATACAATACTATAAAGAAAATATATAATTTTTTAATAAAAGGAAAAGATATGTAAAATTCATAAAAATTAGATAAAAATAACATATATATTTTATGAAGTAATAATTACAAATACAAGCATACTTGAACAAATTTTAGAATAAGAATTTTATGTAATTTTTGGTGCTCTATTTATGTCTCACACTAAAAATTTAGGTTATGGTTTATGGATTAAGATTGTGATTTAGGAAATTTGGAGTAGGGTATATTTTTTAGGTTTTGGCTTTAAGATTTAGGGTTAGGACTTAGAATGTAATTTTTTCAGTGTTGGGTATAAAAAGAAACACCGAAAGGGGCAGAAAATTTTCATTCTAAATTTTAAGGCTCATACTTCGAGAAATTATATCATAGGCCCGGCTCGCCACGTCATCCATGGTCACAACCAATAAAATCCATCCATTTCATTAATTTTTTCAATGTCACATTTTTATCAAGTGAATCTTCAATCATATTTACTGTAAATTAAATTTAAAATCATTTTTTACCGAGTGAATAAAAATGTGACATGAAAAAAAATTGAAATGGATGAATTTTATTAATTGAGATCATAAATAACGTGACGAACCGGACCTATGATATAATTTCTCTCTTACTTCAGGTCGAGCTGAATTTAAATAATAGTGTATGATATTATGGTCATATTTGAGTCCTATTAGAACTCCATTTGGCCCATAAACACCTATAATTTCAAGATCATCCCCATGTAAAAAATTTAAGCCAACTACCTAGATTTTCTTTTCATTTTCTGTAGGGTTTGGCTTTGATGTGTGTGTGTTTGTGTATAAATATAAAACCCCTCACAACTCCTAACCTTTAGAGATCTCTCAAAATGTTTTAAAAGTTAGCAATTATAAAAAAGAATCCATACATGGCAAGCATTCCAAAAGGTTGGTGGCCTATAAATTTGTTGTTTGTGTTTAGCTACTCAAAAAGGTTTGGAGACAATGGAAACCATTCCCATGAGGAATAGATTTGTGATAACAAATGCAGTCTCCATTTTGTTCATTCTTATTGCAGTTGAATCCCAACCACTCGTCCCTTCCAATGAGTCTTCTTTGCAGACACAAAAGCTATCATCTGATGAATTCCCTCAAGACCCCAATGAGCCTTTCGAAATCGAGTTCCCCCTCGGAACGGAGTCGAACGACGAAACCCCGCCGCCACCGCCTCCATCTCCGCCACCACCATCGCCTACGAAGCCTGCTCCGTGTCCTCCCAAGCATGCTTGGACCCTAGATGACACATGTAAAACAAGGTGTTCTGCAATGTGCATGAGACACAAAGTCCCCTTTCTAAATAGCCTATGCAATGGAATCTGTGGTAGAAGATGCATACTTTATTATGCTCAGCTGATCTACAATTGTACTGTTCATTGTGCACATTCCATGCCAAGACTTGTCAAATGTGGTACAAAAACTATCTAAATTAATTTCCCTTTAAAATCTTTTTATTACAGTTCATACTTTTTATTTTCCTTGTTGTTGCAGATAAGAAGAGAGAAGCAGCCTATGTGAGCTACTGCTATCACAAATGCATCAAGAAATTCTAGGGCACAAGTCTCATTTCATGTCAAGGGAAGCAAATATATTTGGGTGTCTAAAAATGGAAGTAAAATATGACTGTTATTATGTAGGTGATACTTTTTTATTGGTGCAAGAAAATTAGAGAGGAATTGTCATTTTGTTATTTCACATACTCTTTGCAATATCAATCATGCCAAGAATGAGTTACAATTGTCATTTCATAATTTCACTTGCTCCATATCACGGGCCGGATCTTGATAAAACAAGTCGAGGGGCATATCTAAAACTTTTAAAATTTATAGAAGCATAAATTAAAATTTTCAAGAAAAAATTCTAAAAGGCTTAATTTAAAATTTTGAGAAAAGGGGACTTAATTAAAAAAAATTAAAGAAGTATGAATTTAATGAAATTTCTAAAATTTTTGAAGGGGTTAAATTTAAAATTTTCAAAATTTGAGGGTTTAAATATGATTTGTTTAAGATTTTGAGGGGCACCCTCTGGCGTACAATATTAATATCTTGGGTAAATTACATAAATAGCTCATCTACTATAAAACGCTTTTTTGTTGAGTCCCTCGACTAATCTCGCACTCGTTCGAGCCCTCCAATGTGCCTCCCCAGCCTCCATCATTGCGCACGTCCCCTGACCAAGCTAATGTTTTTAAATTAAGACTAAACTGATTGAATGCATAAATATGGAGGACTAAATGTGTTATTATTTTAATTTTTTTGTTAACTGTCACTTCATCGGCCATTAAATTTTTACGGACACTAAATCAACTTGTATTTTTTTAAGTTGGACTCAACAATATAGCATCTTATAATCAAAGGATTATTTATGTAGTTTAACCTAATATCTTTCAAGGACAGAATCATGCAAAGAATGAGAAATAATTGTCATTTCAGGATTTCACCTACTCGCTGCAATACTAACATCTTTAGATGATAAGGCCATGCAAAGAACGAGATAGAAATTGTCATTTCATTATGTCCTACGTACATAAATATAAGGTAACTAAAGTTTGAAAATTTGTAAAAGAAATAATCTCAACTCAACATAAATATATGATTTTTTTAAAACGCGCCAAATGTTAAATAATATAGGCTTAAGGGTGTAAGAAGCCCTTGAACTTTTAAAAAATAATCAATTAAGCCCTTGGACTTTTTTGCACCCAATTGAGCCCTTGAACAAAGAAATTGAATCAATTAAGCTATTGAACCAAGAAATTGAATCAATTAAGCCCTTTGACCAATTTTGACCATTAAATCTTGACTCTTTTTTTCTTCAGATATTACCGGCACATGATACACTGCAGTTTCGTCATGCTGCATTTACAAAAAAATCGAAAAGTATTTTTTATAAATTTTATAAGTTTTTTAGAATTTTTAGAACCTTTAAAGATTTAATGGTCAAAGTTGGTCAAATGGCTTAATTGATTCAATTTATTGGTTTAAGGGCTTAATTGATTAAATTTTGTGGTTCAAGAGCTTAATTAGGTGTAAAAAAACTTTAGGAGCTTAATTGATTTTTTTCAAAAGTTCAAGGGCTTCTTACACCCTTAAGCCAATAATATATCACAATCTTAATGATACAAAACAATACTCAAATCGCATTCTATAAATTATGAGTAAGATGTGCTAATAAAGATCGCATATTTATACTAGATAAGTTTTTATCTATCTTGTTTAGGTCTAAATATATTCCAATTAAATTTGAGCTTGTTTCGAATATATTGAGTGGCTCTATATTTGAATATTTGTGTGTGCTTTATCAAAAGATTTAGAAAAAAAATATGGTTACATACTGTTAGGGGTGTGCAAAAAAATCCGATCTGAGTAACCCGATCCGTTTGTCCTATGATCCGATCCAAAAATGTGAATATCCAATCTGTTTTTAAATTTTCGAATAATTCGGATATCCGATCCGATAAAAATATTGGATAATCAAATCGGATACGGATCAGCCTAAAAGTAAATTCGGATTATCCGAAAACTCGATTAAAAATTTAAAAAAAAAAAATTAGCCCAAGACCCAAGTCTGTTTAGCCAAACCCAATTAAAATCTCTCTCTTGATAATTTCTCCCAATTCTCAAATCACACTTCCAAATCTCCACCTTTGGCAGCCTCCACTCACTCACCGTTGTCTCTCACCGTAACTGATCGCCGTCGTCGTTGCTCACGCCTCACTCCTCCGGTGACCGGCGGCTGATCATCTTCTCTCAAGTGTCACGAGTCACGACTCTGTCTCCTCCCACACTCAAGTCTCAACTCTCGATCAATGACGGGCTGAAACCCTCCTCAAGGACCTGAACTTCAATCTCAATCCGGGGTAAGATTTTTATTTTTTGCTGTTCTTTAAAAGAAGTTGGAGTTTCTAGTCTTCTATTTGTTCTTCATCGTCTGTACAAGGTCCTTCCATGATGGGGTCTCTTTTTTTTTTTCAACTTTTGATCATTACTTGGCGCACTTTGTGGGATTTTTGAATGAATGGATAGAAACTTTGGTTTTTTAATGTGATTAGTGATGAGATTATTCCGGGACAGAAACTACCCGTGTTTTCGGCTTATCATCATTTTGAATTTGATTATTGGATTGAGTTTAATCTTTCGCATTTAGATTCCAATCATTTCAAATCAATGGTTTCTATAAATTGGCATAAAACTTTTATAGCTTTTACAGATGATGAAAGAAAATAGATGAACCAGTGGGGAAAAAATAGTGGCAGATGCCGTCGGTTGTTTCGATAATAAGAGAATGAGTTGCATATATGCTGGAAAACAATTAGAATATTGATTTTTGGTATATGAGTGTATGAAGTTTGCTACCCAGCTTCTAATTAATTTATTTCTTTTGATTTTAATTCTATATATATATATTATAGTACTGTGTAATATGAAAATATGTAATTTTTAGTCTAAAAATGTGTGTAAAATTATAAACTTTAAATCGAAAATTTTGTTAAACTAAGTAATAAATTCGGATATCCAATTTTTTCGAATCGGATACGGATCACTATTATGACTATTTGAAATATTCGGATATTCGAAATATTCAGATCAGATATTATTCGTATCCGATAATGCACACCCTATATAATGCTATGTGATCGTACCAATATTTAAAAAAAAAATTGAGGAGTATTTGTTGCCATTTGTTTTTAAGTGTCCAAACTTCACCAAAACTTTTGGTTTTATCTTCAAATTCCATTCAACATTTATTATGACTAGAGATGGCTATTTGACCTAGACCTGACGAGTTTTGACTTGATCTTACAGGGTCAGTATTTTAAAAATAAAATTCAGGCTCGAGTTGGGTTCGGATATGAATTTATGAGGATGAGATCGGGTCAGGTTTGGGTTTAAGGTGAAAAATATTCTACCCGACTCGAACCGAAATAACAATTTAATTTTATTTTAAATATTTAGGTATAATTGCTATAATGCCCATTTTTATATTTTTTTTCAATTATCTCTCTATTTTATCTAATAAAAATGGAATAATTATTATAATTCTCCCTTTCTATTTGCATTTTCTTCAACTAACTCCATATTTTATCGAATAATAATTTTTTTTATTTATGTCGGGTCGAGTTAGGTTCAAATTTTTACTCTAGAATCGAATTCAGGTTGGGTAAAACATCATAAAATGTTGAGTCAGACCGAATTTAGGTAGAAGTGTTAAATTTTTAGGTCGGACGCGAATTAACTAAAAACCCGACGTATAACCATCCCTAATTATGACTCGTAAAATACTAAAATCCAGATAAAATATAAACTTGTAGATTATTAGATTTCAAAAGCGTAGGGGGTGAGATAAATTGGAGGTGTTAGAAAAGTGATTAGAGTTGTTATTGGTGTGAGTTTTGAAGACGTAAAGGTTAATAAAAGTATTAATTGTCAATATGTAAAAGCGGAGGGGTGAGATAAATAGAAAATGAGTTAGAAAAGAGAAAAAAGTATAATATGTAACTGTTGAGGATTAATCTTATGAAATTAAAATTAAATTAAACATTATGTAAAGGTTAATAACTAAATTTATTATTGTACTCTATTAAAAAATACATTATTACTATACCAATATTATTAATTGTCATGTCATTTTCATTAATCTTTACAAAAGTATGAACTTATTATTATATTAAATTGAATGATAATTTCGTAGTTTTTTTATAACTAACAACCTAAAAAGTAAAAACAACTATAGTTGGACGGTTAACTAAATATTTTATAAATAAAAAATGCATAATGTCAAAAATGTCTTGACTGGATAATTATTTTTACCTTTATTCTTTTTATGAAATGATTTAACTCTTAAAATTTTATTTTTAGTCAAAATGGTTAATATGTATAAAAAAAATTGTTAATCAACTAACAACAAATGGCTTGAAATGACATGATTAACCTACATGACAATGCGCACTGACATGACAGTGTCATAAAAACAAATGTGTTGACTTGAAAAAATATCACATCAGACAAAAAATAATTTTATAAAATATTTTTTCCTGCTGTCTTATGATTATGTCCAATCATTTCAAATTGCTTATCGTCATTTTTCTAAGAATATTTATTCATTGAGACATCATTTTAACTCAAAATGAAACATTAAGTGTTATATTACTTAAAAAAATACTATTCAATTAATTATTAAGGTATTTTTGACATGATGCCATAAAAAATCACAACTTACTTTGAACTTTGACTGCCGTTGACAACTAGGGCTGGGCCGGCTGGCAAATCGAAAGAGAAAACACGTATTGCCACGATCGGAAGTGTTTTTATTATTTCCTTTTCCGTCAATTGAAGAAAACGAAACCCAAAAGAAAATAATAAAAAAAATGAAAGAATAAAGAACGAGGAGACCACAATGCATTGCTTCCAGAAATGTAAACCCTCTTAGTTTTTGTTAAATCATAGCATCAGGTAAATCGGAAAACTGTTTTCCATTTCAATTTCTAGTTTTAGTTTCGATTCCGATTCCGATTCCAATTCCAATTCCGATCCAAAAGAAGGAAAATGGCCCCGAATCCTTCCCTCGAACCCGAGATCGGACCCGACGGACTCGCCAGAGAATCTCCTGTCATCGCCTACACTGAGAAGGTCACTTCTCTCTCTTCTCTCTTCTCTCTTCTCTTTGTGTTTCGTGATTGCTCTGGTGGAAAACTCATGGCGAATTTTTATTTTTATTCCTGTGGCGGCAGATAATCGAGGAAGAGCGGGTTCAACTCAAGAAGTATGTAATTTCTATTTTTGGATATGTTTGAGCATTGAATTTTCACTTGTATGGCTTCAATTGTTGTAAACCTGGCCTGTATGGACGATTCTGTTCAATGCTGGGATTTAATTCAGTAATACTAAGGGAAGTGTTCTTCTAATCCTGCTCTGTTCGTGTTTACGCTCAAATATGTAGAAAAAAGAACAGGAGGAATGTATGGACAATTATCTGAGTTTTCTATAAGTGGTTATCCTTTGAAGAATTACCTTAAAGGTTTGCTGTAATTGAAATCTAGAGAGATAGGAGCTGATTTGTGCTGCTGCATAAAGTTAGTTTTCAAATGAGTTTGATACTGCTTAAAATAAATCCTAAATCTCAATTGATTCAGTGTTAATGCTTTATTAAGTCTTATTATTCAGATCTGAAATTGATTCAATTTCCACATGATTATGAACTCTGGCATTTCTTTTGTGTCTTTAAATTTAGGATTATCTTTTACTCACTCAATTAATCAGGTTTAAGAAAGCTTTCTTTGTTTATTTTCTTGGGTTCAGTTATTAAAATATAACAATTTATTGTAAAAAATTCTGTTTGTTTCTCGGAATTTTATCATCCAGTGTGTAGCATTTACTTGTAGAAAGAGGATTTTGCCTTCTACGGTTGTCTTTTCTCTTCTTTTTAATGTTCTTTGGTTTGTTTCTCATCATTTGATTTGTTGGGGATTTTATCCAACCTCTTTTGGTTCTTGCTTTCAGATACATAGAAGAAAATTATTCTAAAATCCGTGATGTTGAAAGAGAACTGGCAAATCTTACATTGGAGATGAAACTCACTGCTGGGCCTAAAAAAGCAGGTTGATGTGTTGTTGTCTGTCTGAAATATTTCTTCATTTATGTGTATTTTTCTATAGTGAAGTGATTCTTACATTGCATAATGCGTGTGACATACCTTCAGCCCTTGAACATATGAGAAAGAAAATCGAAATGTCAACTGAGAGAATACGTATTGCCAAGCAGAAGGAAGAACAAGCACGCAAGGTTTGTTGCATTCTTCATCTCTCCCTCTCTCTTTCTCTTCCAAGTGTTAGTGTGCTTGCTTCAGACCTTATATCTCATCTTGTCTTAATCGCAGTAGAGATGTCATTACTATAGTTCTGCCTGCTTTAGACAGAGGTAGCAAGTTAATTAGTGTTTCTGCCTGGAATTGTAGATTGATGTAGATTCTTGAATTTACTTAATACATGATGGTTGTGGTTGTGTTTTAAACCCGGGTCTGGGATCGAGTGACTGGAACTGGATGATGAACGGAAATTCAGATTCGAAAGAAGGGTCTTTGCCCTTGTTTCGTCTCCTCCTATTTTTTCCTGTGGTAATGTAAACTCTATGGGAGTTGCCTACCTTGGAACTCTAGGGGAGTAGCCTACCACAAATTACTGAAACAACTTTTTTAATTCCTTCGTAATTTTCGTCTTAAATAGAGGTTAAAAGCTTAATAGATTAACTCTAAATGATAGATAACTCTAGGAACTAAATAAAAGATAAATTTTAGGGATAAAATCATGGTAGCTACTTGATAAACTTAGCAAATAAGATAAACTATTAAATGAAGATAAAAAGGAATCAAAATTCTAATTGAATTCAGACTCATCCGATTGCCGGCTTATTGGGTCTAGAATACTGCTGACTCTGTAACAGGTTGTATTTGAATTAATTAAGGCCCAAATTGATGTCTTGGGCCTGCTGAAGGCTTCTGAATAATTTTTCAGTTTCTTTTACAATCCACTTTACTAGAAAGTATATCGCCTCCTGGCTTCAGTTTTATCAGCTCTTTTATATGTATTTTAGACTTGGGAAGCAGCAGTGAAGGCTTTGAATGATGAGGAAGCAGAGAAGGAGAAGTTATGTGAGGACTTAAAGAATCTGGTATACTTCTTTCCTGTATGTGGATAAACATGCATTAATGCCATGCGCAATAATTTGATGCTGTTCATTTGATAGGTTCAAGAAAGCAGTACCTCTCAGTTTGCTCGACTTGAGGAGTTGAAAAGGCGAATGGAAGCTCTGAACCCAAGTAGGGCATCCACTTTGTCTTCTAATGTAAGATTTCCTTTTATTCCTTCTTATTACGCTACGAGTTGTGCATGTAGTATCCAATACTTATATGGTGTTCTATGATGACCTCTTTAAAACAGTCATTGAAATAGGCATGTGTCCTGGTGAAAACTGCTCGTCTTTTACTGTGTGTTCTGCTTGTGATTTCTATTTCTGATCCATTTTTGCATTCACCGTTATAAGTGTCCTATTGAAATGGAAAAGATATTCATGTGTGTGCATGTTTACAAAGTCAAGAAAATTTCCTGACCATCTAGTATAGTCCTTGATTATTTGTTAACGTTTGGTTCCCTTTTAGTCAATTGTTCTATTAATCAGTCCAAACTGCCGCTTATCCATAATAATAATACAATAGAAAAGAATTGGAAAAACGAAGTGAGATTAAGGTCTTAAGTTGCCGATCTTTACGAGATCATGTTTGTTCTTATATAAAAAAAATTACTCTGGAGCCTAGGACTAGATGTATAGTATTTGTTTTCAGAATGCCTGCAACAATTCCCTGATTTGGTCACCCAAGATCATTTTGTAAATTGCTTTTCCTAAGAAACCAAAATAAAGTGCCTGCTTAACTAAAAGTGCTCCATTCTCGGGCTTTATTTTTTGTATGCCTTTTAATTATATTGTCAGGGTTTTGGGTTTTTCTAAGCTCTGGTATATGTTGTATATCATAGAAAGATTTTTGAAAGATTTCCTTTGGATCACGTTTAGGACATGAAAGCAGTTGGAGTAACACAGGGTGCTGCAGTTATAGATTCTTCCTCGGTGCCTCAAACAACAAATCCATCCTCTACCGTTTCCGACAATGCACCTAATCTAGGTAATGGTGGAAATGTTCCAGCAATCAATGCTCAGAATCAACTGCCCGCAAACGATGGAGAATTGAAAGGAAAGAAGAGTCATTATCATGGAAGAGGAAAAGGGATTGGTGCCGTGCCCAAGGGTAGAGGATCTACCGCACCTGGCTGGACAGGATCAGGGTTTGACGTGGATGGTAGAAACTAGAAGCATTTGAGATCTCTTTTCTTTGCTGATGGATCAGGACAAACAATCATGTACGGGTATCGCCGCTCTTTCTCCCCTATTATTTCTCGATCTCTACCCATATCTGTAACCTTTCTATTGCATATAACATGTTGATATGAATGATGTCATTTGGCTTTTCTTTCTTATTACCGGAACAGACAAGTGTCATTAGTATTGTCTTGAAGCAGGAAACCATTTAGAATCCATATCCTTTAAAGAAGAAATAATAATCTCCTTTTTGGTATCAAAAGCTGAAACCCGAGTTTTTGTGGAATATTTTTTCTATAATGGAATGTATTAATGTGTGCAGTAGATGGATGGGAAGGGATTGAGTTTCGAAAGTTGTCTACGAATGCCACGCGGCAAAATCTACGGAGTTAAAGAAAATTAAGTTTCGAGTTTATAAATCTTTAGAATCCAAAGCCAATGCTAATTTGATTCGATATCTTAAAGGGGATAAATCTCGACATTTCCCGTGACACAGGCAAGAAGAAATGTTTATACATCTTTGAATGTAACATCACATTACATCCTTGAATCCCTCCGAGTTCTTGCACTTCCTTTGTCTGATAAGGAAGTATAGAATCAAAACCCGACACAAAATCGAAACTGAATTGTTTCGTAGTTGCAGGCCCTGGTTGTTTGTGTGCAACGTATCGAGTCGGTATTAACGGCACGTTCCACGTCCTGCAACAAAGAAAAGAACGAAACATGGATCAAAATAAAGGTGATATCTAGCTATGTATCAGAAAGGCATAGGGGAGAATTGATTAGAACAGGGAATTAAGAAGAGGTATTTTGATCTCGTGTACTTGGAAAGTTAGAAGGATGTTTGTGATGGCTCCCGACTCCCGTTTACTCGGAATCACAACCGAAATCATTTTTTTGGCTGGACTTATACCATGCATTCATACTTGATGTTCTGCTGCAAACCGTTTTCATCCGCGCTCGTCTTGGGACGACACGGCCTTTGTTTTCCCTTGGCGTCCGATGCAACAGAACACGGAACAGGCATAGGCACTGTGGTTGGGATGTTAGGAAAGTATCATCTCTAGCCTGCCAAAGCCAACCATAGAATCAGTAATATTCAGGAATCATTATAATAGATCGTTGTTATCTAGCAATTCAAAGGAAGAAATTTTCACCATGATTATTAATTATTAGAAGGCCGACTGTAATTACTAACAAACATGTAGCATGCTGAATATTGGCCACAGCAGCATCTGTTGGTCTTAGTATCCCGATATCGTAAACAGGCGTCATATCTGGTCGGAAGAGCCCGAAATACCTCTCACATGTTGGTCCTGGCTTAAGATCTTCATTGAAAAGTGCAAATATGTAGGTCTCGAAAGTTCGATTCGGCATAAGGGGTGTGCCAACACCGGATGTAACGTGCCTCATAAGGTTGCCATTGAATTCAGCTGCAGTCTCTGCATCAACACCAACTTGGGTTGGATCCCCCATGGATGGCCAACCAGTTTCAGCTATGACGATCTCGAGATCGTCGAATCCTAGGAGTTTCATGGCTGAAAACACCGCGTCTAATTGAGCATCCAACATATTACTGTAAAACAGCTCTGTGTTCTCATCAAACACGCCGGCATTGGGCCGAAACAGGGCATAATCAAGGGTATCTGGTGAGCTGTCAAAAAATGGATAGGGGTTAACCATAAAAGGTGAATTAGTATCTCTAAGGAAGCTAAGCAATGGCTTGAGCACATGCGTGTCGTAGCCTTGTCGGAATTTCCCAGTGGATGGTGGGGTTGAATTCGAGAGAATGCCTAAAGAATGAGGCGTCGAGACCTGGATTCGACCGTCTAATGAAGCTGCAACAAGGGCTGTTTGAAGAGTTTGCATGGCTGGAACAAGACTTACAATTAACAACTTGTCTGCTGTTGATATCACTTCGTTGCCTACTAGAATACGGACTATATTGGTGGCTGGTGTGTGAGGTTGGATATAGTCCTCCACCCATTGTTGAGCAAAATTTAGCTTGGTAAGGTCAGGAATTTGGTCATTCGGGACAGTCACCGTGACGGCGATGCCGGTGTGGGCAAAGGCTCTTAGAAATTCAGGATTTGCATGAAAGAGCCTAACGTGGTTTATAACTGTGGACTCCATAAGGAACTCTGCTACTTTACGCGGCGGGGGAAGGTTGTCCGCGAGAGTACCGTAGTTGACTCCGATTGTTCCTCCGACTCCTAGATAAAACATAATCATACAGATCCAATTACACATACATTCATGTTGATACAAAACTTTTGGATGTTAAGTTCCCATACCTCCCACGAGTGTTAATGCCAAAAACAACGAAATTCCGGCCACCGATCTCGACGAAAACACGGAAACGAGTTGTTTAAACATGGCTTTGGTGGGTAAGAGAAGATGCTGAATCATTGGGAGCAACTGTGCCTCAAGAAGTGGATAGGGAGAGATTCTTTTCTTTGGCATGAAGCATATTTGCAAGAATTCTTTGTTGCTTGTGACTGTTGAACTCATGTTATTCAAGCCTTTGATTTTCTATGGGCTTAATTTGGTAATTTGTTAAAGTAGTATGATTTTATATTCAATTTAAATATATCCAATTATATGATTAACCCTTTTTTATTTTAAATATTGAAGGGAGATTGGCATAGAGACAACTAAGGAAGCTTTATTCTTATACGCAGGGAATGATGTTTTCTTGCATCCTGGAGAAGGTATTATTAAAGGGTTTGCCTTGAGTTCCTTGTTAGGCTTAAATTACAAGGAATTCTGAGGAACTAGGACCAATTTTTAAATTCGACAAATGTTTGGGGATGGTTACAAATGTTTGGGGATGGTTGTGAAATTAATCAAAAAGGTATTTTGTTGAGAGTGGGATTTGAACCCACGCCCTTTCGGACCAGAACCTTAATCTGGCGCCTTAGACCAACTCGGCCATCTCAACTCAGTACCACAACGGCCGAAATATTTATATAAATTAAATTTTTAAGTAACAATTAATGGTACACTTGGAAACATGGGCGTAGTAACATTGCTTTACTAGTATTATATAATAATTGGTAGTTTTCAGCAATAATGAGTTTTTTATTTCATAATTTAGAAACATTGCTATCCAATTATAGTGACCAATAGATTTGTTTATAATAGGGGAGACAAACAAAATAAGTTTTGTTGAAATGAGTTTTCAGTTTTTGAGAGTAATTTTTAATTGATTCAATGGTGCTTAAAAATTATCTTTATTTATTATATTGGAGTAGAGATAAAATATTTTTAGGGAAAGCCAAGTATATAAACACTACTAGCTTTAGAATATTATTGTACTAATTGATTGTAAAGTTCTAGGGGATAATTTGGGTACCTATTTTTCATTTAAGCCTTTATAATATTATTGTACTAATTGATTGTAAAGTTTTAGGGTTGAAAAATAAATTTTTAAAAATTCAAGGGTGAAATTATAAAGTAACTTTTTTAATAGTGGTCATAATCTTTATTTTTTAAAATTAGGGAGCATAAATGTACATGGGATAAACTTTAGTGGCCATTGCAGTAGTTTACCCTTATTTTTTTCGCTGTCAGGTCAGCAAGTCGTCAATGTTTAACGGCAACAAATAACCGAGTGACAAAAAGCTTACGCCCTGAAAACGTAAGTGACCTTACTGGTCCTTTTTCAAAATTGGTGACCAACTATGTACTGGAGGGAAATATAAGTGACTATTCCAGTAGTTAACCCAAAAAATATAGAGACGTGCAGCATCACCGTTTATATATCCTAAGATTTTTTTTCCGATGTAGGATTAATGTTCTTGCCTCGTACTAAGCGTGACATTCTCCCTCACTCATCCTTACGCCTCGTCACGAGTTAACCACACTCGTAATGGGCCATTGTCACAGTTATCTATCATATTTTTCCCATTCATAGACACTCGGCATGAAATCGATCAATCAAATAATTGCTCTAACACTATTTATCACGACCCTATATCCTTTAGGAAGAAAGTAATAGTCTCGTAACATATGTGACATCTGGTGGAGAAATTAAATCGAGCTCACCTTATTGGCAAGAGAACCATTATTGGGAGGCCAGGCTCCAATGCCACACGATCTCCGACATCAGGGACTTCACTTGACTCCCTACTTGTTCTATGGTCGCAGCACACTCATGTCCTAAGATCATCGGCTTTTTCACGACAAAATTCGCACATCTCATATTCTGCGAACATGCGTAGCAGTTAGAGCCTGGCCTTAATAAACTCAAAACAAGGCATGGCTGAGCAATTATTCACCTTGAAATGGTGAATGTCACTCCCGCATATGCCAAGAGCCTTTATGCGTACTTTCACATCATTAGGGCCTAAGAAGACATAATTAACCCTTAATTAAACTTTGTGATGGCCGCATAATGTCAAAAAATATCTTAACATTTGACTTGAATGGTTCTTTTGACATTTGTTCTTTTTTGAACTAATTTAACCCCTAACATTTTATTTTGGGCCAAAATAACTCCTCTGCGAATGAAAATTGTTAGTCAACTGACGATAAACATCATGAAATGACATGACAAACCAACATATTAGTGCACGCCGTAATAGCAGTGTCATACAAACAAATATGCTGAGTTTACATAATAACGCATCAGTTAAAAATATTTTTATAAAATTGCATAAAATATAAAATATTTTTTCTTCTGACGCGTCATTCTGTCAAGTCATTTCGAGTTGTTTATCGTCAGTTGACTAATAGTTTTCATCTGCAGATGGGCTATTTTGACCTAAAATAAAACGTTGAGGGTTAAATTAATTAAAAAATAAAGGCCAAAATGAGTATTCGATCAAACGTTAGAGACAATTTTTTGACTTTATGCCTAATAAATTTAGATAGTAGACCAGACAAAACCATCCAAAAAGAAAATGGGTAATTTTGCAGAGAAAAGAAAGGGAAGGTGGTAAGGTTGAATTTTAAGGGTTTGGATTCCAAGTAACCAAGCTGCCATATTCGTCTCGACATCATCATCCCTTCCGCCCGTAATTTGGCCAACCTCTGCCAGCGCCATCACTGATATCATTTGGTTGTCTTTGAAACAGGCACAGCCTCCCTTGTCTATATTCCACATGATTTTTATCCCTTCATGTTTAATATTTTTATTATTATTTGATATTTAATAACAAGGAAAACTACCTATTTAGTACACCGCATTTACACATATTTCTAATTTAGTATCCCACTTGTTTGTCTTATTAGGAAACCCTAATAACTAACATTTGTTGAAGGAAGAAGAAGAATGAAAGAAGAATGAGAATGTACTTGTTGTTTTCTGAATATGATCAAATTGCTTCAATTACACTTTTAGATCAGTATATATACACAAGCTTAGAGGCTTAAGCTAGCCAGTAACTGCTTAACAGAAGTTTGTTGCTTAGCAGATTGAAAGACGATCCCAACGGCCACCTTTAAGAACTCTAACAAACTTTGCCGCCTTCATTCTTCAATATGCTCCCTGCTCTTTTCACTCTTCAGCTCTTCAATGAACACAACTCCTAGTTTCTGGCGGAACATCTGAAAATAAGCTTTTGTAAGTGGTTTAGTAAGTCCATCTGCAACTTGATCTTCTGCGGGAACGTAGTTAATTTGAAGGTTGTTTGCTGCAACTTTTTCCCCGACAAAATGAACACCTAGTTCCACATGTTTACTCTTCGAGTGATAAACTGGATTTGCACTCATGACTATGGCCCCTGAATTATCACTCCAAATTACTAGGACTGCAGCTGTACGAATGTCCATTTCCTTGAGGAGAGTGTCTATCCAAGTCACTTCAGAGGCAACATCAGCTAAACTCTAATATTCAGCCTCCGTTGTTGATCGAGATATTGTCTTCTACTTCTTGGAGCTCCATTGAACAAGGTTTCCTCCTAGATAGACACAATTTCCAGAGATTGATCGCCTACCATCTGTGCTACCTGCCCAGCCTGCATCAGCAAACGCAACCAGTTGACATGGCTCTGAAGATGGGGAGAAAACCAAGCCATAATCAAGCGTCCCATTTAGATAACGTAACACTCTCTTAGCTGCAGACAAATGTTGTTCACACGGGCTGTGCATATATTGTACCAACTTGTTTACGCTAAACGTAATGTCAGGTCTCGTGTGACATGCATATAGCAATGATCCAACCAAGCTTCGATACTCTTGTGCATTGACTAAAGGACTGCCATCATTTTGAGTAAGTTTTACTGATGGCACCATAGGTGTAAGCATTGTTGCTGCATTAGTCATTTGAGCTTTAGCTAAAATCTCCATGATGAACTTCTTTTGACTCAATACAATGGAGTCTCCAATCCTGACAACCCCAATACCCAGGAAGTAGTTTAGGATTCCTAGGTCTTTTAGTAAGAACTCAACATCAAGTTGTTTGACAACCTTCTCGACCTCTGAACTTGATGAGCCAGTAACTATGATATCATCTACGTACACAAGTACATACGTAGCTGAATCACTACCAATTTTGACAAACAACGAGCTATCTGCTTGTGAACTCTTGAACCCATTCAAAACCAGATGTTGCTTAAGCTTCGAATACCAATTTCTGGGTGCTTGCCTGAGACCGTATAGTGCCTTTTGTAACTTACACACCAACTTTGATCCATCTGGGGCCACCTCTTCAAAGCCTGATGGTTGTTGCATGAAAACATCTTCATGTAAATCTTCGTTTAAAAATGCGTTATTAACATCAACTTGTCTGAGTGCCCATTTGTTACGCACAACCAATGCTAACACAACATTCACAGTGGAGGACTTAACCACTGGACTGAAGGTGTGCTGAAAATCTTGCCCAGGAACTTGAGAGAAGCCCTTGGCAACAAGTCTTGCCTTGTACCGTTGGACTGAGCCATCTGCATTCCTTTTAACCTTGAAGAGCCACTTACAACCTACCACGGTTCTGCCTTCAGAGAGAGAAACTAGAGACCATGTGTCATTTTTCTTTAGAGCTTGAAATTCTGCAAGCACAACACTTCTCCAATTTGAATACTCGAGTGCCTCTTGTATGGACTCAGGTTCTCCTTCTTCACCCCCTGAGTTCAATTACATATATCTTGGGTTTATAAATACCCAGTTTGCTTCGTGTGACCATATGATGCCCACCTACTGAAGCTTGTGTTCTTGAGGTAGAAGTCGGTACCAGAATTGTGTCAACATCGCAAGAACCCTGATCAACATCATATGCTCCTTGGGCTACTGCACCACTCTTAGCACACTGAGAAGTAGACTCTTCGAAGTGACCACCATGATTGACTTCATTTGACTTGCCTAGAGACACACCATCAAGGGATGAGGCCATTCCTGCATGTTGTTGTCGTGAAACCTCCTTGTGAGAACCTCCTCCACTATCAACTGGCTCAGGACAAGGTAGAATGGTCACAGGCTGATGTACCGCTTCACCAAGAGAGCTTGCATCGGTTTGTGGACCAACTCCAAGTGATGCAACTGAATCAATGCCTTGAGTACTAGCCACAATTTGTGAAGTGCAACTACCACGTGACCTGTCCATGCACGATTTTGGAGCGCCACGTGAGTTTGTGGCACCTTCAGCACCTCGAGTAGGCTCTCCTGCAAAAGGAAAATTATACTAATCAAATACCACATGACGGGAAATATACACGCAACCATCTTCTGTCATACACACATATCCTTTGTGTTGGGCGCTGTACCCAAGGAATGTGCATGTCTGAGACCTGAAACTCAGCTTGTGATTCTGATACGGGCGCAAATGAGGGAAGCAACGACATCCAAACACCTTAAGAAACCTGTAGTCTGGATGCTACGCATATAACTTCTCAAAAGGTGACATGCCTGATAGGACCCTTGTAGGAAGTTTGTTAATTAGATGGACAGCTGTGCTGACATCATAGGACCAAAACCTGAATGGGAGAGAAGCTTGAGCAAGTAACACAATGGCAAGCTCGACAATGTGGCGATGCTTGCGTTCAACCTGTAACCCCCTCATCCCGGTCTGGTCGGATGACCGATCCGAGTGGGCCACACGGGGAAAACCGAAGCGAAGCCCGTTAAGGTTCCCCCTCGGTTAACGACCCAGAAAATTTCCTTTTTACTTTATCTTGTCTGTAGGCATAATTAAATCCTATGTGAAGCACAACAGCGGAAAATGCAAACAATTTAACATCGACCAATCAAACGATACATTAAACAACTCATTTTAGCCATTTACAGCAGGCCGTATCGAAACGCCCTTAGGGTGTTTCGATACGCCTTGACTTAGTCAACAGGCCAGGGTCAACCATAGGGTGACCGTTTCGAAATAGGGGTGACCCGTATCGAAACGACCCTAACGGTCAACTTCTCGTGGTCAACGAGATTTGACCATTTCGAAACACCAAGGACCCGTTTCGGTACGCCTATATCTCGTCAATTTCTCAAAATTCCAGTAGCAAAAACGTACCGAAACAGCCCCTATCCGTTTCGAAACGGCTGGCCAAATGCAAAGGGACCGTATCGAAACAGGGTGACCCGTTTCGATACGCCCCTGTCTGCAGACTCCCTTTTGGCTGTTTTGAGGCACAAGGGTGCCCCAAAACACCACCAAAACACCCTTCAACACTATAACAAATAAACCTAAGGCAACCCAACTATTATATTAGCATGCTTTAACATTATTAAGACGAGTCTAAACACTAAGGCAAGACATCACAAGTCATGCATTCATACAACAACATTCAAACATAAAGGCAACCTCTAAGGCATAAAGCCAACATTCATACTAAGCAATTTAGGCATGAGATACAATTCAAACAGGGCATCACAAGCCATACAAGAGCAAGATAATATGGAGTCTAAGCAAGCTCCTAAACAACCAACAATCATCCATCAAAATAACACATGTCTCATTGCTTAAACTATTACATGTTTAACATTTAAAAGTTCATACTTGATGTACTCAAGTCAACAACCAGACTTGGAGACCCTCCTCTTGCTCAAGCAACCCACGAACTAAGGATCTGCAATGTTGAACAAAGAGAGCGTAAGCAATGATGCTTAGTGAGGGTAAGTTCTTAAAACAAACCTCAACACTGCAGGGTCCGAGCACGATCTAGCCAAGGCATTACACATATTTACCAAGAATCCACAAAAGCCACAAGATAAAGATGCATGTGCACTATTCAATATATATTCCATGATCATGAGCTCAATTTCACAATACATGTATTCGCATTTAACATCCAAATAAAGATCATATATCTCAACACAAGGATACACTTGTCACTCAACATTGGCACCTAGCTATGACCCGAATACGCGGATAGACACGTTGGAACTCACATCCAACAACCACATTACCTCACGGTGGGATTACACTCATCACCGGTCTCGCGGAGGGGATTCCCCTCATCCTCACGCCCCGTCGATGGGATTCCACTCATCACCGACTATATATAATTACAATTTCCGGGCGAACCCGTACTCCTCCTGGTGACTCAACGCCACCAAGGCCACGCGCGACTTTTGACTCATGTGTACACACTAACATCCTAATGATCGATCATTTGTACTCAAGTATACTAGTGCCAACATTTACTCATTTCACATTACTCAATTCAATCAATTCCGTGCTTAGAACGTACTCAACATAAACCTTCATTATGCATGTCTCAAGCATCACAAATCATGCCTCATCTCACATGTATAACACAATATACACAAGCATTCATATCACATTTCAATACGAGACATACACATCCACATATATGAGTTCATCCAAAGGCTCTAGATCAAGTTTAGGATTAGGCTACCACCCTAATCCTAACTCTAGGTGGGTCTACCAAGCCCAACCTAGTCCATATACTCGAACCAACCATTTTAAAACCATTTAAAACAATTAACCACTCACATAAGCTTCCAAGCTCAAAGACCAAGCAATCAACCACCTTCAATTTCCCGGATTTACTTCCGATGCTTCACCGATGTCCAATCTCGATTCTATTCAATCTCAAACACAAACAAAACATCCACAATCAATAATTCATCGCTGGAACTAACCCAGAATGCAATTCAACCACAAACTACCATGTTGCAAGCATGAACAATTTCCATTTTTCACCAACTCGGATAGCCCCAAGACCATGTCCAAAAACCATGTTTTCAACTTCCATTACACCCACAAGTGATCCCAATTCAACCCCTATCCATAGTACTATCAAAAGCCTATCAAAACACACCTAAAACAACCCCCAAAACTCACCCAAAACCCTCCAAAACCCCCATGTTTACCCAAATCCGAAAATTGCTCAAAATCATTTGAAATTCACATATGTTATACCATTTGACCTCTATACATCATAACTAAACATATTAAATCAAAACACTTCACTTAACAACATAAAGATCTCATTTTTAATCAAAATATTCAAAACTTCCATTTTCCAAAACCTTCATGAAAATGAAAATAAAAGGTACTTTTAAAGAGAGGGAGTTGAGGGGAAGTCAAAAACGTCATTACCTTTCAAAACGGAGTTGAAATGGATGAGGAATGAGATGGAATAGTGGATAGGGTGAGGAGCTTCTATTTCACGTTGGAGATGAGAGGAGGAAGAGAATGAATAGTGATATTTGTGAAAAAGGGGGGATTTAAATTGAAGGATGGGTAAATTACAAAAAGGCCATTAATGAATGGCTATTCCCTTGTTTTTAAAATAGCTCTTCAATTTTGAAATTAAATCAATTTGATCATATTTCAAATGTTTATTTTGAAACCCGGAATTTTTAAAAGGATCATTTTAATTACAAACCCGAGCCCAAATGATATTAAAATATTATTTTCACCTAACCCCTAAACCCGGGTGTTACAACTCTCCCCCACTTAAGGAATTTCGTCCCCGAAATTACCTGGTGGAAACAAATACGGAAACTGCTCAACCATATCTGCTTTTCTCTCCCACGTGGCCTCTTCCACGCCTCTATGCCTCCACAACACCTTGACCAACTCTATGGTCTTGCCACGCAACACCTTGCTATCAGAAGCAAGTATCTCAACGGGTTCTTCATTATAGGACAAATCCGGATTTAACTATATCTCCTCAACGGGCATCACATGCGAAGGATCCGATCTATATCTCCTAAGCATAGACACATAGAAGACATCATGGAGCTTTTCTAACTCAGAAGGTAACCTCAAACGATAAGATACAGGCCCAATCCGCTCAACTATCTCATACGGACCAATGAACCTCAGACTCAACTTGCCCTTTCGGCCAAATCTCATTACCTTCTTCCACGGAGATACTTTTAGAAACACTTTCTCACCCACTGAGTACTCAACCTCTTTCCTCTTCAAATCTGCATAAGACTTCTGACGATCGGAAGCTGCTTTCAAATGGTCACAAATCAACTTCACTTTGTCGGTAGTCCCTTTAAGCAAGTCTGGCATAGGTAACAATCTCTGTCCTGTTTCAGCCCAACAAATCGAAGTCCTACATCGCCTACCATACAAAGCCTCATAAGGAGCCATCTGAATACTAGACTGATAACTGTTGTTGTAAGCAAACTCAACTAACGGTAAGTGCTTCTCCCAAGATCCTTGGAAGTCAATCACACAACAACGAAGCATATCCTCTAGAATCTGTATCACTCGCTCTGACTGCCCGTCGGACTGCGGATGATAAGATGTGCTGAAATGCAACCGGCTACCAAGAGCACTATGCAAGCAACCCCAGAATCTCGAAGTAAATCTAGGATCCCTATCTGAAACAATAGACTTCAGAACTCCATGAAGTCTCACAATCTCACGGATGTACAAGTTTGCCAACTTGTCTAAGGAATCCGTAGTGTTCACCGCTAAGAAGTGAGCACACTTAGTGAACCTATCGACAATCACCCAAACTGAATTCTTCTTCGAAGGAGACAAAGGCAACCCCGACACAAAATCCATGGTGATCCTCTCCCATTTCCATTCCGGAATCTTCAAAGGTTGTAACAAACCTGAAGGAACCTGATGTTATGCCTTCACTCTCTGACAAACCATACAACGACTCACATACTCGGCTACATCTCTCTTCAAACCAACCAAGAAGTAATCATTCTTCAAATCTCGGTACATTTTGGTACTACCCGGATGCATAGAAAAGGGACTCGAATGTGCTTCACTCAGAATCTGACGTCTCAGCTCAACATCTTCTGGTACAACAATTCTATCTCTAAAGCACAACAAGTTCTCACCACTGAAACTATACTCGGTTGGTCTTCCTTCGGCTATGTCCTGAACATGAGGAACTAAACTCACATCTTGCAACTGCTTCTCTCTAATCAACTGAATCAAAGAAGGCTTCACTTGCAACTCGGTGATCAGACCACCATCATCGGACACACTCAATCTAGCAAACATAACTCTCAACTCAACGGCCACTTTTCTACTCAAAGCATCGGCTACTACATTTGCTTTACCCAGATGGTACTCAATGGTCAAATCATAATCTTTTAACAACTCTAGCCATCTTCTCTGCCTTAAGTTCAACTCTTTCTGTGTCATCAAGTACTTTAAGCTCTTGTGATTGGTGTAAACTACACACTTCTCACCATACAAATAATGACGCCAAATCTTCAAAGCAAACACAACTGCGACTAGTTCTATATCATGAGTAGGATAGTTCTTCTCATGAACCTTCAACTGTCTAGAGGCATAAGCAACAACTCTTTTCTCTTGCATCAAAACACATCCTAAGCCTACGTAGGAAGCATCACTGTAAATCACAAACTCCTTACCTGAAACAGGTTGCACTAACACTGGAGAATTCGTCAAAGCTTCTTTCAATTTCTCAAAGGCCTTCTGTCTTGCATCAAACCATTCAAACTTGACTCCCTTTTGCAACAATTTAGTCAAAGGAACAGCTACTCTCGAGAAACCATCAACAAATCTCCTATAGTAACCGGCTAATCCTAGGAAACTTCTAATCTCGGTCACGGACCTAGGCTGTTTCCACTCAACAATAGCCTCATTCTTCGATGGATCAACACGGATACCTTCGGCTGAAACAACATGGCCAAGAAATACAACCTCTCGAATCCAGAACTCACATTTACTAAGCTTCGCATATAACTGATTGCTCAACAATCTCTATAAAACAAATCTCAAGTGCTCATCATGCTCTTCTTCTGTCTTCGAGTACACAAGTATGTCATCAATGAAGACAACTACAAAACGGTCTAGATAGTCTCTAAAAATTCTGTTTATCATGTTCATGAATGCTGCAGGTGCATTCGTGAGCCCAAATGGCATCACAAGAAACTCATAGTGACCATATCTAGTCCTAAAAGCTGTCTTCGGAACATCACACTCTTTCACCTTCAACTGGTAGTACCCGGATCTCAAATCTATCTTTGAGAACACTGAAGCACCTCTCAACTGATCAAACAAATCATCTATACGAGGCAACGGATACTTGTTCTTCACAGTCAACTGATTCAACTGTCTATAGTCAATACACATGCGCATACTACCATCTTTCTTCTTCACAAACAACACGGGAGCACCCCAAGGAGAACTACTGGGCCTAATGAAACCACGGTCTAATAATTCTTGCAACTGACTTTTCAATTCTTTCAACTCTTTCGGATCCATGCGATACGGAGCTATCGAAACTGGGTTAGACCCTGAAACAGTCTCAATCACAAACTCAACATCTCTATCAGGAGGCAAACCCGGCAACTCTTCAGGAAACACATCCGGAAAGTCACACACTGTTCTGATATCTTTCGGTCTAGCTTCACTCATATCCGGATTCATCACATAAGCTAAATAAGCCCCACATCCAGAGTCCATCAACCTATGAGCCTCTAAAGCTGACACCACATTAGACAAGAACTTAATGTTCTCGCCTACTACTACTACCTCGTAGTCATCAGATAGCTTCAAAGAAATTCTCTTTGTTTCAAAATCCACACTAGACCGATGCTCAATCAACCAATACATACCCAAAATAATATCAAAACTATAGAAGGGAAGTTCCATCATATCAACCGAGAACACATGACCCTGAATCTTCAGTGGACACCTCCTATACATACGTCTAACCACAACTGTCTCACCAAAAGAACTAGTGACATGCATACCTACATCTAAGATCTCAACAGGGATATCTAACTTCTGTGCATGCTCACTCAAAATGTAGGAATGCTTAGAACCCGAATTAACCAAAGAAAGCAAAGACATAGACTGTAACTCGAAATTACCTGCTACCACATCAGTGTCGTTCCCGGCCTCTCTCTGAGCATAGACCCTCGTTGGTCCTCCCGTCTCTGGATGCACAGCCACAACATGAGCAAGATTCCTCTGAGCATCTACCCTAGGTGCATCAGCCCTAGGCTGGAAGTAGCCACGACCGCGCCCACGGCCTCTCTGAAAATCATTCGCTCTCGCAGGAGCCTGAGCAATGTTCGGTGCCTGAGTCGCCTGATGCGGACAGTCCCTCCTAAAGTGGTCCCTCGAACCACAGTTCCAACAATCATGGAAGTTACCCCAACACTCACCAGCGTGATGTCTCCCACATCGGGTACACTCGGGCAAACGCCCTCCTCCTCTATGGCCCTGATGGCCCCTACCATGGTGGCCACCGCCACGTCTATGGTCAAACTGATGTCCGCCACCTCTGTGCCTCTTGGCATCTCTACCATCAAAGTGGTTATGCCTCTTACCAGAACTGGAACCACCAGATCGTTTGGCCGAACCCAAACTATGCTCTAAATCCTTGGCCCTCGCGGCCAATACATCAAAGTCTGAGTAGTCAGAAGCTAATGTGTACCTCTTGACTTCTTCATTCAATCCGTAGCGGAACCGGTTACAGCGTTCCACTTCAGTAGGAACCAACTCTAGAGCATACTGACTCAAGCGAACAAAGCGGATCTCATAATCAGTCACAAAAGCCTCTCCTTGAGTAAGGGCCATAAACTCTCGCTTCTTCTCGTCTAGGTACCTCGGTCCCAAGTACCTCTTCCTGAAAGCGGTCTCAAAGAAATCCCAATCAATCTCTGTCTCCGGAACCCCGGTAGTAATGGTGACCCACCAGGTGTAGGCATCACCCTAAAGCAACGAGATCACACAACCCAACCTATGTGCGCCCGCACAACCCATCTGAGCCAAGATACGAACTGTCTTCTCCAACCATAACTCCAATCTCTCCGGAGTAGATCCCCTAAACTCCTCGGGCCCCAAGCTACGGAGCCTCTCCAAAGGTAGACTGGCATCGTCACACCTAGGCTGAGCTGCAGCTTGAGCTCCCGCAACTGCGGCCTGAAATGCTCCCGCTATTGCTTGCACTAGCGGAGTCATATCAATTCCAGCTGGACCTTGGCCACCTTGAGGTCCCTCTCCTTCAGCTCCATCCTCGCCTCCAGCTCCAGGCGGAGGAGGTGGTGGTGGTGGAGGAGCGCCAACTCCCGCGGCCACCGGCTCTTCTATGTGAGCCTCCACACCAACTGCCGGCTCAACAGGAGCCGCAACCCGTGGTTCCTGACGAACCACCCTAGGCCTACCTCTCGGTCTAGACATCGCTCTCACAGATATTAACTACAACCACAACAACAAAACATACAAAGCTGAGTTAGCAAGGCAAGGCTTCCAAGTGTTCAAGTACGTTCCCTCACTTAAAAATCATTTTTCCAATGTAATAGTAGCAATGAGACTCTTACACAACATGCTTTTGAATAAACAGTCAATCATACTTGTCAAACAAGCAACCATTCTTACAAGGCAAGCAAACACCGTGCATATCAATCAAAAACTTGAACTTACCTCACTTACCTGCCCAAGGTCTCGGTAACCTTAGGCTCTGATACCAACAAGTGTAACCCCCTCGTCCCGGTCTGGTCGGATGACCGATCCGAGTGGGCCACACGGGGAAAACCAAAGCGAAACCCGTTAAGGTTCCCCCTCGGTTAACGACCCAGAAAATTTCCTTTTTACTTTATCTTGTCTGTAGGCATAATTAAATCCTATGTGAAGCACAACAGCGGAAAATGCAAACAATTTAACATCGACCAATCAAACGATACATTAAATAGCTCATTTTAGCCCTTTACAGCAGGCCGTATCGAAACGCCCTTAGGGTGTTTCGATACGCCTTGACTTAGTCAACAGGCCAGGGTCAACCATAGGGTGACCGTTTCGAAACAGGGGTGACCCGTATCGAAACGACCCTAACGGTCAACTTCTCGTGGTCAACGAGATTTGACCGTTTCGAAACACTAAGGACTCGTTTCGGTACGCCTATATCTCGTCAATTTCTCAAAATTCCAGTAGCAAAAACGTACCGAAACAGCCCCTATCCGTTTCGAAACGGCTGGCCAAATGCAAAGGGACCGTATCGAAACAGGGTGACCCGTTTCGATACGCCCCTGTCTCTAGACTCCCTTTTGGTTGTTTTGAGGCACAAGGGTGCCCCAAAACACCACCAAAACACCCTTCAACACTATAACAAATAAACCTAAGGCAACCCAACTATATTAGCATGCTTTAACATTATTAAGACGAGTCTAAACACTAAGGCAAGACATCACAAGTCATGCATTCATACAACAACATTCAAACATAAAGGCAACCTCTAAGGCATAAAGCCAACATTCATACTAAGCAATTTAGGCATGATATACAATTCAAACAGGGCATCACAAGCCATACAAGAGCAAAATAATATGGAGTCTAAGCAAGCTCCTAAACAACCAACAATCATCCATCAAAATAACACATGTCCCATTGCTTAAACTATTACATGTTTAACATTTAAAAGTTCATACTTGATGTACTCAAGTCAACAACCACACTTGGAGACCCTCCCCTTGCTCAAGCAACCCACGAACTAAGGATCTGCAATGTTGAACAAAGAGAGCGTAAGCAATGATGCTTAGTGAGGGTAAGCTCTTAAAACAAACCTTAACACTGCAGGGTCCGAGCACGATCTAGCCAAGGCATTACACATATTTACCAAGAATCCACAAAAGCCACAAGATAAAGATGCATGAGCACTACTCAATATATATGCCATGATCATGAGCTCAATTCCACAATACATGTATTCACATTTAACATCCAAATAAAGATCATATATCTCAACAAAAGGATACACTTGTCACTCAACATTGGCACCTAGCTATGACCCGAATACGCGGATAGACACGTTGGAACTCACATCCAACAACCACATTACCTCACGGTGGGATTACACTCATCACCGGTCTCGCGGAGGGGATTCCACTCATCCTCACGCCCCGTCGATGGGATTCCACTCATCACCGATTATATATAATTACAATTTCCGGACGAACCCGTGCTCCTCCTTGGTGACTCAACGCCACCAAGGCCACGCGCGACTTTTGACTCATGTGTACACACTAACATCCTAATGATCGATCATTTGTACTCAAGTATACTAGTGCCAACATTTACTCATTTCACATTACTCAATTTAATCAATTCCGTGCTTAGCACGTACTCAACATAAACCTTCATTATGCATGTCTCAAGCATCACAAATCATGCCTCATCTCACATGTATAACACAATATACACAAGCATTCATATCACATTTCAATACGAGACATACACATCCACATATATGAGTTCATCCAAAGGCTCTAGATCATGTTTAGGATTAGGCTACCACCCTAATCCTAACTCTAGGTGGGTCTACCAAGCCCAACCTAGTCCATATACTCGAACCAACCATTTTAAAACCATTTAAAACAATTAACCACTCACATAAGCTTCCAAGCTCAAAGACCAAGCAAGCAACCACCTTCAATTTCCCAGATTTACTTCCGATGCTTCACCGATGTCCAATCTCGATTCTAATCAATCCCAAACACAAACAAAACATCCACAATCAATAATTCATCGCTGGAACTAACCCGGAATGCAATTCAACCACAAACTACCATGTTGCAAGCATGAACAATTTCCATTTTTCACCAACTCGGATAGCCCCAAGACCATGTCCAAAAACCATGTTTTCAACTTCCATTACACCCACAAGTGATCCCAATTCAACCCCTATCCATAGTACTATTAAAAGCCTATCAAAACCCACCTAAAACAACCCCCAAAACTCACCCCAAACCCTCCAAAAACCCCATGTTTACCCAAATCCGAAAATTGCTCAAAATCATTTGAAATTCACATATGTTATACCATTTGACCTCTATACATCATAACTAAACATATTAAATCAAAACACTTCACTTAACAACATAAATATCTCATTTTTAATCAAAATATTCAAAACTTCCATTTTCCAAAACCTTCATGAAAATGAAAATAAAAGGTACTTTTAAAGAGAGAGAGTTGAGGGGAAGTCAAAAATGTCATTACCTTTCAAAACGGAGTTGAAATGGATGAGGAATGAGATGGAATAATGGAGAGGGTGAGGAGCTTCTATGTCACGTTGGAGATGAGAGGAGGAAGAGAGTGAATAGTGATATTTGTGAAAAGGGGGGATTTAAATTGAAGGATGGGTAAATTACAAAAAGGCCATTAATGAATGGCTATTCCTTTGTTTTTAAAATAGCTCTTCAATTTTGAAATTAAATCAATTTGGTCCCATTTCAAATGTTTATTTTGAAACCCAGAATTTTTAAAAGGATCATTTTAATTACAAACCCGAGCCCAAATGATATTAAAATATTATTTTCACCTAACCCCTAAACCCGGGTGTTACACAACCACACCATTTTGTTCTGAGGTATGAGGGCATGTGATCCTATGCTTGACGCCCAAGGAACCAAGAAGAGTGGAGAGACTTCGAAACTCACCACCCAAGTCGCTTTGCACCTCTTTCATAGTGGTATTAAATTGGTTCTTAATCATCTTCTCAAAAAGTACAAACAACAATGTCTCGTGGTGGCATCTACAAACGACACATAGTACATGTAACCATTTGAGGCAACGTGCGCAGGACCCCAAAGATCTGTGTATATTAATGAAAAGGATCAGGATATTTAGTTGTTGACTTAGTGAATGACAATTTGTGGCTTTTGCCCATTCGACGGGCTACACAAACATCAGGAATCACTTTATTATCATTCAAAGGGAGTACAATATTTAACTGTTTACAAATCTACACAAGTGTGGACTGGGCAGGATGCCCTAGTCTTTTATGCCACAAATCACTCAACTGACTAAGATTACTGACAACATGAGCTTCTATTGAAGTATTATTGTTTACGGCTATTGGATCTCCTCTAGTGAATTGATACAAACTATCATGTTTTTCCCCTTTCAAAAAGACCTCGCCACTGACTTCATCTCGAACCAGGCAATTTGAGGCATGAAATTCGAAGTAAACACGATTATCTCTAGCAAGCTTTGAAACAGACAAAAATTCTTAGTAACCAAGGGAACATGAAGCAATTCATTAATCAGCAAAGCACGAGAGGAAGTCATTAACAATGATCTACCAGACTTGCAAATATCTAAATTATTCTCATTGCCAACCACTAACTTACCTAGGCCAGTGTACTCTGAGCCATGCATTACTTTGACTACATCATGAGTAACATGATGTGTGGCTCTTGAATCCACAATCCACGAGTCAGAGCCAATGGAGACAGTAGGCCTCTGAGAATGAGAACAAGTAAAGCAGAAGCTAGGTGTGTCCAACACAGTCACAAGTGCATTTGAAGACTCTTTATTTGTATAATTAGAGCTTCCAAACGCCTGATCAAAGCGGTGTCATCATCGATCTGCTGAGTGACCTAGTTTTCCACAGATCTGACACTAAATTTAGGGTTGCCCTCTTCTTCGAGCACCAGTCCTTCCACCATAAAATTGTTGTGATTGGCCAGATCTTGGTTCTTGATTTGAAGACAACGAGGTGTTCTTTTGAAATCGAGCAACATTGACACTCATTGGTAGTTGCAACTGATTATTAAAACTTCTACTCTGTGTTTCAGCATCAACCAACACAGACTTGACACCATCAAGAGTATAAGATTCTTTGCTTGCAGTGATAATCACCATAAAAGGTTGATATTCAGCCGGTAAACCATTCAAGATTGTGGCTATTTGTTCCATTTTAGAGATTGAACTACCACAAGCTGATAGAGCATCACTTACCTCCTTGACCTGGGTAAGGTAGGATCTTATGCTTTCATCTCCTTTGCGCATCGATCGAAGCTTGCAATGGAGACTCATGGCAGTGGTTGTAGAGCGATTTGCAAATAATTGCACAACTGTAGTCCAGACATCAGTAGCGGTTTCTGCACCAACAAACTGAGGAAGGAGTTGGGAGCTGATCATCGAGAGTAACCAGGACGCCAGGGCACTATCTTGAGCGACAAAATCTTCATATTCCTCGTTTGGTACCATCTGGCCATTGTCACCAGCCATCATTTCTGGAGGAGCTTTGACATTTCCTGTGAGAAGACACTCTAACCGATGGCTCCGAACTGTCAGGAGAATTTGTTGCTTCCAGAGTAGAAAATTCATCTCATCGAGCACGATGTTGACCTTCTTGTTCGTGAACACTTTGCCACTCTTTGACGACGAGAAGATCGGATCGGACTGCTGATCGGAAGAGTCACCGGGCATGATGGCAAACAGTTAGAGAACGAGACACAACGAACAGAAAAAGACTCCAAGAACGGAGGCGAATGAACTTGTTGTTTTCTGAATATTGCGTTTTGTTTTTTTTGTACCCGCAGTTAAAAAATTAAGTGCATGTTGACTATAAGAGAAAAAAGCACATGCGACAAGCTGCTACGTCATTTCTTTTCTCCTAACCAACATGCCATTAATTTTTTTAATAGCAGAGGTGCCAATTTAGAAACATAACGTTAGGTACTATTTTGCCAAAAAAATATTTGTTGGGGTACTAAAACAATAACGCGGGCATAGGTGGGTACTAAATAGGTAGTTTTCCCTTGATAATATTTAAAAATGTTTTTATTATACTAGTGTTATTACATGGTAATATTTGTTCATATTTTTTAAATCTTTGAAAAGGTACACACATCTTCCGCATACGTATGTTCGAACTAGGGTCTCTTACGGTAAACAACATCCTCTTTTCTATTGAAATCACTCTTAGATTCAATAATACTTAAAAAAATGTTAAATACCTTTTTACCATAGTTTTATATTGTTTGTAACTACTCTTTTATTTTTTATACTATTTTGTTAAGTATCGAAGAGTAGTAAATACCGTGCAATGATAAAATACATTGTTCTCTCGAGGAGATAATTCAAGATGTTATTGGGGAGATTCATTAAGAAAAATATCAATTTTATTGAATCAAAATTCAAGTTGTAGCGTTTAATGATGTTATGACAAAGTCTAAAACTTTCACAATGGAATAACATATAGCATTAGAAATCCTTATTTGCATTGGCGGAGCCCGTATATCAATGAGATATCATTTGACACTCTATATATATATATATATATTGTCACGGTCCGTTTGCGTGATAGGCAAGACCGTGACGAGATGCTTGCTGGCTGTGCTTAAGTCGGGATGCGGGATAGCATTAAGGGTGTAGTACGTGTCGTACAGCCGTTCGGTCCTGGGGGCAGGGCGTGCTGGTTAGGCACCACACTGGTCGGGAGCTGTCCCCGCTTCCCTGATGAGCCCATGGGAGGGCGAAACCAGTAAGCATCAAATGGAAAAGGCTGAGCCCTAGGCTTATGGGAGCCCTGGGTTGCCGCACGGGGGAGTTGTCCCTGCGTGAAGACTCTGACCCCGTGACAGATGGTATCAGAGCCAGTCGGTGTGCTAGCTGTGAGCTTACCAAGCGCTCCATGTGCTGCGCGTAGCGGGTCAAGTGGACGAGCGATTGCTTCACACCCGAGTGAAGTGGTGTCCGCGAGTGGGACCACTAGAAAGAGACTGAGACGAGGTAGGGTAGGAAGGAAGCTACAGCGAAAGTTCGCCAAGCACTCGCAGAACCTCGGTAATGAGGGCGAGCAGGCAGGGAATTGCACACTAGATCTGGGTTGGTTCCCCATATGAGTGGGAACGAGATTTCTCCCCATGCACGAGGGCGTGCATGAATTGAGTGGGGGAGATTGTCACGGTCCGTTTGCGTGATAGGCAAGACCGTGACGAGATGCTTGCTGGCTGTGCTTAAGTCGGGATACGGGATAGCATTAAGGGTGTAGTACGTGCCGTACAGCCGTTCGGTCCTGGGGGCAGGGCGTGCTGGTTAGGCACCACACTGGTCGGGAGCTGTCCCCGCTTCCCTGATGAGCCCATAGGAGGGCGAAACCAGTAAGCATCGAATGAAAAAGGCTGAGCCCCGGGCTTATGGGAGCCCTGGGTTGCCGCACGGGGGAGTTGTCCCTGCGTGAAGACTCTGACCCCGTGACAATATATAGGGATAGGATCAAATTACACTATGTAAAACTCTTTGAGCTTTACACTTTTTTTGGATCGTTGGATGAGTGAAACGGATGGATGAGATTAACAGTAAAATATGTGAAGATTATCACTTGGGAATTAAAAACACGGAGTTAATCTCAACCATCCATTTCCCCCATCCAACGATCCAAAAAAGGTGTAAAACTTAAAGAGTTTTACACAGTGTATATATATATACACGTGAAATTTAAAAAAAATGGCATCCCTTGAAAAATTGGTTTTGCACCTTTTAGATAAATAATTATATTAAAAATTTAATTTGCGTAATCTAATTAATATTAGTAGATATATAAAATGTTAATAACTAATAAATTATTTAAAAAATTAATTTTACCAAACACTATTATACAAATAATTAATATTTATAGATATACAAAATATTGATAACTAATAAATTATTCAAGCAAGTATAGAATATAATCTTGTCCTTGTATGTTATTTTATTTGTTCAAATAATCAAACAACTATTAATTATCAGTAAATTTTATCAAACACTTTAAAACAATCAGCTAATTCAATTCGCTAGTCAAACCAGCAAATGTAATTCACTATCATTTGTCAGCTAATATAATAGGTTATCAGTTATAGGCCATGTTTGGTAAAAAGATGTTTGGGCAAAAATTAGAGGTTTGAGGCATAATTAGATTATATTATCACATATTGATAACTAATAAATTATTCAAGCAAGTATAGAATATAATCTTGTCCTTGTATGTTATTTTATTTGTTCAAATAATCAAACAACTATTAATTATCAGTTAATTTTATCAAACACTTTAAAACAATCAGCTAATTCAATTCGCTAGTCAAACCAGCAAATGTAATTCACTATCATTTGTCAGCTAATATAATAGGTTATCAGTTATAGGCCATGTTTGGTAAAAAGATGTTTGGGCAAAAATTAGAGGTTTGAGGCATAATTAGATTATATTATCACATATTTATATGTGTATTTAAATTTATTAATTAATTAAATTATATTAAAATAATTATATAAATAATAAATTAATATATAAATCATTCAAATATGCTTAGAAAAGTTATATTTTTATAGATCTAATTAATATTAATTAGATACAAAATAGTGATAACTAATAAACTATTCAAACAAGTATTGAATATAATCATGTCCTTATATGTCATTTTGTTTGTTTAAATAATCTAACAACTATTAACTATCAGTTAATTTTACCAAACACTTTTATACAACCCGTTAATCAAATCAACTAATGCAATCAGCTATCAGCTAATGTAATCCGCTATCCGCTAATTTTCAAACAAGTCCATAATCTATCCGTTAATTGGGACTAAGAAGATATTGAAGGATATGTAATGTTTGTCGAGCGTAATTTGCTTGTTTGATGCCAGACACGTGATTGGATAATTGGTTGAAAACATAAATTTTACTATTTACTTATCTACTTTCTCATCCACCAAATAAGGTAAATAATAATAGTACATATATTAATGAAAATCCGAAGGAAAAAATGAGCCTCCTAATTTGAGTCCTTTATGTATTTATGCCCCTCATATCTAATTGTCAAGAACCGTCTTTCCCGCCCCCAATGTTCATTGGCATCCAACTTCCCGGATTACAAACAAAATAAACAACACAAAAACACCATACAATTATCTTCCCGGAATCGTTTTTATGCTACCGAAACCGACATCCGGTCATCGTTAATCCCTTTGGCTGCCATTCAATATGGCGAAGGCGAAGGCGATGGTTTACACGTTCCTGGCCATTGCCTTCATTATCATCCTGTTGTCCCCAACCAAACGTCGCGGTCATCATCCGGCGGGCTTAAATCGTCGCCTTGCTCGCAAAGTTTCATTCGACCCTTTGGTCACACGAATCGAGAGATGGAGGGAAGATGACGGATTGAGCATAAACATGAGTTATGTTCCCGACGTCGGAGATATCCCGGATGATGGGATTTTAAACACCACCTCAAGGTTGATGATTTTGTTCCCTTTGTTAGACAATTCGCCGAAAGATGATAAAATTAGTGCCAAGGAGCTAGGGGTTTGGATTAGCCAACAAGCCATTGATCGTTTGAGTTATAGAACAAACAAACTCATGTCTTGGCACGACAAAAATGAAGATGGGGCTATTAGCTTCAACGAGTATCTCCCCCAATTTACCCCGGAAGATATAGGTAATCTTATTATCTACTTCGGGTTATAGTCAGGGATTCAAATATCAGTCGTTATATAACTGTAGATAATGGTCCGCAATGACCACAATAGTATTCATTGTGTCCGCAATTGCAATCGAAAACGCGACTGCAAACGCAATTTAAATCTCTGGTTATAATTTGTTCTTTATGATTGTATGCATTTGACAAAAGTTTTGGTGAATTTGAAATAGAGAGAAATTCAATGGAACATGGTGACGCCGGGTGGTGGATGGAGCAATTCAAGAACGCCGACGTAGATTCGAGTCGGGATCTTGATTTCAACGAATGCAAAGAGTAAATGCTTCTTCTTCTTTTTCTTTTCGAATTGCATATTTGCTTATTCTGATGGATGCAGTCAGAGGCGTAACACAATGAGGACCGATAGGGGTCACGGCCTCTTCTAGAATTGAAAAAATTATAGTTTAGACCCTTGTAATTTAAAAAAATTAATTCGGCCCCTACAAAATTTTTAGAAATTTGGATTAAACATTAAAATTTGTGATCGTTTTTAATTAAAACCTCCTATAATTTTTAAAAGTTCTCATTAAGTCTCTCAAATTTTCAAAAATTTTAGTTAGAGCTCAATTTTTATAAAGAAAAATTAAATTTAACCCTTCAAAAATATCAAAAATTTTAAATCAAACCTCTAATTTTTTTAAAGTTTAAAGTTGGCCCCTCCAAACTCTATAACACGCAGTTTAACCAAATTTCCTTCTTTTTTTTGGACCAGTTTCTTACATCCAGAAGACAGCGACAATGAAGAAATCCAGAGATGGCTGTTAAGGGAAAAGATGATGTCAGTTTGTTGTTTCAAATTGTGTCTGTTTCAGTTAGTTGTCGGGTCAAGACTGATTTATTTTCCTCCCTTTTCCGTGATTAAATAGACGTATGGACAAAGATGAAGATGGAGAATTCGATCTCAACGAATTTAAACAGCACGCATACGCCATTTACAAAAGCTATGCAGATTTCGAAAATTCCCCCGCTCTTACACCCACAGCTGAACAAAAATTTGCAGAGCTCGATATCGACAACAACAAGTAATTCCTCTTCACCATGAATTTAAATAGCGTTTGCAGTCGCAACAGCAGCCACAATACTCATAACTGTTATGTGTGCAATAGCATATGTAACACAACCGAAAACGCGGCCGCAAACATAATTTAAATCTGTGCTGTTCACCCTATCCTATGCAACTTGCATTATTTATAACCATCTGTATGCAACTTTGCAGAAAGCTGAGCATTGAAGAATTGAGACCCATACTTAGTTATCTCCACCCCGGCGAGCTGTTTTACGCCAACTACTTCACTCGTTATCTGATGCGCGAGGTGAATTTTAATTTATTCGAAACCACAATCTATGTTGTCGGATTCTTGTGTTCGAGTTTCGTTTGATTGATTTATCTGAATCAGGCTGATGATAATAAAGATGGGTACTTGACTCTTGAAGAGATGATGAATCACGACAGCATATTCTACAATTCACTCTACGACGACGACGACGAGGACGACTACCATTACCACGACGATCTCTAAATTCAACTAGATTTGTTATTTAATTCCATGCAAAGTTTAATTCATTTTTTGATCTATCTTTACCTTTAGAAACACATTCCAAGCAATAGGAAATGTACAGCACACATATTGCAGATGTATATGAATTCGGCTATTAAAACAGTGTAAATTCAGTTGTAAAAATTATCAAGAACAATTTTTAAAAAATTGATAATTAAGGGAAGGGTGTACTTATATTAGTATATTATCAAATTAGCTTTGAATGGAAGGTACAGATCATTCCGATTGGAAGAGATGGAAACGGAGCGGCTGACGGATTGGCGCGGATGGTTCGTGGACAACCTTTGGGAGAACACATATTTCTCTGTGCAGTTGAGGGCATTGAAAGTATAGAGGCTACTATGAGATATACTAATTAATCGAGCGGTCAAAGATGTTTATGTAGTGGCTGACGGACTTGTATTCGAAACATTTGTGTGCACATCAATATTATAATATACGATTAGACATTTTCCGATATAACTTGAGTTAGAATCAAACATGAAGTATTATATTTGAGCTTTATCTTTATACTAGAATATTGAATTCCATTTATTTCAGAAGCTTTTGTCATATATTTAGAAAAATAAGTAGCAAATCAAACTGAAAGAACCTTGAAAGAAAGTGGAGTCCTCTATCACTGCGATTTCGTTACCCGTTTTTCTCAGTATTCATCCAAATAAGTATATAGCATCTCGTCTTTCTTCGATTTACGACGACTTAGCAATGCTTTAAGCAGTCTTTTGCTTTTGCTTGGATACTCTTCAATGTCTTTGGAGACCTCTTTCTCGGACTGAAGTCGCATTGAAGCCGATCTCCGAGGCTCAATTGCATACTGATAATCAAAACCGAAACGAAGTTAGAAAAACATGTGTAGCAATGCTTCATTGACAGAGTAATTGATATGATTCCCGTTACCCCATAGACATGTTTTCCTCAAGATACTAAGGAAATGAATTAAACAATTCTAAGCTCACCTGCTGCCCTGCACCAGCTGTATTCGGAGTCACAGACCGGCCCTTATTTGGAGTTGTAGGCCTGCTAACAGATCCCGAACGTAAAAGTGGAAATTGATGCGGTGATACTGTTCGTTTATCTGATCAAGTGTATAATTATCAGTGAGTGAATACATGCATTGAGGCATAGAGTTGCAGTTCAAAAATATAATTAAGGCAAATATGCATTCCAACCTAGTTCTTTCCGAGGCATGGTGGAAGTAAAGGGAAAGGTTGCAGACTGCTGGGGAGGCCGTGGAGAAGGCGATCGGGAACGCCCTTTTCTGCAACAATGATTACTAGTATGAATATATACATCGGTGTTCCTCGATTACAAAATTAAGTGATGATGGTTTACTAATGCAATGCACTAGAAATTTGATGTTAACTTTTACCTGAATGAAGATCTTGGGGTCTCCCGGATAGGATACGTCGGCGTTCCCCTAATTGTGGATCGGACAGCTAAAGAGAAATCATTACAAGTATGATCAAGTTATATTGGAGTCTCGTTCAAGTATACGAAAGTACAGAGAAGGATAGACAGAGTTACTACAATTCCTAAACTGATGCCTGTAATCTTCATCATCTAGGCTATATCCGCCTCCGGGGTATTTCGACTTCGTAAGGTTTGCACCGTGCATGGTCTCCCCGACTAAAAAAACAATCAAGGACATTGAAAACAACCGAATATCGTACTCTCTTTAATTTCAAAAGAGTTGGAAAAGGATGATTGCCTGGCAAGATGTACCATTTATGGTACCTTGGTGTATTAATCATCAGTGTCTGCTGGGAAATTCCTTCATGATCAATATACACTCGGCACGTCCGTAGTTTCTGTAAAACCACATTTTAAGTACAGAAAAATCTATTGCTTCTATGTTACTTAAAAGCATCAGAACAGATGGTGTTTCGAATAGGCTGAAATATCCTTAAAATGTTCGGCATTCGAATTAACATAGATCAGTGAATCATCCTATGTAAGGCATTTACAATATAGGAACCTACAAAATCTTAATTACCTGTTGAATACAAGATACTCGGAGTTCTGTTCCGGAAACCTCGTCGACTTTCTCATCCAAAAGATCATTAACCTTGTATGTCACAGAACCTAAATGGTCTACAGTGTTCACAAGAGCTTTGATGGCATAATCTTTCAATGTTTCTACCACTCTGCATGTGCAGGAGAAGCTCACTTACTAAACAAACTATGGTTGAAGGCATGAGCAATGAGGAATTAGATTAACTCACATCGTCGTCTGGTCATCAGTGGCGTAGGACACCTCGAAATACTCGGCAGCCGAGTAGAGCTGTGCTCTCAGCTTTTTCAAATCCTGAAGCAAAGAAAACATGTCACAAACCGGCGTCGAATGCGAACCTACACTTGACAGAAGGCACATTTAGTACCTTGAGACTATCAGTGAACAACAAGCTCTGCTGCATAGAAACCATATCATAATTGGATGCTTCCTGAGGAATGCACATTGCAGCAACTGTATCCATTAAGCCTGTGACGAAGATCGGACCGAGTTCGACTTAAACCGTATCAATCATCCTAACCATGTTAAATTTCAGACAAAGAGGGGGAAAAGGAAGAGCTAGACAAAAGTACTACATTTAAGACATCCCACAAATAATAAGATATATGAAAAGCAAACATTACCAAAGCTGAAACAAGTTAGGGCACTGTAAAACAAACAATAAAAACAAGAAAACGTTTTAACCAGCTGATGCACTTCTGCCCCATTTTGTCAGAATCTTCAACAATATCAAACATTTAAAAAAACCCAGATTTTGTAAATGTTTAAGCTAACCAAAATAGAAAGTGGGTTTATGAGTAAAACTGAAGAGACTGACCTGACCTTCTATTTTTGGCTCCAACTTGTTGTTCTGCAGCTGCTGCACTACTAAGCCAAGAACCAGTTCCCATTTAACTTTACAATTTTAAACCACCATTTGATCTGGGAGGGCAAAATCAAAAGCTAGCCACATTGGGAATCAAAATCCAGAACATGGTTATCTCATTTTCCTCATTACATGCCATTAATTACAGTCAGTGGGACCTACTTGCTTTGTAGTTGAATTTCATTTAATCATTTTTTTATATGGTCGGATTGGTCCCCTTCTGAATCATGATTAAAATACAAGGGGTCTTTGTATTTTGTTATGCTTGGACTTCAGGAACAGCTTGATTAGGAAATAGTTGCATTAATTTACAACACGACTGTGCTGTTAATAAAAAGTAAAAGATTAGAGCTTTCATGGCCACGGATTCCGGCGCCGTCCGAAACTGTTATTGTCGAAATTGCGGTGTGAGTTGGAATCATACCAATAGCGGTGGATAGCGTCTGCAATTTAATCGGTAATAGCCAATTGCAGCAATAACGGGCCGCTATTCTTATTATTGTTCTGTTACAGTAAAATAAAATAAAAACAATTATGATGGTAACAATTGTTTTCTTATATTAATAAAAGTTCTCAAGTGTTAGAAAGCACTCAAAAAATCATTAAAATTGACTTTATAATTATAATTATAATTATATTGTTTTATAATAAGTTATGTGAACTTAAAAAATTAACGACCCTGAAGATTTAATAGTGTTTATTTAACCTCTAAATTTTCTTCAATCTTTTCCCTAGCCGCTCGACAATTCCTTTCCCTAGCGCCTCAAGTTTTGTTTTGTAGCCGGCAGCGACACTAATTTTTCTACCGGTTATCGACTGTCGAATTTTTTTTTTATTTTTTTTAGTTTTTTAATAAAATAATTTTGTCTTTGTGACACGGTTTTTTTACATTTATGGCACGTTTATCTCTGTCAATTGGCATGTTTAACTTTGTCTATTGCATGTTTATCTCTGTCTTTTGGCATGTTTTCTTCTACTCCTTCGGTCGTTATGTTCGTTATTTATTTTATGTTTTTATCAGGGTTGGATTTGACAGCGCCACGACTGATTAAGATGGTGCTTATTTGTAATCTTGTTGATCTTCTCTGCTCTGGACATTCGGTTTGAATTTGGATACGCGGTTTGCGCTTGTGAAGAGTTTCTCACGGTGCTCGGCTCTGATTTGCGTTTTCTCGATGGTCTTTTGATTTTAGTCATTTTAATTCAATAAATTTGTCTTTATGACACGTTTTCCTCTACCTTTTGGTACGTATTTTTTGCCTCTTGGCATGCTTTTCTGCCTCTTGACACGTTTTTCTGTTATTTGTTTTTCTTTTAGGGTTGGATTTAACGTTGTCACGACTGAGATCCTCCTGTTTTGGACCCTCGAACTGGATCTAGATGCAAGTTTAGTCATCGCTCTTGTTTGCGATTGAGTTGTGGTAATAAACGTGTTGTCAACGTGCCTCAATTCCGTAATATGCATTTTTTAATGTTGTTTGTTGATGGTTTTTACCTTCATCGTCGAGCTTTGATGATGTTTTGTATCTATTTTGTTTCGAGTCTTTGAATTAAGTTTTTACCTTTTCTTTCTTTGGTCTTGTTTATGATCTAAGTACGTTAGTTTTCGTGTTTTTAGGAATATGTCCGGATCAAGTTTATTGTAAACTTTCATCTTGATTTTTTTCTTTATTAATAAAACTAACGTACTCATATTCAAAAAAAATCACTACCCTCTACAACCGTGATAAACACAATATAACCGAAAACACGGTCACAGTTACATTCCTTGCACTGCACAGCTATGTGATGATCTAGATTTTAGCCATTTTGCCCCCTTATCACATCTCCAAAGAGCATATGTTTCATATTGGTTGATAGAGACCTCATTATTCTCTTGTCCCCTTATTTAACATATCAGAGTAAATTGTTGGTTACGCTTGCAACTTGCAAGGCTGCTAGCCCACGCAAATTTTGGTAGACCGGGCACCAATAGGCCATAGGCACGCCAGATTGCTAATCTTGACAGTTTCGTCGAACGCTCTGTTTATTTACACCCTTAGAGTGTATACTTGTTTTTCTTCAGGTCATGCTAGTTGTATAAAGGCACTATGTCATGGTACTTTAGAGAAGTTTTAAACTCGAAAATACTTTATATTAGAGTCAGAATGACACTATTTTTAAGTTACAACTAGTAATATGACCTCTTTAAAAAAAATTGAAAATATAAATAGAGAATTCTGGACTAACTATTATGACAATAAATCTTCAAAGAGTTGGCAGTTTTATTACATTATTCACATGAATGTAGAGAAAAAAAAGACCCACCATATTAACATGAGAAAAGTTTATTTCACACTTATAGTGGCAAGTCCTCAAACAGAGCCAACTATAGTCACTCTTTCACCACCCATGACTTCACATACCCATACCCAACCTCCAATCCTCTCCACCAACACCGACATCCGGACTACAGCCTCCGAGACGTCTAGACGGTACACGGGCACCGTTGTTCTTTGAAGCAGGGCTCCTTGGAGCCTGGTAGATTGACGGTCCCCCACCGGAACTTGAGGAATCACAACCCGAGCCTTTCTTTGTTGATGTGTTCCATTGGGGTACATATGCTCCTTGTTGCTGCTTGCCTGAGCCTTGATTTCGCGCCTTGGCCTTGGCCGATTGAGTTGGGATCATATAGCTGGGGACAGTGTATGAGTCTGAATCTACCGGTGCCACATCCATTTCAACTGTCTTCTCCGACATGTTGTCGGTGGTACCGGTAGTTTTAGCAGTGACCGGGAGTGCTATGTAAGAACCTTCTTGTAGGCCTAATTGATGGGCATGGCACGGTTGTGACGACATCCAACGCTCGAGCCAATTCCTACCCCATTGCGCCTTCTCACGCTCATTAAGGTACACTCCAATGTCCTTGCCATTATGTTGGGCTTGCATGAGGAGTTGTTGATGATGTTGTCGTTGTTCCTCCTGGTTAACGAAGTTTATCGTGTCAATACCGTTAAAAATCGATATTATCCCATTAAATTATATATTTTCAATGAAGAATACTTTAAATTATAACCAAAAATTCATCAACCTCATAGCTATAGGCATAAGCAAGGGCTCGTTCTCTTCTCATAACGGCATCATGTTTCCTTGGAGCACACTCCATGACTTTCTTAGAGCTTAGCTGCCCACCGTCCCGACTTTCGAATTTCTTCAACGGGATTTTCGGCCTCCGTTCTAGCTCCCGCGTTCCTCTTTTCTCTTCTTCATCCACTCTCTTCCGAAGTTTCCGATGAGTTAGTTCCAGTTTACGAGCTCGAACTCTTGCCTGCACCCGTATCAATGCTTGCATGCACCGCATTGTCTCTTGTGCTTGCTTCCGCACATTATAGCCTCTCACTAGTGCCTGCAATCTCACCAGTCCCTTCAAAGCACGCAAAGCTCTCCGAGCCTACAAAATCAAACTCAAATTGTAGTATTGCTTGGTGTCAAGAATTCAAATAGCATCCGTTATGTCCGCAACCGCAATTTAAATCTCTGCTCAGTGTTTTTGCTCAATAGGCTAACAATTGTTTGAATTACTCAGTTGTGCCTCAATAGATTGAGTAGCTAATTTTTACCAGGTAGCCTCTGTAATATGACTGTATTAGCGTTGCAGCTGTTTCTTCCTTGGAGTGGCGTCCATAGCCCGCCAATCGGACAACTTTAGCCGCTGCTTGAGCAGCTGCAACAGCAGCTTCCGCAGCAGCAGCAGTTGCCACGGCCACAGCCATGGTGTGGTTCCTGTCTTCATTCAGAGTCGACGTTTCACTGTCATCGTTTGTGATGTCGGGTGAACTCTCCGCCGGAAAATGTTCGAACGAGACTACTTCCGGGGCATCATTTGGCCATTTTTCCACACTCTCTTTCTGAAAATCATGCCCCTATAATTTTTCAGTGCAAACAATAATTTCCTCCACATTTGTACAACATTAACCAATCAACACTTCGCTTAACAAACAATTTCGGTACACATTATTATTGGTACGACACAGTTGGGATATAGCAATCGGACCACATGATATCAAGTTGAACGATGTGAATGCTGATAATAATGTGTTAAGGGAGTTATGTTGATTGGGGACCGCTGCTTCATGCTCCACACAACACAACAGTTGTAAGGAATGTCATATTTGTTCCACCAAGTACAATAATATAGACCTTGTTTTATCTTTTGTTTCAAAAAATATCTTTTTAAATTATTTTTAGGATTAATATTTTATGTGCATAATCTTATGTACCATCAGTAAAAAGAATTATGACATATCATTAAAAAATCAATTGAATTTAGTATTTTATTTTTTACATGCTAGTGATTCAAATATAAATTATATATACATATGTACATATCCTACACATACTAGGATAAATATAAATTACAATTTCTCTAAATATATATAAAAAACAACATTGGATTAATTTTAAACTCAGAACACTGTTCATATCTAATACTACTAAGAAATGAGATAATATTTGTTAAAAAAAAGAGATAATATAAATATTATCACATAAGTTGATTAAATTTTATCTCGGCTATTACAACATGGATAAATATTCTATACATAGGCGGTAGAAACTGAAAGTTTTCACACGCGCCTTAATTTTAGGTATAAGGAGTTAGTTTAGGGTATAGGGTTTAGGGGTTTAGTTGTAGGGGTTAGAATTTAGGGACAATTGTTTCAATTTAAGGTTTAGGTTATAATTTAGGGTTTATAGGTTAAAACTTAAATCATCATCATATTACCCTAAAAACTAACTCCATATACCCTAAAATTAAGACGCTTGTAGAAATTTTTAGTTTCCACCACCAGTGTATAGGATATTAATCCTTAAAACATTTAGTAAGATGCGAGTTCAAATGCTAGAAATGAAAATATATCTAATCTTTTGGGATAATTTCTTTCACCATGTTAATATAGTCAAACATCAAAATTTAAAAACCATAAGTCTATCTCACTATATTGGATGTCTCAATCAATAATAACTACTCATTTTACCATTTTTTTTCTCTCGTCGTTTTTTCACCCAGTAAATTTTTACTATTTTTTTACATGTGATTTGAAAAACAGATTTTTAGAAGTTATTATAAACATAAAAAAATAGTGAATTGAGTAGTTTTCATTGGTCAAGACCATAACTGATGTGGACGATATAATTTTTCCATAATCATTCATCAAAATCCAAAGCATAGTATGAAATAACATAGTTTTGCATCCATAAAAGTGTTGTGATTAAAAAGGAAAAATACCCAGAAAAGAGCAAACTTTGTGCAAAAAGGGAAAAGATACTACCTTTTTGTCTGGCAAAGGCTTAGAGGAAGAAGAAGACTTGAACACTTTCTTGACGGAGGAGGAGAACCATCCACTCCCTTTTTTCCCCATCTCCGATCAGAATTCAAAACAGGATCTTGTAAAATCCTAAAACAGTTGCAGAGGATGAAGATGTGAAGGGTTAGCTGTAAGTAAAACGGAAAACAACAATGAAGAGAAAGGTGATACATTTGGGAGTTGGGTTGAATTTATCAATTTCACGAGAGCATTACCGTTGTATTCAGCCCAATGGAATCTTGCCACGTCATAACCCCACCCCGCCATAACTCCATTTTGTCCACCCACATTTTATTTTAACCAAACCTCCTTGCCCTACTGACCGTCTCGCAAGCTACTTCATTTCGGCTCGGTCAAAGTTCGGATCGAGTAAGCTTGACTCAAGCTCGTATTCGGCTTGAGACCTTAACAAGTCAAGTCGACACATGTTCGGCTCGAAAAGCTCGTGAACATGCTCGAAAAAATTATATATACATATATGCTCAATATACACTTATATGTTTCAATGTTGTTAACTTGTTATCATAGTTAAATACTTTAAATCATCTTTTTCTTGTGGACTTGTATGATTTAGAAGATGTACAATAGTTATTTGCGGACTTCAAAAATAAATATTATCTTTTTCTGAAACAGTTTTCACATGTTATTTTTTAAAACTTCAAAAAAATATTTAAAAGCAATTTGGGGAAAGCAACAAGCCAAACTCAAACTCGAGCTCGACCCTAAAATTTCGAGCTCGACGAGCTCGGGCTCAGCTCGTTATCACCCCTACTCTCAACAACAAAAGCCTTTTTATAATGGGTAAATTATACGATGTATTGGCGGTGGAAACTTTTGTTTCCACAAGAGCCTTAGTTCAAGGGTTTAAAAATTTAATTTAGGTGTTTATGTTTAGATGTTTAGAATTTAGGGATTGTGATTGTAATCTGAGTTAAAATTTAGTGTTTATAGGTTAAAACTAAATCCCTAACATATTACTCTAACCTCTAAACCCTAAATTCTAACACCGAATTCTAAATTATAACTGCAATCTCTAAATTATACGCCCCTAAACCTAAAACCTTAAAACGAGAGCGCTTGTGAAAACAAGAAGTTTCACCATTGGTTCATGAAATATTTTCCCTTTTATGATTGTATCATTGGTTAAGTTAGTACTCATTAGCACCTCAACGAGAATAAAAATTCAAGTTTCTCATTTGTTAACAATTAGAGAAAATAACACAATAATATTAAACAAATATATAAGCATCAAGATGAAAAATCAACACAATCTCACCTTACTTAATTCGAACATGTATGAGATGCAAATAAAATGATTATAAAAATGTATAAATTAATGCTAAAACTAGAGTCTAAATATACTAAAAGTAACTCCTATAAGGGAGTTATGAGTCTCCAAGATCCTCTTGACAACCTATGTTGTCTTGAATCTCGATAAGATATGTATATTAAAGTTTTATAATTCTTTTAATATTTTTAGAATTTTTAATATATTTTACCGTTTTTAATAGTTTATTATCTTAAAATATCATTATACTTTTTCGTATTTTTGACCACCTATGTTGTGTGGATGAGATATCTATATTAAAGTTTTAGAATTCTTTTAGTTATTTTTTTAGAATTTCTAATATTTTTTTACATTTTTTAATAATTTACATCTTAAAATATTTTTATAATTTTTCATATTTTTGGCATTTCAAAAAAAAAACGTTTAATATTTTTACTTTTTCACTATTTTAGATTTTTTATAATCTTATAGTAACATTTAATAGTTTTTTAACAATAAATTTTGAGACATTTTATAATTTTTAAAGTTTTTTTTAATAGTTATAAATGTCATGTGGTAAGTAGGGGTGTTCAATTGGTCGGTTCGATTAACCGACCGAACCGAACTTTCAAAATTTCATTAACCGAAATTTTTTTCATATTAACCGTTAACCGAACCGAAAATTTTCAAAAACTTTTAACCGAACCGAAAAAAGTCCGGTTAATTCGGTCGGTTTTTGAATTAACCGAAATTTTTTAGAAAAATTTGGGTAAATCACCCAAATGGTCATTAAACTATTTTAAAATAATCTTTTTGGTCACTAAACTTTCAAAAATTATAAAATAACCATTAAACTTATCGAACTATTACAAAATAGTCATTAACTTGCACGTTATAAATTATTGATAAATCATTTTGCACTAATTTGATAAAGTTTAATGATCATTTTATAATATATCAAAAAATTTAATGACTATTTTATAATTTTTAAAAATTATGTGACTAAAAATAAATATATAATATATATAATATATAAAAATTTCGGTTAAATCGGTTAATTAACCGATTTCGAACCGAATTAACCGATAACCGAAGTTTGAAAAAATTATTAACCGTTCACCAACCTAACCTAAAATTAACCGACCGATTAACCGAAAAAAATTCAGTTCGGTTCAGTTAATTCGGTTTTAACCGAAGTTTGAACACCCCTAGTGGTAAGGCGCAGTGTGTCACGTAATAAAAACATTTAAAAAATGTAAAGACTTAACATTTAAAATTAACCCAACAACTTAATTAATACAAATTTTCAGTTAAAAAACTTAATTGGTTAAATTTTAAAATTTGAAGGTTTGATTGAGTGTAATAATACTTTGGAGTTGTAATTGATTCTCTTCAAAAGCTCTCTATCTATTCACTTATATAAATAGCAGTGGCGAAACCTCTATGGGCTAGAGGGGGCCATCCCCCTAAATTTTAAAAAAATTGAATTTTACTCTTAAACTTTTAAAAAAAATTAATTTGACCCCCTCAAAATTTTATTAAGCTTCAAAAGTTTGAATATTTTTAATTAAATTCCATCTTAAAATTTTTAAAAGTTATGATTAAATCTTTCAAAATTATTAAAAATTTAGTTAACCCTCAAAATTTTCAAAAATTTTCGTTTAAGCCTCTAAATTTTTAAAAAAATTACTTTGCCGCACCCCCAAATTCTTACTCTAAGTTCCGCCCTTGATAAATAGCATGTATTGAAAGAGAAAAAAAAAAGAGAGAGTAGATTTATATATTTCCTCTACGAAACTTGTGACACCTTTTTCATATATAATAATAATAATACAAATGGAGCATGAATCCAAGATCACATGAACTCCATGTTGCATAGATCCCTTAATCAATGGCCTTGTTCTCTTTTTGTTTCATGCTATATTAGTCTTGGGAGTGTGCAATTTGATTCATATAGAACAAAATATTCAATTCTCTCTTTTGGATTAACACTCTTTTTTCTCCGTTGGTAGTGAGTTTTGTTTCATTAACAAAAATCTCTTTCAGTTATCGAAGACTTTATCATGATTAATTCGCATCACACACTTAATTTTAATAAATAAATTTCTCAGTAAATTTTTTATGCATATATAAAAGCTCGACTCCTATTTTATTTCATTTATTTTCATACTGTGCAAGGAAGCAATAGGCACATCGACAAAGCAATAAAGGTTTCAACTACCTATCAATTCATGGTGCGTCAAATGATAAGTTGATAACAGTGTTGAAGTAAGATTCTAGATAATTGTAAATATATTTTTAAAACTACACATAAAATCTCCGAAATTAGAATTTTGAGATTTTTAAAGAAATTCATATTTTTAAAGAAAATTAGAAATTAAAAATATAAAAATAAATCATGTGTTATGTTTTGGTTGATTGACAGAATTTTGTAAATCATCTGTTCAATTTTTTTAGTCTTTTCAAAGACGGCACACACATCATGTATTATTGGTGCTCGAACCCGGGTCCCAAAAGATAATGAACATCTACTTTTGCCACCAGGACACAAGGTGATGAGCTTCATTTAGTATTTTCTAAATTCTTATAACAACAACAATACTAATTAAAATAGTATTTGATCGATAAAATCTTATGTCTTAAATTTTTTTGAATAGTCTAAAGGTGATTACAACAAAATAGTAGTAGATAAAGCAATTTGAACTCATGTCTCTCAGGATGAACATCATTCGTTTTTTCATTATAACACTTGTTGGGTTTTTATATCTTAAATTTCTTAAACGTAGAAATTAAATATTAAGAATTTTACATCCTACTTTAAATTTTATACAGACTTAAATATAAAATATTAGATCCATTATAATAATTGAATACCATAACTTTTTTTTTGAAAGGAATCATGTAACTAGTAAGAGCGGTGGTGGCACGTTGGTTGGTGGTGAGTTAAATTTTTTCAGCCTAATTTTAAATTTTTTTTAGCGAAAATGAGATGTTTGAATTATTTTTAGATATTTTACCAGTCAAATTCGCTAATTTAAATATTTGGTAAGCAGAATATTATAACATTGGATTGGGATAAAATTTCTCAAATTAAAACATAAATTAGCATTTACATCATTCAAATATGCTTAATAATGTTACATTAAAAATTAATTTTCTTAATTTAATTAATATTAATAGATACATAAATTAATATTTACATAAGGATGCGCTTTGGGTGCGGGTGGTTCGGAGCAAATATAAATGTTTTGACTCTGTTCCTGAGTCGCTGGTGCGTCGTGGCTGCTCTCATTTGTGGAAAGGTGTTTCCGGGGTTTGGGACCAAGTGCGCCAAAACTTACTTTAGAATGTTGGTAATGGAGGGCGAATTTATTTTGGAGGAGTCTGTGGGTTGCTGGTCCATTGGGCCCTCCCTTATGTTTCGATTCCTACGGTTTTCACTCCTTTAAGCTCCATGGTTGACATAGCTGGTGAGTGGCAGTGGTCGGCTTTTGAGAACCTTTTGCCTCCTCTGATCTTGCTTAGAATTGCAGCCATTAAACCGCCAATGGTCACTGCTCTGGATGACTCGGTGGGATGGCTACCAAGCTCGGATGGAAGGTGGGTGACTTGATATGGAAGGTGGTGAGACAGTTTCAAGGTTGTCAACGGGTTAAGAGCTTTCTTTCGCTTCTTATGCATGGCTGCATACTAACTAACATAGAAATGATGCGTCGACATTTTACGTTGGACGATCGATGTGGCATTTGTGGGGCTGCATCTGAGATGTTGGATCATTTGTTTTGTTCCTGTGGGATAGCAAGGTTGGCTTGGTGGAGTGTGGTTCAGCGGGACCGATGGGAGAATTTCTTTGCAATGTCGTTTAGAGATTGGATAGGCTTTAACTTTGCTCACTCGGATTATGCAGCGTCAAATATGGAAGATTGGAGCTTTTTGTTTGGTTCCTTGCTATGGTTGATTGGAAGCATCGGAATGCTCTTATCTTTGACCCTGAGGCAGCTAGCACGGTTGGGGTGTTAGCGGAGGCACGCTCTTTGACGCAGGTGGTTTCGCGCGCTCGCTCTTTGCTGCAAGTTGCTACTATGCCGAGTGGGGCTGGTCCGTCGCGTGTGGAGGCAAGGTGGTGTTGCCCGGACGAAGGTTGGATTAAAGTTAACTCGGATGGAGCTCGATGTCAAAATGATGGACGGGTGGCATGTGGGGGAGTGGTTCGTTCTTCTAATGGTACTTGGGTGTTGGGTTACTCTAAGTTCATTGGCTTATGCTCGACGGTGGAAGCCGAGTTTTTGGGGTGTTATTGAAGGGCTTCGCCATGCTTGGTCGATGGGATTCCGACGTATCTGGGTTGAGTTGGATAATGTGGAGGTGGTTCGAATAATTGAGAAGCGGGTGGCTTAGGGGAGGTATTCATCGTTGATCCATCACGTCACGCATATGCTTAGTTGGGATTGGGAGGTGCAGTTCTCACACGTGTTCATGGAGGCTAATTGTGTGGTGGATTGTTTGGCGAAAAATGGTTTTGATATGGTTCGAGGGAATTAGGTGTTTATGCAGCCACCGGACTGTGCTCTTCGTGCTTATCATGAGGATTGTAGGTCTTTGTTTTGTTGAGTCTCATGGTTTTGTTTGGTTTTTTTTCGGTTTTATGTAAGTTGCTAGGTGTACTCTTTTTCCTCCATTTAGGTTAGGGATGTTTTTTTTTTAAGAATATGTTATCATTTTACTTGTTTTCATTAAATATTATTTTTAAAAAATAGTTAAACCTCAATTTTTTTATAATTTAAATCAAGCCATCAATTTAAAAAAAAATAATTTAAACACCTAAATCTTTGTTCTTTAAATGAATAGATTTGTTCAAACTCCGTTATCAAGATTTGCTCTTGCTTCGAATACATAGTGTTCACACGAAGATGCACTATACACAATTCCCCAACGTTTCATGGGAGTTGCAGTTAGGGGATCATTTTCGGATATCGGATCGGATCTGATTCAAAAATTTATATATCCAAAATTTCAGAACGGTAAAATAGCGATCCGTATTCGATCTGGAAAAATTGGATATTTGAATATCGGATATTCAAATATCGGATACGCGGATCGTATATTTAGATATTCGATTATCCGAATATATAATTTGATTTATATATTTTTTTCGAATTTGACGGTTGTGGCTATGAAATTTTTGGATTTTCGAATACAAAAATTAATAAATTGTCAAATATAACAAGATTAACATCTATGAAAATTTCTATTTTTTGAATTTACGGATATAACAAGCATTAAGTTACTAAATATAACAAGATTTATATCTATAAAAATTTAAATTTTTGGATATTTTGGATTTTCGAATAGTCCAAAACATGATCTATTGTGATCCGTATCTGATCCGAAAAATAAAAAACCGAATCGAATATCCATCCGAAAATAAAAATTAGATCAAATATCCGTATTTTCAAATCAAATTAACGGATAATCGGATCGAATATTTTTGAACACTCATACTGCTTCAGGATATTAATACAATATTAGTCCGTACTCAACTGACCACAGCTGATGGCCACCATTCTTTGATCTCTCTTTGTACAAACTTTGCTTCAATTCCGACTACTTACTATACTTCATTGCCCTTTCACTGTTTTAATTTTGATAAGATATTCATTTTTTTATTATTATATGGGTGACAAGAAAAATAATAATTTAATTTTTATTATTAATTAAAAAAAGGTTTCTTTAAGTTTGAGAAAAATAAAAAGGAAATACTTAATAGATTTTGTGATGAAGTTATTATTATTTTTTAATATATATATATTATGTTAATAATATATATTTTTAAGTAATGGGTAATTTCTTAAAAAAAGTTATGGACCTTTTATATTTGGGTTAGAATGATGTTGGAAGCCTGTAAAAAGGCTGTACTATTCTGAAGAAAGCTTCTCTCAGGCCCATGGAATCTGTATCGCGTATAAAGCGGGGAAAAAAGATGAATATATTTGCGGTGAGCGTGGATCGAACACGCGACCTTCAGATCTTCAGTCTGACGCTCTCCCAACTGAGCTATCCCCGCATGTTGTTCAGAATTCAAAACATGTACTATTAGTACGTTATCTAAATAGTCATGTTTTCGGGTTGTAACCATTGAATATAAATCAAAATAACCACGAACATAAAATTTTACGGTAAAATTATCTATTTGTATTTAGATAAAAAAAATTGATTTGATTTTAAGGAATTGCAATTTTTTCTTTAATATATATCACGTATTATGTGAGTACAAACATTTTATATAAAATCCATATATATATTTTTTAATTTATTCAACAATATTAATGAGATGACTGGTAAAAATTTTATATATAAATTATAAGGGCAAGGATAAGTTTATCTCTTAACATTTACGATTTTTGTCATTTTGACTCTCATTTTTTTTAAATATATTTGGCCCTCAACTAATATTATTTTGTCAAATTACTCGTTTTTTAACTAGTGTGATGATTAAACCGCTAAAAATTTAACAGTGATGACATAACACATACATGTTATATTAATTTTTAAATAACATAACATTTAACCTATTACATGTTCACACGTGAAATGTAGTTTCATTTTAATACAAAATATAAAGATAAATTAAATTTTAAATCAATTATTGTAGATATATAATATATTCTTAATATTGGTTAGAAACTTAGAATAAACTGAAAATTTAAAGTCAAAATTGGTGAGTTAATATTTTGTCCTCTCATTCTCAATAAATGGTTTATATATAGACATGTTTAGTAAACAATTTTTTGAGTTAAACTTAATAGTTTAATTTATTTTTAGAGGATTGACCAGTCAAATTCTTAATTTGAATGTTTGGTAAACAAAAAATTGTAAGATTGAGTGAGATCTCTTAAATTGAAACAGAAATTAATATATGCATCCTTCAAATATACTTAATAATATTATATTAAAAAAATAATTCTCATAATTGTAGTTATACCTCAATTTTTTTAAAAAAATAAATTAAGCCTTCAATTTTTTTTTGAAAAAAATAATCTAAATATCTATTTATTTTAAAAATAAATAAATAGACTCGTTCAAACTCCGTTATCAAAATTTGATCTTGCTTCGAATACATAAGGTTCACACGAAGGCGTACACAATCCCCCAACGTTTCATGGAAGTTGCAATCGTTGTTTCCATGGGCGGAGCCACATGCACAATTGAAGTGTCTGTTGACACCTAAAATTATTTAAAAATTTTATTTTTTATAAAATTTATGCATAAAAAATTAAAATATATAGAATTGACACTTTTTATAAATCATTAACTTTTTAAAATATTATTAAAAAAATAATACCCTTTAAATATATTCCTAGCTCCGTTTAATACAATTTTAGTATGTACTCAACTGGCCACAGCAGATGGCCACCATTCTTTGATCTCTCTTTGTACAAAGTTTGCTTCAATTGCTACTACTTACCATACTTCATTGCCGTTACTGTTTTAATTTTGATAAGATATTCGGTTTTTTACCTCAAAAAAGTACCATCTTTTTTATTTTATTATTATATGGCTGACAATAAAAATAATAATTTAATTTTTTTATTAATTAAAAACAAGGGTTTCTTTAAGTTTGAGAAAAATAAAAAAAAAATACTTAATAGATTTTGTGACGAAGTTATTATTTTTTTTTAAAAAAATAGTATATGTTAATAGTATATATTTTTGAGTATTGGGTAATTTCTTAAAAAGGTTATGGACCTTTTATATTTGGGTTAGCATGATGTTGGAAGCCTGTAAAAAGGCTGTACCATTCTGAAGAAAGCGCTCAGGTCCATGGAATTTGTATCACGTATAAAGGGAAAAGGGAAAAAGAAAACTGCGGTGAGCGTGGATCGAACACGCGACCTTCAGATCTTCAGTCTGACGCTCTCCCAACTGAACTATCCCCGCATTTGTTTTGAATTCAAAACTTATATTACCAGTACATTATCTAAATAGTCATGTTTTCGAGTTATAACCAAACCATTGAATATAAATCAAAATAACCACGAACCTAAAATTTAACGGTAAAATTAACTATTTGTATTTATATAAAATAATTGATTTGATTTTAAGGAATTGCACTTTTTTGCTTTCATATATTAAATTTTAATACATTTATTATGTGAGTGAAAAACATTTTATATAAAATCCATATATTTTTCCTAAATTATCCAACAATATTAATGAGATGACTGATAAAAAATTTGCATATAAATTATAGGAATAATAATAAGTTTAACTCTTAACATTTATAACTTTTGTCATTTTAATTCTCATCTTTTTTAAGATACATTTAGCCTTCGACCTATATCATTTTGTCAAATTATTTATTTTTAACTAGTGTAATAATTAAATCATTAAAATTTTAATGGTAATAATATGACACACATATATATATATAGTAATACTTTTTAAATAACATGGCATTTACCCTATTACAAATATAAAATATAAAAATCAATTAAAATTTAAATCAATTATGGTAAAATATATTCTAAATATTGGTTAGAATAAACTGAAAATTTAAAGTCAAAATTGGGGTCTCAGTTCATTGCATCCTATACGGCTAACAAGAAAAAGAAGGTTCCACCGAGATTTGAACTCGGGTTACTGGATTCAGAGTCCAATGTCCTAACCGCTAGATCATGGAACCGCTTTGAACCGATTCGGGGAAATTAATGAATTAGTTTGTTTTTTGTCTTTCACTTCTTCCATCGATACCTAACTGCTTTGATTTGGCCTTGTTGTTGTTACTTGGACGACTTTGCTGCTTCTTTCTTTTGAGTACGCCATCCTCATTCCTCTTACCTCTCAATTTGTTATGCCAAGACTCGCCCTTACCTTTTATTATTTTATAATTTCGATCTTAAATGAATCGAAAAGTGTTAAAAGATAATTATTTTTTTAATTTTAAATTTTTGTGTATTTTAAAATTTTCTTATATTTCATATTTATGGTTTAATTTCATATTTTTTGAATTTTTAATTCTCATATAATTTTATTGAATATAAAAATTCACACCCTAAATAGAAAATTATATGTACGTTCCTACTTCTAATCCTAATCTTAATCCTAATACTGCTACAGCACTTTACATGTAATGGATACTATTTGTTCCCCTCAAACGTTAACCAACTCTTAATTTAAGAATTGAATTTCTTTTTGTATGGCCGATATTTGGTTACAAAAAGCGGTAGTAAATATCATTGTTACGGGCTAGATTGCTATTATCAAATTTGTGTAATCTTAGTTGCTTCTTCGGTCGAAATTACGGCTAAATCACCCTAAATTTTTTTAAGTAAAATAAAGTAGAAGTTAAAACTATGCGAAAGCAAAAGAATAACGATGACCCTGTGAAAAATTGTATTAGAGCGACTTTTTGACTGCCTGCTTTCATGTCGAGCGCTTATGAGTGGGGTAAGCAGAAGGAACAACTGTGACAATGGCCTATCACGAGCGTGGTTGACTTGTGATGAGGGCGTCACGAAGTTGAGTGAAAAAGAATGTCTCGCGTAGGAAGAGACAGAGACATTAATCTCATATTAGAAATAAAAGGAATGTCTTAGAGAATATATAAGCAGTGGCGTTGCACATCTTATCTTGAAAAAAAAGTAATAGTCTTAAACAAAATATTAATTGATAAATCTTATCGTGACATCATTCACCAATATTCTAATTAAGTTCGAATTCTAAAATTATTATTATTTAAAAAAATTACGTAATGTCGCCTTAACAAATTAATAAATGATAAATCTTAAGAATAATTTACTGCATGGTCAATCCTCATACCAAACAAAATCATAGGATTTACATCCAACGAAAGATAATAATAGAAATCTTCTAGTGCTTTTATTTATATTGTTGTACTAAAAATTAAATTTATGGTTTAAAATTAAAATTTAAAAAATTTAAAACATGATATATTTTTTAAGGTATAAAGTATAAAATTCAAAATTAAGACTCAAAAATTAATTTTTTAATATTGTTCATAGTAAAAGTTCGCACGTATTTTTATCCAAAAGACAAATGTTATGTACTCAATCTCACAACTGAAATTCAGACAATCTTTTGTTCAAAAAAAATCAGACAATCTTATCCATTTCCCACGTTTTCCGCTCATGCTTACATCTATTACCAAACACTAAAACACAAAACCTAATATAATAATAAAGCTATTATTCATTCTTTTTTGAAGAATAGAATAAGTAGATAAACCTATCAATCATTCATTCTTTCTTTTTTAAGTTTTTAAGTTTTTTATTAATTTTTAACGGCGGTCGTTGATTGCTTTGTTAATTATGTACATGAATAAAATTTATTTTTGTTGATGAATTTTAATTTTATGCTTATCTTACTTTTTTTGTTTTATTTTACCAGATTTATACCATATCTGCTTCTGTGACAATTTTTCGTCTGCTTATATGAGTTTCTTTGTCTATTTTTATGGCAGTTTTAGTTTATTTTTTTGATATTTTAGAGTTCGGGTGACGAGTATCATCAAACTTCTTTGTCAACGAAAGAGGTCGAGCTGTACAAGTTACGATTCCTTTTTGTGGCTGTACCGATACGCCAAAAAACAAGTAGCGGAGGCATCAAAAAGCACTCAAGGCAAAATAATATTTTTTAAATTTAATTTCAAAAGTTTTTTCTAATTTTTTTGATAGTGTTAAAGTTTAATATTTAAACGCCTTTTATACTTTTAAATTTTAATGTTTACACTAAACTTTCAATGAAGTGTGATTCTTTTATAAACTTTTCACTATAAAATATAATTCAGTAAAAAAAAAATAAACCTATCAATAATTCATTCTTTTGATATTTTCATGCTAATACAAACCTAACGTCGTCGTTTTCTATCTCTGAATTACCCCTTTTACCCCCAACATCTAGAAAGACGCCCTCAAGCTCATCCGTCCTCTTGTGTAATTTTAACTAGATATTTTTTTATGGTTTATGGTTTTCTTTTCAATTCTTCATCGTCTCTTCCTGATTTATCTACCACTTGATAATCTCAAAAATCCCAATTCGATTCAAACCTCAAAATTCTCAATTTCCTTCAGCTTTGTTATGAACCCTTAAAATCGGCCATCTTTTTTCAACCCCAAATTCCCCTTTTATTGTTTGTTTTTTCTCCGTCCCATGGCTGCTGCTGCTGCTGCTCTTCGATCGAGACCTTCACTCGAAACAGCCTCTTTAACGGTGTCCCAATTCAGGCACTTCTTATCTAGTTATATGCACTACGGTCGCATGGTCAGCTCCTCTTACTGTAACGCCGGCCGCACCAAATGGGACGACTACTTTGTCAACACTCCTTATCACTTCACTTCTTTCAAGCCCGTCTCGATTCGCGCCCAACTCCTCGAAAAGGGTTCCAATTTGTTGGAAATGACTAGGAATTCCCACGCTTTAAATAGGGATTTCGATAGACGAGTGAGAGAGAGATTGAGTTCTAATAAATCTACGGTCTTGAGCTCTAATGGGGACCCACCGGAGGTTTGGCAGCCACCTGGAGATGGGGTTGCTATTCGGGTTAGTGGGGTGAATTTGGGCCGTGGTGGTGGTGGTGGTGTTGGTGGAGGAGGAGGAGGGGCTCCGGGTTCTGGAGGTGGGTTTGGGCCAGGTTCAAAGGATGATTGTTGGGGGGGATCGAATTTGGGGCATGATTTTCCGACTCCCAAGGAGATTTGTAAAGGCTTGGATAAGTTTGTGATTGGGCAGGAGAGGGCAAAGAAGGTGATGATTACCGCTGATTTTACTGCCGTTGGTATTTTTATTGTTATTGTTTTATTCCTTCTCAACAGGAAATGGGCATTGGTTTGCTCTATTCAAAGTGATAAAAGTACTTAGAAACTAGAAACTGCATTGTTTGATTAGTTTTATATTGGTTTTTGATTGGTTTGAAGTTATGTTCATATCATTATCGTTTATTTCTCTTGGCATATTAAGCTGTTGAAATATGGTATGCAATTCTCCTCTGGCTGATAGTACACACTTCTGCCTCTGGGGCATGGCTTGTATCACTGATGAAGTGGTACAATTTGAATAATAGCAATGTTCTTAAAGCTGCATAGGATGTAAACATCCTTCTACATTAGTTTTCTGGTCTAATGTTATGCCATGAATGCAGGTTTTATCAGTGGCAGTTTACAACCACTATATGAGAATCTACCACGAGTCACAGAAACGGTTAGCTTAATGCCTTCGAGATATGCAACTGTTTTCTAATTTGTTTCCTTTTTTATTGCTACAATTGTGAATTCATAGTGTTAGATGGTTGAGGTAGTTAATAGTTAGACACGTGGCTTTTCCTATGCATGATAAAAGAGAAAAGAAAAGGAAATATTTGTAGCAATACACATGTAGCATATCAATGATACCTGGATGTGGTCTAATCTATGCTTATTAGTTGTGAAAGTCTGTGGTTATACCTGTAATGTCTAGTGAATAAGGATGCTTTGTATTCCAACTTTAGCTTTGGACGTGCAATGTTTGTGTGTCTCCGCCTCTGTCTGTGAACGTGTTGTGTGTTTATGTGTATCATCATAAGGAGAATATCAGTTATTAATATGTTTCCTTGGTAAGCTAGGCCTGCAGGAGATTCAGGTAACAATCTAGCAGATGTACTAGATGATGATACAGTGGAACTGGAGAAAAGTAACATTCTTTTAATGGGGCCAACAGGGTCAGGTAATTTTTCACCTTACTTCATGTTTAAAAATGAGTATTTACTTCTATGTTTCCATGCTCTAAGGTTTTCTTTGATTGAGTTGTCAGTTTCTTAATTTGTCACAATGTTTTCCACTTTTTATTTATCCATTTAAATGAGGTGTGAATATTAGTTGACCTCCAGTTTACCCATTATCTTTTACTACAATTGTTTTCTAAAAATTTTATTTTCTCCTGCCAATTCTGGATTATCTTAGGTTATTTCAATATTTATTCAAATTGTAATCATTTCCTTTTTCAATTACTAGTCTCACATTACTTTCTAACTTCTTTTCAAGGACAGGGAAAACATTACTTGCCAAAACATTGGCTCGTTTCGTGAATGTTCCTTTTGTTATTGCGGATGCAACTACCTTGACTCAGGCAAGCTGCTGACTCTTTATTGTTATAATTAAATGTCTTTGATAATTTCCTGCCTTTTCAGTTTAAAAGCGCATCATTCATCTTATTACTGTTAATAGAAGTCTATTAACCTTTGTAGGTCATGGCATTTTGTTTTATTTTCTATTCTTTTGGCGTCCTTTCTGGTTTTTTCAGTTTAAAAGCGCATCATTTTCTTTTACTTTGATGCATATTAACATTGAAAGTAAACTGGGTTTTCCATTTAATTGTACTGTCTTCCCTGCCACCAAGCCAAGGATCTCTGGGCACTAGTATTTAATACAAATGCTTGATAGTCTTGCTGAGTGTCCCCCCTCCATGGGATATCTCTTTGCCATGCACTAGCTATGTAGACAATCATAATAAATTTTAATTCTTTTCGGATATTTTATTGATAAAACTAAGAGTGACTTCATGTTGCTATACAATTCTTTTCTATTTGTATACATTTGATTTTATTATCTTAGAAGCACAATTCTGCTACAAGTGTTCTATTTTTGGTCCACCTGCAACCATATTATTTAAAGTTGTTGCTGTAACAAATCAATCAATAATCTAATTACATTCTACTAACTGGAACTAAATGAGCTAACTCCCACATTGTGCACAACCTTTTGTTGATTGAATCAGCTCCTGTTGTTCTTGAACTTGCAAGTCTCGTCCTCACTATCTCCTTAATACTTACCATTACCTCCACCAGTTTAGTGCTTTCCTTTGGCTTGACTTGCCTCCTATTCCTTTCCCTCCAGATTATTTAGATGTATGCTTTCCAGCCAAATGCATGATAATGGAAATTAAAGCCTCTCCCTTCAGTCTGCTAGCTGGCCACTTAAATTCTTTTTGCCAGCCCCCCACTGCATTTTGCAGCTGGCGAAGTTGAAGGATCTCTTTCCAGACATTTTTGGTAAACTGACATTCAAAGAACACATGATTCCTTGCATTTTTCTCTGTCTGACAGAATATGTCCATTCTCCTCGAGATAAGGCTATCCTTGGTGAGCAGTTGGTTTAATATAGCCATCCAAGATATGAGGGCGTGCTTAGTTTCATGGAATGGGAACTGTAGGAGCCTATCTCACCTTGACCTGCTTTTTCCTTTGCTCTTTTTGGCCACTGAGTACTTTGGTCCAGGGAACCTCCAAACTAGAGCTATCCTGCTGTGTGAACTGTTGATCCATATCCCTCCGTTGCTTAGCTTCTTCCAGTTCCAGCTACTTCCTTGATTTACTCATAAGTCATACCTGCCATAAAAATCTTCCCTTAAGCTAGTTTTTATTATAATTTGTCTGTTTATAAAATATTTCCTCATTGATCATACCACTTTGTTTGAAATTTGGTTATTCGACTGACTGTTGTCCGTATGCTATGTGCAGGCAGGGTATGTAGGTGAAGATGTTGAATCCATATTATACAAGCTGCTTGTGGTAAATTTCGAAAGCTTCATGTATTCTGCATGAATTAAGAGCTTTGAAGTGCAAATATTTGTTCATTCCACCTTACATTTTAATGGCATGTGTCTCGTATCTTTAACAAAGTTAGCTTTAACTTTGCATTAGATAGGTCTTCGTGTGATAAATTTCAATGTAGCTTTCGTAACTAAAAATGAAAATTTAGAATAAACCCAAATGCATTGATGCCAAAATAATGTTAGTTTCACTTATTTATGTCATGAGAAATTTGTGGGGATTGTACTCCTATAGTCTTATGCCTTTTGTTGATTGATTACCCTGTTCTGAACGTATACACTTTTTCTTTCCAGGTTGCTGACTACAATGTTGCAGCTGCACAGCAGGGCATTGTTTACATAGATGAAGTTGATAAGATCACTAAAAAGGTTTGTTCCATCTTATTTGCAAAATTCATTTTCCTTCTATTGCTCTTTATTCATCTCTTACTTCGTTCATTGCAGGCTGAGAGCCTTAATATTAGTAGGGATGTGTCTGGGGAGGGTGTTCAGCAGGCATTGCTCAAGATGCTAGAAGGAACAGTAAGTGCATGATTTACTGACTGTGGAAATATTATAGATGGCCATTTGAAGCTATGGCACCAGATTTTATGATTGCTTCCTTTGGTTGTAGATCAGCTCCATATCAGATGAACTTGCATTGCTATGAATTCATAAGCCTGCTAATAATCAATTGCAGTTAGTATTTAATCAGTTTGTTGATTTAATAAGTGATTCACCATCATGATTCATGGAGCATTTTTTTGTTGATCCAGATTGTTAATGTTCCTGAAAAGGGAGCGAGAAAGCATCCTAGAGGTGAAAATATTCAGGTATACACACTCAAGAGTTGTAACAGCATACATGGGCTTATTTATGCTATGTAATATGCAGACCACATGTATAAGATATCCATATGGCTTTTCCTTTTCAAAGATTTGATCAGGACTTTATCATGGCAAAGTCTGTCTGGTTTTGATTGGTCATGCAATTTTGAGCTCCTTTCCTGCGATTACTTTGTTATTTTTTTGTTTTAAATTTTCCTCTTTTTGTACTCTTTTAACAGATTGACACAAAAGATATACTCTTTATATGCGGGGGTGCCTTTATTGACATAGAGAAAACAATCTCTGAAAGGTTAATTCCATGTAAAAAATTAAAATATTAGGATCCAAAATTTTTTACGAACTGCTAGATTTTAGCTAACATCGATGAAAGTTTCGTGAATGCATTTCAGACGTCAAGATTCTTCCATTGGTTTTGGAGCCCCAGTGCGTGCAAACATGAGAGCTGGTGGTGTTACAAATGCTGCCGTGACGTCATCTTTGATGGAGACTGTAAGTGCTCTATAACATTCGAGATGATATTTATTCATAAATAGCTTGGATGCAACATTTTAGATTCTCATCCTATATGAACCACTTCTGTTTTGACAGGTTGAAAGTAGTGATCTCATTTCATATGGTTTGATACCAGAATTCGTTGGACGATTCCCGGTTCTTGTCAGTTTGTTGGCTCTAACTGAAGAACAACTTGTTCAGGTGAATGTTCTTTTTTTTTTTTTTGGCTCTTTAGTCTGCAAAGTATGTTCTTACTAGATTTTTAACGGGATGATGAAGAATTGAAGGAATTGGTCGATTACAGTATTGCAGTCATACTTTTGAATTTTTTATTGGGTTTCCTGAGCAAAAAGCATACTTGTCTTACCTTAGTCTCTACACATGTTTTTGAAAAAAATGGAGTCGAAATTTAATGTGCAAGATTTCTTTATTGTGGTCTTTGAAGGTGCTACTATTGTTACGTAAAATATTTCTTCCTTGTACTAGTGATGCGATTGTTTAATCCACTTTATATGTGAAGCTTACTGGCACCAATTCTCATTTAGGTCCTAACAGAGCCAAAAAATGCCCTGGGCAAGCAATACAAAAAAATGTTCCAACTGAATGGAGTAAGTTCTTCGTATGCTCCTACTTTTGAAATGTCAATTCCTATTTAATTTGCATGCAATTTTGCGCAGCAATTGATTTCATTTTGTTCTTCATTACCTCAGGTCAAACTGCATATTACAGAAAATGCTTTGAAATCAATTGCCAGAAAAGCAATAACTAAAAATACAGGAGCTCGAGGCCTAAGATCTATTTTGGAGAATATCTTGATGGATGCCATGTATGAGGTATGCTATGTTGTACTTTTCTGATTTTCTTCAACAGCTATTAAGACTAAAGAGTGCAGAAACAGACCATATCATCATGAGAAATGTGTGTTGAATGGATAGAACTATCATATTTGGCATGTTTTGGCCTTATATGAACCTCGGCACTACCGTTACAAGTCCTTTGAATGGAAGGAGCATTCCTGTTCAGCCCTCTATGGCCCCCACTCTGGTGGGACTGTAATTTTGTTGAACAACCTCTTTCTCTCTCCAATCGAGCACCTATCCTATGCTGAACTTCTTTGCCTTGTTAACTAACCCAATAGAATATTAGAGCTCTGCTCTGATACTTTCATGTAGGGCAGAGCATTATTCCATCATAGTTGAAAGTCTTACCTAACTGATTGGTTTTGATTAGATTTGGTTTGGTTTGGTTTGGTTTGAAAGCTAAAAGATTTCAGTTTGGACTCAAAATCAAACCACAATACAATTTTGGCTTTGGTTTGGTTTCATAATATTATGATATCAACGCAAACCAACCAAGGAAGTCTTGGTTTTAGGTTTTGGGGGTTGAAAGAAACACGAACCTCCGCCTAGATTGAAGTTAGAAGAAGGGGTCACTCAGATTGTATCTCTGTACTCTGTAGTCTGTACCATAGGGTGACGTGACTCTTCAATCACTTAATTGTGTGGGACGAAATGCTCTCAGATACCATGCAGCTTCAATTGAATGGATTTTATTTAACCTGTGCATGCAGATACCGGATGTTAGAAGTGGTGATGATATAATAGATGCAGTAGTAATTGATGAGGAGGCCATTGGAAGTGGAGCCAAGATTCTTTACGGTAAAGGTGCATTCGACCGTTACCTTTCGCAACAAAAAACGAATGAGTCGAAGGTGTGTATGATTTGGTTGACTTTGCATTTTAGGTCAGTATTTATGTGTTAGAATATTGAAAACTATGCATTGTTGCAGACAAGTGCGGAGGGAAGTGATAAGGAGCAGGCTGAGGGTGAGGTAGAAACGGAGCTTCTTCCTTCAGTTGTTGCCAGTATGTGAGTATGATGATGAATTTGTAGATGTAACTTAATTGTACAATGTACATAATAAGCTGACAGAGATGATTCATCTTACATGCATACATACCTTATTACCAATCATTTTATAAAGAAAATATGCAGTTTTAATTCAACTTTGCATGCCCTTGTTTGCTATGGTTTTAGTTTAGTTTGATGACAATGGAATGGGAAGTTATTCATATGAGCACCATTACTTTTTTTTATTCTTGATATTAGAGTTTATAAGATGTTAGCTCAGTTGTCGATGTTATTTGAAAGTTCAAATAGTAAAAATATAATAAAGGGTATTGCTGTATAATATCTGATCCTCTTACACTATGTAAAATTTGAAAATTTTAAGCTTTTTTTGGATTGTTAGATGAAGGTAAATGAATGGTGGATGAGATTAAAGTAGATCTAGTAGCCAAATTTGTGTTTGAGTAGAGATCGTAATGCTGTATTTTTAGAAGAGAGAAAAAGTGGCTGCTTTGGTTCCTTGGAATCCATTATTCTTTTCGACAATTGTTCAATATCTGTGTTTGGTTTTGCGGTGGTAGAATTGCTTTTGGATCAACGTGATTTTATAGAATTGATTTTGTGTAAAATTGATTTGGTGATTTATGTTTGGAAGTTTTTTTCTTTAAAAATTATGATTGTATAAAAATAGTGTAAAAATCACGATGAAACATAAAAATTATTTTTACTTTGCTTTTTTTAGAATCGCGTTTGGGGTTTAAAATTAATTTTAAATTTTTTAATCTAAACATGTGGGCACGGTGTTCAGAGCCTAAAATCTAGATTCCCTCCAAATGTCAATCCAAACACACATATACGGTTAGTTTTGTGGTGCGGCCCTATTCAGACTATGATCATGTCTTTTCGTTTGACGAGTTGCATCAATTGCATTCATGAATTTATGATTACAATATAGTATCTGTTTGTGTATATTTTTAATCTTTTGACAATGTATATTTATGTTGCTGACAAAGTAATTAAACTTGAGTCTTGTATAAAAACAATTAAACATTACAAAAAGTAGAAAACTCAAATAAAACCATTAAAAAGTAGAAAACTCAAATAGAACCATCAGATATTAAACATCTTATTTTGACGGTGGTAGACGAAATGATAGTATAACATCTAATGACACGTGAGATGATGAGAATGAGAGAAAATCATGTGAATAAATAATATCCACGTTAAACATAACTTTAGTGTCGGTTTTGTTTAAAAATTTTGTTCGATGACAAAATAAAAAAGATGCAATAGTATAATGATATTATAAGTATCAAACTTATAATTTAACTAAGGACTAGTTTAGTGTTGTTTTTAAAAAGTGATTTTTAAAGTTGCTGTTAGAAAGAGATTTTAAAAATAAATTTTAAAAAGTTAGTTGTAAGATTTTAGTGTTTGACATTGCTGTCAAAAAGTAATTTTAAAAAGATAAATGACTATTTTGGATATGATATTATAAGATATATATATATATATATATATTCAAATTCTCTAATGTTATAATATATGAAATATATCAATTTAAATTATTATAAAAATATTTTTATTAATAAATATATTTTAACCAATAAATCAGTAGCATGTAATAAAGGTAAGTATCTGTAAAATTTTTCCATTTTTTTAGGTATTAATATAGATCAATAGCATCATGGATTAAATTATATTAAAATGAACAATAGAACCTGAATTGGCATTATTCGTGTGATTAAAAAATATTTAAATATACAATTTACAAAAGTGTTCAGATTATTGTGTATATTATTCGAGTTACATGTCGAAAATTTAGTAAAACATGAAAAAGAACATATATATATATATATATAAACTAAACTAATCCATGTTATATATAAATATTACAAAAAATACATTGGCTTTTTGATGATTTGTGAAGAAGAAAAAAATCCCTTTCTGCTTAATATGTTTACAGTGATAACTGTTGGAAATATTAAATAAGAATAAAATTGTCTTTAACTTTCTAACTGAGATTATCCACCGCCCAAAGCTAGAATTTATAGCTTTTTAATTTTGGCTTCCAAATAGCGTTTTAAACCAGCTTCTATCCTATTTTATTGCTGTTTAGCATTGATTCTCAATTGCAAATCAACATTTTACCCAAAATTACGTTTAAACCTCATTCCTAAACGGGGCCTAAGCCAGCCCAGAAGAGACATTAAGCCATTCTGAAATTTGAAAAATGTTCCCGCAAGGGTATCAGAAGGGCAATTCAGTCTTTTAACTGAAAGTAGGGGTAATTCTGTCTTTCAAGAAGCATTTACTCTGTCATAATTAATCTATTATAATTATTAAACCACAATAAATAAGTAAATAAATAAAGAGTTAAACTTAGGTAATTGAAATGATATTACTGTGGGAGTAGAGAGTGAAGGGAAGAAGAAGAAGTGTAGAGCGGGAAGCCTGTGAAAAAGAAACATAGAAATCTCTTCTTCAGGTACTATCATTTTTAATTTCGCTTTTTTTATTGATTTCTTACTTTGATCATAACTATTATTTGCATTCCTTTCTTAGCTTAAAATGTCTCAATTTGCTTGGCTTAATTATCAGATCGGATAGAATTTTTTGCCTAAATCATGATATTCTTAACTTACCTATGCCAGATTTCTTCTTCTGAGAATTGTGAACGAGAATTGTATAAAAAAATATGATATTCCTTTTTTCTTGCCATGATTAGGTTCTTTATATTCGTATATTTGATCGCTTGTAGTAGTTTGTTGTTGTTGTTGTTATTGAAATGAAGAAAATCTCAAATATGGATAAATTATTCTTAAAAAAAATCAGAATAGGGAGTGTGAATTTTTAGTCTTAATTACTGTTACTATTACGAGTATAAGATGGTAGAGTGAATAAATTAAAGGAATGGATTTTTTTCTTATTTTGTGCATTTCTTTTCAAATGTGATTGATGTTTTATTCCCTAACTCTGAGCTAGGTTTATTAGTTTTTGATTTTTGACTTGTAGGGTTGAGTAAAACTCGACTCGAAAAAATCAAAATTTTTGACTCGTCTTGACCCGAAAAAATTTCAAATAAAGTTTGAGTTGTAAAATGGAAATTCGAATAACTCGAGAAACTCGAAATTTTTAGTAATTAGTGGATTGGTTTTTAAGTTCGGGTCGAGTAGCTTAATTTTTCCTTATATATATACCAATATACAAAAATATGAAAAAATATGTCACACATGAAAAATATGTGAAAAAATATATATGTATATTTTATATGATTAGAGAAAGTCGTAAAATATAATGCGTCAACTCGAATAGCTAGAACTCAGACATAAACTCCACTTGAATCGAAAAAAATTCAAATAAAGTTTGAGTTGTAAAATATAATGCGTCAACTCGAATAGCTAGAAAATTTTTAACTCAACTCGATCGAATGCTCACCCCTACCATTAGGCTCAAATGTTGTCTGATGGCTTTCCTGATGTCTGGTTAAATTTTAATTTGAAGGTTTGGACATTGAATCCAGAACTGCAGTAAGAGTCTTGGATTGTTTCGATATGGTAATGAAAATTGGGAGTGAAAATGGATGCTAAATATGTTCTGTGTTTGGAGTCAACTAGGATATCTTGGAACCTTAGTATAAACTTTGACTGTTTCTAGCTAAATTTTTTCTTGTTATTGAATTTTCCTGTTTGCAGTGTTTGTGGATTTTCATTGGAATTTGGTTTTGTAAGTTTTAGTTTAATGTGAACTTTCTACAGGGTAGACAATGTCGATTGCCAGCGTAGCTTTAAGCCCTGAAATTGAAGAGTTTGCTGGTTTCAGTGAAAATTTTCCGTATACGTGTGGACAGACTTTAAGGCACTCAATCATAATTTTTCTCTCTGTTGCTGGGTCTATCATTCCCTTGCGCATATTGGAGTCCGATTCAATTGCTTCTGTGAAGCTGAGAATTCAGAACTCAAAAGGGTTTTTTGTGAGGAAGCAGAAGCTAGTTTTTGAAGGGAGAGAGCTGGCTCGGAATAATTCTCGTGTCCAGGACTATGGGATTGCCAATGGGAATGTATTGCATCTGGTGTTAAAGCTGTCAGATCTCCTGGCTATCACTGTTAGGACTATATGTGGTAAGAAGCTTGAGTTTCACATTGCAAGGGGTAGAAATGTGGCATATGTGAAGGAACAAATTGCTAAGAAGGGAAAAGGATTTTTTAATATCAAGGATCAAGAACTGGTATGTGATGGGGTGAAGCTTGAAGATCAGAGATTAATGACTGATATCTGCAAAAATAACGATGATATGATTCACTTATTGGTTAGAAAGTCTGCTAAAGTACGGGCTGTACCCATGGAAAGAGATTTTGAAGTTTCCATTGAGACATTGCCTTTGAATGAGGGGCCAGATGCCATGGGACATTACCTTGGTTGCACACCTTATGTAAAGCATCAGGTCACGGAGAGGACGATACTGTCGAGAGATTTCATTTTGGAGCCTCTGGTTGTTAATTCTAAGGTTCAACTGCCGTCAGTTACTAAAGAACTAATTGACTTAACTTTTGGTGGATTAGCTAGAGGCAATAGCCCTATCCGGTCTTCAGAAGGTTCAGGCGGAGCTTATTTCATGCAAGACTCATCTGGTCTGAAGTATATCTCAGTTTTTAAGCCTATTGATGAAGAGCCAATGGCTTTAAATAACCCACGTGGCCTCCCTTTATCACTAGATGGTGAAGGGTTGAAGAAAGGCACACGTGTTGGAGAAGGTGCATTGAGGGAAGTTGCAGCTTTCCTGTTGGATCATCCGATGGCTGGACCTCGCTCTTATGATAGTGGAGAGAAGGGATTTGCCGGTGTTCCTCCTACTGTTATGGTTAAGTGTCTGCATAGAGGGTTCAATTATCCAGAAGGTTATGAGTATGATTCCAAGAATATTAAGATTGGGTCTCTGCAGATGTTCATTAATAATGTTGGAAGTTGCGAAGATATGGGCCCTAGTGCTTTCCCAGTAAAAGAGGTTCACAAGATCTCTGTGTTGGACATAAGGTTGGCAAATGCAGATAGGCATGCTGGAAACATACTAGTCACAAGAAATTGCGAGGAAGACCGAGTTTCACTTGTTCCCATTGATCATGGCTACTGCTTGCCTGAGAATGTAAGAATCTATCACTCTTAACTTCAGCATTTTTGTTAGTATTTTATTACCTTCATACAACTTATGGCTTTGTAGCCAGCATTTTACATTTTAAGTTTCGAGGACAAAAATGCTACATCCAAGTATGTGACCCTTTTTTTTCCATGACAAGGCAGTAGATCTCTTTTACCTTTAGCACTCGTATCGTCACCTTTATTTATTTTGCTGCAGTTTGAGGATTGCACATTTGACTGGCTCTACTGGCCTCAAGCACAAGAACCTTATTCACCTGATGTCATTAATTATATTAAGTTGCTGGATGCTGAAAAAGACATTGAACTTTTGAAGTTTCATGGATGGGACGTGCCGCCAAAGTGTGCTCGTACCCTTCGCATTTCCACCATGCTTCTAAAGAAAGGCGTAGAGAGAGGACTCACACCCTTTGCTATTGGAAGAATCATGTGCCGGGAAACACTGAAACTGGAATCTGTAATTGAACAGATTGTTAGAGAAGCAGAGGAAGCTCTGCTCCCTGGAATGAGTGATGATGCATTCTTCGAAACCATGACATCGATCATGGATCAGCATCTTGATGAACTGACCCCATAAGCCCTGAGGCAATTAGTTAGGTATCTTTGCGAATAGCCGAATATGCATTTTCTACATGCAAATCTACTGCAGACCGATGATGGTAGTCCATGGTTTTTGTTAAATGGTCATTACATAAGTTCTGTGTAATATTGGAATGTTGGTAGAACTTGTGTTTCCATCATCTCTTTCATTTTGTTCATACATCTAACTTTCATGTGTACCACCTTCTCGAACCCTAAACCCGAACTTCCTTTAAGCAATCTTTCCGATAACAAATTGTGTCGGAGAGATTATGTTTCGTTATAGCTATGTGCATAATAGTACTTAAACTTTCTCTTATTATTAGCTTTCTTGTTTGGACATTTGCTCTTTGTTGGATATGATACTCAAGGTTAAAATAAATGATAAAAATAGTTCATTTTACATGGTCCCTTGCAAAGGGAGGGAAGACCATGCTAGGTTACGGTTCAAACGTTGTCGGTTTCCGGTTTTCTTTCGGCTCTCTCTATGTTCACCCATTAGCCGAGGCTCTTCGGGGAAAAACACTAAAACTCTAGACCAGGGTATCACGGTTTCGGACAAAAGCGGCTGAATTGCGGTTTCGGACGGCGGCGCAACTGCTATATCTCGGTCGCGGCCCGCTTTTTAAATCCCTGCTGTAGACTATTTCGGTTTTTGCTAGAGGCAATACATGATGCATTGTAGCCATGATTTTGGATAAGAAGACAATTGAAAGATCAGGCATGTGAGGTCATATCTGGTGTGGTTTGCTCTAAAAGTGACAGGATCAGCATGCTACAAAAGTGTTGTCTATCTTACAGGTAAACACTAGTTGCAGTTTTGTAGTATTATAGGAGAACGGTCCCTGTCTAATATTTTAGCAAGTTTATGTGTTGGTTATCCCTTTCATTATTCCCCCTCATGAGTTGTGTTTTTGCTGAGAATAGATCCAGAACAGATTCACAAGAGAAGGTGCCAGATTTTGCAAGAATTTTCGATATGCGATAGTTACTTTAGTTTCGATTAAATCGAAAGTCGAATCAGTCGAACTCTTAAATAAAATAAAATGAGAAATGAGAAAGATAACTTTCACTGTATAAAACCACAATGCTGACTAAATGATGTTGGGTCATTTTCCCATTATTCCACCACAGCTGGCTTTGCACTCTTGGGTATTTAGTATTTACCCTGTGCCAATTGCTAAGCTTGCATGCTGATTTCTAGGGTTTTGTTTTGACTAATTTGGACTGACTTACGTTGCACATCTGATTTTAGTAGTTGAGTCTTTCAATGAAATTTTTTTGTATAGATAAAATCTCGAACTTAAAATTTAACTGTTTACCACTTAAACTAACCCGTTATACATAATTCTTTGGTTTTGATGCCCTCTACATAACAACAAAACTTTGATCCAAAGTGTCCTAGTTTAATGCAACTTTATGAATTGCAACAAGCTGAAGCTGGTGGTATTTGACCAAAACTCTCTGCAGTTGTACATCATTTAGTGGCTAAATTCAATGACATGGTCTCCAATGGACCCCAGTGCTTAGACAAGCCATATGTTTTTCTAAACCCTTGCCCTACTATTTCTAACCTGTGGGTCCAGCTCAAGGCCCAGAGCATTACTTTTGTCACCAACCAAAAATTAATTCACTGGCCAAGTATACTTTTTAATACCTCTACGCGTTCACCGACACCATAAATGTTAAGACCTCAACCCCAAGAGTTGCAGCAACAATAATCCGGATAGAAATCGTCTGCGCCTTATCATGCTTCTTTTTATGTTTTCATTTTAAAATAGTGAATTTTAAGTTTAGAGTTTAAGGTTTAAGTTACGAGTTGAGGTTAGGGTTTAAAAAATTAGGAGTAGAGTGTATTTTTTAGGGTGTAGGGTTTAAGATATAAAAATTAGGGTTAGAGTTTAGAATTTAATTTTTAAATAATTTTTAGTGTGAAACATAAAAAAAACATAATTAAGAGAAGAAGATTTTAACCCCAACAACCCACCCGAGAAAAACATTAATATTTTCTCTATAGTACAACAGTATTTTCACTATGTAAGGAACTTATAAGTAGAAGTGAAAACAGTCTAGATATATATAGTACTACTGCTAGTGTTAGTGGCAGAAATTCTATACTCTTAATGTGTGTTTGGTTGGGCTAATCTTATATTAGATCTGGTAAATTAGGATTATGAAATAGCATTAACTCAACTGGTTTCACAATATTATCTTATGGTGATAATGTACTATCAGAATAATGAACACTAGTTGGATTATAGAGTGTAATGTTAGTACCTTCCATTTCTTTGGATAATGTTATTCCTTTTTAAAATAAACATGTTTATCGAACCCAACAAGTGGTCCCGACGGATATGTTTATTCTAAAAGACTCAAGTTCAATTACTATATCTACAAGGTGTGTGTAATGTCAAAGGACAAATTATTAGATGGATCCGGCTCACCACGTCATCCGTAGTCCCAAGTTCAATCGCTCTGTCTACATTCTACAAGGTGTATGCAGTGTCAAAGGACAAATTATTTGAGATGGATGGACTTTATTGGCTGGGACCACGAATGACGTGGTGAGCCGGTCCATCTAATAATTTCTCGTGTTAAAGGGTTATGAATATTTATAAACATATACTACCTTATAATCACCTTTAGACAAGAAGATTCATGGAGGTTTATAGATTATTTTATGATATACGCCAATCTCAAGAGAATAGTTTACTTTTCTTTGCACCTTTGGGGTTCATATTTTTATTTTTTGTATGAATTCTTTTTGTAGACATAATCTTTGGATTGTTGTTTAATAAAATTAGGTTGTCATTGTTTAAAAAAACATGCTTATAGACCATATGTTTCACTTGGTCCGGTTCAAATATAATTAAAATAAATTAAGAAAATATTTAAGTTTAATTACATTTTAAATATTAAAGAATATAAAATTATATTTTTAAAAGATTATAACATTTTCAATTAAGTACAATGAACTTTTTGATATCTTCAAATTTAATATTGAAAGTTAATCACGGGAAAATAGTAAAATATAGTAATATATTTTTAACTAAACTTACATTTCTCAATCAAACAATATAAATTTATATTTCGGCTAATGGGTCAGACAAAGTAATGTAACATTTTCAATAATGTAGTAAGTTATTTTACATTCCGATAACTCTATTCTCAGAAATAATCTTTCATTCCGCGAACCAAAGTCCTAAATTTTATAACATGTTATAGTGAGACTTATGTAATATTGTAAAAAATGTAATTATATTTCATACAATTAAAAACTTTTAAAAAATAGAACATTTATATTAAACTTCTAGGCCAGCCAAGAAAGTGACCCCAGTTGATGGTAACCATGATGATCCATAAATAAATTGTGCCACGGTGAACTTAGCTGCTTCAATCTCTGAAGTCATGACCCTGTACCCCGGCCATCTCACCCGCTGCCCAATTGCCCCACCCGGTCCATAATTCATGTATTCACCGTAATACAATGTATCCAGCGCAAATGTAGCATTCCACTCCAGCCATCCCCTAGGGTGAATGTGGTCACTCATGTACGACAACATGAATACTGTCCTAGAGTACAACTTCCACGGACGGCCTAGATATGTTTGGAAGCTACCCTTCGCGGCCGCCAGTTCCGGTGTCGGTAAGATTCGACATGCATGGATCGACATGCCTGTATTCTGGTTCGGGTCCTTTCGGTTCTGGGCGGTGATGGTGTTCTTCTGAAAGGGCATGGGTTTCCGGGCGTAAATGCTACAGTTTTGAAACACGACGGCGGCGTTACCGAAGATGAAATCTACGGTTCCGTAAATGTCGCATTCGCGGTAGAATTGACGATTGGAGTGAACATATAACGTGTCTTGGTAGCCGATGATGTTGCATCTGTATACTACAGCGTGGTCCGCCCCGATACGTAGCGCCACCGCCTGGTGCTTGGCTGGACCGGCCCAGTTCTCGAATGTCATGTCTCTTGCAATAAAACCAGCACCGGTTGCCGCTGAAAAAGGAGGAGGAAAAACGAGTAAAACAACCAATGTTGTACATGTTGGGGGGCTTTGATGTTGAATTCTAATAACAATAGAATTATTGACTGGGATAAAGCCATGAGACGATGGCCCACATCCAATAATGTCCGCTCTTTTAGCTCGAGTGATATTGAATTCGACTCGTTAAGAATTCAAACTGAATTCGAGTTTGAGTCGAGCAAGTAATACTGTGCTCGACTCGAAAAACATATAAGGGGTAAAGTAAAATTACCGAAGGCAGCAGTGTGGAATGTGGTGATGTTGTCAAAAATACTTTTTCCGCCGGTAATTATTGTTTTACTCTTTCCGTCGCCTATAAACATCAAGTTAGTTTTCTTCCTCCCCACCTTCAGATTACTCTCTTCGTACCTGCATTGTATGCATACAAGTAATTACACTTTGCTCCTTTTTAACGAGATTTAAATTACGATTGCGACCGTGTTTTTTGTCGCAGTGTTTTATCGCAGTTGTGGACATAACAGATGTGATTTTACCTTCCTGCCTTTACGTAAATGATGATCCGGCGAGTACTATACTCCGGCGACTTTTTAATGGCCTCGGTAATGGTCTTGACGGTGCCGTTTCCGTCTTTCGAAACGACTATGTCGGGACGGATGGCCGACACCGGAGTGTCCAGCAGCTGCCTCTCTTCCCTCCTCAGCCATTTCGGGAAATGCTGCTCATCTATACTTTCTCCCGACACACCGTCATTGGAGGCCAGCAGCCTCCTGTTCTGCGTCGGCACTCCACCAAAGTCGTCTCCGCCGCTGGCCGCGAATATCGACAAGCAGTTACTCACGAGCTCCGACAAGTCCGCCAATTTGGCGGCCACCTGATCCTTCACCTCCCCTCTCAATCCATCAAACCCCTCCGTACACGTGTCCTGGTTCGTCAACGCCGCGCTAAGCCACGTCATCACGTCCTGAGTGGACCCGACTTTGCCATTGCCTTTCTGAGAAGGAACGACGGAGGAGAGGGAGCGGGAGAGGGCGTCGACGGAATCTTCCAAGAGCTCGAGGCAGTCGTCGTATGCGGACCGTACACGTGGATCCATCTGGATGTCGGAGATGGACGTGGCGGTGTACAGAGCCTTGTTGAACCGTTGTAGCGTGACGTTGACGGACATGTGAACAAGGTCTTTCTCAGTGGCCGTGAGTGAGCCAGGGAATTGGAGTAACGAGTTGACACAGAGCATTCGGAACCGAGTTTTGCCACACGTCCTGGAAATAGCTTGGGTTGGCTTATGGGGAATGACGGTGCCGCCAGCCGAAGTGGCGGCACCGCCTTCACGGAGCCGAACCACGACCACCGCACAGACGGCTGAGACAGCTATCAAAGTGAAGGCAAGAACTGAAATGATGAGAAGCTTTTTCTTGTTGTTTTTAGGCGTGGGTTGTTGGTGTTGTTGATGGTGGTGGTGGTCTGGTTCGACTGGGCGGAGCCTGTCGTATCCCATTGCTGAAAATGTAGAGGGAAATTAGAAGAGAAAAAGAGAGAGTTGAGAGTTAAGAGTGAATGTGAAGGAGAGAGTGGTATAAAAAGAGAGAAGAAAACAATGGCGGAAGCTGTGAGCAAGGTTGGTGTGAAGTCTATGTCCCAACCATGAGCTGTCTTCTACTTTCACTGTGGGCAATGGGCATATGGGTTACAACTTACGGATAAAAATTCTCGGCCATTTTTCGGTGCTCCTATTTATGAAAAAATAGTAAAAAATTAAATTTCAAACTCTAACTTTAAATTCTAAATTTTAAATCCTACCTTTATATTTTAAAAAAATACACCATGCCCTAAATTTTTTTAAACTCTAACCATTTATCCTAACTTTAAACCCTAAACTTAATTTTAAGCATAGAGACATAAATAGAAACATCGAGAAGAGGAAAATTTCCACCCTACAACTTATTATTTCCATTTAAACTTTTATATTAATAATTTCATATATATATATATAGGCGGTGGAAACTGAAAGTTTCCAAAAGCGCCTTAGTTTTAGGGTATAGAGAATTAGTTTAGGGTATAGGATTTAGAGGTTTAGGTGTATTAGGTTAGAATTTAGGGATAGTTGTTTCAATTTAAGGTTTAGGGTTATAATTTAGGGTTTATAGGTTAAAACCTAAATCCTTACCATATTACCCTAAAAACTAAACCCTAACTTATAAACCCTAAACTTTAAATTGAAACAACTATCCCTAAATTCTAAACCCCTAAACCCTATACCCTAAACTAACTCTCTATACCTTAAAATTAAGGCGCTTGTAGAAACTTTCAATTTCCAACACCAGTGTATAAGATATTAATCTTATGTATATTTACATGTATTAAATGTTAAAATATCTATTAAAGTGTTTCTATCCACTAAAAAAGTGGAAAGAGCCTTAACAATCATAAACATATTTGTAAATACGTCCAACTTTTTTCTCATTATTTGGACTTTAAAGTAAGACGTCAAAATACCAACAATTAAATGATTTATTAGAATGAGCCGTTAAGTCACTTAAGTAAGGATAAAATTCGTCTGTTTCTTTTTGGTGCCCCTACATATGCCCTAACACTAAAAAATATTATAAAATTAAATTATAAGCCTTAACCCTAAATTTTAAATCCTACACCCTAAAAAAATACACCCTACCCTAAATTCTCTAAACCCTAACCTAAAACCCTAAACCTTAAAGTTAATTTTGAACATGAGGCATATGTAGGGGCACCGAAAAGGGGTAGAGGATTTCTATCCCTTAAGTAAAGTTAGAGATTCAGATTATGAGATTGTAAATGAAAAAAAATTAAATTAAAAAAATTATTTTTTTGATGAGTCTCTATTTAGTATATCAATAAATTAATTACCAATGATTAAACCTAAAAGTATATACGTCAAAATTTAATAGAAGTAATTTGATGCAATATATAAGGAGATAATAAAGATATGATTAAGAAAAGGGTAATCTTCACTAGTGGTCCATTTCGTTTAGGGTGTGTTTTATTTTAGTCACCAAAATTCAAAAAAGATTATTCTGGTCACTTACGTTTAGAATCGTTTCTATTTTGGTCCCTCGGCCGTTAGTCTCCGTTACTTAAAAAAATTAGTTTCTAATTTAACTTCCAAAGTTTTAAAATTTTATTTTTCACCATCTTCCCCAAAAATTATAAAACTAAAACCCCAAAAAATTTGATGCTAGCTTTGAACATGTTATCTGTATGAACAAGTAGAGCAATGCTATCTGTATGAACAAGTTACAATGTACCAGATCTTATTTTTCAAAACTTTGATTTCAAGAAAGATGCTAGCTTTGCCACTCTACAATTACTACTTAAAATGTTAAAACTGTTTGAGAAAGAAATGAACTTTTGAAATTATTTAAACACAACAGATCAAAAAACGAAATGGGTTTAATCTGAAAAGGGATAAAACTTGAAAAATTACGCCGGCAAGAAAGTATTTCCTGGAAAAATTTTGAGGGAGACCAGATTGCATATTGCTAGCTTGAGTGCGCTTAGCTACATTAGCTTTCAAGGTACTAATTGCCTGTTCCAACATAAAGCCTTCGATAAGTATGTTGAAATAAGATGGATAAAAGCATAAGTATGGAAACAAAGGAATCATGGAACAAATAATTAATGAGTAATGAAATTACATACCCTAAAAGTAAAACATGGGGATGAATATGAATTCATGTCAGGGTATTTGAATCTCTGTTCTATCTCTATTTCTAAACCTACTATAATTTGGATCCCCAAAGCTGACAGTAGAGTTAACTTTTCCCTAAATTATTAACTAATTCCAAGAATAGTTCAAGATAACTCATAACCATCATTGCAAGATTTTTTTTTTTTTTGCATTAAGCAGGTAAATATAATATAACAATTGCCGTATTTGAGGATAAATGACCTCACCAAAATTGAATAAATACATAAACAAATGAAAAAGTTACTATAGATCAGAAATTTTCTGGGTTTTGAATTAATTTTTTGGGTTTTAGTTTTATAATTTTTAGGGAAGATGGTGAAAAATAAAATTTTGAAAGTTTAGGGTTAAATTATAAACTAATTTTTTAAAGTAACGGAGACTAACGGCCAAGGGACCAAAATAAAAACGATTATAAACGTAAGTGACCAAAATAATCTTTTTTGAATTTTGGTGACCAAAATAGAACACACCCTAAACGAAATGGACCACTGGTAAAGATTACCCTTAAGAAAATTGAAATAACTGGATGTTTGATGTAGCAGCTTTGCTACTCTTTGGGTAATAAAAAACAATTTTAAAAAAAATTGAAATAACTTTTTATTTTTATTTTCAATTTTGTTATAATCAGTTAGTTTAAAGCAAACATTGAACTTAACAGAAACGTCGAAATCTTATTAAATTCTTTTTGGTATTTCATGAGAAAATAGTTAGTATTTGAGTGAAAGTTTGGTTCATAGAATATAAGATTATTTTTGAGAATATGAATTTTACAAATATTACACGGCATATAACTGAAAATGACATACTACATTGTTTGATATATTTGATATAAGCATAAGATTACAATGTTTAATTGGAAGAGCATAAGATTAACTTAAAATGAGCAAGCATAATTGGCCGGTTGGTCAAGTTAACAATCTTTGTTCCCTCGTATTTTCTTAAGTTATGGGTTTTAGACATATTAAGAGCACCCCTTTCTTCTCCAAGAGTCCTACATTCCCCTCGTCTCTGGTTAGGATTATGATTTGTCCAAAAAAAAAAACCTTAAAATGAATTTTATCAAATTATTCTTGTAATATATTTTCTTAATTTTTAACAAGTGGAAACCTCAAATATTAAATTAAAAATGTTTTCATGAAAATTTATAAAACTACCCTGTTACACTAACTAATTTTACAAAAATAAACTTTTATTTAACATATTATTAGTATATTAAGCATTTTTGAAAAATATATATTTACATATTCTCCTTGCTCTTTAAAATATTTTTTATGAGTTGTCAAATAATAAATGTTTAATATATTCAAATTTTAAATTTTTATTGCTTATGACATTTTGTGCCGCGGGAATGTGTTATAGATGGTAATATGTTGTGTAACGAGATCACCATGGCACACCAATTTGGCAGAACGAAGCTGGGTCTACCTGAACGGCTGATGATGCTGATTTTTTTGGTCGCAATCGGAGTCGGGACGGATCAAGGTGAATGCTGATGGGATTAGCTCGACGGAGTTATTAGGGATTCAAATAGCGATTGAGTACTTGATTATGGACATAAAATTGGTCATTGTTCAGTTTTCGAAGCCGAGTTATAGTGACGATTTCTGTAAAGCTTGAGAGATAAGTGCACATAATACGATACTTGAACTTGACAACAACGATTTTATCGTAGTACAAATTCTCAGGAACATTGTTTTAACTCACAATCATTTGTGAATTTTGCGTTCATTAAAAATGATGGTGCAAAGGTCGTGGAATATCATAGTAAGACACATTTACAGGGAAGGAAACGTTGTTGCGGATCGTTTGGCGATATTAACTGCAAAGTTCTCAGGAGTATTTTCGCACCAAATTGAATCGAAAATTTAAATTTTTTTCAAGTCGAATTTTATCCATCATCATACGAAACTTAAGCATTATTTGGCCATTACAGTTGATCATTATCCTTAATCATATATGATATATGCTAATAGTGACCATTCATTAAAGATCATCATTGTTTTAGCATATAAATGTAAGCATTATTTGGCCATTATTGCCTTGGTGATTTGTAGCCACAAGAAGTGAGGGCCCATGGGAATTGGTTGGATGGTCACATAATTCAAATATTGTGAAAGCTGAGGTGTCCATGCTTTATCCTTTTGATCAAAAGATCACTCTAATAAGAATTTCGGTTCTAAGCTAAATAATTACCTAATTGGTAAGAACTTAAGTAATTATTACTATACGAGGGAACCTAAACATAAAAGGTTTCAATTTAAGATGTACTAATTAACCTAGTGAATAGTGATTAAAGATGTTCATATTATTTTATCTTGTATGAATTTTCATCCCGATATAAAAATATACTACATCTCTATTTAATAAAAATACTTTAATTAAACTATTGGCCATTAAAAGATGGGTTTTATTTTGATGCACAAGCTGTGTAAATTTTTTTTACACATTCCTTTTATAAAATTTAAAATCTAAATCACAAACCCTAGCAACCTAAAACCTAAGCCCTAAATCCTAAACTCTAAATTCTAAATTCTACCCATAAACCTTAAATTATATACCCTACATACTAAACCCCTAAACCCTAACCTAAAACTCTAAACCCTAAAATTAAAAAGCTTGTGTAACAAGCTTGTGCATCAAAGTATTTTCCTTAAAAGATATATATACATATAAAAATAGAAAGAATAAGGATAGGATCCTCTAAGCACAAAGTGGGCCTAGGAACATGTTAATGGAAAAGAAAAAAGTGATCGATACAAAAACCCAATAATTTTTTTGTTTAGCTACGTGTATTTAATTGATTGGCTGATTAATTTGAATCAGATACTGTAGAGGCTTATTATGCGGGTGACCCTCCCAACCTAATTTATTCTATTCACAACACTTAATTTTGAACCTATGACCTTGCTTAGGCGAATTAATGCCTCATTACACTAAACCAACTGGTTACGATAATAATTAAATACATTTCTATTAAGTGATAAAAAACTATTTTCTATGACATTTAAATTGACACCACAAACTCTAGTCATGTTTAATAGAGAAGTATCGCTACTTGTCGTGAGATTATAAACTTAAAATATTAAAGCTCATCCTCTTGTGTCCTGGTGACAAAGGTAGATGTTTATCATCCCTTGAGACCAGGATTCGAGCACCAGTTATGCCATGCTGTGTGTGCCGTCTTTGAAAAGACTAAGAAAGTTGAACAGATGCTACCCTTGCATCGCACCAGTATATTCAAAAAAAAAAAACTTAAATATTAAAAAATATAATATTTTAAGTTAGTAGGTAACGTTTTAAGTTCTGTAATTTTTAACATTTCAGTTGCGTCACACCGTATCCGTACCATCATCCTACTGTATGTTAACTCTCCCAAAGAGATAAGGTCGTGGTTTTAAAGAGGAAAAAAGGTCCAGAGTTGAAAAGAAAAGGTTAACAGGTCCCAACACGCCTGTCTTAATCTCTTGGAGTTCAACTACAACACTATTACAAAATTAGTGTAAAACGTTGCAACTTTTTCTGTCTCAGCCGAAGTGATGTTTCAAAGGATCCTATAGAATGGATGGCTCTTCAGCAATAATGAATCGACAGCAGCACATGTCTAAAAGTGCAGATCATCGGCAATGGTGGAGTCAATTTAAGCTATTAATTACTCAGAAGATGGATGATTAAGGCCTGGATTTCCAGCACAATTGCTGTTGGCAGCCTCTAAATGAATGCAATCGATCCCGGATTTTTTTTAAGTTAAGGTGATTACAAGTAGTATCTGTTCTAAATATACTCTCAACAATTTGACAATGCATGTCCAATCACCCTGGTGCAGCTAGACCTGGCAAACTTGACTCGAGACCCAAACCGAAATCAAAAATCAACCCGAAATCTGATCCGAAACTCAAAATAAACCGAACCGAATTTAGTTGAACCGAATGGACCCGGACCGAATGGACCCGAACCGAATGGACCCGAACCGAATAGACCCATTCCGAATGGACCCGATTAATAGAAATAAAGAGATAAAATATGAACAATCGCACAAGTCACTAAAATGTTAAATATATTGACTTTATAAAGTCATATATAGGGTGTAAAAATCTGACCAACCTAAAAATTTGATTAAAATCGACTGATCTCTCATTGAACCGAAAATAAACGAACCGAAATTAACCGACCCGAAATGACCCGAAACACAATATACCCAAACTAAAACCGAACCAAAACCGAAACAGAACCGAAAATATCAGACCCGAAATAATCGAAACTAAAATGACCCGTTTGCCACCTCTAGGTGCAGCTGCTAGTGTTCGAACCCGTGTCCTCTAAAAACAACAACCATTTTCTTATCCAATGAGACAAGTTGGTTCGTGCCAATCTTGGAATTTCTTGAATATTGGAAACAGCTTATATTTTGAATGGACGGGTTTACATCTAAATTCATACCCACCATTTAGTTCTATTCATTTCTTTTATAAATAATAGCCACTAATTTTATTGAATAAAAGGAAAATATCATAAAATTATATGGAAATTTTATAAAAGTATTAATAAGTTTATTGAGACATTTCTCTTAAAATAAAATAAGATCAAACACGGAAAGGGTTAAAAAAATTATTATAGGTCAAAATTATATCGGTTAGTTTTCGAATCATGTTAACCTTTGGATTTTCAAGTCAATTCGGTTGAGTTAGGTATAATTTCAATCGATTATATATAAAATTATTAATATTTTCTTGTCAAAAAATGTTTTTTTTTTTGTAAATCTTATAATTTAGTCTTAATTTCAACGTTAAGTCTTTTAATGTTTCAAAATTAACTATTATTAAAGATGACAATTTGACCCAAACTCACTCTTTAGGACACGTTATACTTTATGGCCAGAATTTCATATTGATCCGGTTTGAAAATTTTACGGAGTGGCTTATTTGGTGAAGGAATAAAATTGAAAAGAGGGATTTGTGGTAAAGGTTGTTTACTATACCATATTATTGCACTACTACTTTATTGCATTTGCTTATTTTAGGTTAAAAATTACATTATTTAATTTTTTATTTTATTAAGTAAAAGAATTAATAAAATTCTGTTATTATTTTTGTAGTTATAGAAGATGTCGAGTTTGTTGGCTCTTACATGGATTGGATTGTAACAATATTCAACGGTTAATGTATACATTATTTGTGTCTACAAATTTTATAAGACTTAAGAGGGTGTAATTTGACATTTTAAGCTTTTTTTTTATCCTCTCGATTTTGAGGGCTTTGCCCTGACTAATTCGGATCGACCCGCATAGTACACCTGGTATTGGTGGGTGAGGCTCCTAACGGGAAATTTTTACATACACAAAACCTCGAACACGAAACATGCTTAAGCGATACTAAACTGGTTACCACTTACACAACCCCATTGGTAATTTTTTAGGCTGTATTAATAAATGTATTTGAGTTTGACATGTAGGAGTAGTCGAATGTACATATTTGACTTGGTTTGTAGCTATATATCATTTTTGAATGACAACTCTTTAATTGAGACTTGTGTTTCATATTAATTTGTGTTTGTAAAAAAATATTTTATTTTAAAGTTAACTATAGTTTATGGGAAATTCTAGGGTGAGACACCCTTAGGGTGCAACTAAAATGAGGCGGATATACATAAATTCTTACTAAGTTGATAAGAATTTGTGTAGACAAATTCATACAATCTACACAAATTCTTACCTAAATAGTAAACATTTAGGTCATAACATAAGAATTTGTTACACAAATTCTTACCTAAGGTAAAATCTACACAAATTTTTACCAAGTTGATAAAAATTTATGTAATTACACAATTTTTTACCCAATTAGTAAGAATTTTGGTTTCTATCTAAATTATTACTCAGTCCTACACAAATTCTTACAAAAATAATAAGAATTTATGTAGGGTCGCATTTTAGCCTCACCTTAAGGTGCATCACCTTAAAATTTCTCATAGTTTATCGTCTAAGTGATGTCAGTTAAAGTTAATCACATAAACAAGAATTTTGAGTAGTGTGTAATTTTATTTTATGAAATATGGAGATTAACTTTTAAAGGAAGAAATGTGCTATTTAACCATTAAACTATTACTAAAGGTGGTGGTCAACTAATAGTATAATAGAAAAGGAGAATAAAATATTTTATTTTTACTATTTAAGTTACTGTTGGTTCGTGTTTCTTTCGATTCAGGTCAAATTAGGTATTAGTGTGTATCGATCTATAAAAATATATAATAATTGGGTTAAAATAAATATATAATAAAAATAAAATTTTCATTCACTCCAACTCAATTATTGGGTTAAAATTGAATTGATGTTTGATTCAGATCATATTTGTGCAAACTAAATTGAAATTACTTTCGGTTCGTGTTTCTTCCGATTTAGGTTAAATTATGTACGTGTCCATACTAATCTAGCTAAAATCCGAATTGATTTTGAGGTTTCAGATCAAATTTAGATCATTATATTCAAATCTATATCAAATTTTGAATTAAATAAATTAATTTGAATGGGATCATGTTTACCATATCTAGATCAAATTAAGTTTAGATCAAACAAAAACTTTTCTGACCCGTTCTATTGTCTTCCCTAATTTTAAATCTTTAATAAGATTTTAGACTAAGAGTTATAAATAGAGTGCTTTGGGCTTCTTAATTAATAATATGTTGGACTTCCTTAAAAGTTGTTGGACTTCAGAATTTATGATAAGATGGGCTTCTAAATGGTATACTTGTGGACTTATATTTATAACTTCTAATTTTATAATTGGCTTAAGGGTGTAAGAAGCCCTTGAACTTTTGAAAAATAATCAATTAAGCCCTTGAACTTTTTATGCACCCAATTGAGCCCTTGAACAAAGAAATTGAATCAATTAAGCCATTGAACCAAGAAATTGAATCAATTAAGCCCTTTGACCAATTTTGACCATTAAATTTTGACTCTTTTTTTCTTCAGATATAACCGGCACGTGATACACTACAATTTCATCATGCCGCATTTACAAAAAAAATTCAAAAAATATTTTTTATAAATTTTATAAGTTTTTTAGAACCTTTAAAGAATTTTTTAAATAAATAAAAAATTCCGAAAACTGTCAAGTGGAAACATTGTGACATAGTGCACTACAACAATGGATCGAATAAAACTATTAAGATTTAATGGTCAAAGTTGGTCAAGTGACTTAATTGATTCAATTTATTGGTTTAAGGGCTTAATTGATTAAATTTTATGGTTCAAGGGCTTAATTAGGTGTAAAAAAAGTTTAAGGGCTTAATTGATTTTTTTTCAAAAGTTCAAGGGCTTCTTACACCCTTAAGCCTTTATAATTAAACCGGTCTATTACTAGTAAATGAATTAGGAAATAAAAATTAGAAATTGGATCTACTAACTTTTGTAAAATAAAATTAATTTATCCTATACACTTTTATAGTTAAGACAAGACTATTTTATAATATTAAAATAAATAAAATAAATTATAATTTAAAATTTTACGAGAAATTATACCATGAGTCATTCTCGTCACATCATTTATGGGACCAACCAATAAAAATCATTGATCTCATTATTTATTTCATGTTATAATTTTACCAATTTTATCAAGTGAATCTTCACTTGGTAAAAACTATTTTTAAAATTGATTTACAGTAAATATAAGTGAAGATTAACTTGGTAAAAATATAACATGAAAAAAAATAATGAGATGGGTAATTTTTATTGGTTGGTCTCATAGATGACCTGACGGGAATGACCCATGATATAATTTCTCCTAAACTACACACTTCGTTTATTTTTAACCTTAAACTATTTTTTGATCAAAATAAGTACCTAACTAATTGTTTCCGGTTACTTTAAGTCTGATAATTATCCGAGTTTAAAAGATTACTTCAACCAATAAAATATTAACATGTCACACAAATTTTAAGCAAGAGAACACAAATTTGCATAGTTTAATTACTTATTTTTTCACTTTTGCCAATTGTTAACACCACTATCATATCACATTGACTAATTTAATATTTTTAACACCACTACCATATCACATTGACTAATTTAATAGAAGAATTGTACGGTGTTAACTGAATTTGAATTTTTAAATTTGACAAATAGAGGCCTAAATTTATGAAAATAAAAGCAGGACTAAATTTCAAAATGTATGAAGAGTACAAGTACTTACAATAGCTCTTGCAATGCGAGCTCTTGTAATGCTCAAAGCTCGCATGCAAATGCGAGCTAACGAGAGCATTCAAAAGCAATGAGAATAGCAAAGCATATGAAAATATGTCAAATTACAGAGTCCAAGTTACTGGGATCACAATCTTCTAATCTCTCTATTAATAATGAGATAGTCTAACTAATCATATGAAAAGAATAAACATGCTCTGAAATAAGTACTTAAACTACTTTTCGGGTAGGCCGTGGCGACAACTATGCCATACTCGAGAAAGAGCAAACATGCTCTGAATGGCTAAGGGATCGAATAGTTCTGATCTGTTTCGAAGTTCTCCGATTCTGTCACATTGCAACAGGGTCTCAAATAAGCATGATTTGCAATGCTTGTTTGATTTTTTCCTATGGGAATCACCACACAAGCATATAAAGAAGTAAAACAGTAATATGCAGGAAATCTCAGCAGGAAACATTGTTATCATTGCAGGGAAAGAGCAATCCATTGCTAAGTTCACCATGTAATGTACCAAAGACTATAAACACGATATCCGAATCCGACCATATTCGTTTATAAAACCAAAAAAGATACTTCAACTAAAGCCTTCTACCAGTTTTATACCTAATCAAACTAAAGGCCTAAGCAGGTAGAAATAGACCAAAATGAGCTAACTTTCGGATATGCTTTTGCTCCACTATATCGTCTTTAGCTCGTTCAATTGACCGGCACCAAGCTCTCCACATAACTGTAACCTTCAAAACAGAAATCAACACAATCAATTGCAAGGCTTCTAGTACTTTGTTCAACTGGATCGAACAAAAAGATGCTCGACTGGTTTTCTCTGTCTCGAACTCCCATATATTTGAACACCACCTCACGGTCTCTCCAAGTCCCAACTGGAACCAAAGACTTTGAAAAATTCTCAATCACAACCAAATTAGTCCATCGTTTCGTCCCGTCTTCACAATCACTTAGTACCCAAAACTCGAACCGATTCATGTTATTACCAGTAGCAGCAAAAACTAATGGATATACAGCAACAGCAAGTAATCCCATGTAAGACACAACTTTAACATTGCCGAATCGAGTAACCGGCGGCAATGGTACTGTCTTAAACACCTCTCTCCCCATGTCGAAGGAGATAACAACCTTCCGATCGGCGAATCGTTGTAAACCGATTGCCGGCCAATTCAAACAACCATCAACAACCACTCCATCTTGCCCTCCACATAACATAGCTAACTCGAAACGCTCTTCGATTTCTTTCCAAACCCCTTCCCTCCATGAATAAACTTCAACCCTTAGAAAAGGGGACTCATCATTTCCTCTAAAAGAAACGATTCTGACTAGTTTATAATCATTGTTAAAGGAATCAAAGCCGAAGCCATGAAACACCATCCAAATAGGGTTATCTCTTGAGGAAGTAATCAAAGGCAAAGGGAGGTGTTTAAATTGTTTGGTTCCAGGGTTCCACATAAGGAAATCAGAAGCATAACAAGGGGAAATATCGAGACAAACCAAACCGTCGACGGAACCGGCGATTTTGGGGAAGCGAGGGAGAGAATCCTCCAAGGGGATGCGCAGCAGCTGGGTGCCGAAATTTAGAGTGGGGTCAGTGATGAGCCAGATCCCGTAGTCCCAGCCGGATTGGGAGTGGTAGCGGCGGATGAGGAGGTAGGGGTCCGGGGAGGAGCGGCGGAGATGGGTGGCGATGAAAGCGGGGCTGGAAGTGAGGTCGGCCCAGTTTTTGGAAACGGATTTGAAGCGGGTTAAGGATTTGACGGGCAGCCTAGAGAGGATGTCGGTGATGGTATTTTGAGGTAATGACAAAGAGGAAGCCATGATTCTGGGCCTTCTTCCCGAGCAAGAATTCATTCCACTGTTTTTCCCTCTTTCAGTCGAGTTGAGTTGAGTTTTATGGGGTTGAAAGCCTACTTCCCCATATAATAATATAAGCTGTCCTTGGGTTCAACTCACATCAATATTTATTACTCTTCCAAGGTTTCTATTAAGTATATAGTTTATTTTTCAATTTCCCTCTCGTTTTTAAGATTTTACTCTGATTAATTATTCGAACTTTATTTAAATTATAATTTAAAAATATTATGTATTGAGGGTATGAAGAGAAGTTTGTTGTAATATTTGCTTTCGAAATCTTCCACAACCATTCTTTTACTGCCACTTCTCTATAGGTAAACCTCTAAAGCCTCAGAAGATTTTATTGAGATATTTCGGGACTTATTTAGAGGTAAGCTCAATCCTTCAACATAATCGTTGTAAGGTCCACTTAACTTACTAGTTAATTTTACTACATGACAGTTGGATGATTGTAAAACCTATGTTTAATTTTGATATAATTAGATTCTTAAGGATCAATTTGAAAAACTTAAAATTGTTTTTGTAAGTCCCTTAATAAGTTTTAAATCACCAACTCTTTAAAACTTATTTGAAAAACTCAAACTCAAAATATTTTCTAAGTGTTCCAAGGCCAAACTATTGAAAAGCGTTCAGGCGTATCGATACACTCACAAGCGTATCGATACCTTTTTACCAAAGTTGGCTACTGGAGGAACACGTATCGATACGGCAAACCCTCGTATCGATACGCCCCTGTGTTAAAGTTTAAAGAGTTTGAATGGCGTACCGATACGGCAAACCCTCGTATCGATACGGCCTTAATAAATTTTTAAATATAAGTCGGTTTAAATAATTTGACCGTTGGTGTCAGTTGGTTGGTAACCAAATTTTAAATGGTCGTTGACCCGTATCAATACGCCAAACCCTCGTACCGATACAGAAATCGACAGTGAGCTAAGTTGAGAAAAAGGTATCGATATGGCCTTTACCGTTTCGATACCCCATACCGATACGCTTACGCGCGTATCGATACCCCTTATTTATTGCACACAACGACTCTTTCTTTTCTGAGACAGGTATCGATACACCTTCCCGCGTACCGATACGCATAGCTGCAGAAGTGCATTTATGGTGGTAAGAGAGGGTTCCAACGACTCCATTTATGTTCCCAACCACCCAAACGGCTAGAAATCAATGAGAAGGTATAAAAGAGACATCCAAAAGCTCCAGCATCAACTATTGATCATCAAGAAAACATCTATACATCAAATCCAAGCAATTGTGCAAAAATCTCATATTGTCTAGAAACCCCAATTGTAATTTTCATTCTTATCTTGTTCAATTGGGTTGAGTGCTTGTAATTGGGCTACAATTTGTATTGAGAGATACTATATTAGCCAACAAATTCTTTGTTACCTTGTTGTGAGGATTGAGTTAAATTTTGGGTAGAAAATTTAACCGAAATTGTAAGGGTTGTCTCCTTAGCCTAGAAAAGGGGAACAACAATTAGTGGAATTGTTGCAAATCCTTAGTGAAGCTAAGGTAGTGAAAGTAGAGTTCATTTGGAACTTGAACCACTCTAAAATCCCTTGTCAATCTTTTTAATTTGCAATTTCCACCACACGATATTTAAAAATCCAATTCACCCCCCTCTTGGTTTATATCGATCTTTCGATCCACTCAACAATTGGTATCAGAGCCTACCTCTTTGAGGATTAACAACCACAAGAGGAGTTCCTTGGAAGAGTGTGATCATCATATATCAAGAGATGGCTTCAACCTCCGGTTCGGGCATATATGAGTCTCAATCCACTACAAATCCTTTATTCTTTAATGGTGATAACTATTCTTTTTGGAATAATAGAATACGTTTCTTCATCAAGTCAAATGACTACCTAGTGTGGGATATCATTGAAGATGACCCTTATATTCCATTGAAGCAAGATGGTGAAGGCAAGATGGTCTTGAAGAAAAAAATGGAGATGAGTGAAGAAGAAAGGAAAAAGATTCAAGTCAATGATAAAGCTCTTTACATGCTCTTTTGTTCCTTCGGTTCGAACATCTATTCTAAGGTCTCATCCATCGAGAGTGCCAAAGAAGTGTGGGACACTCTTGAGACTACCTATGAGGGCACCAATGATGTTAAAGAAACTAAGATTGGAATTCTCAATCTTAGTTATGAGAATTTCAAGATGGAGCCCGATGAGACGGTGTCCAAGATGTTTGATCGTTTCTCCACTATTGTCAATGGGCTAAAGGGTTTTGGAGAAATCATACCGGAAGACAAGCTTGTCCGGAAGCTACTCTATTCATTTCCCGAGTCTTGGGATGGGAAGAGAACCGTCATCATTGAAGCTAAAAATTTGAAAACTCTAAAGCTTGATGAGCTTGTGGGTTCTCTCCTTACTCATGAGATCATGAAGCAAGGAAGGGAAGAAGAAAGAAGAGAAAAAAGTAGAGAAGCTTGAGGTTGAGAAGAAGAAGAAGATGAGAATAGCTCTCAAAGTTAAAGCTTCACAACATGAAGAGAACTCTTCTAGTGAGGAGGATGAACTAGAAGAATTGGCTATGATAGCCAAACAATTCTCACGTTTTATGAGGTCCAACCGGGGAAGAAAAATCCAAAGAAAAATGGACTTCAAAAGCAAGAACAAATAAGAAGGAAGGGATCCTATCATTTGCTTTGAGTGCAAACAACCCGACCACATACGTTCGGAGTGCCCTCAACTCAAGAAGAAGGGCTTTGAGAAGAAGAAAAATCTCAAAGCCAAGCTTGCTACTTGGAGTGATGAGGAGTCATCAGAGGATGACGAACAAGAAGTGGCTAACCTTTGCCTCATGGCACTTGAGGAAGATTCCTCCATGGTAACCTCTAACTCATCTACTTTAGATTTTACATATGAAGAATTGAATGATGCATATGATGAGTTACAAGAGGTCTATGATGAATTAGTTGAGAAATATAAAGAGTCGGTCATTAGGAACAAAAAGATTATTTTGGAACTAAATGAGAAAAATGACTCACTCACTCAAGCTAATTCAAAATTTAAGAAAAAGATATTAGGGTTAAAAGATGAACTAAAATTCTTTCAAGATGAAAATGTTGATCTTAATAATCTTTTGTCTCAATGTAATAGTGAACACCAAAAGGTGTTGGTTGAGCTAAATGAGCTCAAAAAGTCTTCGAAACATGTTGGTAGTGTCAAGCATGAAATAGGTGAATCCTCAAGAACACACCAACCTAAGAAAAAGACTAACTACTACAAACAAGGTAGCTATCCTAGACATAGTAGAGCTAAAAGAATTAGAAGTGTATGAGTTCCTAAGGAACTTGTAAAATCTAATAATATTATTGCTATGTCATCTTGGATTCCTAAGGGAACCAAGGTTTTGGGAGCTAACACTCATGGACCCAAAATGATTTGGGTACCAAAAACAAAAGCTTAATATCTTTGTTTGTAGGGGGAGCATTGCTACAAGGCCAAAGCACAAAGTCAAAACTCGTGGTACCTTGATAGTGGATGCTCAAGGCATATGACCGGAGACAAGAGTAGATTCATGGATCTAAAGCCAAAAAGTGGGGGAGTAGTGACATTTGGTGACAACTCCAAAGGCCACATTAAAGGTATTGGCTCCATAGGTAATCACTCTACTATTCTCATTGAAAATGTCTTATATGTCGATGGTCTTAAACACAATTTATTGAGCATAAGTCAATTGTGTGATAAAGGATTTAATGTTTTATTTGATAAAAATGGATGCAAAATTATAGACATTAAATCTAATAATATTATGCTCATAGGTCATCGCATAGGGAACATATACATGGTGCATCTAGATGACATTCATACATCTCATGCATGCTTAGTTGCACAAAATGAAAATGATGCTAGCATAAGTGTTTTAGAAAAACTAGTCTCCCTTAATCTAGTTAGAGGTTTACCCAAGATAAAATTTTCAAATGATAAAATTTGTGATGCATGCTCAAAGGGTAAACAACATAGATCTTCCTTTAAATCCATTAATGATGTTTCTACTAGTAGATGCTTACAACTTATCCATATGGATTTATTTGGGCCAATTAGGACTATGAGCTTGGGTGGTAAGTCTTATGCTTTTGTACTTGTTGATGATTTTTTTAGGTTTACTCGGGTTCTATTTTTAAGTACTAAAGATGAGGCTTTGGAAAAATTCATCACATTTTCAAAACTAACCCAAAATGATCTTGAACTTAAAATTTCACATATTAGAAGTGATCATGGAACCAAGTTTCAAAATTTGGGGTTTGAAGATTTTTTAAATGAAAATGGTATTAGCCATAATTTTTCGGCTCCTCGAACTCCTCAACAAAATGGGGTATTTGAGAGGAAAAATAGAACTTTGCAAGAAATGGCTAGAACTATGCTTTGTGAAAATAATTTACCTAAATATTTTTGGGCGGAAGCCACAAACACCGCTTGCTATATTGTAAATCGAGTAATGGTTAGGCCAATTTTAAAGAAAACACCTTATGAGATTTTAAAATCTAAAAAGCCTAACATTAGCTATTTTCACCCTTTTGGTTGCAAGTGTTTTGTTTTAAATAATGGAAAAGACAACTTAGGTAAATTTGATGCAAAAAGTGATGAAGATATTTTCATAGGTTACTCTTTAACCTCTAAAGTCTATCGAGTATTTAACAAAAGAACTTTAGTAGTAGAAGAATCTATTCATGTTGTATTCGATGATAACCTCATTCCTAGGAAGGATTCTTGTGATGATGATGATGTAGGAATCATAAATGCCTTTGATGGAGGACAAACTTCAAAGGAGGATGAGATTCCAACAAAAGAAGAAGACACACAAGATCCACCTCTTGAAGCCTTGAAGGACTTGGCTCTTGAGGAAAAGGAAGTGAGCTACCCAAGGGAGTTGAACTATGTCAAAGATGGTGAAATCTTGGGTGATCCATCCAAGGGGGTAACCACTCGATCTTCTCTTAGATTAATGAATCATGTTGCATTTATCTCATGCATAGAGCCTAAGAAAATTAAAGAAGCATTGAAAGATGACTTTTGGATTATGGCTATGCAAGAAGAGTTAAATCAATTTGAGAGAAGTAACGTTTGGACATTAGTTGATAGGCCTAGTAATCAATCTACAATAGGAACTAAATGGGTCTTTAGGAACAAGCTAGATGAGAGTGGTAACATTGTAAGAAATAAAGCTGGACTAGTAGCACAAGGTTACACTCAAGAAGAGGGAATATATTTTGATGAAACCTATGCACTCATAGCTAGAATGGAAGCCATTAGGATGTTGCTTGCATATGCATGTTATCATAATTTCAAGCTTTTTCAAATGGATGTTAAAAGCGCATTTTTAAATGGTTTTATAAATGAAGAAGTGTATGTGGAACAACCACCGGGTTTTGAAGACTCAAAATTTCCAAATCATGTTTTCAAACTTACCAAAGCTCTTTATGGTTTAAAACAAGCTCCTAGAGCTTGGTATGAAAGACTTTCAAACTTTTTAATTGAAAAAGGATTTGAAAAAGGTAAGGTGGACACTACACTTTTTATAAAAATTTATAAAAATAACATCTTAGTAGTTCAAATTTATGTTGATGATATTATTTTTGGTTCTACTAATGAATGACATTGTCAAGAGTTTGCTAAGTTAATGCAAGGTGAATTTGAGATGAGCATGATGGGGGAGCTCTCATTCTTTTTGGGACTCCAAATCAAGCAAAAGAAGGATGACACCTTCATCAACCAAGCAAAATACATAAAGGATATGCTCAAGAAGTTTGGCTTGGAGAATGCAAAGCCTCAAGCCACTCCTATGAGCTCATCTACATAGCTTGACAAAGATGAAGGAGGTAAGTGTGTTGACTCTAAGCTTTATCGTTCTATGATTGGATCATTGCTTTACCTTACCGCAAGTAGACCGGATATCTTGTTTAGTGTTTGCTTGTGTGCTAGGTTTCAAGCTAGTCCTAGAGAGTCTCACCTTATAGCCGTTAAGAGAATCTTTAGGTACCTTAGAGATACTCCTTGTTTAGGTCTTTGGTACCCTAGAGACTCTACCTTCAACCTTCATGCTTATTCGGATGCGGATTATGGGGGTTGCAAAATCGATAGGAAAAGTACTTCGGGAACTTGTCAATTCCTAGGTAGTATGCTCATATCTTGGTTCTCTAAGAAACAAAATAGTGTAGCCTTATCTACCACCGAAGCCGAGTACATATCCTTAGGGAGTTGTTGTGCTCAAGTCCTTTGGATGAAGCAACAACTCTTAGATTATGGTACCCTAGAGATTCCACCTTTAACCTCATGTTTATTCGGATGCAGATTATGGTGGTTGTAAGATAGATAGAAAGAGTACCTCCGGAAAATGTCAATTCCTAGGTAGTATGCTTATATCTTGGTTCTCTAAGAAACAAAATAGTGTAGCCTTATCTACCACCAAAGCGGAATATATATCGGCCAGAAGTTGTTGTGCTCAAGTCCTTTGGATGAAGCAACAACTCTTAGATTATAGAATTAAAGTTGAAACCATACCCCTAAAATGTGACAACACTAGTGCAATATGTTTAACAAAAAATCCCATCCAACACTCTAGAACCAAACACATAGAAATAAGGCATCATTTCATTAGAGATCATGTCCTTAATGAAGATGTGGTTATAGAGTATGTGGACACCTTAAATCAATTAGCGGACATATTTACAAAATCTTTAGACAAAGAGCGTTTTTGGTCCCTTAGGAGAGAGTTAGGTCTAGCTAGCCTATCTTGACCTTTTAGGACCTCTTTTGAGCTTAATTTTGCTTGATCTTGTGAAATGTCATGTTTATGTGTTTAGACTCCTAATTTCATCCATGCCTATAGTTAGGGGGAGTATGCTTCTATTAAAATATGCTTAGAACTGCTCATTCATCATTTGCATACTTTTAGGAGATGTTAAATTCGAGCCTATGGTTGTTCTTAGAACCAAATATGCATTTCTGGGCATACGGTATCGATACGGATCTACGCGTATCGATACGTGTTCTTCATTCAGTTTCCCAGAATTTATTTCGCTTACACAAGTATCGATACGATTAAACTCGTATCGATACGGGTCGTTTTGATACGGACCTCATCCGTTTTGATACGACTCTCCAACGGGCATTTTTGTGGAAATGACGATTCTACCCCCGTATCGATACACCCTCAGGCGTATCGATACTCGATTGCGCAGACATCTTTAAATTTGGCTTTTAATGTGTTCAACTTTTACCAAAATTAAAACTCTTCAAAACCTAAAAACCCTATCTGTTTTTGCCTATAAAAAGGCTCTTCCTCCTTCATATTTTTCACACCTCAATTCAAATCTAAAAGAGTTTTTCAATCAAGCAAAGCTTTGAGCTCTCTCTCATCACAATTGTGCTAGAATTTTCTTCAATCTCTCAAGTTCTATCAAGGTAATCTTTTCTTTCTTTTTCTTTTTCAATTTTTTTTGTTTTGTTTTGGTGTTTTGTTTCATTTTTTTTAAACTTTTGTTCTTCAAAATTTTTCTTAAAAATTTTTTTTACCTTGGTTTTTACTCAAAATTGAAGAAATACTTTTGCATAATTTCTCTTTTAGATCATGACACCAAAGGAACCATCGAGGAAGTGTACAAGGGTTTCTCAAACCGGTGAATCATCCACCCTTGGAGCGATTGCTCGTCCAAACTACTCAACCATCTATGAGCAATCCTTTGAAAGTCCCACGAGTCTAACTTATTTTCGTCAATTTGAGAATTATAAGATTCGTGCAGAAAGGGTAATATCTGTTCCTTTTCTCGACTCGGAGCATTTTAAGTTTGAATATCTTCCTTTGTTTCGACGTTGGAATTTCATGGATTTCATATCTATTCTTGGTTTTTATTATCGTCTTTTGGTTTTGATTTTCTACACTAATGCCAAATGTATTACTCGTAATGGGGAAGTTGTTGCCATTAGCTCTTATCTCATGGGAAAGAAAATCATCCTTGATGTCAAATCCATTTGTGAAGTTTTTAAATTAGAGGATGAAGGCATTGATGATGAGCATGCTTTGGGGCATGTTCTTAGTGGATCAGTCACCGCCCTAAATGCTCAAGACTGGATCTTACATTTGATGGTGTCTTGGTTGTTTCGTCCATCCGGAGGAAAATATTCCACCATCCGTCAAGTGGATGATTTTTGGATACGTTGCTTCCGTGAGCGAAAGCGCCCAAATCTTGCTCGACTCATGTTCGCGGAGATCGTCTACCTTGTGCAAAATCGTCACACAACTCTCGTCACCTCCTTTACATATGGTACGACCTTAAGTTATTTCTTTGTTAAAAAGGATATTGATTGCTCTTTTGACTACCCAACTCCCCTCACCGATCCCATTGATGAGCGATCTCTTGCACAGGCAAAGTTCCAATATTTTAATGGTGAATGGGTACGTCTTGCCGAGCTACCACCCGAGGCCGCCGCCGTATTTGAAGAACCTCAAGCTCCTCAAGTCCCACAACCCTCCATGGATGCTCTCATGACTTACCTCAATGAGCAATTTACCGGGTTGCGCACGGACATGAACACTCGTCTTACTTCCCTTGAAACAACTTTTGATACAAGGATGACGGGTATGGAGAATTGCCTCACATCCCTTGAAAGCGGTCACCATTCTTTGAATATTTCCATCTCCGCTTTCCATGATGAGTGGCGCAATAGCATGCGGGATAACGAGCCAATGGGAGTTGATGATGAAGATGATGAAGACGACGAAGACGATGCGTAGACGTTTCTTCTTGCATCTCATGCATATCATTTAGGATTTTCTTTTTATGCACCTTTGATTTATGTTCTTAGGACTAAGTTTATTATTAAACCTATACTTTGATTTTCTGCTTTTGTTTGGATTTTAAGTTTGATGCTATGATCAATAATAAATGTTGCTTATTTATACCTTTGCCTATGTTTATGCACTTAATTGTCTCAATATTTTTGATCTAACAAAAAGGGGGAGAGAAACTAGCTCAACACTTCAAATATTTTGATTTTAACTCAAAGGTTACCAAGCTTATATTAAGGGGGAGTTAACTTTGTAAAGATTTTTCAAATGTCAAAAATTTTAAGTTTTAGTTTTGTTATATCAAAAAGGGGAGATTGTAAAACCTATGTTTGATTTTGATATAATTAGATCTTTAATGATCAATTTAAAAAACTTAAAATTGTTTTTGTAAGTCCCTTAATAAGTTTTAAATCACCAACTCTTTAAAACTGATTTGAAAAACTCAAACTCAAAATATTTTCTAAGTGTTCCAAGGCCAAACTATTGAAAAACGTTCAAGCGTATCGATACACTCCCAAGCGTATCGATACCTTTTTACCAAAGTTGGGTACTAGAGGAACACGTATCGATACGGTAAACCCTCGTATCGATACGCCCCTGTGTTAAAGTCTAAAGAGTTTGAATGGCGTGCCGATACGGCAAACCCTCGTATCGATACGGCCTTAATAAATTTTTAAATATAAGTCGGTTTAAATAATTTGACCGTTGGTGTCAGTTGGTTGGTAACCAAATTTTAAATGGTCGTTGACCCGTATCGATATGCCAAACCCTCGTACCGATACGAAAATCGATAGTGAGCTAAGTTGAGAAAAAGGTATCGATACGACCTTTACCGTTTCGATACCCCGTACCGATACGCTTACGCGCGTATCGATACCCTTTATTTATTGCACACAACGACTCTTTCTTTTCTGAGACAGGTATCGATACACCTCCCCGCGTACCGATACGCATAGCTGCAGAAGTGCATTTATGGTGGTAAGAGAGGGTTCCAACGGCTCCATTTATGTTCCCAACCACCCAAACGGCTAGAAATCAATGAGAAGGTATAAAAGAGACATCCAAAAGCTCCAGCATCAACTATTGATCATCAAGAAAACATCTATACATCAAATCCAAGCAATTGTGCAAAAATCCCATATTGTCTAGAAACCCCAATTGTAATTTTCATTCTTATCTTGTTCAATTGGGTTGAGTGTTTGTAATTGGGCTACAATTTGTATTGAGAGATACTCTATTAGCCAACAAATTCTTTGTTACCTTGTTGTGAGGATTGGGTTAAATTTTGGGTAGAAAATTTAACTGAAATTGTAAGGGTTGCCTCCTTAGCCTAGAAAAGGGGAAGAGCAATTAGTGGAATTGTTGCAAATCCTTAGTGAAGCTAAGGTAGTGGATGTAGAGTTCATTTGGAACTTGAACCACTCTAAAATCCCTTGTTAATCTTTTTAATTTGCAATTTCCACCACACAATCTTTAAAAATCCAATTCACCCCCCTCTTGGTTTATATCGATCTTTCGATCCACTCAACAATGATGATCTACCTTTGCCAACACATCAATAGCCATCAACCTGAAGACTAAAATCAGTCACAAACCTTTGGTATTAAAGACGTGTAAATACTCACACAATGGTATCAAAGCTAGACTCTTGGAAGGCTTTACATCCTCAAGAGAAGATCCTAGAAGAGTGTGATTATGTACTTCAACAATTGCCATGGCTTCTACTTCCGGCCCCAACTTTTATGAAGCTCAATCTACTACCAAGCCACATTATTTCAATGGAGATAACTATCCCTATTGGAGGAATAGGATGAAGTTATTCATCAAGTCAAATGATTACATGGTGTGGGATGTTGTGGAAGATGGCCCAAAAATCCCATTGAAGAGGACCGATGAAGAAAGAAAGAAGCTCCAAATCAATGACAAGGCTCTCCATATAATCTTTTGTGCACTTGGTCCAGACATCTACTCAAAGATGTCTTCATGTACAAGCGCAAAGGAGGTGCGAGACAAGCTAGAGACCACATACGAAGGGACTAATGAAGTTAAAGAGACCAAGATTGGACTCCTCAATCTTAGCTACGAGAATTTCAAGATGAAGCCGGATGAGACCGTCTCCAAAATGTTTGATCGATTCTCGTTGATTGTAAAAGGTCTCAAAGGTTTCGGAGAGGAGATCCCTGAAGACAAGCTTGTTCGGAAGTTATTGTACTCTCTTCCCGAATCATAGGATAGGAAGAGAACGACTATCATCGAAGCTAAAAACTTGAAGACATTGAAGCTCGATGAACTAGTTGGCTCTCTTCTCACACATGAGATTATGAAGTAAGGGAGAAACGAATAGAACAAAAGAGAAGAAAATAGAAAAACATGAAGTAGAGAAGAAAAAGCAAGAAATTGTTCTTAAGGAAGAAGAAAATGATCAAATAATATGCTATAAGTGCAAGAAACTCGGGTATATAAGATTGGATTGCCCTCAACTCAAGAAGATGGAATTCGACAAGAAAAAGAGCAAGAGGGCCAACATTACCACTTGGAGTGATAAGGAGTCATCATTCGACGAGGAACATGAAGTGGCCAATCTTTGCCCCATAGCTATTGAGGATGATCCTAAGGTAAACTCTAACTCATCTAATTTCGATTTTACTTATGATGCACTCTATGATGCTTATGATGAGTTGCAAGAAATTTACGATGAGTTGGTAGAAAAATTCAAGGAATCCGTTTTGAAAAACAAGAAAGTAATGTCCAATTTACAAACTCAAAATGACTCTCTTTCAAAAACCAACTCCGAGTTGGAAAAAAAGGTTTTATATTTGATCAATTTTTCAAATGATCTTAAAAAGAAAAATCTTGATGTTGAAAATTTTCTTTTGGATTTTCAAGATTATCACACAAAGGAAGTGGATAATCTTAAAACTTCTCTTGCTATTGGGAAAAACGGTTTTGAGAAATGATGTTCTTCAAAAACTCAATATGTAAAGAGAAAATCATTTCACTGCAAGCAAAGTAGCTCTCAAAGGCATCCTAGAGCTAAAAAGGTTAGGAGTGTGTGGGTTCCTAAGGAACTTGTAACTTCTAAAAATTATGTTGCTATGTCTCCTTGGATTCCTAAAGGAACCAAGGTTTTGGGAGCTAACACATATGAACCCAAAATGATTTTGGTACCAAAAATTAAAGTTTAATCCTTTGTTTGTATGGGGAGCATTGTTACAAGGCCAAAGCTTCAAGTCAAAACTCATGTTACCTTGATAGTGGATGCTCAAAACACATGACCGGTGACAAGAGTAGATTCATGGAACTCAAGCTTAAGAATGGTGGAGTAGTAATCTTCGGTGACAACTCCAAAGGCCACATTGTAGGAATTGTCTTCATTGGTAATCATTTTTCTATTTTTATTGAAAATATGTTATATGTCAACAGTCTTAAACATAATTTATTGAGCATTAGTCAATTATGTGATAAAGGGTTTAATGTCCTTTTTGATGTTAATGGGTGTAAAATAGCGGCATTAAAACAAATAAGATAATGCTCATAGGTCATCGCATAAGAAATATCTACATGGTGCATTTAGATGACATTCATGCATCCCATGCATGTTTGGTTGCTCATGATGAAAATGATGTATGGTTGTGGCATAGGAAACTAGGACATGCTAGCATTAGTGTTTTAGAGAAATTAGTTTCCCAAAATCTAGTAAGAGGTTTGCCTAAGCTTAAATTCTCATTAGATAAAATTTGTGATGCATGTGCTAAGGGAAAACAAAAATGTGTTTCATTTAAACATATTAATGATGTCTCAACAAGTAGAACGTTACAACTATTCTATATGGATCTATTTGGGCCTATTAAGACAACTAGCTTGGGTGGAAAATCATATGCATTTGTTCTTATTTATGACTATTCTAGATATACTTGGGTTCTATTTTTAAGCATTAAGGAGGAGGCTTTAGAAAAATTCATCACATTTTCAAAAATAACTCAAAGTGATCTTGGTCAAAATATTTCCTATATTAGAAGTGACCATGGAACCGAATTTTAAAATATAGGTTTTGAGGAATTTTGTAACTCTAATGGGATTAGCCATAATTTTTCTGCACCTCACACTCTTCAACAAAACGGGGTAGTTGAGAGGAAAAAACGAACTTTAGAAGAAATGGCTAGGACCATGCTTTGTGAAAATAATTTACCTAAATATTTTTTAGAGGAAGTCACAAATACCGCTTGCTACATTATAAATCGAGTAATGATTATGCTAATTAAAAAAAAAACACCTTATGAGATTTTAAAATCTAAAAAGCCTAACATTAGCTATTTTCATCCTTTTGGTTGCAAGTGTTTTGTTTTAAACAATGGAAAAGATAATTTAGGCAAATTTGATGCAAAAAGTGATGAAGCTATCTTTCTAGGTTATTCTTTAAATTCTAAAGTCTGTCAAGTATTAACAAGAGAACCTTAGTTGTAGAAGAGTCAATACATGTGATTTTCAATGATAACCTCATTCCGAGGAAGGATTCTTGTGATGATGATGATGTAGGAATCATTGCAGCCAATGATGGTGGCGAATCATCAAAGGTGAATGAGATTCTAACCAAAGAGGAAGAGACACAAGAACCACCTCTAGAAGCTTTGCAAGACATGGCTCTTGAGGAAAAGGAAGTGAGCTACCCAAGGGAGTACAACTATGTCAAAGATGGTGAAATCTTGAGTGATCCATCTAAGGGGTAACCACTCGATCCTCTCTCAAACTCTTTATAATGTTGCATTCATTTCATGCATTGAGCCTAAGAATATCAAAGAAGCATTAAATGATATTTTTTGGATATTGGTCATGCAAGAAGAATTAAATCAATTTGAGAGAAGTAAAGTATGGACATTAGTTGACAGACCTAGTAATAAATCTACTATATGGACAAAATAGGTTTTTAGAAACAAACTAGATGAGAGTGGTAACATAGTGAGGAACAAGGCTAGGCTTGTTGCTCAAGGTTACACTCAAGGAGAGGGAATTGATTTTGATGAAACCTATGCACCCGTAGCTAGAATAGAAGCAATTAGGATGCTACATGCATTTGCATGTTACAATGATTTCAAACTTTTTCAAATGGATGTCAAAAGTGCATTTTTAAATGGTTTTATAAATGAAGAAGTGTATGCGGAACAACCACCGGGTTTTGAAGATCCAAAATTTTCAAACCATGTTTTTAAATTAATAAAAGCTTTATATGGTTTAAAACAAGCTCTAAGAGCTTGGTATGAAAGGCTCTCAAATTTTCTTATTAAAAAGGATTTTGAAAAAGGAAAGGTGGACACAACACTATTTATTAAAAGCAATGGTAAAGATATATTAGTAGTGCAAATATACGATGATGATATTATTTTTTGATCTACTAATAAACTTCTTTGTCAAGATTTTTCTAAGTTAATGCAAGGTGAGTTTGAAATGAGCATGATGGGGGAGCTCTTATTCTTCTTGGGACTCCAAATCAAACAAATGAAGGAGGACATCTTCATCAATCAAGCTAAGTACATAAAGGATATGCTCAAGAAGTTTGGCTTGGAGTATGTAAAGCCTCAAGCTACACCAATGAGCTCATCCATAAAGCTTGACAAAGATGAAGGAGGTAAGTGTGTTGATTCCAAGCTTTATCGTTCTATGATTGGATCATTGTTTTACCTTACCACAAGTAGACCGGATATCACGTTTAGTGTTTTCTTGTGTGCAAGGTTTCAAGCTAGTCCTAGAGAATCGCACCTTATAGCCGTTAAGAGAATTTTTAGGTACCTTAGAGATACCCCTTGTTTAGGCCTTTGGTACCCTAGAGATTCCACCTTTAACCTCATGCTTATTCGGATGCAGATTATGGTGGTTGTAAGATAGATAGAAAGAGTACCTCCGGAAAATGTCAATTCCTAGGTAGTATGCTCATATCTTGGTTCTCTAAGAAACAAAATAGTGTAGCCTTATCTACCACCAAAGCGGAATATATATCGGCCAGAAGTTGTTGTGCTCAAGTCCTTTGGATGAAGCAACAACTTTTAGATTATAAAATTGATATAGGTACCATACCCCTTAAGTGTGACAATACTAGTGCCACATGTTTTTCTAAAAATCACATCCAACAATCTAGAACAAAACACATAGAGATAAGACACCATTTCATTAGAGATCATGTCTTAAATAATGATGTTGTTCTAGAATATGTAGACCTTAAACCAAATAGCGGACATCTTTACCAAACCTCTAGATAAAGAGTGTTTTTGGACCCTTATGAGAGAGTTAGGTTTAACCAACCTTTCTTGACCTTTTAGGAGCATTTTTATGCAAAAGTGCTTGAATCCATTTTGATTTGCATGCTTATGTGCTTTTGATATTAATTGCTTCTATGTCTATAGTTAGGGAGAGTATGCACATATTTTTGCCAATAGAACTTGCTCATATATCATGTTTATGCATTTAGAGTTGATTGAAAATCAATTTTTCTGCCATTTTGTGCCAAATCTGCACATTCTGGCACAAATGTATCGAAACGGGTTACCCTGTTTCGATATGGGCTACCTTACCGAAGGGCTTTTGACCTTAAAGGTTTCGAAACAATAGGAAAGGTTTCGAAACGGGCTCTTGAAAGGGACGTCTTTGGAATACTTGGGATCGAAATGGGTAAGTGGTGTTTCGAAGCAGCCCCGGGCTTCGAAACGATCGTCTTTTAGTTTCGAAACGTCTGTTCTGAAACGCTCGTAACCGTATCGAAACGGTTAATCGCTGTAAAGGTTATTTAATGCCTTTCCATCTTTAAAAAGGTTTCTTACTAAACCCAAACTCCTCTCACACCCTAACATAAATTTTTACTATAAATTCCCACTAAACCTAAACGTTTTAACATATAAAATTGAGGGTTTTTGCTCTAAATAACAATCCTAAGCAAGCTTCAACAACGTTGTGCATTATCATCCATCTATTCTTCCTAAATTCCAAATTCATGGTATTTTCCAATTTTCTTTTCAATTTTTGTTTGATTTTTAGTTTAAAATTATTGTTTTTGCATATAGTACTTGTATATACTATGGGCTTTGATATTTTTGCAAAAATTTTCTAAAAATCTGAAATTTTTTATTCAAATATAATTTTCTTTAACCGTATTTTTCAAAAACTATTTTTCAGTAATTTTCTCGTAAAAACTTGTTTTTGAACCTTTTTGTATATTCTTTAAACCTATATTGTATATTATCAAACCTTGATTATAGGATTACTATTGGATTGAATGTGGATTTCTTATGCATACATATTTATTTTTGCTTGCTTAATATCTTTAGGATGACTACCTCCAATAAGAGAGCTAGAGTTTCAGAAGAGGGTCAAGGGTCTGAACCATCCGAGAAAAACCTCCCTAGACCAAATCTTGCTTATCTTTTTAAAAAAGGGTTTTTAACCCCTACCGCTCAACAAGCCTTTAAATACTACCAAACTATCAAAATTCGACCCGAACGTGCAGTTGATGTTGATTTCCTTGATTCCGACCGATTTCACTTTAGATACTATGACCTTTTAACCCGTTGGAATTTCAAGACCTTTTTAAGCATTCCCGAAGTTATGTACCGAAATCTTGTGTTGTTGTTCTACTCCAATGCAAAATGTATCCTTAGTACCGACCGTTCCCAAGTTGTTGCCCTTGAGTCTTACCTTTTAGGGAAGAAAATTCGTACTGAGCCATCTACCCTTGTCAATCTCTTTGGTCTTAAAGATGAGGGCATTGAAGATGAGAGTTCACTTGATCCCCATACTGGCCAAGTTACTACTTTGGATGTCCATGATCGATTTCTTCATCTTATGATCTCATGGTGGTTCCGCCCATCCGGTGGGAAGTTTTCGCACATTCGAGAGGTGGATGACTTTTGGCTCAAGTGTTTTCGCCAAGAACAACAACCGAACCTTGTGAAGATTATGTTTGCGGAGATGATGCACTTAGTAAAGAGTCGCAACAACGCCTCCTCCTTCACTTATGGTACCGTCTTCAGCTATATCTTTGTTCTTAGTGGTATTGATTGCTCATTTGATATTGAGGAGCCTATCAAGGAGAAGCTAAATGAGATTACACTCATGAAGTGTGGTTTTCGCTTCAATGGTGATGATTGGGTTCGTGTCCCTCGAGGTGAACGTGCTCAAGCTCCTCCTCAAGCTCAAGTTGCTCCACAAGCTCCTAATAATGATGCAATGATGGCTTTCCTCACCAAACAATTCACAGGATTGCATACTCACATGGACAATCGGTTCAAAGCCTTGGAGGATCGCTTTGATGGTATGGAAAATCGCATTGCCGCTATTGAGAATCAACAATCTTCTTCAGATCTCTCATTCACCGCATTCTATAGTGAATGACAACACTTTAAAAGAAGTCAAGAGAAATATGACGATGACATGAATGAAGATGAAGTCGATGATGAGCCCTAGTCTAGCTTGCATTCATATCATATCATCTAAGCCTTTATTACTATGCAACTTTTATATTTTTGGACCTATGCTTTAGTTTATTAGTTTGGATTATGCTTTTTAGGATTTAAGTTACAACGCTTCCTCCTTCACTTATGGTACCGTCTTCAGCTATATCTTTGTTCTTAGTGGTATTGATTGCTCATTTGATATTGAAAAGCCTCTCAAGGAGAAGCTAAATAAGATTACACTCATGAAGTGTGGTTTTCGCTTCAATGGTGATGATTGGGTTCGTGTCCTTCGAGGTGAACGTTCTCAAGCTCCTCCTCAAGCTCAAGTCGCTCCACAAGCTCCTAATAATGATGCAATGATGGCTTTCCTCACCGAAGAATTCACCGGATTGCATACTCACATGGACAATCGGTTCAAAGCCTTGGAGGATCGCTTTGATGGTATGGAAAATCGCATTGCCGCTATTGAGAATCAACAATCTTCTTCGGATCTCTCATTCACCGCCTTCTATAGTGAATGACAACACTTTAAAAGAAGTCAAGAGAAAGATGACGATGACATGAATGAAGATGAGACGATGATGAGCCATAGTCTAGCTTGCATTCATATCATATCATCTAAGCCTTTATTACTATGCACCTTTTATATTTTTGGACCTATGCTTTAGTTTATTAGTTTGGATTATGCTTTTTAGGATTTAAGTTACAACGCCTCCTTCTTCACTTATGGTACCGTCTTCAGCTATATCTTTGTTCTTAGTGGTATTGATTGCTCATTTGATATTGAGAAGCCTCTCAAGGAGAAGCTAAATGAGATTACACTCATGAAGTGTGGTTTTCGCTTCAATGGTGATGATTGGGTTCGTGTCCCTCGAGGTGAACGTGCTCAAGCTCCTCCTCAAGCTCAAGTCGCTCCACAAGCTCCTAATAATGATGCAATGATGGCTTTCCTCACCGAACAATTCATCGGATTGCATACTCACATGGACAATCGGTTCAAAGCCTTGGAGGATCGCTTTGATGGTATAGAAAATCATATTGCCGCTATTGAGAATCAACAATCTTCTTCGGATCTCTCCTTCACCGCCTTCTATAGTAAATGACAACACTTTAAAAGAAGTCAAGAGAAAGATGACGATGACATGAATGAAGATGAAGACGATGATGAGCCCTAGTCTAGCTTGCATTCATATCATATCATCTAAGCCTTTATTATTATGCATCTTTTATATTTTTGGACCTATGCTTTAGTTTATTAGTTTGGATTATGCTTTTTAGGATTTAAGTTTGGGTTGATGTTATTTTGTTCTTGGAACTTATGCTTTATGAATTATGATTTATGTTGTTTGGTTTGATGTTGCCTATCTTTGCTATTTCTCATTGAATTATGCTTGTTATGATTTTGATGTAACAAAAAGGGGGAGAAAAGTATTTTAAGCAAAATTTTAAAGTTTTCAAAACCTAGCTTAAACTAAGGGGGATCTCACTTAAATTTTTTACTTTGGTTTGTTATATCAAAAATGAGGAGATTGTAAAACCCTTAATTTGAATTAACTTGATTTTGATATAACAAATACTTTAAGAACTATTTTGTAAAGTAAATAAATTTTTAAGTTCTCAAAAAGCTCAAAATTGACAAGTAAAAATTTAACCCAAAATGTTTTAAGGTTTGAAAATAATCCCTATAAATTTTTCTAAGGGGGCGTTTGGTTCACGGAATGTAAGATTACTTCTGGGAATAGGATTACGGGAATGTAATATTACCTGACACATTACTGGAATGTTACATTACCTTGTCTGGTTTATTTGGTAGGAATATAGGATTATAGTGTTTGGTTGGAGGAATATAAGATTAATTGGAAGCAAAATTTACCAACTTGTCCTTATGATATATTTTCTTTTTAACAAGTTTAATTTTTAATTATTAAATTAAAAATATTTACATAAAAATTTATAGAAGTATTTTCGTTACATTACCTAAAATTTGCAACAACAAAAAATATAATATAATTAATATTATTAAATTATTTTTAAAAATGTTTTATATTTATATACATTTATTCCTTTTTAATTTTTTTGAACATCAAAATATTAAACGTTTAATATGCTTAGATTTTTAATTTTTAATTTTTTATTACTTTCGACTATTTATCAAACAAATTAAAGTAAATAATAAAACAAATCTAGAAGTAGTAAAAAGTGATAAAAATAAATTAACCTACTGATTTTTTAAGATAAAAAATATCTTATAAATCAAATAATAAAATTAATAACATCAAGTCTTAACGCATTCAGTCTCAAGCAACATATAATCTCATCATATAACCCTAGAAACATCGTAAATACAATATCAATAAAATGTACTATTAAATATTACAACATTATCTAAATATATACAACACCATTTATATATTAAACTAATATTAAATATAATTATTTAATAAATTTACACCATAAATAAATAGTTACCTAATTAAAAATGCAATAAAGGATCAACATGAACATAATTCATAATCATAAGGGTAATATTGTCCAAGGGGAAGGAATTGTGTAATACCTAAGAAAATGAGGGAATAGCATTCCCACCATTTAGGGGGAAAAGAGCCACTCTTGGGAAAAGAATAATACCTCCTAGTGGGAATCTTCCTAAACCAAACATGGGAATGTAAGTCTGGAAAAGATTATTACCTCTGGTAATCATCTTTTCCACGAACCAAACACACCATAAGTGTTTTCAAGCTAAATCTGTAGATTTTGCCTAGGCGTTTCAATACGGCTAAGGCTTGTTTTGAAACATTTTGCCACTGGAATTTTTCATATCAAACGGGTCTCAAAATGACCTCATATCGTTCCGATACATTTTGCCACTGAAATTTTTCATATCGAACAGGTCTCGAAACGACCTCATATCGTTTCGATACGACTTTCATCTGGGCAAGACAAACTGTTGAGTGGGTCGTTGAATCGATAAATGCCAAGAGGGGGTGAATTGGATTTTTAAAATGTTTGGTAGTGAAGTGGTAAAATAAAAATTGAAGACAAGACACTTATAGTGGTTCAAGTTCTAAATGGACTCTACATCCACTACCTTAGCTCTCACTAAGGATTTTCCAAACAACTTCACTAGTTGATCTTCCCCTTTTCTAGGCTTAGGAGGAAACCTTTACACAAATGGTCAATTTTTTACCCCAAATTAACCAAACCCTCTCACAAGGTTACAAAGAAGATTTTGGCAAATACAAATGTTGCCCAAATTACAAGCACTCAACCCAATTGAATATGAAAAATAGGAATTACAAAGAATAACAATTGGGGTTTTACAAAGAAGATTGAAATTAAGCACTTGAGCTTGGATTTGATGTTGGAATGTTTCTCTTAGGATCAATAGTTAATGTTGTTGTTTTTGGAGTCCCTTTTATACATTCTCATTCAATTCTATCCGTTGGGGTTGTTGTCATCATAAATATAGTCGTTGGGATGCAATCTTTCCATCATAAATGCACTTCTGCAACTACCCATTTTGAAACACATGTACTTGTTTCGAAACAGACCAAAATAGAAATAGCCGTTGGGGTGTGATTAAGAGACCGTATCGAAACGTCTCCGATCGTTTCGATACTGCTAAGAGCCCGTTCTAAAACATGCTTGATATTGTTTCGAAACATTTTGACACTGTCAAAACCCGTATCGAAACGTGCTTAACTCGTTTCGATACACCTTAATCATTTTCTGAAAATCAGTTATAAAATTGCAACGGTCATATTTTTGAATCCAATTTTAAATATCGTTTCGAAACGTTTGAGGTCGTTTCGATATGGCAGTATCGAAATGGATCTGCCCGTTCCGTTGTTCTTCATCTGTTTCGAAACATGGGGTCCTGTTTCGATACTACCATATCAAAACGGGATGAATCGTTCCGAAACACATGTTAACAGTTTCAAAACGTTCTGAAACGCCTAAGGGCTATTTCGAAATGGTGACTCAAAAATCATTGTTTTGACTTGGAAAACATTTAGAAAAATTTGTATAAACATTTGGTTTTGACTTGACAACTTTACTTAAAAGTTTTGGGAAGTTTTGAGGACTTAAAAATTTATTTTCCATTTTCAATTTAGTTCTTAAATCATTTGTTATATCAAAATCAATTCTTTGGTTTTACACAAACTTTGATTTTGTTTCGAAACGACAGTTATCCGTTTCGATACGGGAGTTAAACATTTTTTAAATTGGGCATTTAATGTTTTCGACTGTTGCTTGTCAGAACCAAAATTTTAAAGGTAAAGTACTCGTTTCGATACGGCCTATAGTGGTCTAGAAACGTTTTGCTACTGGAATTTTAAGAGCTCAATTGTTTTAATATAGGTTTCGAAACGCCCCCTATTGTTTTGAAACGATTTCAAACATTTCGATACGCCTCTTTAATGCACATAACGACTCTTTCTTTTTTAGTCGTGTTTCGAAACAGGTAGGTACCGTTTCGATACGGGTAGTTGCATAACTGCTTTTATGGTGGGAAGATGAAGTCTCAACGGCTATAATTATGATGTCAACCACTCAAACGGCTAGAAATCAATGATAAGGTATAAAAGGAAGCATTTTAAGCACCACCAACAACTATTGAACCAAAAAGTAATATCCAAGCAAATCAATCCAAACCCTTGTGCTAAATAGTCATATCTTGTACCCAATTTTGTAATTCTTCATTGTATATCTTTATTTCACAAACTAGGCGTGTGATTGAGTGTAAATTGGGCAAATTTATATTTTGAGAGATACTTTTATTGCCTTGTATTCTTTTGTTCTTGTGAGGGTCTCAAGATCAATCTTTGGGGTAGAAAGATTGATCTTTGTAATAGATTTCCTCCTAAGCCTAGAAAATGGGGAAGATTTCAATAGTGAAATTGGTTAAAAATCCTTAGTGGTGAGTAAGGTAGTAGATGTAGAGCTTGTTCTAAGCTTAAACCACTCTAAATCCTATTGTCCTTCAATTTTTTATTTTTCTAATTTCATCAAAAACTTTTAAATTTTAATCCACCCCCTCTTGACAATTTTCATTCGATCGATCCACTCAACACACAGGCTACATTAGGAAGGAGACTTCTGAACCCCAAACCACTATTCTTCTCCAATCCAATTTTACCTTTTCTTTTCTTGTTTTAGAACCACTATGGACTGTGAATCTTTGTCTAGTCTAAAATTGGTGGACCATCTAAAATCACCATCATCCCTCGTTGACTATAAACAATTGGCGCGATGAACGTGAAACATTTCTTACCAGTGGCGGAACTTGAAGAAAGAGTTTACGGAGGTCATTTAATTTTTTAAATAGAAATTGAAATTAAAATTTTAGGAAAAAGATTGAAGGGGTTTTATTTACAAATTTTCAAAAAAAAATGGGGCATAACTAAATTTTTTAAAATTTTTAGAGACATAATGAGAACTTTTAAAAATTATGGGAAGAATTTAATTAAAAAATTTAAAACTTAATACGAATTTGTAAAAATTTTGAGGGTCAAATTAAATATTTTAAAATTTTAAGGGACTAAAATCAAATTTCCAAAATTTAGGGGTGTGTGGCTAGGGTTGTGTATTTCGGATATCTGATCTGATCTGAAAATTTTAGATTGGTAATTTAGCGATCCGCATCTGATCTAAAAGAATCGGATATCCGAATTTTCGAATATCGAATTTTCGGATCAAATATCTGAATATCCGAATTTATGACTTGATTTAAGTTTTTTTTTAATTTGGCCGTCATATAATGAAAATTTTAGGTTTTCAAATATAACAATCAACAAATTATTGAATATAACAAGACTTGTATCCATGGAAATTTTAATTTTTCATATATAACAAGTAAAAATATCGAATATAAAAAGATTCATATCTATAAAAAAAATTAGAATTTTTTAGATTCAGATAATCGGATATCTGATCCGAAATGTGTAATAACTATTTGTATCCCATCCAATTTTTTTGAATATCCAAAAAAAAAACAGATCGCATATCTAAAAATTCAGATTAAATCAACGGATGGAGTCGAATTTTATTACACACCCCTAGCCGTGGCCCCCACATGTCTTCCCTAAGTTCCGCCCCTCTTTCTTACATAAAGAATCAATGACATTGAATTTACAAGATGAACCATCCCAAAATAACTAAACCAACTTTCCATCTTTATCCCAAAATCCATCCGATTTGTTTAATTTTTCTAACCATCTACAATAAAACACCTACGATCCGACGTACTACGGATCTTACCAAACCAACATTTTCCTCAACCACAATACCAACAAACCCTATACACCTACAAATTTTGTTTAGTTTTTGTGGGCTTAGGTAATTTGGGCATTGACTATTATTTGGGTTCGAATGACTAGTAGTTATGGGAATAGGCATTGGGATTTGGGACTTGACAACATTGAGCTTCTACAAACACTTAAAGTTATTGTAGATATTCTAATTTTATGCAACAAAAATTTAATATTATTGCATTGTAGATTTTCATTTTTAAACCCTTTCAATGTGTTGCTTTTTTATTTAGGGTAAACTATATCATTGGCCACCGAACAAATTGGGGATACCTATTTTGACCACCGAACTAACGAACTCGTCAATCAGACCACCGAACTTATAAAATCAACCTATTTTGACCACCGCCGTTAAAAATCTAACGGTGGAGTGACGGAACTGCCACGTGGCAGCTAACAGGAAAATTTTAAAATTACACATTTGGTCCCTATTATTTACACATTCTTTCAATTTAGTCCTAATTTTAAATTAATAAAATAATAAATTATTTAATTAGGTAGTGACACGTGTCAACACCTTATTGGAGGACTTTAATTATTTAGATTTAATTTTATTAATTTATTTTCCCCCTCCAATCAGGTGGTGACACGTGTCACCACCTATTTAGAGGAGGAAAACGAAATTAAGAGTGAATGCCACCTAGGGGAATCGAACCTGGGTGGTGTAGGTGGAAAAGCAGTGGTTAAGCAACTGCACCAAGCCCAACATTGTGCTTTAAAACACCTTACTTAATATATAACTCTTATTGGTTTCTACATTTATAACCCAAAAGCTCAAACCCTAAACACTAATTTCACATATATATACAGGGACGGATCTATGTTTATGGTGGGAGGGGCAATTGCCCCACCCAAAATATATGGGTTAATTATATTTTAGGTCCTTAAACTTTTGAAACCATTGCAATTAAGTCTTTTTTTCTTCCTTGCCCCTCCCAAAATTTTCATGGTTTATTATTTTTCAAAGCCATGTAATCTAAAATTAATAAAATTTAACTTTGAACCCCCTCTTTTTATGGTTTAATTACATTTTAAGACCTTTCAATTTTAAAATTTATAAAATTAAACCTAAACTCCCTTAATTTTTATGATTTAATTACTTTTTAGAACCCTATTATTTCAAAATTAATCGGTCTGCCCCCCTCCTCGTTTAATCCTGGCTCCGTCCCTGTATATATAACCCTAAACCTTAAACCCTAAATATTTCAAATTAATTTTACACTCAACATTTCAAATTAATTTTACATATATAAATCCTAAACCCTAAACTATAAAGCCCAATTTAAAATATTTTGTGTAAAATTAATTTGAAATATTTAGGGGTTAGGGTTTAAGGTTTATATTTGTGAAATTAATTGAAATTAAGTGTGAAATTAATTTGAAATATTTAGGGTTTGGGTTTAGGGTTTATATATGTGAAATTAATTTGAAATGTTTAGTGTAAAATTAAGTTGAAATATTTAGGGTTTAAGGTTTAGTGTTTAGGGTTTATATATGTGAATTTAATTTAAAATTTTTAGTGTAAAATTAATTTGAAATATTTAGAGTTTAAGGTTTAGGGTTATATATGTGAAATTAATTTCACACCAAATATTTTAAATTGGGCTTTAGAGTTTAGGGTTTGGGTTTAGGGTTTAGGATTTATATATGTAAAATTAATTTGAAATGTTGAGTGTAAAATTAATTTGAAATATTTAGGGTTTAAGGTTTAGGGTTATATATGTGAAATTAGTGTTTAGGGTTTGAGCTTTTGGGTTATAAATGTAGAAATTAATAAGAGTTATATATTAAGTAGGGTGTTTTAAAACAAAATGTTGGGCTTGGTGCAGTGGCTTAACCACTGCCTTTCCACCTACACCACCCAGGTTCGATTCCCCTGGGTGGCATTTATGCTTTATTTCGTTTTCCTCCTCTAATTTGGTGGTGACACGTGTCACCACCTGATTGGAGGAGGAAAATAAATTAATAAAATTAAATCTAAATAATTAAAGTCATCCAATAAGGTGTTGACACGTGTCAATACCTAATTAAATAATTTATTATTTTATTAATTTAAAATTAGGACTAAATTGAAAGAATGTGTAAATAACAGGGACCAAATGTGTAATTTTAAAATTTTTCCGTTAGCTGCCACGTGGCAGTTCCGTCATCCACCGTTAGATTTTTAACGGCGGTGGTCAAAATAGGTTGATTTTATAAGTTCGGTGGTCTGATTGACGAGTTCGTTAGTTCGGTGGTCAAAATAGGAATCCCCAATTTGTTCGGTGGTCAATGATATAGTTTATCACCACCTGATTGGAGGAGGAAAATAAATTAATAAAATTAAATCTAAATAATTAAAGTCATCCAATAAGGTGTTGACACGTGTCACTACCTAATTAAATAATTTATTATTTTATTAATTTAAAATTAGGACTAAATTGAAAGAATGTGTAAATAACAGGGACCAAATGTGTAATTTTAAAATTTTTCCGTTAGCTGCCACGTGGCAGTTCCGTCATCCACCGTTAAATTTTTAACGGCGGCGGTCAAAATAGGTTGATTTTATAAGTTCGGTGGTCTGATTGACGAGTTCGTTAGTTCGGTGGTCAAAATAGGAATCCCCAATTTGTTCGGTGGTCAATGATATAGTTTACCCTTTTATTTAATCAAAGTTACTCATCACCGATAACAGTGATTAATCCATTCGATATGGGTGTTTTCACTAAGAGTTGGCCATAAAATTAACCCGAGAGGTTAATATTTCCACATTTCTTTTAATTTTCTTTTTGTCATAGACGGACCATAAGCACAGCCTGATGAGTAGACCTGGCAAGTTTGACTCGAGATCCTAGATTCGAACTTTTTTACCCGAATTGAATTTAAAATTAACTCGAAATTTGACCCGAAACCTAAAATCGAACTGAAAATGAACCGATTTTTAGTTGAACCGAAATGAACCCGAACCGATAGACCCAAACTTAATGGACTCGAACCGAATAGACTCGAACTGAATGGACCCGAACCGAAGACAACCCGAAATAAATAAAAGATATTAATAGAATAAAGAAATATGAGATATGAACAACCACACAACTCACCAAAAAAGTCAAATATATTGGTTTTATAAAGCCATATAAAGGGTGTAAAAAAACTAACTAACCTAAAAATTTGATTAAAATAAACCGATCTCCCATTGATCCGAAATTGAACCGAATCGAAAATCAACCGACCCGAAATGACCCGAAGCACAATAGAACCAAATTGAACCGAACCAAATTTGAACCAAATGACATCAGGCCCGAAATAACCGAAACCGAAATGACCCGAACCGAATGACATCAGGCCCGAAATAACTGAAACCGGAATGACCCGAACCGATTGACCCGTTTGTCACCTCTAATAATGAGCCTCGGCACCCCTAAGGTTTGGGGAAATTTAAGTTACACCCCTTAAACATTTTAAAAATTTTAGTTAGGCCCTTCCAAATTTGTTAGAAATTCTCGTTAAATCTTAATTTTTTTGTACATTTTTAATTAAGTTTCCCAAATTGTTAAAATTTTCATTAAATCTCTCAATATTTTTGAAAAATTTAATTAGACTCTCAATTTTTTAAAGAAAAAAAATCCAAATTAACTTTTCAAAATTTTGATTAAACCTCCAAAAATTCTAATTTTTTTTATTAAGTCCCCAAACTATACTACCAAGATCCGACCCTCCTCTTCCTTCTTCTGCTTCTGCTTCTGCTTATTAATAATAATAATAACAATACTCTTGATTTTAAATGTTTGGACAGTTCCAAACAAAGGCAATGGCCTTGATTTTGAGAGATACTCTTGGACTCAGACCATACAAGAAGTCGCCGTTATGGTTCCGGTGCCACCGGGAACAAGATCGAAGTTTGTCGATTGCCAGATGAAGAAGAGCTATCTAAAAGTTGGACTCAAGGGCCATCCTCCCGTTATTGATGTAAGTTTGTGCATAATTTGCTTCCTATTTGGCTTACATTATTGAATAAGCCTATTTCTTTTCTGTTCAGGGGTACCTTTTCCAAGTTATAAAACCTGATGATTGTTACTGGAGCATGGGTATGGTTTATGTTAAATTTCACATAGCGTTTGATTTTAGGATATGGAATTTTGCTAATCTAAAAATCTTGCCACACGTGATGTAGAGGACAACGATTCGATCTCGATCGTTTTATCGAAGCAAAACCAAATGGAGTGGTGGAAGTGTTTGATTAAAGGAGAACCGGAAATCGACACTCGGAAAGTCGAACCGGAAAGCAGCAGGATATCCGACATAGACCCCGAAACGAGACGGACGGTGGAGAAGCTCATGGTAGTCCTGCGTTTTTTGTTTATCTGTAACATCAAATTGCATTTATACTTCTTAGTTGATTATTGTCAACCTGTGGGACTGTGTAGTTTGACCAGAGGCAGAAGGCAATGGGCCTTCCAACAAGTGATGAGATTCAGAAACAGGCAATGCTTAAGCAATTCATGTCCATGGTAACTATTCTCTTCCTCCCTACTATCATAGTATTAAACTTCGGTTTGGAGTGTTGCGGCGAACTCTAAAACCATTACGATTCGATTATTATAGTTTTCCCACATCAAACATTATTTGATGAAAGTTTATTGGTTTATTGCAGAATCCTAATATGGACTTCTCAAATGCAAAGATGATGTAAATGGGAGGGCAACCCACTCCATCCTCCTCTATTTTGGAGGCCCAAATAGAAATGACCATTTTGTTTGTTTTATTTTCAAGTTTGGGGACATGGGATTTTATTAGTTTAAAGATGTAATTTAGGGTTTTACGTTTGGTGTGTAAAACTTTCGATTGAACGAGAAAACATGTCTCGGTTATTGTGCCAACATGTTTGGATTTAAAAATTTAAATGTAATTTTGGACCCCAGACGTAATTTTGAAAAAAAGAAGATAGAAGTAGTTTTTGCGTTTCGTAGTAATTTTTACACTATATTTTTACACAATGGTGATTTTTAAGAAAAAAAAACTCCAAACATAAATCACGTTATTTTAAAATCAATTATACACAAAATCAATTCTATAAAATCACGATGATCCAAAATCAATTCTACCACCGCAAAACCAAACACACACGAGATCTTCGTCATAATCTTTCCACGCTATACTTCCATGCTCATCAAACTATACGGACGGTTACTTTCAAAACTACCTATTTAACCATGTTAGATAGAAATCATCAGTAATTTCATTCCAACATTATATTGAGCTCGATAAGACAGACGTTATGTCTACTGATCCATCAGTAAAGGCTATCAATTCACAAGCACAACTATTCTACTATATCCATCATCGATAATTAAACTTAACATATTCGTCAGACCTCTTCAATATATATGCGAGGAGCTTTCAATCTTTCTCAAACTGAACCCCACATAAAGAATCAATCATACCCCAACTTTCTCCTTCTTTTTCTTCAACTTCTCTCAAGCTGAACCTAAAATCTTCGCCCTTTCAATGATGACAAACCTCACCCTTTCATGTCACAACCCAGTTTGAAATTAGATACCAACAGCTGCCCAGAAAACGCCAGTTTTGTCACCCTCACCTGCCCTTTTCCATAAAAAGTTGTATGCAATCAAGCAGGCCACTTGCTGGGCTCACGCAGCCAGCACCTCCGAATTGTCCTATTCCGGGGCAGGTCTTTCCCTACACTGAATCAAACCAGTTTTTCTTTTTGTTTATTAGCTCTTCCCCATCTTTTTTTTCCCTGCTAAGTTCATCAGTCTCTTTGCTCACCAAACATCTGTGATGGTCCCTCCCTGTCCACTGTGCTAGTAAAGGGTTTCACTTGCTTGTGGAATTCAGTGGTGGATGACCTTACTTAAAGTACTCTTTTCATTATAGCTGTTTCACAAAATTAGTAGAATATGTCATTTTCCAGGGATGTTGTATTTAATGTCCCCCTTTACACCCAACCTTCATGTGCATCAACTTACTTACAAAAGCAAATTATTAATTTCATGACATATATATATATATATATATGAGATAGGATCTGTTTACACAGTGTAAAACTCTTTAAGTTCACCGTTGGATGAGTGAAACGAATAGATGAGATTAATAGTAAATATGTGAAGATTATCACTTGAAAAAAGAGTAAGGAGTTAATCTGAGCATCCATTCCCACCATCTAACGATCCAGAAAACGTGTAAAATTTAAAGAGTTTTACATTGTCTAAGTTGATCCTAACTCATATATATATATATATATATATATATATATATATATGTATATGTATGTATACATGATTAAAAAAATACTTTGATACTTAATTTACACAAGCCTTTTAATTTTAGAGTTTATGTGGTTTAAATTAGATTTAGGGTTTGTGTTTAGGTTATATGCAGCGACGAAGCTATTAAGGGATGGGGTGCCCCCACACTTTCAAACATTTATGTTTTGCGCTTTAACCTCAAATTCGGGCTCCATCCCTGATTATATGGTTTAGAATTTAGAATTTGAAGTGAAAATTTAGAATTTAGGGTTTAGACTTTAAACTTTAAAATGTAAAGTTAAAAATTTTAGTTTTTTTTTTTATAAATGAGACTTTCTTATTCATCCAAAAAAAATCTATCCATATACAATTCAATCAAACCAACTACAAAAGGATAGAAAAAAAAAAAAGACAACAACATCATCTAGTCTATGCACTCTGCATTTTCTTTTCTACCGTATGTAATAGAGGAAGCAACACCATGCTAACCGAAGGGTCTTTCCCTTGTAATGCTCTTGCACCCACTTCACCTTATTCAACCAATGATCCAAATATTCAACCATGTGACATGCTAGCATTACTTCCACCCAAACCTATAGAGAAAAAACACATTCAGCAAACGAGTGATTTCTATTCCTCATGTGATTCAATTTTTTTCTAATATTTATTATTGGGTGTCAACTTTTAAAATTTAATTTTTTTAATACTTGCTACTAGGGCTCAATTTTAATAGTTTTTATTAGAGATATACTCTTAAAAAAATTCAATATTTGTTATTACAGACCCAATTTTTCTAATACTTGATATTAGGGGCCTAATTTTTCTCAATATTTGTTATTAGGGACCTATGCTTAAAATTTAATTTTTTCTAATATTTGTTATTAGGGTCCAATTTTTCTCAATACTTGTTATTAAGATATAATTTATCCAATATTTTTTTTATTATGAGCATACTCTTAAAATTTAATTTTTTTCAATGCTTGTTATTAGAGACTCAATTTTTTTTAATACTTGTTATTATGTGTCTACTTTTAAAATTCAATTTTTCAATAATTACTACTAGGGACACAATTTTTAAGTTCGTCCTTGGACCACTAAAATTGTAACGCCCCCTTTTCGTATTCGAACATCGAACACAAGTTGATGGTGTCACAAAACAATTTACAAAAAAATATTTTATCGTTATTGGCGAAAATTTAACATCTTAATTTTAATTTAACAAAACCAATTCCATAATTTTCTCCAATTGTTTCGTTAGACATTGGATTAGCAATCGAATCCGCTCCAGTATCATCTTCTTGGAGATCTTTTTTAATTGAAGCACGGAGGTGTAAGTTTTAGAAATCTCTTCACTACCTCCGTATCCTATCCACCAAGCCAGCTTTTCAAAACATTCCAAGAGTGAAAATAACTCAAAATTCCTATAATTATGGTTAAATTTAAAAAAAAAAAACTTTTAAAAAAACAACATTGAACAAATTTAATTAAACAAAGAGAGTAGTAACTGAAAACTAATTATTTTCAAATCCAATGTTAAAATTTTAATATCATCTGAACCATTAACAAGTTTTCACATAGATGGACTGATAGAGGGCTGGAGGGGACGGTCATCCCCTAAAATTTTAAAATTCGTATATGATGTAGAAATATTTTTAAACTTTTTTATACATTTTCTATTAAAAATTTATTTTCTTCTCTCCTAAAATCTTATAAGTTCGTCCCTTAAAATGTTATATTATACCCTAAGGGGTCGTTTGGTTCATGGAATATAAGATTACCTTTGGGAATGAGATTACCGGAATGTTACATTACTTAACATATTACCGGAATGTTGTATTACCTTGTTTGATTTGTTTGGCAGGAATGTAAGATTACATTGTTTGGTTGAAGGAATATAAGATAAGAAAAATGCATATTTTACCAAATTGTCCTTGAAATATATTTTCTTTTTTAACCAACTGAAGTTTTAAGATTAAAGTCAAAATATTTACATAAAAGTTCATAGAAAATATAAAAAATATAATATGAAAACTTTTTTTTATGAAAATTGATCCTAAATAATAAATGTAATAAAATACATACCAATAATAAAATTTGAATCAAACACGTATATAAAAAATCGAAATAAAATAAAAATTTGATATATTTTTATTTTATATGCATCGTATTATTTTATAATAAGTATTAAAACCCTAAACCACTAAAAAATAAAATAGATTTATACTTTTGTAATTATATAAAAAAAGAAAGATCATTTTAAAATAACTATATAATTTAGGGGTATTTTTGTCCAAAGGGGAGGGAATTGTCTAATACCTAAGAAAAAGGAGGGAATGACATTCCTGGGAAAAGACCAAAAATAACTACTGTTGGGAATATTTTATTACCTCTGGGAGGGAATGCTCTTGAACCAAACGTGAGTATGTGATTCCGGAAAAGATTATTCCCCATGGTAATGATCTTTTCCGCGAACCAAACGCCCCCTAAGGTAAATTTCTACATCCACCTCTGGGTTTTCATGTATGTGGAGTTTGATTGTTTAAGACTTAATTACAAGTGTCAAAATTATGTCTTTTTTTTGTAATAGGTGCCTAAAGTATTTTTTGGTTGGAATAAGTGTCTAAAGTTTAATTTTTGGCTTGTTTTAAAGTCGACAGAGACACCTATTTTAGCCAAAAATAAAACTTTAAACAACTATTTCAGTCAAAATAAAATTTTAGTACCTATTTCAGTAAAAAAATATTTTAAACACCTATTTTAAAAAATACATAATTTTATAACTTATTTTGTAATTAAGCCATTGTTTAAAGTCAATGTCAAATGTTTAATTACTGTTTATTTGTCTTTTCTTGGGCCTCAACGGTCAACATCCAAAAGAATCCAAGAAGTGGCTTCAACTTTGGTGCAAAAAGGTCCCATTTACCAATAAACCATTACCCCCTTTCCTCTACTCCAGAGTCCAGACAAAAACTGCACTATCAGACAATTCTCTCACAAAAGTCCAAATTTACCTTCCATTTTCACACCTCCTTTTAAGAGAACCATCTCAGTATGGACACAAAGTAAATGATTGATTGTTTATGACGGAGTTTACTCATTCATCAAAATCAGGTGTGTAACGTAAGTCTATTTGAATTAGTAAGTATGGGTGGGCAAAGCGTGACTCGAAAAAAATGAGTTATTCGACTCGTGCGAAAACAACCGAATCATTTTGACTCGAGTCGTAATTTCATAAATTCGACTCGAATCGAAAAAAGTTCAAATAAAGTTTGAGTTATGAAATGAAAATTCGAATAACTCAAAATTTTTAATAATTAGTTGATCAATTTTAAGTTCGAGTCGAGTCTGTCAATTGTGCTTGATATATTATGTGTATCACATGCGAAAATAAAAAGAAATATATATATATATGTATATCATATATGGATATAAAAATTCGTTTAAATTGGAATAAATATGTATTATAACATTATAAATAATTGCAATTAAATTTGTACAGAAACTTGAAAACTCGAATCAAATTTTATAAACTCGACTCGATTAAAAAATTCAAATAAAATTTGATAAAATAAGACTTACAAACTCGAATAACTCGAAATTTTTTTATTCGACACGATCGAACGCCTAACTCTATTAGTTAGGACAAGACCCTGAAAACGGAATGCAATAAAAAAGTAAATGATTATTTAATTAAATTAAAAAACCCAATAAAATTGACTTCAAATTTCTTTTTTTATTTTATTGTTAGATTCCAATTTGTCAAACTATTTATAAAATCCAAAGCAGCAGACATAGAGTAAGTGGAGGAAGCAGCAACATTCCACAACACTTGTGTAATAATAAGCAAAGCAAATGCTAAACTTAAAAAGAAGTATGTAGCTACCAATAAAATGACTAGATTCATTTCACAAATAAATGTAGTATTTATTCTCTGCCCAATTCTATAATGGATGCAATCAGCTGCTGTAACTAAGACATGTTTCATTCTCCTGTCTGGTTAAGTCCACTACACAATAATTGGCTGTGCCAAGTGGTGGGACTGAATTGCACCATTTTTACATGATTTATTGGATGTAAAGTGTTGCCACATGGACATCATTTTTAAAAAATATACTATATAATTATTCTTAAAAACTATTCAATAAATGAAGCAATTGAGTGACCCCGTTGAAAAAGAGAGTATTGTTAATTTTAGAAGATTCAGGATGTAGCTTGTTTGTATTGTGTGTGTTTCAGAAGAATAAAGTTATAGAACAAATATTACCATTTAATCACACCATAACATTAAAAAAAGTTATTCATCAAATGATTGTGGATGAAATGATAAAAAATTAGAAATCTATTAACATATATAATAAATAATTATTTGATACAATAGCTGTAAATTTTTTTAAGAAGATTAAAAGTTTTAGGATTTAGAGATCCAATTTATGATGTAGGAGTTATGTTTAATAGTTTTAAGGTTTCGAGTCAGAGCACACGCAATGCGTTTTAGGTGTATAGGTGTTCTTGTTTGCGAATAGGATTGTTACTATTTCTTTTGTATTTTTTTTTGTACCCTTAGATTCTAGTCTCGTACCTAGTTGTGGTGGAGGAAAAGTTATGGCGTACCTTTTTACTCCATTTGAGATTAGGGAAGTTTTAATGGGGTAAAAACCCTTTGCTCCCTTTTATGCCTTACACTAAAAATCACCTAGAAATTAAATTCTAACCCCTAACTCTAATTTTCACATCTTAAACTCTAAACTCTACACTTTAAAAATATACCCTACCTCTAATTCCCTAAACTCTAACCTTAAACCCTAAACTCTAAATCATAAACCTACTATTTTAAAGTGGGGGCATAGAAGGGGCATTGATAAAGGGGTAAGCGATTTTCATTCGTTTTAATAAGGCACTCAACTTAGGTTTTGGTTGTATTTTCAACCTTTTAATTAAAATCATATTTGCCGAGAAAAAAATAGCGGTTGTGAATAGAATTTAGCCTTTATAGGTTAAAACATAAATCTTCAACACATTACCTTAAAACCTAAACTCTAACCTTTAAACCTTAAATTCTAAACTCCTAAATCCTTAACCCGCATATCCTAAATTGAGGCAATAAACCCTAAAACTAAGACACTTGTAAAAATTAAAAATTTCCACCGCCAATAAATTGGATATAAATCTATAATAAATATCGATTCACTATATAAAAAATGTTAAAAATACTATTTTCCTAATGTGGGAAATTTCAGGAATTATTTTAGGGTACTGACCCATGCCCATCCAAAAGTGTAGAATACAGTGGCGTCACTGAAAAGAGGCATATTCACTGTGTCCCCTTTCTTTTCTTTTACGTTTAAAGGTTCCATGGTTGAAATTCTCCAACTTTTTACACCTCATATTCTCCAACTTCCATTCTCTCTTTTTTTCTTGTTTATTCCTCTCCTATTTTTTTTCCTTTCAAACTTTAAAGCTATTTGATCTTTCTAAGAAGCAAAGCATCTTTAATTGGAGTTTAACCATTTGTTTCTAAAAGATGAAATTATATTCTTGTTTCTTTTTATTGCATAATAAATTTCAACATTGTAAAATATTATCATGTTTCGTTAAAAGTATTTTAGTTTGGGTTTATATTTAATACATTGGCGATGGAAACTATAAGTTTTCACAAGCACCTTAATTTTAGGGTTTGAGATTTATGTTCATGGGTTTGAAATTTAGGGTTTATATGTTATGCTTTAGGTTTTAGCGTAATATGACGAGGGATTTAAGTTTGGCTTAATAGTCAGAAAGGTGCCTAACTTATACCCTTTGTTCCAGTTTGGCGCCTAACGTTTTTTTGGCCACTTTGGTGCCTAAGGTTTCATTTTGTAACTCAGATTGGTTTTTTCATGAAGGACGTTAAAATTTTTACATTATCTAATAAAAACATGACACATGGCATATTCTGATATTTTAAAAAAAATATTTTTCTAAAAAATAGAAAATCTTTAATTTTATAAAAAAACCTAAAATTTTTAATTTCTCCAAAACGCCCAAATCCAAACCCTAGATCCATAAATTCTTCCCCTCCCACCACCGGCCACCCTTGCCTTCGTCCCCCCCCCCCCCCCCCCCCCGACCGAAAACCCCATGATTCTGTCGTCAAAACTGGCGAATGAAGCGTCGATTGTTCCGTCGACGAACATCCAAAAAAAGGAGACCGGTTGGGCCTCTAATCGACGGCTAAAGGGTGGAGATGTCGAACGGTGATGGAGATGTGATTCGAGAGTTTGTTTGAAAGAAATTAAAACTTTGGGGTTTTTAAGAATTATATAATTATTAAGTAATTCAGAAATTAAATAAATATATAAAATATGCCACATGTCATGTTATAATTGGTTAACAGAAAAATTTTAACGGCCGTTGACGGAAAAACCCAATCTGAGTTACGAAATAAAACGTTAGGCACCAAACTGGAACAAAGGCTATAGGTTGGGCAGCTTTTTGACTATTAAGTCTTTAAGTTTAACCTATAAACACTAAATTCTAAAGCCATAAACCCTAAATTCTAAATTCATAAACCATACTCCTAAATTAAATTCCTAAACCCTAAAATGAAGGTACTTATAAAAATTTTTAGTTTCCACCATCGGCGTATTGAATAATTACCCTTATAGTTTACCAACTTCTGGCGAAATGAGACGCTAAATTCTTTAAGCAAAATTAAGAGTCTGAATATTAGTATTGTGAATGAACAAACTGAATTTAGATGATTGTGTCATAATAAATTTTTACAATATCCGATATGAATTATTCAACCAATTAACTGTATATGTATGATTATAAAAAAAAAATATTATAATTAAATACAATCTATAACATATTTATTTAAATATATTTAGATGAGTACTTGAGTATAAATATGTTAAAGGAAACGTTATCTACAATGAAATGAAAATCAATCATCTTAATATCATAAGATAAACTAATTGAAATATTCTTTTATTTTCGTAAACCCTAATCATTTATAATTTTGTTCTAACAAATAAATATCGTTTGCAGCTTGCACTAACGGCAAAAACTTGTGGTCCTTTCTGCATAGCTTAATTTTGTCACCTTCTGCTTTGGCTGATCTTAAGAGTGCATTATGACGTTTACAATTAATGCAAAATTGGAAGGAATCTATGAAAAATGACAAAAATCTTATGTCTTTTTCGATATTTTTTTTTATGTCTCAACATTAAAAATATAACTTATAAGTCAAAAATTTAAAATTTAAGTCTTAAACAATAAAAAGTGCACTATATATATCTCTATTTTTTTTAAAATTATAACCGTAAACTTCAATCTTAAATTCTAAATATATATTTTTAATATAGAATATAAATAGGGGCATAAAAAAATTACATAAAATTTATATTACGAAAAATCAACCATTTTCATTTAACAACATTCCATCTCCATCATCTCAATTCTCAAAGAAACCGACAACCAACCTGCAGCTTAAGAAAATGAATTCATATCTGATCATTTTCTTTTATTATAAAAAAACAACAACAAAGTGAAAGGTTTAAACTTTTTGTATTATTGTTATTCTAGTGTGGTTTTTTTTTCTCACAATGATTTAACATGGTTGTGACAAAAGGGGCAACAAAAAACTGAAACTATAAATAATAAAAAAGGCTTAATAGTTAAAAAATTGCCTAATTTATATTTTTTTCAGTTTAGTGTCTAACGTTTTTTTGCTACTTTGGTGTCTAATGTTTTATTCTGTAATTTAAATTGAATTTTTTCGTCACGGACATTAAATTTTTTTTTTTGCTATCCAATAAAAACACGACACGTGGCATATTTTGGTATTTTCTTTAATTTTTATTTTTCTAAAAATCAGAAAATCTTTAATTTTATAAAAAAATCTCAAAATCTTTAATTTCTCTAAAACCCTCAAACTCAAACCCTAGATCCCTAAATTCCTCCCCTCCCACCACCGACCACCCTTGCCTTCGTTGGCCCCCCACTACTAGGGATGTAAAAAGCTGACCCGACCTGAAAACCCGACTAAAACCTACTCGAGTCAGAACCTGATTTGACCTGAAAATTTAATGACCCGAACCCGATCTGTAACCGACTGTTGTTGACCTGAACCTGAATTCGACATGTTACTGTAGTGATCGAACCCGACCTGTGTCCGACTGAAAACGACCCGAACCCGAATTGGACCTGTTACTGTGGACCTGAGACCCGACCTGCGCCCAACTGAAACGAACCCGAACCCGAAGCTGACCTGGCAGATAACCGATTTTACCCGACTGAATTGACCCGAGATCCGATATTACCCGACCTGTTTTGGACCCGGCCTGTTTTGGAGCCGACCTGTTTTGAACCCGACCTGTTTTGAACCCGACCTGTTTTGGACCCGACCTGTTTTGAACCCGACCTGTTAATTGACCCGACCTGCTTTGAACCCGACCTATTTTTAACCTGAACTGATATTGATCTGACTTGATATTTACCTGATATATAGAATAGTTGAAGAAGTCTACGATTTGATAAATTTAAAGTGTTGATAAATGTAAAGTATTAATTTATTAAATTAATTTAATACTAACTCGTTCAATATAAATTATTTGTGAAATTTAATAAGAATTAACATACTTAAATTTATTTTATTAAAAATATTCAAAATTTAAAAGTTTTATTAAATTAATAAGTTGGGATGGATGAATTTAAAATAAATTATTTAAAATTTAAATCAATTTATTAATTGTGATCATTAAATTTAAAAAATATTTTATTAAAAAATTTAATTATAACTATTAAAATAATAAAAGAAATATTTTTTTAGTTTAGAAAAAAGTTTTTTTTGAATTAATGGGGAAATTTTTTTATTATTGATAGGGAATTAGGGTGGTTGGCACCGTATCAAACAAAAAAATGGAGGGGAGGGGGAATTTGGCAACAGATCAAATTGGGGGGGGGGGGGGGGGGGGGGGGGGGGATTTTGCCGCCAATACCAAATAGTGGAGGTGAGATTTATTTATTTATTTAGGGGTTAATTATCCTTTAGGTCCTTCCTTAGTTAGATGATTAGGGTTTAGGTTTTTTAGGTTTTAATTTGTTTTTTTAGTTTTAACTTTTGGTTTAGTTTCTTTAAATTTTATTTAATTAGGTCATGCTTCATAAATTAATTAATTATTAAGTTTTTTGGTTTACTTTAAATTTGATTTGGTCCTCGTATAAAGATTTAGTAAGTAATTAGGTTTAATATTTTATTCATTTGTGATTTGGGCTCTAATTAATAATTTAGTTTTAATTTATTTTTAGATTTTTCCTTTTATGTTTCAATATATTTTGTTTGTTAGATTTATGAGTTTATGTTTAGGGTTTAAGGGTAAGTGTGTCAAGTTGATTGTTTGGGGCTATGAGATTAGTTTAGGGATTATGTGATTAGGATTGCACTCTAATTATTAGTGAATAATGTATGTAAGATTTAGATATTCATGTTTAGGGTTTAGGGGTAAATGTGTCAACTTAATTATTTGGGATTATGAGATTAGTTTAAGGATTAGAGGATTAGGCTTGTACTCGAATTATTAGTGATTATAAAATTTAAGGTTGAGGTTTATGGGTAATGTTTAGATATATATATATATATATATATGCATACTAAAACTTACATACATACATACATACATACATGTATATACTAAAACTTAAATACATGCATGATGCATATATGTGTTTTAGTATATATATATATATATATGTTTAATTTATAATTATAACAATACATGTATATGTATATATCATAATATATGTATATTTATATGTATATGTGTGTATATATATATGTAGTTATAAATTTTATTCATTTTTAATAAGGTGATATTTTTATTCATTTTATTTCCTAAAATTTTATTTTCCACATAAAGTTACCCTTGTTATTTTTTAATTTTTGTAATTTACACCAATATTTTAGATATAAATCATTTGATGATATTTTTGTTCATTCTAGTGTCTAATATTAAGACTAAAATGTATGTATGTACCTATCAATGTATGAACCCTAAACCCTTAATGAATTTTCTCTTAACCTGAAACTATAAACCCTAAAAATCATAAACCCTAAACATTAAACCCTAATGTATGTAAGTATCTATATATGTACTTATTTATGTATGAACCTTGAACATTTGATGAATTTTCCTAAACCATACACCATAAACCCTAAACCCTAATGTATACAGGTATGTATGTATCTATCAATGTATGAACCCTAAACCATTAATAAAATTTCCCTAAAACCTAAACCCTTTAAACCCTAAACTCTGAATCGTCCAATGTTTTATAATTTTAATTTGATATTTCTGTTCATTATAACCCTTAAAACTTCATTTATATTCCAAATTGACCCATACTAATTATTTTTTAATTAGTCTAATAATATATAATTTTACTTTGACATTTTGTTCATTTTAGTCCTTAAACTGTATTTGTATTCCAAATTGACATTTTTTATTTTTTTAATTAGTCCGATGTTTTATAATTTTAATTTGATATTTTGTTTATTTTGGTCTCTTAACTTTATTTTAATTAGTCCGATGTTTTATAATTTTAATTTGATATTTTGTTCATTCTAGTCCCCTAAACTTTAGTTTAATTCCAAATTGACCCTTATTTATTATTTTTTTATTTCGTCCGATGTTTTATAATTTTAATTTGTACTTTGTTCATTCTAGTCCCTTTAACTTTATTTCAATTCCAAATTGACCCCTATTCATTGTTTTTTTAATTCATCCAATGTTTTATAATTTTAATTTGATATTTTCATCTTCTAGACCCTAAAACTTTATTTTTATTCCAAATTGACCCACATTTATTTTTTTAACGTGTCAAATGTTTTATTATTTTAATTTGATATTTTCTTCATTCTAGTCCCTTAACTTTATTTTAATTCCATATTGACCCCTATATATATTTTAATTCATCATGTTTTATAATTTTAATTTGAAATTTTGTTCATTCTAGACCCTAAAACTTTATTTTTATTCTAAATTGACATCTACTTATTGTTTTTTTAATTACTCTAATTTTTATACTTTTAATTTGATATTTTTGTTCATTACAGTCCCCAAAATTTTATTTTTATTCCAAATTGACCCCTTTTCATTGTTTTCTTTTAAATTTATCTAATGTTTTATAATTTTAATTTGATATTTTTGTTCATTATAATCCGTGAAACTTTATTTTTAATCTAAATTGACCCCTTTTCAGTATTTTTTAATTACTCTAATGTTTTATAATTTTAATTTGATATGAATTTAAATAATTAACTCTAAATCAATGACGATTGACGAAGGCCAACCTAAAGTTTATCGACTACTTATACGGTTGTACCGAACTCAAACTCAATACGAATTTCAATCCTAAAAATACCCCGACCTGAATTACCCGACCTGAAACTACCCGACCTAAAATTACCCGACCTGAAATGCACCCGACCTGAAATGCAACCGACCTGAAATGAACCCGGCCTGAAATGGACCCGATCTGAAATGGACCCGACCTGAAACGGACCCGGCCTGAAATGGACCCGACCTGAAATGGACCCGACCTGAAGTGTATCCGAACCCGAATTAACCTGTCAATTATCTGCTTTGGACCCGACCCGTTTTGACCCGACCTGAAATGAACTCGACCCAAAATGGACCCGACCTGAAATGGACCCGATCTGAAATGGACCCGACCTAAAATGGACCCGCACCCGACCTGAGTCGAGTCAAAATAAAAAAATGACCTAAAATGACATGTACCCGATTTTACCCGACCTGATAGTACCCGACCTGAAACCCATCTGATTACCTATTTTTACATCCCTACCCACTACTGAAAGCCCCATGATCCTGTCGTCGAAAATCGACGAATGAACTGTCGATTGCTCGTTGACGAACATCCAAAAATGAAAAAATAGATTGATTGGGTTTCTAACCGACGGCTAGTGGGTGGGGGATGATAACCGGTGAGATTCTCGGCGCTTAGGTGGTGAACGGCGAACCGCTGACGTATGAGGATGTTGGATGGTGAGAGAAATGTGATTTGAGGGTTTGATTGAAAGAAATTAAAACTTTGAGATTTTTAAAGAAGTTCATATTATTAAAGTAATTCAAAAAAAAAACAAGCCACGTGTCATGTTATAATTGGTTAACGAAAAAAATTTAACGGCCATTGACGAAAAAATCCAATTTAAATTATGAAATGAAACGTTAGGCTCCAAAAAACGTTAAGCGCCAAACTAAAAAAAAAGGTATATGTTGAAATTTTATTATTATTAAGCCTAAAAACCCCCCTAGAAATTTGTTAATGCAGTTCGAATCAAATTTTATGTTGGTGAAGTTTTGCTTGGAGAATAATTTAGTATAAATAACAATATAAGAAACACATTAAACACAACCTCACTCTAAACTAATTGCAGCAACACATATTCATGGTCCGCTATTAGGGAGCAATATGAACCACAGCTCAGATATAGGTTCAATTTTTTTAATAGTAATAGAATAGTTTTTTTAGAAAAAAAATGTAAAATTAGTTTTATAATTCATTCAATCTTTATAAAATTTTACTATGCCCCTCAAAAAATTTAATTTCATATTAATCCCTCTTTATAAATCTCTATTCGTCTTTGCGCTTAGGCCCCCAATTAGTCTAGGGTCACTAAAATATAATTTTCTTATTTTTTAATATTTATTTCTTAATTTATGAAATAAATAAATTAATCTAACAATAAAAAATAATCCTCTTTTCGAAATCTCAAATTTTATTTTCCCCCAAAATTTAGCATATCCTTATTTTTCTTCAATCTAAGGGTAAAAAAAGTAAACGACACAATATTCTTCTATTTTTTTGTATTTATTATTCAAAATCAAATTTCATATCACACCTAGTTACTCATAATTCAATTCCTTCAAAATTTCTTAACAAAATATTGAAAATGATGTGTTTTACAAAGTTTAATCAAGTTTCTATGGTTTATTAATGAAATGTTAAATTAATTATTCAAAATAATGAGATATATTTTCGTTATAGAGGAATACAATTTTAAATTTTCACTCAAAATTCTGAAAATATTCGAGTCGACCCTTACCTGCAATATCCTCTTTGACATTGTTAACATAAAACCTGCAATGTTCCAAATTCCAATCCTACATAGATTATGAAACTCATCAAGCATGATCACACACGTCATCATAGCATATAAAATAACAGGCCAGTTCTGCTGTAAGGTGGTTAATATACGACTAATATACGGCGTGACCGGTTAAATAGGTGACCGGTTAAACATAACAAAATAGGTAAAATTACCTATTTTGTTGATAAGAGTATCAATGTATCCAGCAAAATTACCTATTTTGTTAATAAGAGTATCAATGTATCCATTAAAATTACCTATTTTGTTGATAAGAGTATCAACATATCAAGTAAAATTACCTATTTTGTTGATAATTTTGAGTAAAGTACTTATTTTGTTGACACTTTCGAAAGTATCTATACTTTTTTAAAAGTATCGATATTTTTTTAAAAAACAATGTAACTGATTGCAATGTAGCTCGGAAGTATCGATACTTTAAAAAAAATATCGATATTTAAAAAAAAATTATAGATACTTTCGAAAGTATCAACAAAATAAGTAATTTACTCAAAAGTATCAACAAAATAAGTAATTTACTCAAAAGTATAGATACTTTCCAAGGCCCCATCAGCTTAAAATAAGTAATTTACTGGATATGTTGATACTCTTATCAACAAAATAGGTAATGTAACACCCAAAAAAATTAATAATAATTGATGCAAAAATAAAGGGGGAGAAGAAAGAAAAAAAATGAGAAAAATGTTATCAAAGGGATTTGAACCCATGACCACTTGAGTGGTAAATTAGTGCACTAACCAATTGAGCTAAGGTAATTCTTGGGATTTGTTTACTCGACCTTAATATTAAGATATGTTATTTTACCTCACAAGTGAAAAAAAATAACAATAAAAGTCTGAATTAGCCCCAACCTACCATATTGAATGCAGTCACCCTAGATCTGAAAATATCAGATGGATTTGGAAAATCTGAAGACTCCCCATCTTCCTCTTATCTTCGCCGTGTTGCTGATCTTCCTCACCGTTGTGACGTGGTCGTCACCGCTGGTGCTAGAGTGCTCGCCGTCGAGTCCCGAGCCAAACGCCCATAGCCATTCGCGTAGCTGTCGTCCCGATCGGCGCCAATTGAATGATTAAGATTCGACGAACCTAGGGTTGAGCCGTTAGGTTTTTCGTCGATTTCGGCCGCCGTATGCGTCCGTTTGCCGCACCGTTGCCACCCCTAGACTCCCCGTCGCGAGGCGGACAAAACCCTACCGGTTGCTCAGCCGCTCGCTGCCGTTTAGCGCCTCGTCGGAGATACCACCATTTGGTTGTTTTTGCTTCGAATTGGTAAGTCCGGTAAGCTATCCGACTTGATTTTGGATGTATTAAGTGTATAGATAAAATTTCGAGGTGATTTTCGCATTTTGGGAAGTTTTTCGGCCGTATAGGGCCGTGCGTGGGCTTCACGCGCCGTCTGGAGCGATTTCCGGAAGCCCTGGACGGTGGCCATTGAACCAGCCGGCCCACCCGCTGGTCGGTCCACCTGAACCTGTCCAACCTAAATCGGCCCAGCCCAGCAGTAAACCAAGACCCGTACCTGACCCAACCCGTTGACCCGTACCCGACCCGTTGACTTGAAACCGACCCGAGTTTGACCCGTTGACCGAGTCAACCCGGCGAGTCAACTCGTCTGAGTTAACTCAATGAGTCAACTCGTCTAAGTCAACCCAGTGAGTCAACTCACCGAGTCAGCCGTTGGACCAGTGACGTCAGCGTTGACTTTGACCAAAAATGTCAAATTTTCCGAAAAGTCATATTTTATGTTTTTCGACGTTCTGAGTCCGATTTTGAAGCCCGTTTTGCAAAATTCAAACCCGAAAGCCTCTGAACCTAACCTTGAACCCGAGTGTGCCTCTATATTTAATTATTTGGTTAAGAGCTTGTGAGTAAGGTCTGATATTGGAATTTGTGTAATTGAAGGTATCCTTGGTTCCTTGGATACACGAGGTTGAGGAATGTCGAATTCGGGTTCGAGGGTGTTCGAATGTCGTATAATGAATCGACTGATGTAGCTCGGAGTTAAGGTAATACACTACTACCTCTAGTATACTTTATGAATATGTTGATATTCGGTTAATGCATGCATAAATATGATGAGGAGTGTTGTTAACTCTGCTTAAGTCAAACCAGATATGAAATTGAGTATGATAGCCTAGAAAAGACCAGAATGTTCTAATGAGAAAGTTAATAAATGTAAGGAGCTGGAGTTCAATAAATTAATTAAGGGAAAACTACACCGGTGGTCCCCAAACTATTACTGTCTTCCTATTTTGTTCCCAAAACTATTTTTTTGGTAAAATCGTCCATTCTGTTACATAGTTCTCATGTTTTAGTCCCCCGTCGTTAAAAACTAACGAAATTGCTGACGTGGAATTTTTTTCTTATTATTTAAATATTTTTTATTACTTTCTCTCTCCTATATATATTATTTAAATTTTTTATTCAGACTAATGTGGTGGTGACACGTGTCACCACCATAACAAAGAAAATAAATTGAATGTGAGGGGGAGCTGGGATTCAAACCCGTATCCCTCGCATCCTTAAACAATGGGTCAACCATTAGGTTAAACTCCAATTAATGTTATGTTTTAGCACAACTTATATTTAAAACAATCAAAAGGGGACGCGGATGACATCTTCTTCCACCATATTCACACTGCACTTAAATTCTCTACTTTCTTCTCCCTCTGTAGTATCAAAAAGTTCATCAACAATTTGTCAGACGACAATAATACCAATCCAATGGCATGAACATGAAGTACTGTAACATGTCTCAATCTAACTTTATTGTTCAATTTACCTTTGTTGTGGAGCTGAAGCAATTAGGCTTCGCCTCGAACTGAAAGCTAATAGGTAATTCATTAGTGTTTTCCCCATAATTGGTTGTTGCAGGCGACATATAGTTTATTGACGACCGGTTGCTGAAAAGTGATTGTTGTGGAGTTTGAGGGTCGGAATCGGATTCGAACAAACTTTGTAACAGTGTTGATGGGTAACCATACGATGCAGAAGCCATTGGAAACCCGATTGATAAGCCCAAGCACGTCGGTATACCGTTATCGGAGCCGACCGTCGAATTCAACTTCGGTTGCTCAAATGGAAACTCTTGATCGATAGGCTCGAAAGTAGCAATGGAAGAATCTCTCCCTTGGCCTGAATAGCTCTTCTAGTCCTCAAGGATTTGAGGAGAAGCCATGTCTGTTTCTTGCCGATAACTCAACCTTGAATCAATGTCTTTATTACTCCGACTGCAGCAAGCAAGAATATATATATAACAATAATCAGAGAATTTTGGACTGATAATTAAGTGTTCAATTGATTGATCATGTTGACTTCATTTTCCGAACAAATGGAACGGAAAAAAGTCTTAAAATATTCTTCTTTTTCTAACTGAGAATTTTAGACTGAGAATTTTGAAGCCTAATTGCTTCAGCTCCACAACAAAGGTAAATTGAACAATAAAGTTAGATTGAGACATGTTACAGTACTTCATGTTCATGCCATTGGATTGGTATTATTGTCGTCTGACAAATTGTTGATGAACTTTTTGATGCTACAGAGGGAGAAGAAAGTAGGGAATTTAAGTGCAGTGTGAATATGGTGGAAGAAGATGTCATCCGCGTCCCCATTTGATTGTTTTAAATATAAGTTGTGTTAAAACATAACAATAATTGGAGTTTAGCCCAATGGTTGACCCATTGTTTAGGGATGCGGGGGATGTGGGTTCAAATCCCAGCTCCCCCCGGGACTAAAACATGAGAACTATGTAACAGAAGGGACGATTTTGCCAAAAAATAGTTTTAGGACCAAAATAGGAAGACGGTAATAGTTTGGGGACCACCGATGTAGTTTTCCCATTAATTAATAAGGCGGCTAATCTCTAAATCTGATTATTAATGTCAAATGATTAAATGCTAAAAATGTTTGGATATGAAATTACAAAAATGCCCTTAAGGTATGAGAATGACTAAAATACCCTTAGAATTAGAAACGATCTAGAAATCTACATTGGATATGATAAAACAACCTGATTCATCTAAAAACTTCGAACTACTTGAAAAGTTATGGTAACAAGATTTGAACCTTCGAGATTGTAAGGTGTTAAGTTTCCTTGAATTTGGAATGAATCTCTGAATATAGATTTATGAGAAGCTATCCGTACCTCTGAATTAAACAAGTGGCTCAAAATACTGAATTACTGAAATGACTAAATGTATTGGAAATACTGTTATGGTTAATTAATCGAAATGATCGTATTGACCAAAGAGACTGAAGTATCCTCGGACATCGAAGTTTGCAAATTAACTAGAATGATGGATAAACTTTTGAGTTCTGAAATGAATGAAGTGGTTGGAGGTACTGAAATTTCTTGAATGGATGAAACACCCACGAGTACTTAAATGATTGAAATACTGTAAATGGTTCAATTGACAGAAATGATGAATATCTCGAGCTTCAGAACGACTGAAATACCCCCTTGACTGGAATAAGTAAATTGCCTTTGATAAAATTCTAGAAATGCCAATAAAGCTAAAAATGACGGAAATACCCCTAAGGGTTGGAGCATGACTCATGTATGTCAATCACTCATGATATTAATATAAGGATGTAAGTTTTTCCGCACAGAATATAAGTTCGCCTACTCCGTGGCAAGTCTCGTGGTGAAATGTGAAGGTAACCTTTCATATACATGATACAATCAATATTTGGAAATGATACCCGTGAAGTGCTTACATCAGAAGGTTGGTTAGTACTGTGAGGTTGGGACACGTTAGTTCGATTGGTTTTAGAGGCTCGATAAACTTCTGGAAATCTTAAATTTTGTAAATCGTCATTTCACCATTATTGGGCTAAATTACAAAATCACCCCTGATAGTTAAATGACCAAAATGTCCTCGTTGGCCAAAGTAATCAAAATAGCCCTGAATGTATCCGATATCGAGACAGATCTTGACATAGAAATCTCTGAATGCTTGGTTGGAAACCTAATGAGCAAATAGAATTCTCGAGCCACTGTGTATGCATTGTTGGTATAAATTACCAAAATGCCCATGTATGATAAAATGACCATGATTCCCTTGTAGGCTTAAATGACTAAATCACCAATTATATGCCTAAACTCTCAAAGATCTTGATGTATCGTCTCCTGAATATCTGATTTGAACAGTTGGTACGAACCCCTCCTTTAATAAGGGCCTCGTTTCAAAAATCCGTTCAAATTGTCAAAAGTTTAATGTGTTCTTCCGTAAATGCCAAGTATCTCCAAGAAACAAATTGTTTCACCTAGTGTGTTCCATGTGTGTCACACGACTGTTTTTGCATACTGATTTACATGTTATAATATCGATCACGTGCACATGATTGACATACTTGAACTCACATGAACATGACATGTTTTAAAATTAAACATGATCGTACTGTATTTCTGATATGCCTATGCACCCGATATGACAAGCATGCTATATGGATAATGTATTACTAAAAATACAGGTATTGATTAATGAACTATTGATGATATGATTCACTGGGGTACTTAGGTTATGATATAAAGTTATCGTCGGCTCAACCCTGATTCAGCTGGTAAGTCCACCCGTATTCGGATCCTAAGCTTCGGCTAGGTCCGCCCGTATTCGGATCCTAAGCTTCGGCTAGGTCCGCCCGTTTTCGGATCCTAGGCTTCGGCCAGGTCCGCCCGTTTTCGGTTCCTATGCTTCGGCAAGGGCCGCCCGTATTCTAAGGTATATCCTTAGGATGGTACCCACGCCCAATGGGCTCGGGTTAATGCATGTACATGATACTGCACTGGAGAAACTATATACTGGAGTATGGTTGGAGGGTAAATATAGAATTAAAATGAACTTTACGGCTACTTGAAACAAGTGTATTTTAAATAGAAATGTTTACTGCATTGTTACATTTCATGCATTAACGTTGCACCGTTGGAACACACTAGACACTAAGCTCTTTGTTTCCTACCTCGTATGTTACCAGCCTATATAATTCCCGTCTAATTCTCGATGTTTGAATAAAGAACAAATATCGTTATTCTCGAGTATGATGCAACATCGAAATAGTAGAACAGAAATGGAGATCGTTACTACGTGGAGCATTATGAAAATGTTATGCCTACCATATATCTGCATGCGCTTATTGCATCTTTTGGTAGTTCTGTATTACTGAGCTTTTCCAAGCTCACGTTGTTTTTACCATCGCATGTTAAAAGAATATATCATGGTATAATGGTTGACAGCAGTGTTCGGAGTTGTCTCGGTGTTGTCTTTGGAGTACGGTATTGTATAGTTAGTGGGCATGTATGTCATGTATTGTTTTATGACAGTATTTGTAAAACACTTTCTGAAATTATTGTTATGTGTTTAAATGACTTCAAAATGACATTTTAAACAGAAGTTGACTTTACAGTTTAATAAGTGTTTAAAAAAATGTTTTTATGTGTATTTTTATTGTGGGTCACTCTTGTGACCCTAATGTAACTTTCTAGGATCTGTTGTAACGCATAGGCCCTATCAGTTTGAACTTTAATAACATAATAGACGCTACCTAATATGTTGATACTCTTATCAACAAAATAAGTAAAATTTTACCTATTTTGTTATGTTTGTGTCGATACCTACCGATAACTTAAGTTTACCGGTTACCATTTTTTTTAATATTTTTTCATGTTTTCTACCGGATACATTATAATGTAATATTTATTTATACATAATTCTTTAAAAATGCACGTACATTTTGTAGATAAAATGATTGAATCTGAATCTCCTAAGATGAACATCATCCATTTTTTTCTCTGAGACCACTTATTGCGTTCTACTAACATCGAACTTTAAATGAAACTGCTGTTATATCTTAATATGAATAAAGCCAAAGTTACTTGATATAACTAGCCTTTTTAGCTTTGCAGTGCAGCAGTATAGATTTTTTTTATTTCTCTATTTCTTATTTTTTTTATTGAATTAAACACGTGAGAAGATTCTAGTTTTTTTTTATTTATCGAAAATGTAATTTCATTAATAAAAAACGAAACAACAAAACAATGGGTACAACATAGGTCCAAAAGAAGGGCTCAATAAAGACCCAAAATAAAGGACAAGGAGAAAACAGTCCAAACAAGGTGCCCACCAAATTTAAGGTACATGTTACTAAACTACGGTAAAATACTTATTTAAATTCAATTTATATTTTTGAAAATAATTTTTTTTTATAATTTGGTCCTTCAATTATATATATATTTTTTATTTCTTTAAATTTTTATTTGTTTTAAGTCTATTTTGACCAAATTTAAATTACATATTTCACTAGACTATGTAATATCTATGCAACTCCAATTCTTATTTTTAACAAAAAATATTTTTTTAATTTAATCTCTTAATTTTACATTTTATTCAAATTGGTCCCTCAACTATATTTTTTTTGCAAATCATTTAATCTCATCAATTTCTTGACTTCTTTATACTCTCATCAATACTTTGTCCTAAAACATTTTCTTTTAAAAAAAATATAAAATATATTTTATAATTTTAGATGATATACATATTTTATAAAATAACATTATAAATATTACTCACACATGTGAAAAAAATATAAAGAAATATATATCTATATCTTATATGATTAGAGAAATTTCGTTTAAATTAGAATCAATCCATACTGTAACATTATAAACATTTACAATTAAATTTATACAAAAATTCGATAATTCAACTTGAATTTCATTAGCTCGACTCAAACCAAAGTTTAAGTTACAAAACATAACTCGACTAACTCAAAAAAAAAAATTTAACTCGACTCCAACATATGTTTAGAACATATAGTTTCATCATGTCATTATACACTTGTTAAATTATAAGTTTCTCCGGTTTTATTACATCATTCTTTTTTTAAATAATAATAATAATCTTTTATCATAAAAAATGAAAATATAATAATAGCATCATTTGATATGGTGTTCATGATAGGTTAACCGTATCATTTAGTATAAACGGTTGGTTACTGTTATATCGATTATTAAACCGTAACCTAATCATTAAGAAACATTTAACCATTAAATTTTTAAATGGTTAAACTACTTAATGATTCAGTTACATGTTAATATATAACCTATTATAATTTTTCACGTGTTCAGTAATTTTTTTTTAAGAATAATGAAATTATTTATCGATAAATATTATATTAAATCTTTTAAAAATATATTAAATAAAAATTTGTAATCACAAATTTCAGTTTATGTTTAAATAATTTCATAACAGTTAACCAATAACCATCATTTTTAGTAGTTAGTTAATCGAAACCATTTAACTTTAATAATATGTTAATTACTCGATAAAATTTAAAAACTATACTAATTAACAGTTACGATTTATTTTGCCTTGATTACACGTATGCAAAGTTGTCTCTCTTATATAAGTCCTACATCAAAGCCAAACCCAACCAAAAATTCTGAATCAACCATTTTGGCTGCTATGTTTTTAAGTTAATACTTTGCTCTACTTTTGTTTGGAACTCTGGTTTCTTTAGTGAAGCCATTTCTCGTGTTCATTAATAGAAAAACAAGGTTCTGTTCTTTGTTTCAAGTTTGAAGAATCAAGGAGAGTGTGCTTTGTGGGCGAGAAAATGTATGCAGACACAGGGCTGTTTTCCCCTTACATGCACAACTTTTCTCAAGATTTTCAGCAGTTTGAAGATGATAGCTACAAAACCCAGAAACCCAATGCTTCCACTGTACTGAATATCTCAATCTTTGTCTCTGTTTTCTTTTTCTTACTTCCATTGTTATGTTTTTCCTTTAGGTTTTCTGCATTTGTTTACCTGTGCCTGAAGAAATGGAGAGAAAAAATTCTGTTTCAGTTGAAATTTCAAGTTTTACAGTGATTTCATAGTTGAAAGTTGAAACTTTTCATTTCCCTATTTTAAAGTTTCAATATTTATGGGATTTTTTGCTTCATATTCCACTATAATTAGTTTATTATCAAAGTATATTTGCATGCTGTATCAGGAAAAAAGAGGAAACACAAAGAAAAGTTGGAATATAATTGGAAAATGATTTCCATGTCATGAATTCCGTGTTCCTGAAGATTTCCTCCAATTTCTTCAACTTTTTAGTGTGAACTGGTTATTGGGGTTTCCACTTTTTAAGCCACTTGTACATAGGGATTAAAAAAAGGAAAAAGCCACTATTTTTTGTTCTTTGGTTTTTCTAGTGTTATAAAGGTGAGATTTTGGCAAAGAAACATGCATTTGTTATTTGATGAGAATGGTTTTGAATTTGATGATTGCTGTATGTGAGTAATTTGTTTTGTGTTAAACTATTAGCTTTTTAATTTATATTGTTAATTTGGTTTTGTATTGCACAAGCATGTTCAAGGTTAGAAATTTGGTTGTATTACTTTAAAATGAGCTAAGTTGGTTGTCTGTTGATGACATTTACACTAGAATCTTGCAGTTTGATGTAGGGCAGTTCAGAATCTATGCATAATAAGGTCCTATTTAACAATTACTAATATTCGAATGCATTTCTTCATGCTTGATGCAGAACAACTCCGTTCCGATCTCCACGATATCGGAGTATGACCTCGGAGGAGAAGGTGATCTGTTCAAAGCTCCAGAACCAATCATTGAAGAACCGGGTGCCGTCTCATTAATCTCACAAGGACTCAAGGCTGCTGATATCGAATCAATCCAAAATGAGCAGCTTTTAGAGGTTCTCTATGAGTGTGAAAAGGATCTGATGGAACAAGCAGTAATAGAAACACCACTTTCTGAGGTCTTTGATCTTGTGAAGACTGGCGAAAACGTATATCTTCAAAGTGAAGTGCTCCGTGATACCGATATCCCGCACCCTTTCCAGAAAAGTGTCAGCTCGGGTTGTTTAAGCTCAATGGAGTGGGTGCAAGGGGCTGCAATCAAGCCTAATTTTCTTGATTTCCCTGGAATGGATTTTGGTTCTGCTTATGGAATGAGGAGAGCATATAGTGAAGGAGATATGCAGGTTAGTGTCTTAATTCTTTTTGCTTGGTTTTTTTAACATTTTGCCTATTCTTTTTGCTTGGTTAGTGTCTCCAATTTAAGGCTTAAGTTCTTTAGCTGATGCACCATATTTTAGGATTTCAAAGAAGCCACTTATGAAAACACAACATTGTTTATCCCTTATCAAAATCATACCAGGGAGCGACAGAGACGTAGATCCTCCTCGATTTTCTACTGATATCTGGAGTTCAGACATGTTCCTTCTTTTGTATGGAAAAAAATACAGTGTTTCCTTTTTCATTGCCCTCTGAAAAATCCAGCAGAATCAAGTCACACATTGGATTATGGTTGAGAACTGAGCACCTGTTGTGTTTGTAACTTCTAGTGACTAAGAAACTTTTAGATGTTTTTGGCCATTTCCACAAGATGAGCCGAGTCATTGATATTGAATTTTTATGGCAGACTCTTGGCAATGGTAATGTGAGCACCGTTCGGTCTCCTCCGGAGCGACCAATAATTGTCAGCAGCTGTTCTACTGAGGATCGAAGGGAAAAGCTTTCCAGATACAGGAATAAGAAGACAAAGAGGAACTTTGGAAGGAAAATCAAGGTATTTCAATTCCCATGCATATCTGTTGCATCTGTTCCTTAGCTTTTACAATACAGAAAAAAGGACATGCAGAGTCCATGGTTGTTTTTCTGATAATTCTCCCGACTTTCGTATCGAACTCGTGATATGGTTTACTTTGTCCAGTATGCTTGCAGGAAGGCTCTTGCTGACAGTCAACCAAGGATCCGTGGAAGGTTTGCGAAAACCGAAGAATGCGACAACTCCAAGTCCAAGAGGCAATAATTGTTGAGAAATTAATGAATTAGTAAGTTAAACAGGAATGAAGTAGGTAATGGCAAAAATATCAGTAGTGTCAACTTGGCATATGTAAGCCTTAGTGGAAATCTTATGCAGATAATGCTAAATACACCAAAACCCAGATACTGGGAAATAATTCTATCTTATTTGTTGCAATATAATACAATCTCCAAGTAGGATGTAAATAAAATGGCAAAGCAGCAGATATTTGTACTTGTTCATATATATAAGGATGATGTTTAAACAATATTGTTCCTCCTTGATCACAAAATTTGTAATTTTCTCAAGAATGTGGGTTAAGTTTTTTTTTTTTTTTTTGCTGTGCTCCCAGTTTCTGTGGGCAATTCTTTCAACAATAATTTTTTTAAATATGCTAGTGTGAAACATATAGGTAGCATCTGTTCAATTTTCTTAGTCTTTTTTAATAAGGCACACACACCGTGCAAAATTGGTGCTCGAACCCGGGTCACTTGAATTTACATCATTCTTTACCACTGGGACAACAAGGGAGTGAGAAAAACTTTAAAATCAAGACATGCACATGCATAAGTAATATTAAACTGCTTATTACTTAGACTAATCCCGGTGATTGTGGGTTAAGTTCTTTAATGCTTAAGTTTGGTGCTGCCTGGATATTTGTATTGCATCAATGAATCTAATTGTTTGCCTTTGATTGGGTAAGAATGTTAGATGGAAGTTTTTGGATTTTTGTATGATTGCACAAAAGCATATAGATCCTTTCAAGGAAGTTTTTCATTTTGATTAGGAGAGAATGTCTGAGTCAAATAGGTTTTCAATAATATTTTCAAAGCATGAATTATTATTGGTTTACTTTGGGGATTCAATTCCAACCATCCGTTGCTACAATAATTCTCACGTGGACAACAATTCCAATTGCCTCGTAGTAACTATAGTTAGAATTTAAGGTCCAGATTTTAGAGTCGAAAACTTATTTTTAATTTTAAAAAGTAAATATTGAAAAAGAACGTTGAAGTAAGGCTCTGTGAATTGCAGAGGTTAGAGATAAACTTGAGACTTTAAGGAAAGAGAAGCAATACTCTCATTAGTTTTATTGATTAACTCGTAATATCCTAAATACGACCGAGCGTCATTTATACAAGTTGGACTGAGAGTTGTACAACTGTACGTTTCAGTTATAGAGTGCTGACACTAACAAAGCCTTCTAACCACTCTAACTGAAACCATAACAGTCTCAAGAATACAAGAATGAATACACAAACCTATACAAACCTATACTTGTAACATTCACCCTCCTTTCGGCATGTTGAAAAACTTTGACAACCTTCATAGTTCCTATAACCTTCACCCTGCTTTCGACATGTAGAAAAACTTTGACAACCTTCATAGTTCCTATAACACTCCTGGAAATGACCCTGCATGCAAGAATCAAAAAAGGCACAACATAATAGTGCAAAGAAAAAGACAATCTAGGACAAAGTGGACAAGGAAACTACTGCTAATCTTTCACGAAAACGATAGAAAGAAGGTGCAGAGAGAGGCTTTGTAAAGATATCAGCCACACCTGCTCACAAGCCAGAATTTCATTTACCACAAGCTTTCCGGAAGCAACCTTCTCTCGAACGAAATATAAGTCAAGTTCAACATGTTTGAACTTGGAATGCAAAACATGATTCGCCGAAACCGCAACGACACTAGAATTGTCACACCATAAAGTTAGAGAAGTATCAGGCACAACTAAAAGTTCACTTAGCAACGACTCAAGCCACAACACCTCTGTGGCTGCACATGCAACACTCTGATATTCCGCTTCAGCCGTAGAACGAGACACCACTGGTTGTTTCTTCAAACCCCAAGCAATTGGATTACTTCCAAGAAACACACAAAAACCCGTGGTGGAACGACGATCATCAAGATCGAACCCCCAATTCGCATCCGCAAACGCCGTTATAGACAGTCGAGGAGTTGGTGTAAAAAGTATACCACAATCAAGTGTCCCCTGTAGGTACCGTAAGATGCGTTTGACAGCCTGAAAATGTGTATCCAAAGGACTTTGCATGAACTGATAGATACGATTAACAGCAAAGGCAATTTCAGGGCTTGTAATAACCACATACTTGTAACGCACTGACAATGCTTCTGTAATCAGTAGGATTAGAGATATAGCTTCCAATTGTTGCGGACAAATTACAGTTAGAAACCATAGGTGTTGGCAACCCCTTCCCATCAGCCAATCCACTTCGATGTAACAACTCAGATATATACTTACGTTGACTCAGAACAAGACCCTCTTTGAGATAGTGCACTTCGATACCCAAGAAAAAAATGCAGTAAGCCTACGTATTTTAGGGAAAAGGCTTTGTTTAACCTGTCAATAACCTGCTGCACTTCCTTGCTGTCACAACCAGTGATTACAATGTCGTCAACGTAGACAAGAAGATACATTATACTTGAGCCAGACTGTTTAACGAACAGAGAAGAATCTGACTTGGACAAAATGAAACCTTCCGAGACCAGGTATTCCCTTAGTTTTTCAAACCAGGCTCGAGGAGCCTGCTTCAGCCCATAAATCGCTTTGTTAAGCTTGCAAGCCACCTTGTTTTTATCCTCTTGCTCATACCCAGGAGGTTGAACCATAAAGACCTCCTCAGCCAAGTCTCTATTTAAAAACGCGTCGTTTATATCAACTTGTCGCAAGCTCCATCCTTTCGAAACAACAATAGAAAGTATAGTTCGGACTATTACCGGCTTAACAACGGGACTAAAAGTCTCATGAAAGTCATATCCAACTTGTTGTAAGTACCATTTCGCCACTAACCTGGCTTTATAGCGAGATATCGACCCATCGGCATTCCTCTTTACTTTGAATATCCATTTGCAGGACACAACTTTCCTGTGAGACGACAACTAAACTAAGGACCATGTATTATTTCGAACTAACGCATCATATTCAGCTTGCGCAGCTTGTTTCCAGTTCTGGTCAAGCATCGCTTCTCCAATGGATTGGGGTTTGACAACATTGACCATAGAATCAGGCGAACCCAAATTTGCAACATAGATTTTTGGTTTTCGAATCCCACTCTTCCCTCTCGTCACCATCGGATATGTGTTTGTGACCGGAAAATCAGGCAGTCCAGTAGAAGCATCGTGACCAACACAAGGAAAACCCTCATCGGAGTAAACAACGGGTCGTTATGGCAGACCAGAAACAGGATCGAGCCCTGATGAAGGATCCAATCCTAAGGGAAACATAGGTTAAAAAGGGGCATGAGTAGTACCTGACATGTCGTGATCTAGAGAAAAGGACAAAGCATCAGAATTAGAAACATGGGTAGGTTCATCGCGGACACAATTAGAGCTTGGTGGTGATCTAGTATTATTAGACACGGGCTCAGAAAGGGGGAAGAAAATGTTGTTTGACCTACTGACCGCACGAGAGAACCATTTGATAAAGGTGGGCTGGAGAGAAGAGCTCCATCAATGTCAGTCCCATACTCAGCAGGAGCTAGAGACTCCAATTGTGTCACTTGGCTGAATCCAGACTCTACAGGGGCCACTTGTGCTACTGGGTTGGACCCAGACTCCACAGGAGATATTGGGTTAGTCGTAAGATCCATTTGAGTTTCGGGATGCACAGAATCGGATGACAACTCTTCTTGTACCACTGGACAAATGGAAACAACATTATCATGATTGGGCCTAGCAATGGGCGCAACACCAGACCCAATATTGGACAGATCAGGACGCTTATTCAAAAAGCCATGCTCAGGTAGTGAAACAAGCACAAGAGGAATGCTGCTAGAAGAGTCACTCGAAACAACGCCCTGACCTTTGCATAGCTGAGGATAAGGAAAAATATTTTCATCGAAAACAACATGTCTGGAAAGAACAATTTTACCCCCAACAGTAAGGAATTTGTAACCCTTGTGAGATGGACTATAACCAAGAAAAACACATTATTCGGTACGAAAATTAAGTTTGTGAGGAAGGAAATGACACATCAACGGATAGCAAGCACAATCGAAAGCACGTAAAAATTCATAGTCTGGTGTGCACTTGTATAGAACTTCATACGGAGATCATCCATCTAACACAGGTGTTGGCAGTCGATTAATCAAATAGATAGCAGTGACGAACGTGTGACTCCAAAATTTCATAGGCAAACCAGCCTGAGCTAACAACATCAAACCCATTTCCACTATATGTCGATGCTTCCGCTCAGATTTGCCATTTCGTTCCGATGTGCTGGGTAAGTGAGCCGATGGTGTATACCATGAGTTCGTAACCAGCTTGCAAGAGCTTGAAACTCACCTCCATCGTTCGTTTGAAGAGCCTTGATCTTGTAACCAAATTGGATCTCGACTAACTTGTGAAAATCAAGAAAACATTGAAAAACATCCGACTTACGCTTTAAGAGATATAACCAAGAAAATCGACTATAAACATCCACAAATGACACATAATAACTAGAATTTTCAGAAGTAACATGGGCTGGCCCCCACACATCAGACACCACGAGCTGAAAATGAGTGTCATATGTGGAAGAAGATAAGTGAAAAGGGAGTTTATGAGCCTTTCTATGCAAAGAAGGAGAACAAACCAATTGTACTTTATTTTCATTAATAGTAACATTAACAGAACGTAAGGCATCCTTAAGGACATTTAAATATGGATGTCCAAGGCGTTTATGCCACAAATCTAAGGGTAGAACAGACTTAGAAGCAGTACATTCTTGAACACCAATATTATTAGCAGAAAAAGAAGGAAATTGCTTATTAACAATTGGAAAAGGACTCAGTGGACCAACAACGGTCGAAGAAGGCACATACCGCAATTCATAAAGACTATCAGGAGTGAGCTTCCCCTCCAATAGAACGACCTTGGTCTGAGCATCCTTCACAAAATAGTTAAACGGATGAAATTCGAAAAATAAATTGTTATCACGAGCAAAGTGGGACACAGACAATAGATTTTTCATAATATCAAGGGCACACAGTAAATCACGCAAGACCAACGACCTATCCATAACACTCAAAGTACCATGGCCAATATGAGTAACCTTAATCTTATCACCATTTCCCATTAGTAAGGAATTCATACCTGTGTAAGGAGCATTAGATTGTAAATTTGCACGATCACTAGTGATGTGATGTGTGGCACCTAAATTCGGGTACCACACAACATCCTTAGAACCAGATGAAACCCCAGTCACACCATTGTTAACATATGAACCAGCCAAGAACGAGCTAGCCACTGGAGCAAAGAACGAAGTCGAGACAGGGCTGAAGCTTTGCGAGGTTGGAGGGGGACTGAACCCTTGTGAAAGAGGAGATGAACTAAACCCTTGAGAAGCTGAAACCTAACTGAAAACTGGATGAAGAGGGGTACTACCTTCAGAAGGTGGTGCATAAATGGGACTTGATGAAGGAAAATGATATGGAGCAGGCGCAAGCGAGCCTGAAGAATAAATTCCAGAGGAGGGTGCAACAACAGAAGAAAACATTTGTACAGGCGTTGGCGAAAAACTCTGCAACAACTGCCCTGGTCTTGGACTGAAAAATGTGTAGTTAGTTGCTCCAGAATTTCCAGAAGAAAGGACATTTCCCTTATTGTCGTTGGAACTGCCAGGAGTGCTGGTCAAACCTGTACCAGCACTTATGTGCCATATAACCATAACGATCATAAATTTGGCATTGTGGTCGATTGATATTAGAGCGGCCTCTACCTCTTTCACAAAACGAAGAAAAGTTGTTGCCACGTTGCGGCAAAGAAAAACTTCCACTGTTCTAATTTTGAGTCTGACTTTGAAATAGAGAAACATGTCCTTGAAACCGATCTTCATGAAACTCATCTTTATCATCAGAATCCTTAACTTGACTCCCTCGATGTACAACAACATTGGCTTGTACAGAAAACTGATCATACAGAAAATCCCTTTGTCGGGTCTCACAATCAACCAACATCTCTGTGAGTGTTTCAAGAGTCTGAGGTTCACGCGATGCAAAGGTAATTACAGAATCAAACTCAGTTGTTAACCCAGCTAAAATAACATTGGCTTGCTCCTGCTCAGTTACTGTGTTTCCAGAGGCATTCAACGTGTCGCAAATTAACTTTATCTTGGCAAGATACTCATTAATGGATAGATCTCTTTTCTTTTGGAAATGGAGGCTATGACGCAAGGCAGAGACCTTGGCAACGGACTGTGCTGCAAAGAAACGAGAGAGAGCATTCCAAATAGACTGTGAAGTAGTGAGTCTCGTGAGGCGTGGTAGAACATCGGAACTGACCGTAGACAACAACCAAGATGCAAGAAGGATTGGATTTTCCATAGGTTGACATGTTTCATTAGTGAGCAACTTTGTATGGAATTTTGTGATCAGATATATATGCAGACAAGCCATAACCATATATGAATATCATAACCTGATGCTTCCAAAGAATATAATTGTTTTCATTCAACTTGACAGTATCAAGCTTAGGAAGCTGTTGAACAGAAAACACAGTAGATGAGGGAGGTATGACAGCAGATATCGAATTTGAACTAGATGGGGATGAACCAGATTGCTGAGAATTCAAAGTAGTTGTCTCACCAGCCATAGCAAACAAAGGTAACGTCACAGAGACAATTTGTCAAACAGAAGGACGGCACACCAGCACTTAGAAGCCAGACTCAAGAGACACTATAGGAACTTCTCAGCGGCAAACCATCGAACACATGAGATGTGCATCAAACGACGAACACAAAAATACAAGCACGTAACAATTTATACACAACAATCAATCAACACACGAAGATAAGATCAATTACTGAACCAGATTTCAATTTCAAAAGCAATCTGCCAGTAGAAGCAAACAACAAGATAGAGAACAAAGATGCGATGTCTCAATGTTCTAACAGAAACAAGAAGACACAATCTTTGACCTTTAAAGCTACAAACGAATCACTACTTTGTCCTTTATCTCATATCATCACGGTACAGATTTCCTCACGATTCAACAAGTAACTTTGCAAACAATTCTAGACCAAAGGATTGATGTGTAGAGCTGAAAAACAAACAAGTACATAATTTTTACCTCTTTCAGATTGATCTTGTCACAGCTTCATTACGCCAGAATTGACTTGCGAAACTCCTAATTTAGAGGTGTGATTATTGAGTTGTCTTTATTCAACCACAATCGTAACATCTAATAGAGAAACATGAAAGACATCCTTCAACCTCTCAAGCATGCTTCTACCAGATCGAACTCCGTTAACAGAGAAAGAAAAAGCTCTGATACCATGAAGAAGAACGTTGAAGTAAGGTTCTGTGAATTGCAAAGGTTAGAGATAATCTTGAGACTTTAAGGAAAGAGAGGCAATATTCTCATTAGTTTTATTGATTAACTCGTAATATTTCAAATAGGACCGAACGTCATTTATACAAGTTGGACTGAGAGCTGTACAACTGTATGTTTCAGTTATAGAGTGTTGACACTAACAAAGCCTCCTAACCACTATAACTGAAACCATAACAGTCTCGTAATAGTCTCAAGAATACAAAAATGAATACACAAACCTATACAAACCTATACTTGTAACAAATATATATATATATATATATATATATATATATATATATATATTTGTGTAATTTTTTTACACAATATCCTTTTAACTCGAATCCAATGAGTAGTTGCAGAGGAAAAAAATGATGATGTTCATCTTAAGAAATTTGGGTTGAAGTAGCTTTATCTGTAAGGTGTGTGTACCAGGGTTGTGCAAAAAACCTGACAAACCGAAACCAAAATCTGAAAAAACTGATCTGGAAACATGGTAAATCGAACTGAATAAATTAGTTTCGGTAGTTTTTTAAGAAAAAAAATATTATTTCGGTTTGGATACGGTTCATAGTTTTCAACAAAAGCGGGTAACCGAACCGACCGATTACATAATATATAATATAAAAATATGCATATTTATACAATTATATTGGTAAAATTTAGCGTCATTGTTAATTTATTCTCTTCCTCAAATATTTTTCGAATATTTTTATTGTCTTAGAAAGTGAAAAATTAGCTATAATTTTTAATATATTTCTCTCATAAATATTAACGAAATTATTTTACTTTGAGAAATAAAAAATTTAACATTAATTGTCAATTATTTTTTATTCTCACTTTCATACATTAATACTTTTCTTCTTTAAATATTTTAAAATTCAAACTCTAGCTTATTTTTCACTATGTTAATATATTTGATATTTTTAGTAAGGAAAGTTAATAAACCATTACTCGAACCGAACCGAATATTTCGGTTAACCGGTTAATCGGTTTAATAGTTAAGGTTTAGGGTTGATAATTAAGCAACATGAATTTACCGTTATCCAAAACAATTTTCTAACGGTTAACGGAACTCGATTTTGCACACTATTAGTGTGTACACATTTCAAATAGTTAAAAAAAGTATAAATAGATAAAATATTACCTTATAATCACTTGAGTATTAAAAAAATACCCTTGACCTAGTTTTTCATTCAGGGAAACAAAAGGCATGGAACTGTCTTTAATATTATTCCAATTCGATTTTAAGTAATATTTGAAGTTGACACAAAATTTAGTCTATACTTCTATAATTACTATAGATTAGATTCGAAAACTGAATTTACACAAAAATATAAAAATGAAATTAGGTAAAGCTATTTTGAACAAGACTGATTAATTTTTGTGTTATATAAGAGAACAAATAAACCCTGTTAAAGGGATAAAACTTTTTACATTTGGTAAAACTTGAAGGTTTTACATTTTTTTAGACCATTAGATTAGATGAATGTGTAAAAGTAATTGAGTTTTAGACCAGCGACGGACACAGGATTTTATATTAAGAAGAGCGAATTTTCAATAAAAAATTTCTAAAGAGTTTTTATATCATATATGAATTTCAATTTTTTAGGGGGGCGGCTGCCCCTTCCAGCCCTCTTTGGGTCCATCCCTGTTTTAGACCGTGTAAGTGGATCCTAACCATATATAGAGATAGGATCCTCTTACAATATGTAAAACTTGAACTTGAAAGTTTTACAACTTTTTTGGACCATTGAATGAAGATAAAGTGATAGATGTGATTAACCGTAGAAGACTTGAAAGTTTTACACAACCCTTCATATTTAAACTATAAATTTAAAATTTAAACCATAACACTAAGTTCTAAACCAGGTAGCCTAAACCACAAACTTAAAGTATTTTTCATAAATTAAAAAGTCATTTTTCCCTATTCGTTCATAATATCACATGTATTGTAGATTTAATCTTTATAATTTAATTATTTGTAGTCTATGTATTTTTCAAATTTAAGTATTTCGATCTTGGCTCAAACAATACTATCAAATTTGTTAAAATCAAACTATGCTATTAATTTAGGTAATATGAGTAAGTTGTAGATTTAGTTTTTATTCTTAATTTAATTATTTTAAATTTTTGTATATTGGTCATATAATCTAGAGAAAACTAAATATTTAGTATCCCAACTATGCTCGCATTATTGTTTTGGTAACTCAATTATTATTTTTAGTAAAATAATATTTAACGTTACGTATTTGTTTTGTTTTAGTATCCAACAGTTAAAAAACTAACGAACATGATGGCGTGGTTTGGTATAATCACAGTTTTAATCTAAAATACTTGTATATATTATCAATTTAGTCTGAAATCCATCAATTTAAAATATCATATTAATTTTGGGTAAAACATCTTCTTAATTTGATAAAATTTTGTCTCATCCCTTTCCCACCCTCTCGTTTCTCGTCGGTATCCCAATCGTGTAGTTTGGATCCTCTAATGGGCCCCACATTAGCCCTCCATTAGTCCCCAAATCCTAAAATTTTAATTATCTCTTGCGTGTTTTTTAAACTTCAAAACCTAAAAATGTTCAAGAAGAAGAAGAAGAATTTACAATTTTAATCTAAAAATTAAAATAATATTTAAATTGATAGATTGCATAATTTTTTGGACTAAAAATGTTATTCACCCAAGCCATGTCACCATTTATGTTAATTTTAATTATCTCTTGCGTGTTTTTTAAACTTCAAAACCCAAAAAATGTTCAAAAAGAAGAAGAAGAAGAAGAAGAAGAAGAAGAAGAAGAAGAAGAAGAAGAAGAAGAAGAAGAAGAAGAAAAAGAAGAAGAAGAAGAAGATTTTACAATTTTAATCTAAAAATTAAAATAATATTTAAATTGATAGATTGTATAATTTTTGGACTAAAAATGTTATTCACCCAAGCCATGTCACCATTTATGTTAATTTTAATTATCTCTTGCGTGTTTTTTAAACTTCAAAACCCAAAAAATGTTCAAGAAAAAGAAGAAGAATAAGAATAATTTACAATTTTAATCTAAAAATTAAAATAATATTTAAATTGATAGATTGTATAATTTTTGGACTAAAAATATTATTCACCCAAGCCATGTCACCATTTATGTTAATTTTAATTATCTCTTGCGTGTTTTTTAAACTTCAAAAAGAAGAAGAAGAAGAAGAATTTACAATTTTAATCTAAAAATTTAAAACAATGTTTAAATTGATAGATTGTATAATTTTTTGAACTAAAAATGTTATTCACTCAAGCTATGTCACCATTTCTCTTAATTTTAAATGGTAGAGGTATAAAACGAAACAAAAACTTAACATTAAGTGCTATTTTGTCAAAAACAATAGTTGAGATACCAAAACAATAACGCGAATATATTTAAGGTACTAAATAAGTAGTTTTCCCTATAATCTATGTACTATTTGAAATAAGGGTAAACTATACCATTGACCACCATACTTTGGTTAATGTATTAAATGACCACCTTAAAAAAATTGACTCAATTGACCACCCAAACTATTGAAATTGGATCAATGTGACCAACAGCCGTTAATGGGCTAACGGAAGGTGACGTGGCAGTTAAAAAATTAAAGGTATAATTACACATTTGGTCTTTACTATTTACACATTTTTTCAATTTAGTCCTAATTTTAAACTAATAAAATAAATTAATTAGGTGGTGACACGTGTCAACACCTAATTATTCAGGGGAATTGAACCTAGGCAATCTAGGATTCTAGGTGCAAAGGCAGTGGCTTAACCACTACACCAAGCACAATTTTGTACTTTAAAACACCAAATTCAATATATATCTCTTATTGGTTTCTACATTTATAAGCTAAAAAGCTCAAACCCTAAACACTAATTTCATATATATAACCCTAAACCTTAAACCCTAAATGTTTCAAATCAATTTTACACTAAACATTTCAAGTTAATTTCACATATATAAACATTTATCTTGAAAGTTTATTACTATGAGTGTACTTCTAAAATCTTCTGGTGAAAAGGCTAAAGTATCAGTACTAGTAGGATTCTCGGACAAACCTTTAGAAAATGATTTTGATGGTTTAACAAGAAGGTCACAAACCCAAGTACATGATTCTTCAGGGTTATTTTCAGAACCATGCTGATGCTTGTGTTCAAGCGTCTTCCTCTGTACAATTTCTTGAGGGCAAAAGCTTTGAGTATGATTATGCTCACCAGTGTCAATGTATGCTGATTCATTTTGTGTTATTGCAGGACCACATTGATTTTTGTTTTCTGAAAGTTCAGTGAGTAAATATTCGGTATCCATTTCATGCGATTGTTGTGATGTACTTTGAGTATGATTTTTGTTTATATATGTGAAATTAACTTGAGTAACATGGGTCACCACCTGATTGGAGGAGGAAAATAATTTATTATATCAAATATAAATAATTAAATTCTTCCAATAAGGTGTTGACATGTGTCACCACCTAATTAATTTATTTTATTAGTTTAAAATTAGGACTAAATTGAAAAAATGTGTAAATAGTAAAGACCAAATGTGTAATTATACCTTTAATTTTTTAACTGCCACGTCACCTTCCGTTAGCCCATTAACGGCTGTTGGTCACATTGATCCAATTTCAATAGTTTAGGTGGTCAATTGAGTAATTTTTTTAAGGTGGTCATTTTAATACATTAACCAAAGTATGGTGGTCAATGATATAGTTTACCCTTGAAATAAATAAAACTTTCCATCTAAAATGAAGAATAACTGGCTTACACCTGACACAAACCCAGGCCCTGTCTTGGCCTGTCCTAAACTTACATGGACAATGGTACTGAGCCCATCAGACGGCTAAGGGTAGGTTTGGGTTTTCCACCATCACAAATACACAAATCCCACTTTATGTTGTTGAGGCCCAAACGAAGTAGGTTTATGTTTCTATACTTAGACCTAACAAACTTTATTCAAACTCGAATATCCGAATCAGTTTATTGGTTCAAGATTTAATATAGACTTAAATACGATGACTTAAATATGATCTAAAATTTGAAACAAATCGAACTGAAATGAAATGGCCCGAATTTTAGTTGGACTGATATGGACTCCTATCTAATTAACCTGAACCGAAAATAACTCAAACTAAAAGCAAATCGACCTTAATTTATCAAAATATGATATGGAACATCGGCATGATTTTAACTTGATAATTGAGCCGAAGCGAACGGAGTTATTATTATTATTAATGTATGATGTATTTTTTGTATTATAATACCAGTTAACCACCACTTTTAGTAATAATTCAAGGATTAATATTTGATACACTGCTACTGTAAAGAAACTTTATACAAGCATACATAATTTCAAGCTTAAATCTAAAAATTAAAATTTTAACCTTAAAACCCTAAAAATCTAATCACAAACCCTAAACTCTAAACCTAAATTCTAACAATTAATCCTCAATTCTAAACCCTACAACCTAAACCCCTAACCTTAAAACCCTAAACTCCTAAATAACCACTCTTGTGAAAACTTTATTTTCCACCGCCAGTGTATAAGATAAAAATCTATAGTTTAATGGTTCAATATTATCTTTCCCCTTTAAAAACTATCATTATATATGAACCGACAATATTTTTTAAAAATTATATTTAATATAAAAGATTATAAAATAAAATTACATCAACTGTAAATTATAGTTAAACTTTTAAAAAAAGATAAACTACAAGGGAGGTCATTTTTGTTTTTGGACTGTTCCGTTTTGGTCACCAATTAAAATTATTTTTTGTTTAAATCACTTACGTTATCGTTTTGTTCTATTTTAGTCACTGAACCGTTAATCTCCATTAGTTTGATGTCGTATCACATTAATAAAAATGGATAATTTCTAGTTTAATCCCCTTAAACTTTTAAACTTTTATTTCTTTCACCATCTTCAAACAAAAAAACTTAAAATCTAATTTTCTCTTAAAATTTATCTCTTTCAACCCTAACCTTCATCTTTACTGCAACTGCTACTATTATCATCTACCAAAAATGATTTCTCTAAAGAGAAGATTTTTTTATAAGGCAGCCATGGCCCCTTTCAATTCTTAATTCCAAAAAGTAACTTTTTTAATGTAACTTTTCATTCAGAAGCCTAAGATTGAAAGTGCTCTACAATTTATTATAGTTTTAATTAAAAGTAGAAAAATCTCGTATTTCAATTTCCAAATTCAGTTTGTATACAACAAGAATAAGAGAACCAACCAACTGCATATAAAAACTAATGTCATTGACGGTCGGAATTATATCAATTGAAATTAAGATTGTAAAAACTAATCAACATTTTAATAGCTTCAGAATATGGCAATCAACCATTCCAAAATAACATAGAGATTATGATAGCTGAAGGGTTTAAAGTTTAGACAATGGGTGTGTGGCACTTAACCATGGTAGTGGCGGTTGACGGCGGTAAAAATGAAGGTTAGGTTTAGAGATGAAAAATATTGGGAGAAATTTTTTAGGGCTTTTTGTTGAAGATGGTGAAAAAAATAAAAGTTTAGAAGTTTAGGGCTAAAATTAGAAGTTATCTCTTTTTATTAACGTGCCACGTCACTAAACTAACGAAAGTTAACAGTACAGTGACCAAAATGGAACAGAATGGTAACATAAGTGATTTAAACAAAAAAATTCAAAATTAATGACCAAAACGGAACAGACCAAAAACAAAAGTGACCTCCAATATAAATTACTCTTAAAAAATCACCTTTTGTTTTACAAACACAAACTAACATGAAACACAAGCCGGGTATTGAGTCATCAGATTGGTAGCTTTCCAGGTCGAATTAATATTAAATCGACCGACTTTCAGGTCATGCTAAAATCAAATCGGTCAACTTTCAGATCGAGTCAATATTAGATCAGACAATTTTTTAGTTAGTTCAATGTCGAATCAGTTGGGTTTTTTTTTTTAAATTTTAGCCAACAATGCATAATAACCTTGTTTGTTATTGTTTGTGACCATGGGCTGAAAGGGAAGATCAATCTCATAACAGGATGTATGAAAGGAAAAGAGTTTCTAAAGGGGAGAATTAAGCATCAACCTCCAAGGAATGCTCGGTCCGCACAAACGGAAAGTTCAGTACGGCAACCGGAGGACAATAACATCATCTAGTGCAGCAATTTGTTCGATGCTTCTTCCGCTTCGCCATATATACACACACACATATATATAGTGAAGATGAAACAGCCAAAACAGAAAAGGAGCTGCAACATATTATTTCATTGAGAATGAAGTGTCACCCATAAAGGTTTCTAAAGATCAAATTGTTTTCTGATCTTTTCAACTTTAGAAAACAATCCTTTTACATATTTACTACTTACTTTCTGAAAACTAAGATCACATCACACCGGAGAAAAATAACGGACACGAAGTTTTATTCCGAGCTTCTTAAAAGCTAGCCTTGTCGGCTGAACATTCAGAAGCAGCCCCCTAACTGCAAGGTGATGGAATTGAATGCATGTTAGAATCAGTTTATTCATTTATTAATGTACTTAAAAAGCTTGCAGTTCAAGAATCCTGTTAAAAATGATCGCATACACCAACTAAATTAAGCTCCGGATTCAAATGATTCGACTCTAAATCATCAGGTACATTCTAATGAAGCACGAACCCGAGACTGCATTTACGATGATGATCGACTTTCGAGGATATCATTTTACTTACCAGAATAGCCTCGATCTCCCTCTCGGAGACAGGAGTACGTTTTGGCAAAAGAGAAGCTTTTCCACCCACCGCAGTGTTGATTGGGGCAGCCGGAACGTCTGAGCTCGACCTTGCAATCAAGCTACCAACAATGCCACCAGGTTTGCTTGTTGCTTGATTTTCAGAGATAGATTCTATACAACAACACAAACTTCAAAAGTGATTTGGAATAGGCTAAAATGGTTACATCTTCCATAAAACTTTAAACATAATCAAACAAGCCAAAACACAAACTTGGTGCAAACCTACAAGATGAAAAATATTCGAATTCGAAACTACTCAAAACTCAAAGTTGACTAGAATCAAACCCAACATGCTCATCTGCCTCATCTATTTAAGATTTAATGACTTGGTACAAGAATTAGTTCATTCAATTCAAGGGTTCTATTCAGACTATGATATTAGTATACTCTAGGTTCTTATTCATCACCACTCGAATCGAAATTTCATGGTCTTGGTCGAGATAAACGCATGAACTATGGATATATAATCCTTGGCCTGAAACTCCTTACCATAACAAATTGATAATCAATAACATCCAATGCACAAACCACTCTTCTTTTATCAATCCACATAAGAACTTGCAATATCACTAACTTCTCAAAATAATCCCCAAATTTGGTAGTTTCCTTAGCTCCAAGGAAACATAATTTGGTGGATTTTGGGTTCAAATCTTTGACCTTTACAGTGAAATCTAATCTGGGATTCTATTAATTATCTATTTTAGTGATCATGTCCAACTAATTTCTGGATCCACGAGTGTCCGGCCTCAAAAATATTTCTGAATCCGAGCAAATATCCATGTAAAATGCTCAGATAACAAAAATGGCAACTCCCAAGAAAGAAAGAAAAAATCTAACTCAGTATATATACTAAATCCAACATCTGCAGTTAACAGTGGATCATTTACAACAGATTAAATAAAAAAAAAAAGAAGCAGCTTTAATACATGAAGAAGAAAAAGGTAAATAATTGAAGCAAAAAGTTGGTGAATTCAATTAAACTTCCCCAAACCAGATCTTTTAAGGTAGATAAGGGAAATCAAGTTTTCTGATTCTAGAACACAAGGTAGAATTAAAAAGGAACCCCATTTTTCAACGCAGAAAAAGCCAGAGATGAAACCCAGAAATAATAGAAAATATAAAAGAGCAACCTTTTCCTGAAGCAGATGGGTTTGGGTGTCTTTGAGGGAACTTAATACGTGGAATTCTCTTCAGTGCCTGCTCTGCTCCCATCTTCACTTTACTTTACTTTTCTTTTCTTTCTCTGTGTACTCTGGTCTGGTCTGCTTGTCCGAAGATTGGATGTTGGAAATTGGAATAATGAATAATCATTGTTATCTTCATTTTTTATTCATTTATTCTTTCCTTATCCAATGAGTGAAAGATTAAAGTCACCTACTTTTCTTTTAGTCAATAAATTACTATTTTTGGTATAAATCACGAATAAAAATTCTCGCTCCTTTGTGCTTCAATTCATGCCTTCCATACTAAAAAATAAGTTTATGGTTTAAGGTTAGAGTTTAAGAAATTTAGAGTAAGATGTATTTTAGAGTATATGGTATAGGGTTAAGAGTTTAGAATTTAGAGTTAGGCCTTGAAATTTAATTTATTACTGTTTTTTAGTGTTGGAGCATAGAAAGAGATACCGAAAAAGTCAAAAACACTTGTTTAAAGAAAAAAAGTCATTATCAGTGTACGGTGGAAACAAAATTTTTTCGCAAGCGTCTTAGTTTAGGATTTATAGTTAAGTTTTATGGTTTAGATGTTAAGGGTTTTGATTGAATAATTTAGAATGTTGGGTTGTGGCTAGAATTTAGAGTTTTAAGTTAAAATTGTGGGTTTATAAATTAAAACTTAAATTCCTAACCATATTACCCTAAACTTTAAATTCTAAATACAACCCCTAAATCTAAACCCTAAAACTAGCCCTTGTTACAAAATGGGTAAAGTTCATAAATGGTCACTAAATCATATCTTCATGTTTATTTTGATCAACAAACTTTCAATTGTTACAAAATAGTCATTAAGGTATTAATTTTGTTACAAAATAGTCATTGAGCCCTAATTGTCTTTAAGTGGGGTGACGTGATAGTTTGGGTAAAATTGTTAATAACATAATTTGTCCTTCATATTTATAAATTCAATTAATTTGGTCTTAATTTGAAAAAAAAAATCAGACTCGTTATTTACAAATTTTATCAATTTAGTTTTATTTTTATGAGAAATAATTTAATATTTTTACTCCAACTAGATGGTGACCAAATTAATAATTTAATATTAATTTAATGATTTATTATTTATATAATTATTTTTAGTAAGAATATTTTTATTTACACATTCTATCAATTTAATATTTTTTACTCCAATAAAAATATTAAATTATTTCTAATAAAAATGTTTAAATTGATAGAATTTGTAAATAATGAACTTAAATTTATTATTTTTTAAATTGAGACTAAATTCATCGAATGTATAAATATAAAAGTCTAATTATGCTATTAAACAATTTACCAAATATGTCACGTCACCCTCACTTAACGACATTTAGAGATCAATGACCATTTCGTAACAAAATTGATAGTTTAGTGACATTTTATAACAATTAAAACGTTGGTGAATAAAATAAACAATGAAGCATAGTTTAGTGACCATTTACGATATGGAATTAGACGATTGTCGACGATTTTGAGATTTTTTTACATGTTTAGACTAAAATAAAAATAATTAAGATAAAAATTTAAAAAATAAATTGACACGGAAGAACATAAAAATAAGAACAATTCCTAGCTAACTCAAGAACTAACCTCATATTATTGTTCACAATTACTTTTACCCTTGCTTTCAAAAAAACTCAACCACAACATCTGAACATAACTTAACTTGATATTCAGAATAACATGAACTTAATTTGATACTCGAAATAATTCGACCTGAAATTTATTTGTATCTGGTTAAAACACGACCTGAAGTTCACTCGATTTATAAATGTTTAATATTTCTGTTCGCATCTTAAAAGATTAAGGATCAAACCTCTTAACTTAATTCTGCTCCTCCAATTTATAGATTGACTCTATAAAAAGCAAAGAAGTTAAAGACATTTTATTGCTGAATCATGTGCTAATGCTCAATTTGCATGTGTGCTTGATTGGCTTTGAAAGTAAGACAGGAGAAGTTAGGCATTTAGTGTCCGTTTGTTGAATATACACGAGTTTTGGGGTTGAAGATAAATTTAGATTTCAAAAGATAAAATTTTATTATATGTAATGAAAATTGTTCATTAAAATTATAATTTAACTTGATTCGATATGTCTACCTCTATGGATAAGAAAAGAAATTCACCATAAATAGATATTGCAAGGAAGTTCATGTATCTCAAAAGTCTGATATATTTCCTAGGATGAGTCTATCATGTGCGACGAACATTAATCAATACCACTAACGATGAACACCATTAATTTTTTTAATTTTAAAAATCTAAAGCATTAAAATTATAATTAAAATTATCTCTTAAAAAATAAAAATGAAATTTAATAGTTACTTTATAATATTTTTTTAATAGGTTAGAATCAAATATACTCAATTCTCCTAAACCCTAACAAAATTAATCTCTTAAAAAATAGAAATCAATTTTTTTTAAATCTATTTGATAGAACCAGTTTAAACTCAAATTTAATAGACGCGACAACTATTTGAACAAGCGGGTATATTTGATTCTAATCTCAGTACAGCAAAATAGGTTTTTAGCGGCTTTTTTATTTCTCTATAGCGGCGTTTTTAAGTGCCGCTCTAAACTCTCCTGACGCTAGAAAAAACGCCGCAAGAAGTGTCGCTAGATCCGGCGCCGCAATAGTTAGCAACGTTTATGAATGGAAAACGCCGCTAAAAGTCAAGTTCTATAATGGCGTTTGCAATTTAAAACGCCGTTAATTCTTTGTCTTTGGTGGCGTTTGAGTTTAAAAACGCCGCTAAAAATGCCTTGATTTAGTGGTGTTTGTATTTCAAAACGTCACTAATTTCGAGTTATAGTGACACTTTTCACCAAAATGTCGCTAATTGTAATTAATATTGTGATATTTAGTGGCTTTTTTGCCACAAACGCCGCAAATTTGCCATTTGATTTTTTTTTTTACAAATTACTATTTCTTATTTCAAAATGGACAATTGAAATTTAATTATTAAATCTGAAATGTAAAACTACTAAAATTTAAATGTACACAAAATATAGAAACTTGAAATATATTTTAACCGGTTGCCAAATATTCTTTTATTCTAAGATTTGAGTTTGAGGGATACCAACAAACAAAATTGGAGTATGGCAACAAGAAGCGATACAATGGCAACAACGAAAATTTTGCTAACAATTTTCATGTGTCTTCGTTGGAACTGCATGAGCAGCTGGCTGCGGCAACCCGGCTGAAAATTTAATCCATAGTCATCATGTACTTGATGCAAGATAAGTAACATAAGAAGAATATTTACAAAAAAAATGCGGAAAATGTCGAATTCGCGTCCTGCAAAACGCGAATTCCACGAGATTTACCCCAAATTATCGCAGTAAATTGGGAGTAAATTCGGACGGTTGGGGAACCGAATTTGCGTTCTGCATGACGCGAATTCTATTTATTATACTGAATTCACATTCTGCAGGACGCGAATTCGGTTTAAATTCCATCCCTCCAGAGCGCGAGCAAATTGGTTTGAATATCCGCTTTTGGGAATTTATTGGGGAAAATAACCCACAAAATTTGATATTGGGAAAAATACCCCTCTTTCATGCCATGTAGGACAAATTCGCGTCCTGGGGAAAGCGAATTCAAAATTCGCGTCTTGCAGGACGCGAATTCCTATGACGTGTCAATCAAAAGGGAATTCGCGTCCTGCAAGACGCGAATTCAACATATTATTGTTGCTGCCCGCACGAGAAATTCAAGAGGAAAATGAATTCAAACCAATAAAAGATGTTTAGGTAGCAATATTTGTGATCGAATAATGGATTATCTGGGGACCCGATTAAAATTTTTGAACTATAACGGTGTCGTATTGAAACATATCTTTAAGATGGTGTGAAGATACGAGCGTATACAATATCCTAAGATGTTTGAAAATGACCTGGAAATGGGCAAGTAACAATGTTTTAGAAGGAAACATTATTGTATAGGCATGTTTAAATGCATTTAACGGTGTGTTTCGAACTTTTTTTTGGTTTTTCCTAAGTTTGGAGATAAAGATGTGCAACTTAATTTTACAGTGGTGCTAAAGTTCAGAGGAAGACGGTGTCCGAAAATGTGAGAAAATTGTGTTAAAAATGCTATCAAAGTAACATTTTCGAAGCAAAAAATGTGTCTATAGGCATGTTTTTTTTTTGAAATTTAAAGGGCCTCGTTAAAAACCCCCTCTAAACCTATGTAGGGGAAAAGAGTGCCCATAAGATTTATTAAATTACCAGATAATACAAGTTCACAAATCAGAAAATAGTACACAATGGTTGATTAAGTTAATTCGGGGGCCGGTCTTAAGAGGGCATTTCCTAATATCATGTCCAGTGTTTCCACATTTAATGCACCTCTTAGGTTGTCCGATCTTTTCTCTCGGAACCATATCCTCGGCACAGTGAATTCTCGTTGATTTTGGTCGACCTTTTTTCTTTCGTCGCAGGGAGGGATATGAGCATATCTTTGGTTCGTTGCTGATTATATGACGGTCACGTGCATTTTTGATCGGAAGGAACTCGTTTCGATAAACCTTGAAAACGGTTTCGAGCCTGTATAGCGAATCAATGAGTGTCGTTGCATCAAAATGAACCGATGCACATGCTGCGAAAGCATGCGAGCACGGGAACTTGAACGTTTGGAACTCCCCGCAATCACATGTTCGTTTTTGCAAATCAACCACGTAGGTGTATTGCGTTATTCCTTGTAGCGGTTCAAAAAATTGCGTGACCTTAAAGATGTGTTCCCGACGAGAGAAGCACAACGCACCTATCGAGTTTGTATGCGCAATGGACGCTTGGATTTTGTCAGCGAGATCTGGATGAAATATGTGGCCACCTGCCATCCAGTTCATTGCTTGTTTGCCGAGGGTTGCGAAAAGGGTTGCCAATCGGTAATATGTTGCTTTGACAACAGACGTGATAGGTAAATGGCGCGTTCCCTTAAGAGACGAATTTATCGCCTCAGCCAAGTTTGTTGTCATATGGCCGCATCAACGACCCCCCGTCATAACATCGCAACCATTTCTCATTCGGTATCTTCATAAGATAGTTATATCCGTGTGGATTCCTCAATTGCAACTCCTCCAGCAGCTCTTCAACTTGATTAACTCGGTGTGCGTTGCATGTTGAATAAGACATGCAATATAATTAATTGGTAATAATATAAAAATGGTGGACGTAGAATAACAAAATAGAATAGTTGCATACCCATACGGAGAACCATTATACGTTCATCCTCGTTCATGAACCTCTGATAGTAGTTTGCTGCTATATGCCGCAAACAATATCGGTGGTGTATGTATAGGGGTTTTCATGAATCTCCCAAACGTTGAATTGCTCCCCAAATCTCTGCGCCTCTATATGAAATAATAGCTAGGCCATCTTCACGTGTACGCAAAACCCGGCGCAGGACATACTTGCGGAGGTTGTAAAGGAAAAACACCCAAGAATGGATATTTTCCTTTTCAACAATCGCAAAAGCAATTGGGATACATTTTCTGTTGCCATCCTGGGCAACTGCAATTAGCAATATCTACGTGTATTGCCATATAAATATGTACCTTCGATCTGGAGCATAGGTTTGTAGTGACGAAAAACCTTTATGCTTTGGGGGAACGTCCAGAAAAGGCGATGAAATTCGACCTCCCCTGGTACAACACGATCGTTGTAGTACTTCGGAACAGTCTCCCATTCCACAGTTGTCCCTGGATTGTATTCTTGCATAACTTGAAGCCATGATCGCAAATCGTTGTATGATAGCTCCCATTGCCAGTACAGTGTTTCGATGGCTCGATATCATGCATACCATGCCTTATCGTAATTGACGGTGTACTTGTAAATGGATTTGATGGCAGTTATACACACTGGCACAAATACATGTGGGTTTGCTTTCACGAGTGAAAGAATTGCGTCGGAAAGCACGTGTACATCCAAGTTAGGATGGTCTTGGCTGAGGCTCCCAACGGAGCATGTATGAGGCCCTGTATATCTCGTTATTTTCACATGTTATTTAGCCTTTTCAATTGCGACACACGAACCATCCATTTACATCCGGCGGACTTGTGAGGACACTCTGCAATATATTTTCTGGCCTCGGTCTTCCAAACGATAGACGTAACTGAACGTTGAATGTTGTAATGCTTGATGGCAGCCTCCGCGAGCTTTTTTGTCCTGAAGACCATTCCAACATGTAGCTCAGTCGAACCCACATTCTATTGGTTGAAATGGTCTAATTGTAGATTTTTTGGGAATTCAGTATCGAAGAAGCCATCCATATCCACTGTTGTGAAGTGCGAAGGTGGGTCGTAATACGTTGCGCAACTGGTTGGCCCATGAAGTTGCGTCGAACGAACATCACCGTCCTCATCATCCTCAGAAGAGTTTTCTGCGCTCTCATCTGATTCCACCGGCTCGTCAATGTCAGATGGTTCAGAAAGAAATAGACCCACCTCATCACCATCGGGCCCAACCTCTGTACGCGGCTCTTCATCAGAAAGGGCCTCATCAAACTGGAAAAGTTTTACGTCATCATAAACTTGTGCGTGAACAGGTTCTGAAGTCATAACCGGATCGACAGTAGCAGCGGTTGAATGTCTCCCCACGGATAACATATCATCCACATTTCGGTGACTTAGGATGTATGTTGAGTGGCGCCCGGTAGAGAAAGCATCGAACGGGTTCAACTGTTCATTGTACGTTAAAGACGTTGTGTATAAAATGTATGTTGAGTGGCGCGCCGTAGAGAAATCATCGTAGTTTGAAACATATGGACTGTATGACGACTCTTGGGTTGGTGACAAGTTAAGTCAAATTCGAACCTTGGAACGGAAGAACGTCGTTGCCGCGAAGACGATGAAGCTTCATCGGTTCTCGTTTGTAGAAGGTTGAAGTCACGTCGTAAACTCGATGTCGGACTAATAGCATTTGGATTGAACTCGAGATTTGCTCGTAACCAATTTGGTACCACATTTTGAGCACCAACGTGAACTTCAGCAAATGTTGCAAACAGCTCCATGTCACATCCCATTGAGTATTAGCGATGTGTATCTATCATCATTTTTATAGAACTGTCGTCTTCAACATCGAATATTGTGTAATACAGTGGCTCTATCGACGTTGGACATCGATACTTCAAAGACTGCAACTCCCTCCCCGAGCGATTGGGAACCTTCCTGGATATTGAGGTCCTAAGCGACTGGAATGTTGATCGTCTCGGAATGTTGATCATAACAGTATTTTCAGATTGAAATATGATCCCAATGTATGAATCGGGGACCATCTGACCATCGTAGTATACTATAGCTTGAATTCGCGGTGTCATTTCTAAAAATCGATGAGCTTTGTGATTCTAAGTTTTGTTAGGGTGCATCTAGAAATTCTGCGCACCCTCAATTATAAATAGAAATGTGCATACATTGAATTATTGGTGAATTCTGCAGCACCATAATGCAATTGTCAGCCTAAAGCCTGATAAATCATTTGTCAGTCCAATAATTTTGGAATTCGCATTTTGGAGAATGTGAATATCATTATTCGTACTAAATTCGCGTTCTGTAGAACGCAAATTGTTCAGGAATCTATAGAATTTGAGTCCTACAAAACGCAAATTCAGTACGAATAAAAATATTCGCGTTCTCCAAAACGCGAATTTCACAATTATTTCTGATGAATTCGCGTTTCTAACACGCAAATAGGACCTTGCATGCCTACAACCACCTGTATAAATAGGTTGTATTTCTACCTTAGGCATCCCATCAAACTTATTACTTTCTTATCTTCACGAGATTTCTGCATTTCTGCCTTAGGCATCCCATCAAACTTATTACTTTCCTATCTTCACGAGATTTCTGCATTTCTGCCTTAGGCATCCCATCAAACTTATTCCTTTCTCATCAAACTTTCGCCTTTCTGAAAAAGAAAATGGCTTGATATTCAGCTACTGTATTTTTTCGTGGAACATACTTCTACACATCTTTTAGTTAAACGATCACAAGAAATGAATTATTTGAGTTGATCTCGAAATGGGTTAAAGAGTCGACCAGCGCAAAAATAGAGGCCTTGCAAGTGAAAGTACCAATCAATGAGCCCGACCTCGAGGAGCATTATATGCTCACACTGTCAGATAAGAAAGATATGCGAAAGATGTTTCGGGCATACAAACGTGCTGGGGGAAAAAACATCGAGCTTAGCGTGAAATTTGATGACGGATCAAGTTCTTCAACAAATGTGGTAGCTGTCCAAGACGAGAATGCGTTAGCTGGCGAAGACGAGAATGAGTTAGCTAGTCCAGACAAGAATGACGTGTTCTTACAAATTAATCAGAGACGGCAGGAGAAAAAAATAAATAATTGAGTAACTAAACTTAACGTCTGACATAAGTACCGACTATTAGAATGTAATTTTGATTAAGTTATGTAAATTATTTATCTTGTGTACTTGTATTTTGTGAACTCGGTGCTTTCGATTTAACTTATATAAGTTTTTAAATATGAAAGTATCAATTAATAATTCCGAATATATAATACTTCAATTAAGGAAATATAAATTAACATTACTTAAAAACAACTAACATTAAAAAAACATAATAGTTTGCACAAACTAATTTCGAAAAACATAGAAAAAAATATAACTGATGTCTATGTCCGCCGGTACCACAATCTGGTGGACGTCGAGTTCGAGCCGGATTGCGTCGTCCACGTTGAACCGCAACTTGTTGAGGACCATGATCACGCTTGTTGTCGCTGTCGTCTCCAGCAGTACCACTTGGTTCGCCAGGCCTACTAGAAAAGAACAACGACTGTGGAGGTGTTTGCTGAACGAACCCGACGCCCGAAATATCAAAAGGCCTAACATGAAACGGGTAGAGGACAAAAGCAGAGGGAACAATGGTACTCAAAGATCCGCCGGTCATGCCAGGAAATGACCCGTACGTAGTCGGCATCGAAGATCCACCCATCATTCCCACAATAGGAGTGAAAAAGCCTTCCGTCGGACTCAGGGGCCTCGGCTGAATCATCAACTGGGTGGGGGCCTAGGGGCGAATCGGATCGGTAGCTCTAGAGGATGAAGCACCTGCTCCCCTTCGATGTTGCGATCCACCTACTCCGCTCGTACGATGAGTTCGGGGGCGATTGCGCTGCACAGAATCAAACACAACTGCTTGTTCCTCCGGAGTGAGGAGATACGGTTTCCCACTACCAAAGAACCATGCAAAGTACTCATTGCTCACCATAGGCTCATCATACATCCAGTACTCATTCAGTGCCTGCCGCTGATGCCTATCCCACTGCACATGTTTCACCGACCAGTCCTCCTACCACAAAACATCAACAAAATTATTGTTTATAAATTGTAAAGTAAGTATAAATCGATAACTATTAAACCAAATTTAATTATGATGAGCCTATGGTGAGCAATGAGTACTTTGCATGGTTCTTTGGTAGTGGGAAACCGTATCTCCTCACTCCGGAGGAACAAGCAGTTGTGTTTGATTCTGTGCAGCGCAATCGCCCCCGAACTCATCGTACGAGCGGAGCAGGTGGATCGCAACATCGAAGGGGAGCAGGTGCTTCATCCTCTAGAGCTACCGATCCGATTCGCCCCTAGGGCCCCACCCAGTTGATGATTCAGCCGAGGCCCCCGAGTCCGACAGAAGGCTTTTTCACTCCTATTGTGGGAATGATGGGTGGATCTTCGATGCCGACTACGTACGGATCATTTCTTGGCATGACCGGCGAATCTTCAAGTACCACTGTTCCCTCTGCTTTTGTCCCCTACCCGTTTCATGTTAGGCGTTCTGATATTTCGGGCACCGGGTTCGTTCAGCAAACACCTCCACAGTCGTTGTTCTTTTCTAGTGGGCCTGGCGGACCAAGTGATACTGCTGGAGACGACAGCGACAACGAGCGCGAACATGGTCTTCAATAAGTTGCGGTTCAACGTGGACGACGCAATCCGGCTCGAACTCGACGTCCACCAGATTGTGGTACCGACGGACATAGGCAGTAGTTATATTTTTTTTCTATGTTTTTCGAAATTAGTTTGTGCAAACTATTATGTTTTTTTAATGTTAGTTGTTTTTAAGTAATGTTAATTTATATTTTCTTAATTGAAGTATTATATATTCGGAATTATTAATTGATACTTTCATATTTAAAAACTTACATAAGTTACATCGAAAGCACCGAGTTCACAAAATACAAGTACACAAGATAAATAACTTATATAACTTAATCAAAATTACATTACTAATCGTAGTCGGTACTTATGTCAGACGTTAAGTTTAATTCCTCAATTATTTGTTCTTTCTCCTGCCGTCTCTGATAAACTTGTAAGAACACGTCATTCTCGTCAGGACTAGCTAACTCATTCTCGTCTTGGACAGCCACCACATTTGTTGAAGAACTTAATTCGTCATCAAATTTCACGCTAAGCTCGATGTTTGTTCCTCTAGCATGTTTGTATGCCTGAAACATCTTCTGCATATCTTTCTTATCTGACAGTGTGAACATATAATGCTCCTCGAGGCCGGGCTCATTGACTGGCACTTTCATTTGCAAGGCCTCTATTTTTGCGTTGGTCGACTCTTTAACTCGTTTCGAGATCAACTCAAATAATTCATTTCTTGTGATCGTTTCATTAAAAGATGTGTAAAAGTATGTTCCACAAAAAAATACAGTAGCTGAATATCAAGCCATTTTCACTTTCAGAAACACGAAAGTTTGATGAGAAAGTAATAAGTTTGATGGAATGCCTAAGGCGAAAATGCAGAAATCTCGTGAAGATATGAAAGTAATAAGTTTGATGGGATGCCTAAGGCAGAAATGCAGAAATCTCGTGAAGATAAGAAAATAATAAGTTTGATGGGATGCCTAAGGCAGAAATACAGCCTTTTTATACAGGTGGTTGTAGGGATGCAAGGTCCTATTTGCGTGTTAGAAACGCAGATTCATCAGAAATAATTGTGAAATTCGCGTTTTGGAGAACGCGAATATCTTTATTCGTACTGAATTCGCGTTTAGTAGAACCCGAATTCTATAAATTCCTGAACAATTCGCGTTCTACAGAACGCGAATTCAGTACGAATAATGATATTCGCGTTCTCCAAAACATGAATTCCAAAATTATTGGGCTGACAAATGCTTTACCAGGCTTTGGGCTGACAATTGCATTATGGAGCTGCAGAATTCACCAATAATTCAATGTATGCACATTTCTATTTATAATTGAAGGTGCGCAGAATTTCTAGATGCACCTTAACAAAACTTAGAATCACAAAACTCATCAATTTTCAGAAATGACACCGCGAATTCAAGCTATAGTATACTACAATGGTCAGATGGTCCCCAATTCATACATTGGGATCATATTTCAATCTAAAAATACTGTTACGATCAACATCCGATACGATCAACGTTCTCGTCGCTTAGGACCTCAATATCCAGAAAGGTGCCCAATCGCTCGGGGAGGGAGTTGCAGTCTTTCAAGTATCGATGTCCAACGTCGATAGAGCCACTGTATTACACAATATTCGATGTTGAAGACGACAGTTCTGTAGAAATGATGATAGATACACATCGCTAATACTCAATGGGATAAGCCATGGAGCTGTTTGCAACATTTGCTGAAGTTCACGTTGGTGCTCAAAATGTGGTACCAAATTGGTTACGAGCAAATCTCGAGTTCAATCCAAATGTTACTAGTCCGACATCGAGTTTACGACGTAACTTCAACCTTCTACAAACGAGAATCGATGAAGCTTCATCATCTTTGTCTTCGCGGCAACGACGTTCTTCCGTTACAAGATTCGAATTTGACCTTAACTTGCCATCAACCCAAGAGTCGTCATACAGTCCATACGTTCCAAACTACGATGATTCCTCTACGAGGCGCCACTCAACATACATCCCAAGTCACCGAAATGTGGATGATATGTTATCCGTGGGGAGACATTCAATCGCCGCTACTGTCGATACGATTATGACTACAGAACCTGTTCACGCACAGGTTTATGATGACGCAGAACTTTTCTAGTTTGATGAGGCGCTTTCTGATGAAGAGCCGCGTATAGAGATTGGGCCCGATGGTGACGAGATGGGTTTATTTCCTTCTGAACCATCTGACATTGACGAGCCGGTGAAATCAGAGGAGAGCGCAAAAAACTCTTCAGAGGACGATGAGGATGGTGATGTTCGTTCGACGCAACTGCATGAACCAACCAGTTGCGCAACGTATTATGACCCACCTTCGCACTTCACAACAGTGGATATAGATGGCTTCGTCGATACTGAATTCCCAGAACATCCACAATTAGACCATTTCGACCAATGGAATGTGGGTTCGACTGAGCTACATGTTGGAATGGTCTTCAGGACAAAAAAGCTCGCAGAGGCTGCCATCAAGCATTACAACATTCAGCGCTCAGTTACGTCCACCGTTTGGAAGACCGAGGCCAGAAAATATATTGCAGAGTGTCCTCACAAGTCCGCCGGATGTAAATGGAGGGTTCGTGTGTCGCAATTAAAAAGACTAAATAACCTGTGGAAAATAACGAGATATACAGGGCCTCATACATGCTCCGTTGGGAGCCTCAGCCAAGACCACCCTAACTTGGATGTACACGTGCTTTCTGACGCAATCCTTCCTCTCGTGAAAGCAAACCCACGTGTATATGTGCCAGTGTGTATAGCTGCCATCAAATCCTTTTACAAGAACACCGTCAATTACGATAAGGCATCGTATGCAAGATATCGAGTCATCAAAACACTGTACGGGCAATGGGAGTTATCATACAACAATTTGCGATCATGGCTTCAAGTTATACATGAATAAAATCCAGGGACAACTGTGGAATTGAAGACTGTTCCGAAGTACTACAACGATCGTGTTGTACTAGGGGAGGTCGAATTTCATCGCCTTTTCTAGACGTTCCCCCAATGCATACAGATTTTTCGTCACTGCAAACCTATGCTCCAGATAGAAGGTACATTTTTATATGGCAAACACACGCAGATATTGCTAATTGCAGTTGCCCAAGATGACAACAGAAAATGTATCCCAGTTGCTTTTGCGATTGTTGAAAAGGAAAATATCCATTCTTGGGTGTTTTTCCTTTACAACCTCCGCAAGTATGTCCTGCGCCGGGTTTTGCGTACACGTGAAGATGGCCTAGCTATTATTTCATATAGAGGCGCAGAGATTTGGGGAGCAATTCAACGTTTGGGAGATTCATGAAAACCCCTATACATACACCACCGATATTGTTTGCGGCATATAGCAGCAAACTACTATCAGAGGTTCATGAACGAGGATGAACGTATAATGGTTCTCCGTATGGGTATGCAACTATTCTATTTTGTTATTCTACGTCCACCATTTTCATATTATTATCAATTAACTATATTGCATGTCTTATTCAACAGGCAACGCACACCGAGTTAATCAAGTTGAAGAGCTACTGGAGGAGTTGCAATTGAAGAATCCACACGGGTATAACTATCTTATGAAGATACCGAAGGAGAAATGGTTGTGATGTTATGACAGGGGTCGTCGATACGACCATATGACAACAAACTTCGTTGAGGCGATCAATTCGTCTCTTAAGGGAACGCGTCATTTACTTATCACGTCCGTTGTCAAAGCAACATATTTCATCCAGATCTCGCCGACAAAATCCAAGCGTCCATTGCTCATGCAAACTCGATGGGTGCGTTGTGCTTCTCTCGTTTGGAACACATCTTTAAGGTCACACAATTTTTTGAACCACTGCAAGGAATAACGCAATACACCTACGTGGTTGATTTGCAAAAACGAACGTGCGATTGCAGGGAGTTCCAGACGTTCAAGTTCCCGTGTTCGCATGCTTTCGCAGCATGTGCATCAGTTCATTTTGATGCAACTACACTTATTGATTCGGTCTACAGGCTCGAAACCGTTTTCAAGGTTTAACGAAATGAGTTCCCTCCGATCGGAAATGCACGTGACTATCGTATAATCAGCAACGAACCAAAGATATGCTCATATCTCTCCCTGCGACGAAAAAAAAGGCCGACCAAAATCAACGAGGATTCACTGTGCCGAGGATATGATTCCGAGAGAAAAGACCGGACAACTTAAGAGGTGTAGTAAATGTGGGAACACTGGACATGATATTAAGAAATGTCGTCTTAAGACCGACCCCCGAATTAACTAAATCAGCCATTGTGTACTCTTTTCTGATTTGTGAACTTGTATTATCTGGTAATTTAATAAATCTTATGGGCACTCTTTTCCCCCTACATAGGTTTAGAGGGGTTTTTAACAAGGCCCTTTAAATTTCAAAAAAAAAACATGCCTATAGACACATTTTTTGCTTCGAAAATGTTACTTTAATAGCATTTTTAACACAATTTTCTCACATTTTCGGACACCGTCTTCCTCTGAACTTTAGCACCACTGTAAAATTAAGTTGCACATCTTTGTCTCCAAACTTAGGAAAAACCAAAAAAAGTTCGAAACACACCGTTAAATGCATTTAAACATGCCTATACAATAATGTTTCATTCTAAAACATTGTTACTTGCCCATTTCCAGGCCATTTTCAAACATCTTAGGATATTGTATACGCTCGTATCTTCACACCATCTTAAAGATATGTTTCAAATATTGCTACCTAAACATCTTTTATTGGTTTGAATTCATTTTCCTCTTGAATTTCTCGTGCGGGTGACAGCAAAAATACGTTGAATTCGCGTCTTGCAGGATGCGAATTCCCTTTTAACTGACACGTCACAGGAATTCGCGTCCTACAGGACGCAAATTTTGAATTCGCTTTCCCCATGACGCGAATTTGTCCTACATGGCATGAAAGGGGGTATTTTTTCCAATATCAAACTTTGGGATTATTTTCCCCAATAAATTCCCAAAAGGGAATATTCAAACCAATTTGCCGTAGAAAGTTACATATCTTACACAATGGAAACACTAAAAATATAACTAAATGGAAGATTTAAGAAATTTTCAAAAGCAAAAGACACAACATAGAATGAACCTTTCAGGTGATTTAAAGGGCCCAATAAGAAAAAAGATTTACAATCTGAATATAAACTAAGTATTTAAGAAACTAAATATATCAAACAATTTAACCCCATATTTTTTTGTTTTCTTACTATCCTAAGGGCTGGACTGCTCCTGCTGGAATTCTATCCTGCAGTTTGCAATCAAAATTTATGTTATAGCTATTATTATTTGTATTAAATTAATGGTTTTCCAGAAAAGATTATACTCAATTTAAGTCATGTCGAAGTATTTTTTTGTGTAATAAGTGAAATGTTCAGACACAAAATAACAATATAAACTAGACAACATAACTTTAAGCAGATGTACCCTAAAAAGCAAACAAAGGAAAATCTAAGGTCATGTTAAGATGCAATTGTGTTTTGTAATTCGGCTGATATGGCATATGCAGTTGGCCTCTATTCTTAATAACCATGATTAGGATATCCAAAAAGTCAAAAGTCCAAAAGCTGTGTTTTTAACTTTTTTAAAAGCTTCACAACCATCAAACGCCTTTTCTTCAATCCGATATCCTTGACTAAGCAGATGATATGTGCATAGTTGTAATCTGATTAGACATACTGAAGCTACAATCAATTTTCTAATTTCAGTTTTTCTTTTCTAAATAGAGTACAAAAGTGAGACATATTGAAATGGAAAAATGAAAAACGACCAGCTAGTAAGAATATATGTCATTTTTTTAAGTAACTAGTGAAGTGACAGCAAATTTCTAGCGAACTAGATAAAAGCGTCTACAATATGTTATGATATGAACCCTAAACAAAGTCACAAATGAGAAAAATAACACCAACCTGAAACTGTAAGTTTTCTGTTTTGTTCACTAGAAGTTCAATCCTCTCCCCGCGATCCAAAACCTGCTCAAAAATGGAATTAGTGAACCAAACAATCGTTGTTTTGCCATGGGAAAACATTCATTTCAGACATAGTCTTGAACTTTGAAGTATAAACCATATTTATGAATAGGCATTTGTACTACTAGTAGTCAACAACTCCATAGCATCTAAAGGCACAAGTAGATATTTGTACCACAAGGAGAAGCATATAATTCTAAATCAATACTATAACATAGGCAGCATCCAGTAACGAGTTTAAGGATTCTTATTCAGATTTTCCAGCTTTATTAAACAAGCTCAAGTACCTAAAACATTACAATTATATAATTATTAAAGTTATTAAACATTTTAGCATTATTACTCTCCCTCTGTTTGTCATGGCATCCAAAACAAAATAATACTGAAGATGTGTACTGACTTCCTATAGTCTTGTTTAACTAATCCAATTGAATTTAAAGTGCCAATCTTGAACATGTTATGCCTTTTGAATATGGCTTCTAACAAGGGTGGTCCTGATATTCGATCATGATTCAAACAATCACAAGAAAATATTAATTTCACCAAAGAACTATTGAAACATTCAACCAAAACAATCTGATCATACCTCAATTCATCTATAATTGGCAGAATTAATATTCAAATTCATGAACCCATTTTTTATATAATGGCAGTAGAATAATAGGAAGAAGAAGCCAACTTTCTTGAGAAAAATCTCTTCTTTTCTCCTTGATCCCTCTAACCGGTCTTCCCCTAAATTTTTTGAAATGAGAAAACTCATTCATATATGCCTGCTGTGAAAGCCAAAGCTAGAGCAAGATGGCTACTGCATCTCATATGGCAACAACCATAAAATCACACTGTAAATTCCTTTAGAAACTAATGATACCATTGGATGATAGTCAGTTTTCTTTTCTTTCTTTTAGTAAATAAACAAAATAAAATATTCAACCTTCAACAATCTGCACCATTAGCATTAAAGCAAATAAATAAAGAAAATCTTTAGCTGATAGAAAATTCAACAAAATTTGTTCATTCGTAAACAAAAAAGGGAAATTTCAAGAAAAATTATACTGGTCAAACCAAACCATATCAATTTAATTTTTTTGTTTTTCTTGAAAAAAGAAAAAGGAAATGAATTTGTATAATACTTCCCCTTAAAAAAGTATACTAGTCAAACCAAACCAAATCTTTAGCTCCAGGTTGATGCTCTTCTTCTCCGGCGAAACACCTGCATCACTGCTCAAGTCAATTTACTTTTTTCTGATTATTTTTCTAGGAAAAAACAAGAAAGAGAGAAGATTTAACTTTATGTATCTAGCTAGAGATTCTAGTTCAACGAAAAAGAAAAAGCAGAAATAAAGCAAAGCTTAGAGCTTTTAAAGTAGAGATTGATTGAGAAAGATACGAAGACTAGACCTTTTATAGGATAATCGAAGTTACAAAAACGGAAAATCAAAAATAAAACCAAAAGAGAAAGAGCAGACCTTCAGCCGAACTCGTAGCTGTTGCGTTCGATGTAGATCCAACTCCGGCGGCCGGCACTTTCATTTCTTTTATTTCCCCCTTGAACTTCTAGATCAGTTCATTCAGCAAAATTCAAACCGTAGTCAAAGTAAAGGTAAAATCCCAATTTCCTGGAGAAAGAAAATAAAATTCCAGGAAACTGAATCCCGCAAGGGGACAGGGAAAACCGAGGAGTAGGAAGCAAACAGTAAACTAAAATGTCAAAAAAGGGAAAATTAGGGAGTGAGAGGCGATTGGAGGCTGGAGAAAATTAGGGCTTGAGTTTGATTTGGAGATCGGGGTGAGGGAGAGTTAGTGAGGCGCTGAGGGTTTTATCAAAACCTATAACGATGTTTTTTTATAAAACGCCACGTGTATATATATATATAGCGAAAACTACACCGGTTGTCCCCTAACTATCACCGTTCTCCTGTTTTGGTCCCAAAATTATATTTTTCGGCAAACTAGTCCCTTCTGTTACATAGTTCACTTGTTTTGGTCCCGACGTTAAATATCTAACAGTTTTGCTGACGTGGCATTTTTTAATATTTTTTTAATCATTTCTCTCTCCTCTTATATATTTTTTATTTAATTTTATTCACTCAATCATGTTGTGACACGTGTCACTACACTATTAGGTGAAAAAAAAACCCAAAATCCTTAAAACTAAATTTGGTGCCGCTAGGATTCAAACCCAAGACCACCAGCACACTAAGCATGCACTTGAACCAACTATGCTAGGCTGAATACTTGAACCAACTTTGGCTGCAAATTAAGCGAGTTCGGAGCTGGCCATGTACTCTCTTCTCTCAAGAGTTTAAGCGACGTAGCTGATACAAGCCACGTACTTCCTTACCTGGATCCTCAGTTTTTTTCCACAAGAACATTGACTACTAGTTCTGACATATACTCATTTGGTATTATATTACTACAGTTTATTATAAATAAATATTAATTTATAATAATTTTATAATAATAAATAAATATTTAATCAGTTTTGTTATTATCAATCAAAGTAAAAAAAAATAGTTTGATTTTTTAATTTTAAACATAATTTAGTTAAATATATTTAATTTAAAAATAGCACAATTTACTAGTTTAACTTGGTGGTTAAATATATAAAAAAAATTCAATAAGGTATTGCGTTCGAATGTGTTGTTTCTAATTTGTATAGGTTAAATATAAATGTTAGAAAATTTAAACCAAATAGTTGGCTTAGTGTAATTGGTTTACACGTTGGTCTTCCATGCTAGTTACCTCGATTCGAATCTTGGTGGCACCAATTGTGTTTTTAGGTTTTTTTGGGTTAATTTGTACAGCTTAAATATAAATGTTAGTAAATTTGAATTAGGTAACCAGCCTAGCATAGTTGGTTCACGCGCATGCCTCATGCGCTGGTGGTCTTGGATTCAATTTCCAGCAGCACCAATTGTGTTTTTAGGTTTTTTTGGTTAATTTGTACAGCTTAAATATAAGTGTTAGTAGATTTGAATCAGGTATCTAGCCTAGCATAGTTGGCTCAAGCGCATGCCTAGTGCGCTGGTGGTCCTGGATTTGAATCCCAGCAGCACTAAATCCAATTTTAAGGATTTTTGGGGTTTTTTTCACCTAATAGTGTAGTGACACGTGTCACAACATGATTGGGAGAATAAAATTAAATAAAAATAATATATAAGAGGAGAGAGAAATGATTAAAAAAATATTAAAAAATGTCACGTCAGCATAACCGTTAGCTATTTAACGTCGGGGGACCAAAACAGGAGAACTATGTAATAGAAGGGACGAGTTTGCCGAAAAACATAGTTTTGGGACCAATACAGGAGAACGGTGATAATTAGGGGACCACTGGTGTAGTTTTCCCATATATATATTGCGGCGTTTCTTTATAAAACACCACTATATATAACCTATTGCTGCGTTTTTATTTATAAACGCCACTAAAGTACAAACATTTGTCGCGTTTTTATCATAAACACCGCTAATTTGATCAGTTTGTGGCGTTTCTTCAATAAGTGCCGCAATATGCCAAGTTTGGTGTAGTGTCTATTAAAAAATTATAAACTGATTTCTATTTTTTTAAGAGATTGATTTTGTTAGGGTTTAGGAGAATTGGGTATATTTGATTATAACATATTAAAAAATATTATAAAGTAACTATTAAATTTGATTTTTATTTTTTAAGAGATAATTTTAATTATAATTTTAGTCATTTAGATATTTAATTTTTTTAAAAAAAATAATAGTGTTCATCGGTGTTCATCGTTAGTGAAGTTCATCAATATTTCCGTCGTAGAATTTTTCCTATTTCCTAAACCCGATATATCTCAATATCTCACAAACCCTTTTTTTCCTCTCATAATTTTAGAGATTAAGACTTTATCTTCTCATAATATTAGTTAGGGATTGTAAGGGGCGGGGCGGATGAAATAAAAAATCAACTATAAATAGAGATTACAATGAGTATATTACATAGAAATTCTTGTATCTCAAAAGTCAAATATATTTCCTAAATCTAATATATCTCAAATACTAGATATATTTCCCAAAACTTTCTCTACATCTCTAACAAAACTCATCTCCACAATGTACTACTAAATAGGTGTACCACAATGTACAATTAACTATTTTAGTTAGTTTTAAAATTACAATGAAGGATAGTGTTATTATCATTTTTATAAATAAACTCTTAAAAAACAAATTTTATATTATTTTCAGATTTTTTTAATTCAAAAAACAATAAAAAATGTATTACTATAATAAATACTACATCTCCTTTAATTTAAATTTTATTAGAGAAAAATATTAAATTGATATATTTTTTATCTAACATATAATCAATCTTCATCAACCCTAACTAAAAAAACCCTAATCGCCACCGCCGTCTATGTCGCTGGCGATTGCGCCCATGCACGGCACCGCTTTGCCCCTCACCAGTACATGCTCCGGTCAACGTCGTCGTAGCTGAAATGCGTCACTAAAACCGTCGGGATTTACTGACATTTTGCATCCTCCTCCTTTGATTGATAGCGTCGTAAGTCGCCATAAAATTCTCCATGTTTACTGTCAATGGCAGGCCCGACCAATTTCAACGTTGCGCCTTGCTCGTCGACTGTTTGCGAGTGTTGTGACCTTCACCCAAAACACACAACGCACGACTCGGTAGCCGCATCCCCGAAACAGTCTCACCTCCGCTGCTAATCAACGACCAAAAATTCTTCCCGACAGTCGTTCAGCCTGCCATCCAGCCCCAGGCTGCTGGCCGCCGATTGGGTTCTAGTGGTAGCATATTAGAGTTTCAAAACCCTAATTTTCTTTAATATTTTGTCTAATAAAATTAAAATTAAAATTAAAATAAATGTAGTATTTATCATAGTAATAAAAAATATACTGTTAAAAAATTGAAAATAATATAAAATTTATTTTTTAAGAGTTTATTTAAAAAATGGATAATAACACTTTTGGTTCCTGTAATTTTAAAACTAACTAAAATGATTAATGGTACATTGTGGTACACTTATTTAATGGTAAATTGCATTACATGTCATCTACTGTAAAATTATCCAAAAAGCAGAGATAAAATATGTTACAACTCTCTCCATTATTTTTTCTCTCGTAACTCTAAAGATTAAAATTTGTCCAATATTTATATAGTCAAATATTTGGTCACCAAGAAATTTTATTACATAAAAAATTAAATTAATTATCAATTAGAATTTAAGTTAATATTCAACAATATGTTATAATTTATATTTATAAAAAAAATATAATATTATTTCAATATAACATTAACTTTTAAACTCAACAAGTGGTCTTAAAGTGAAAAATATATATAAATAAATACTACCTTATAATCACTTTAATACTATTCAAAAAAGTATTACATTATTTTTTTATAACATTAACTGCTAGGTGAATGTACCTGAGAGGCCAAGTATTATAGGGGTAGATCAAATTGGCCCCTTAAATGAACTGATTTAGTCTTTGTATAAAAAAAATACAGATAAGTCAATGATAATTTGAAAAGGAAATATTCAGCTCTAAATATTTTTACATTTTATTAATTTAATCATTATTCTCGTTTTATGCTAAATTTGACCTTCCACCTTTATTTTTGTTTTTAATCATTAAGATTTATTGGTTATAATATCATCGATTTATATGTTGAATTGCGTAGTATGAGATTTTCATGTCATATCTGAATAGCATGATTTGTATAATATAATATAACCCATTATGATATATATATAAGCGCGACGGTTCAGGGTTCACCCATGTCAAAAGTCCACGGCTTATATTTTTTAATATCTATTATTATAATTTAATTTTTTAGTATTTAATATTAAAAGTCTATTATTCAAACTTTTTAAAATATTTTTGTGTTTAATATGTAATTTTTCAATAGTTGTTATTATGAGTCCATTTGTTAGGGTTATTTTGGGGATAATCCATTTTGGATTATTAATTAGGGATATAGGGGAGTTTGGGGGATATTTTGGCATCTAGGCCAAAATCTACAGGACCACGCCACCCCTGTATGGCGTGGTCACTTTTTAGCCCAACCACGCCACCTCCTTATGGCGAGGTGCTTGATGGCTCACGTCTAACTGGCTGCTTGGCTCAAGTGGTGGCCGGTGGCTGGTGGGAAGGGTGACCTCGCCATAAGGAGGTGGCGAGGTCACATGTACCATGCTATTTACATACCCTGCATGTAGGTGGGAAGGGTGACCTCGCCATAAGGAGGTGGCGAGGTCACATGGTCCATGCAATAAACGTGAAGTGCATGCTATCCATGCATGGTTAAAATAATTTAGGGGTTAGGTAAATGTTTTAGGCTTTTGGTATTGGTTTAGGGTTTAGGGTATGTGTTGGGTTTAGGGTTCGAGGCTCATTTGTGGTTTAGAGGCGAGGTCACATGGGCCATGCAATATACGTGAAGTGCATGATGTCCATGCATGGTTAAAATAATTTAGGAGTTAGGTAAATGTTTAAGGTTTTGGCATTGCTTTAGGGTTTAGGGTATGTGTAGAGTTTAGGGTTTGAGGCTCATTTGCGGTTTAGAAGTTTTTAGGCGGATCTTTTTGGACGTTAATTCAAATCTAATATAAATTTAATATAATTTGATTGTAAAAAATTCAATCATGAATTTTCATTTAACTTTTTTTTCAATTTAATTTTTTTTGCGAAAATAAAAATGAAGAATCTTTTAACAATACATACATAAATATTTTACAGACAAAATTTATACTCGTCTATTAATAATACATATATATTTTATAGACAAAGATGAAGATTAATATTTGTCGGGGTTTTAAATTTGAATATTTTTAGGTTTTGATTTTTTTCATTTCATGTGTTTCAAAATTTAAAAAAAGTTAAAAATTATTTAGATAGGAATTCAATTGAATTAATTGTTTAAATCGATTTAAGCCTAATACCAGTCAATAGTTCGAATATTTTTTCATTAGTTCGAATATGAACTGTAAAAAAGTAAAGGTTAATTAATTATTTTAGTTCAATTAATAACTGTAAAAAAGGAAGGCTTAGTTCGAATATTCAAATATTTATTTTTTTGTAAAATATATTACGTAAACACAAATTGCAAAATTGAAGGAGATAAAAAAAGAACTTGCATTAACACAAATTGCAAATTACATTAGTTTGATGGTCCGACATGATAGTTTGAAAGATTGTGTTTGTTCGGACATTTGGTTCTATTATGACCTAGTGCCCTACAAAGAGTACAATGCTTAACTAGAACCCCCCTCTCTATTATTCTCCGCATCATCCATATTCGTATAAATTTGAGTGGACTTCGGTCGACCCTTCAACTTTCTACGAAGCTCTGGATTTGGTAACCATTCTTCGTATATTGGCTCTACCGGCCAATAGTCTTTGTTCGGGATCGTGTTAAACTGATTTCTGTAAATATTTGTAATATTCTCCAGCTTATAACATTGATCCGCAAATTCATAAGGGTCGAGACGGAAATGCAAGCATGCGGCGTGTGCGTGAGAGCAGGGGTATCTAAATGCTTGGAATGCACCGCAATCACACCATCTCCGAGAAAGGTTTATAGTGTACATTTTGTGCTCACCTCGGACCTTAGCTTCAACCGTAAATTGATAACCATCTGGGTCGTGTGACACCCCCAACCCGGGCCGGGAGGCGAGGGCGTCGCCGGAGGTCGGAAAACAGACAAACGGAACATATCAGACAATTGCGGAAGCATTTCGGAAAACATGATATTATTTTAATCAGTATTTCATATTAATGCGCACGCGGAAGATGGGCTAACTAAAACTTAAACATACTTTCTCTTAATCTTGTTACTAATTTCGGGCCAATTTAAAACTTTTATTTTTATTATCATTTTACTAATGCAATTAAGCCATAATGTCGAACACTTAATTAACCGATTACATGCCATTCGAAAACCCTTAATTAAATGGTCTAGGTGATTTCGAATTAATCCAAAATTACCAAATATTTAAGCAAGCCAATTTTCATGCAACACATAATAGATTTCAATTTCATATCATGGCATTTGATTTCATTTACTTAGGACTTACAAAATAACATAGCTTATATGCCCCTAAACATGTCAAGCTATCGACTATGGACAACAAAAAGGGTCGATACAACCACTAGCTTGACTTACATTTTATACACAAAATAATGAGGCTATCTACTTAGATACAAAACATGATTCTAGCCTCCTAACCAAGCATCACGGAGCATGTAATTTCAAACACCATTTCAAACTTAAGTTACGACCAAATAAAACAAAACGGATCCTGAGACAGACTTCAAAGCCACCATCTAGGAGTCTAAAGATAAGACTTAGATCGTACATATTTCAGAACTGTGAACTTGAGAACTTGATAACCTTGATCCAATGAAAGCTAGCTTTAGGGTCTGAGCTATCCTGCTAAGGTTGGGAAGAAGAAAACAACGGAGCGGTAAGTACAAAAAGTACTTAGCGAGGTAATGCTAAAACTAATTCATTCTTGAGCTTTAGCGTGATCAAGCATTGAGGTTACTTAGCTAGGTTTATTAACAATTCGGTATTCACCCAACTAAGCTCACATAAAATTCATACACATGGCATCATACATGTCATATCAACATTCATAGCATATGCTCAAATACATAGCATATCACATGCTTGCACATAATTCGATCAATAGCATAATTCAATCCAATTTCAGCATACTCAATATCATACTTAGCAATTGAATAAATCAAGATCTCATGCTAACCATACATAGCATATTTAACTTATCAATCGAATTCACAAATCCAACATAGCCTATCATTCGAATGACCTCAAATTATCATTCAAAAATCAGAATTTCTCATTTCATAATCACATACATTCGAATAGGGTTATTACCCAAATTTCACATAATCGAACTTGTAAGCATTTCATATGCTTCATATCATAGTCGGATAGGACCAATGTCCACATATCATAGCACTTCATTTCATAACATATTCGGAAAGGATCAATGTCCACATAGCATAACATTTCATATCATATCATATCATGTTAAGTCACATAATTTTTTATCCACTTCATAAGCTTAATTAACTTAGCAAGTTCCATTCAATTCATGCACTTCATATCACATGGAAATTCATTTCATTTCTTTAATATGGTTTCATAGCTCAAACATTTAATTTAACGTTTTGCCCATGGTAGAATAGTCGTAACAGAAATTCGTCATCGGAAGGGTAATCACACATATCGGAGTTTTTTTGCCCGTGGCAACGTCATAAATTGCACAAAGCAATATCAAAGGGGATGCCCATAGCATCGTGTGTCTCGAACAACAATCAAGATCACACATCTTATCAAAAGTACACAAAGTACTATCAAAGATTGCACAAAGCAATATCGGAGGGTGAGCTCAAACTCTAGGCATGCCGTTCTTATCTAGAACGTCCAAACGACCAAGGGTGAAATCTTGTTAAGTGATTAGTCCATTAATTCATTTCATGAACATTTTTCAGAATTTACTTTGCATGCTCATTCGATCATAACATCATGCATGGCAGCAACATCATTCATACATAACATATGCATTTTCAAGCATATCATAATCATATCATAGGGCAGTCCACATATTCATTTTATCAAATATGATCAAGAATCCATTTCATGCTTTTCTATCATACAATCATTCACATGGGCAGTCCACATTTGCACATACTTAATCAATTATCAAAATCCAAATCGACATAAAATTCATGGCATTTAGCATCATATAAAACAGCCCACATATCTCACACAATCAAACATATACCACAAATTTCAATCATGCATCCAAATTCCTTTATAACTTCTTCCCTTACTAAACACATTACCGGATAGCATTTAGTCCAATTTCATGCATATAAAATATAAATTACAGAAAATTAAAGCGGTTCGGACACTAGTCCCAACCCTAAGACAAAATTACACTCACGATCCTTAAGCTTGATCTCGAATTGAGATGCCTTTGCTTCTTCCTTTCGAACGATCGATCCTAGCTTCCTCCGAAGTTTCTTCGCTATTCCGATCTTAACTCTCAACATTAAACAAATACACTATATTAGGAAGCAATTCAACCATAACTACTTCACAATTCAAGCATGAACTCCAAATTTCAATTCTGACTTTTTCATTAAACTAGTTCGAGGACTAGTTAGCGTTTTATCATAACTTTTTAATTACTAATCCAAAATTAACATATCATATACCGTTGGAAAGGTATTAAACTCAAATTTTCAGTAACATTAACCTAATATTTATCTTATTCGGATTAATACAGTTTATTACTTATTTATACTCATTTCGACAATTCTGGACAGCATGCACTGCCCGACTTTAAAAATTCATATCTTTCGATTTACATACTGAAATTTAGTTCCGTTTTCTCTCAATTATTCTAGACATATCAAAGTTTATACAGTATAAAGTTCAGCTTCAAATACCCTATATTCGTTTTTTGGTGAATTTCCAAAGTTACTGTTTTTACGTTGAACACCACTGGATCGATTTCTTAATTTATACTTTAGCTCGAACATACACTTAACTACATACTTGAATCTAAATTTCCTTCATGGTATGACTTATTCTACTTTTCCATGGTATTTTTACAGTCCATGTAAATTTCCAATTTCAACATTTAGGCATGCAAATTACCGATTTCTTCAAATCAGTCCCCAATCTTCACAAATTTTGATTTCATGACCATCTTTAGTTCTAATCAAAATATCATCTTTCTAATTCATTTTTCCAGCAACCATTAACTTTTATAACAAAATATTCATTCCTTGACAAATTTCTCCTAGTAAAAATTTTCAGATTTAATTCTTAGCAAACTTTCCAAAAGCTCAAGATTTTATATTTCTTTCAAAACAGTCCCCTTTTTACTCTATTCATGTGTTCTTGAAAAGTTTTCACATTTTTCCATATTTTATCTTGTTATTTCATTCAAAACTCATATATCTTCATGTTCATATAAATCTTAGGTTTACATGCATGATTTTTAACTCAACCGAAAACTACAAAGAGTAGGAGACTTACTTTCTTTAATCTCTTGACAACATTAGCTACTTTCTTCAATATCCTAGCTTAATCCTCCTTCATGCAACCGAAAATTTCACAAATTTTTGCTCTCAAAATGGTTGACTATTGAGCTTCTCTCCTCCCCCATATTTTCCCTTTCTTCACGGCAAAGAAGAGCAAAATGAGGAAGGAAGACAAGCTTCCATCATATGTTTGATTTGATAGCTCTTCAATTTACCTATAAGCCCTTTTTACTAATTCTTTTATCCTTAATTTACTAAGGGCAGCCCCAAGGATAATTTATCTTTGACATGAAATTTTTACTATTTAAAGGTCTTTTAATTTAATCACTAAATTGCTTTGTTACAAGCTTTATTAAGTTTTATCAATTTCATCCGATTTTTAAGGAGTATAATGTTATTTAATTTCTTTTCGTATTCTTTTAATTCCACACTTTAAATCTAGACATCACTAATTCAATTTCATTAGTTTACCAATCGGTTAGACTAATTGATTCGAATCTAATTTCCTTTCTAAACCGAATTGGTGCACTAATTGCCCAATTGAGGACTTTAGGGACCAAATTGCATAATTCACAAATTCACAAGCTCAATTGCTTCTAAGAATAAATAAAATAATTAAATTCTACGACTATAAATTCTATGACGGAAATGCGGGTGTTACAATTCCCTCATCCTTAAAGAAAGAATTCGCCCTCGAATTCTTACCTGAACTGAATAAATGAGGATATTGCTTTCGCATCGTATCCTCGGGTTCCCATGTTTCTTCTGTGACATTATGATTCTTCCAGAGAATTTTAACAAGAGGGACACTCTTGTTACGAAGCCTTTTAATTTCTCGATCGAGAATCTGAACAGGTTCCTCTTCATAGAAGAGGTCAGGATTAAGTTCAACTTCTTCTGGTTCGAGAATGTGAGACGGATCGGATCGATAACGCCTTAACATAGAAACATGAAAGACATTATGAATCTTATCGAATTCAGGAGGTAGTGCAAGGCGATAAGCTACAGGACCAATTCTCTCAATTACTTCGAACGGTCCAATGAAACGCGGACTAAGTTTTCCTTTCTTGTCGAAACGAAAAACTTTCTTCCACGGAGAAACTTTAAGAAATACTTTGTCTCTGATCTCATATTGGATGTCCCTACGCTTCAGATCAGCGTATGACTTCTGCCTATCAAAAGCTTGTTTCAATCGGGAATGAATGATTTGAACTTGCTCTTCAGTTTCCTGAAGCAGTTGAGGTCCTAAAACCTTATTGTCTCCGAGTTCAGACCAACACAAAGGAGTTCGGCATTTTCTTCCATACAGTGCTTCAAAAGGAGCCATCTGAATAGAAGACTGATAGCTATTGTTATAAGCGAACTCAATTAACGGCAGAGATTTCTCCCAATTCTTACCGAAATCGATAATACAAGCTCTAAGCATATCTTCAAGAATTTGAATTACTCGTTCAGATTGTCCGTCACTTTGAGGATGAAATGCTGTGCTAACATTCAGCTTAGTTCCAAGAGCCTTATGTAGAGCTTTCCAGAATCGAGCTGTAAATCGAAGGTCTCGATCTGAAACAATAGAAGTTGGAACTCCGTGTAAACGGATAACTTCTCGAACATACAGTTCTGCTAAGGTCTCAAGACTATAATTCATTCGCACCGGAATGAAATGTGCTGATTTAGTGAAACGATCAACGATCACCCAGACAACATCACACTTTCTAGGTGAGTCAGGAAGAACGGTTACAAAATCCATCGTAATCCGTTCCCATTTCCATTGTGGAAATTCAAGAGGCTAAAGTAATCCAGTAGGAGCACGATGTTCAGCTTTGACTCGCTGACAATTCAGACATCTCGATACAAAGTCATTGATAGCCGATTTCATTCCAGACCACCAATACAAGGGCTTGAGATCCTTGTACATCTTAACAGATCCAGGGTGGATTGAAAAAGAACTTTGATGTGCTTCTTGCAGAATTTCAGCTCGTAATTCCTTATTATTAGGAACACAAATCCGATCTTTGAAATATAGAAGACCATTTGACTTGACAGAAAAGTCAGAATTAGACTCAAGCTTAGACAAGATTCTCTGAAGTTCCGGATCAACTTGCTGGAGTTCTTTGATTCTAGAAATCAGAACAGATTGAACTTGGAGTTCGTTCAGATAATTCCGAGCTTTACATAGTCGAAAATGAGCATTGATGGCCAAAGAAGCTATGAACAAACAAATCAAAGATATTACTTGGAAAGTAAGACACTATTCGAATGATTTAGAGAATTTTCAAGATTGAACATTTTTAGATTTTGAGAATTTCGAAAGACGTACCGAGGTTCGGTTTCTGACTCAGAGCATCGGCAACCACGTTAGCTTTTTCTAGGATGGTAGTCGATGGTCAGATCATAATCCTTGAGTAGTTCCAACCACCTTCTTTGTCTAAGATTCAGATCTTTCCGAGTAAGCAAGTACTTTAGACTTTTGTGATCGGTGTGTTGCGTGTAAAAGAGTCTATCGCAATTGAGTGCAAGTGTACACGTCGCAAGTAATAAAGTGATACGAAGTATCGGATATCGTCTCCACAGGGATTGGGCTAATAGCTTCACCTTAGTTTACTGCACGAAAGTAAAGGAAATATTTGAGAAAGTTGTCACGATAATAATAAAGTAAAAGTAAATAAAAGAGTAGAAATATCAAGATAGAGATAATGGGCTGGTATTGAATTGCTCAGTAGTGCAGGTATTGTAATGCTTAGGAACTTCAGTTCTGTCGTTGCGCCTGTCGCGGCAGCACCTGTCGCGGCAGCAGTCCGTTGGTCGTCGCGGCAGCAAACACACCAACTCAGTACTCCAAGTTTGGCAAGAATCCCAGATCTGCCTTGGCCTATCCCTAGGTCCAAGTCTGTCGATGATCACGTCTTTGATGATACCTCCCGGCGTGAATCGAAGGATGAACACCGATGTGTATGAATTCTTCTTTAGCCACTTAACCTTGCCCTATCCCTAGGCACAAGATAGTTCAACTATAAACTAGAGAACTTGCTCTTATTTCTTTCGTATACTTAACTCTCCCGATGCTAAGTAAATGGATAACCTCACAATGCTCTCTCGATGCTCTTGCAAGATATTAATAACTAAAATAAGAGAACTTGAAGTTTATTTTATTGAACTTGGAAAATCCTAAAACAAAACAACCCTTGCAACTACTTTACAAATCAACCCGTGGCCCTAGGGGGTTTTAGAACATATCGACGGCGGGTAAACGGCGGAGGGTTTTTGGTTGTCGGTTTGAAGGGAAATCGGCTATGGGTTATGGGATATGATCTAGGTTAAAATACATGCCCTTATATAAGCTTTGGGCTCAAGTATTCTAAGTTAACAAGGATTACAACTTTAATTAAAAGTATGATTCTAATAAAGACTTTATCTTCAAGGATCCTACTTTTCAGCCGTCCTCCTTGTTTCTTGGGATTTTCTCTCCTTGAGCTTTGGGCTTGACATATCTTTTGATCCGGGGCTTGGAAAAATATTTGGTTTTCACACGACAGACGAGCGTAATTTTCTCTATCTATCGAGGTCCACTTTGCTTTTTCTCCACTAACTTGTTGTCGTCCTCTGCTGTCACGGCAGCACCATGGCAGCATCGTCCTCCTTGTCTGCTTGTTCAGTTCAGCTCTTCAGCTTATCTGCCCTGCACCCGCCTTCTCCGTCTACTATGGCAGCAACCTGCAAAATCAGCCATATTTTAGTAGAATCTGTGCCTTTAATATATTTGTGATGTTTTGCTGTAAACTAACCTAAACGCAATGCAATGATGCTTGAATGCAGCAGAAATATGGGTTAAAAAGGGTGTAAATAATAGAACTTTTACACACTCAACACGGTGAATAGCTTACACTTCTCACCGTACAAATAATGCCGCCAAATTTTCAGTGCAAAAACAATGGCTGATAACTCAAGATCATGAGTTGGATAGTTTAGCTCGCGAGGCTTAAGTTGTCAAGAAGCGTATGCAATCACATCACCTTCCTGCATCAAAACACATCCAAGGCCGGAATGTGATGCATCACTGTAAACAACAAATTCTTTTCCGGACTCAGGCTGAATGAGAACAGGAGAACAAGTCAAGGCTTGTTTAAGCTGATCAAAACTTCTTTGTTGTCCTTCGGACCACTTAAATGGTTCACTCTTTCTAAGCAATTTGGTTAGCGGTGCAGCAATTACCGAAAATCCTTTTACAAATCTCCGATAATATCTAGCTAAACCAAGGAAACTTCAGACCTCGCTTACATTGCTCGGAGTTCGCCATTCAAGAATTGACTGAATTTTCTTAGAGTCAACTTTGATTCCTTCGGCTGAGATAACATGTCCGAGGAAAGATACTTCTGAAAGCCAGAATTCACATTTAGTGAACTTAGCGAATAACTGATTTTCTCGGAGTGTTTGGAGTACAATCCGAAGATGTTGAGCATGTTCTTCTCTATTACGAGAATAGACCAGAATATCGTCAATGAACACGACAACAAACTTGTCAGGATGAGGCTTGAATACTCGATTCATCAAATCCATGAATGCATCAGGGGCGTTCGTTAACCCGAATGGCATCACCAGAAATTCATAATGACCATAACGAGTTCTGAAAGCAGTTTTGGGTATATCTTCATCTTTCACCCTCATCTGATAATATCCGGATCGAAGGTCAATTTTAGAGAATACACCAACATCTTTCAGCTGATCAAACAGATCTTCAATTCGGGGCAATGGATACTTGTTCTTGATAGTGACTCTGTTCAATTGCCGGTAATCAATGCAAAGTCGCATTGTTCCGTCTTTCTTTTTCACAAAAAGAACAGGAGCACCCCAGGGAGAAGTGTTGGGTCGAATGAAACCCTTATCTTCTAATTCTTGAATTTGCTTCTTTAGTTCTTGCAATTCAATTGGTGCCATACGATAGGGCGTAATGGACACATGATTAGTTCCAAGCTGAACTTCAATTTTGAACTCAACTTCTCGAATTGGAGGAAGTCCAGGGAGTTCCTCAGGAAAAACATCAACAAATTCAGATACAACAGACATTTCTGTTAAGCCAAAATCTAATTCGTCTTGCAAGGCCATAGCAGCAAAAATAGATGTTGGTTTCCTGTCAATTAGTAGAATTGATTCTTTTCCTAATCCCCTTAAGTACAGTCTTTTATTCTGACAATCAATCCAGGCTTCATGTCTACTCAACCAGGCTAACCCTAGTATTAGGTCAAACTCACATTTAGGTAGAACATACAGATCACAGGGAAAAGGTACATTTCGAATAGAGACAAGGCTATTCTTACAGATCAGGTTGATTGGTAAGTAACCTCCTATAGGGTTTGAGACAATTAACCCAGTTTTAACAAATTTAGGCTTTAACTGTAACTTGTCGATCAAGTGAGAACAAACAAAAGAATGAGTTGATCCTGAATCAATTAAAGCATAAATAGGAGTAAGGTTTAGTTTAACCGTACCCGCAATAACATCCGGAGACTCTTCCTCATCCTTGCCACGAATATGATAGACTCGAGCTGGAGCTCGTGATTCCTGATGTGTGGTGGCTTTCGACTGATTGCTTCTGCCTTTGCCCTGATTCCCAGACTGAGCTTGTCTAATATTCTTGTTCCGATTGGATTGCACATGACTCGAATTAGCAGAGTTTTGAGTAGGAGCTTGATCTCTCATCACTGGACAGTCTCTGATATAGTGGTCACTTCTGCCACAAGCAAAACATAAGTTGGCCTGCTTTCGGCACTGGCCAGAATGTGATTTCTGACAATGCTGACAAACGGCAACCCTTTCTGAATTCCCAGGGCTGTTAACATATATGACTGGAACAGAAAGTCTCCTCACAAAATGAGGCTTCGGTGTGAAGTCACTACGAGGTGCTGGATTATACGAAGAAGTACCTTCTTTAAAGCTTCTAGACTTCTTTGATTTCCAGTGAGACTTGTCATCACTCTTACGCTTCTTATCATGACGGTAACCGCTTTTCCTCTTTTCTGCGGTCCAAAACTTGGATTTCGTAGCAATGGCTCGATTTACGAGAGTTTGAAAGTCCGTGATATCCAGGGTGGTAAACATCGGACTCAGCTTATCATTTAGACCATCAATGAACATACGACACTTTTCTTTCTCTGACTTGATGTACTCAGAACCATACTTGCAGTACTTACAGAAATCAGCCACGTACTGCTCTATTGGGCGTCCCGCTTGCTTCAAATGGAAGAAACGCTTTCTTCGATCGGCCAGGTACTGTTCACTGATGTATTTCTTCTTGAATTCGTCTACAAAGAATTTCCAGTTCACAGATTCAACTGGAACAGTTAGTGTTGTAGTTTCCCACCAGTTCAAGGCTTCATCAGCAAGTAAGGCAACAACGCATTCGAGCTTATGCTCATCGGAGCACTGAAGTTGCTTAGTCAATATATGAGTAGTTCTTTCTAACCAATACTCAGCTTCTTCAGGCTTCTCTTCAATAGAGCCTGCAAAAGTATAGGCTCGGTGCTGAGCAAGCTTTTCAATAGGAGCTCTGCTAGGGGCAGCAACTACCGGAGCAGGTTGTTCATGTCTCATGTTCGTCAAAAGCTGATCGAACATTTATTTCATGCTCAGAAGACAATCTCTTTGAACATTCTGAACAATCGGATTGTCAGTGTTCGTCTGAGGCTGAACAGGAGATTGTTGTCGAGTGTTATCTGGTACAGGAGGGTTCTCCTTATCCGGAGGGTTTTCTTTCATACGAACACTATCCCCTTCACTTGAGGATTCTCGAGGACTTTCATCGTCTCGAGCTAAATGTGTCTCTTTCATTCTAATTCAGATCAAACAAAATTCAAGTTAGGATCAAGTCACAAGTAACAATATGTATGATCCCTAGGTGGCTTGACTCAACTAATGACGCACACAGAACACATTCGAGGTCTATAGGACCTATTACCTAAAACGCTATGATACCAAAACAAATGTGACACCCCCAACCCGGGCCGGGAGCCAAGGGCGTCGCCGGAGGTCGGAAAACGGACAAACGGAACATATCAGACAATTGCGGAAGCATTTCGGAAAACATGATATTATTTTAATCAGTATTTCATATTAATGCGCACGCGGAAGATAAGCTAACAAAAACTTAAACATACTTTCTCTTAATCTTGTTACTAATTTTAGGGCCAATTTAAAACTTTTATTTTTATTATCATTTTACTAATGCAATTAAGCCATAATGTCGAACACTTAATTAACCGATTACATGCCATTTGAAAACCCTTAATTAAATGGTCTAGGTGATTTCGAATTAATCCAAAATTACCAAATATTTAAGCAAGCCAATTTTCATGCAACACATAATAGATTTCAATTTCATATCATGGCATTTGATTTCCTTTACTTAGGACTTACAAAATAACATAGCTTATATGCCCCTAAACATGTCAAGCTATCGACTATGGACAACAAAAAGGGGTCGACACAACCACTAGCTTGACTTACATTTTATACACAAAATAATGAGGCTATCTACTTAGATACAAAACATGATTCTAGCCTCCTAACCAAGCATCACGGAGCATGTAATTTCAAACACCATTTCAAACTTAAGTTACGACCAAATAAAACAAAACGGATCCTGAGACAGACTTCAAAGCCACCATCTAGGAGTCTAAAGATAAGACTTAGATCGTACATATTTCAGAACTGTGAACTTGATAACCTTGATCCAACGAAAGCTAGCTTTAGGGTCCGAGCTATCCTGCTAAGGTTGGGAAGAAGAAAACAACGGAGCGGTAAGTATAAAAAGTACTTAGCGAGGTAATGCTAAAACTAATTCATTCTTGAGCTTTAGCGTGATCAAGCATTGAGGTTACTTAGCTAGGTTTATTAACAATTTGGTATTCACCCAACTAAGCTCACATAAAATTCATACACATGGCATCATACATGTCATATCAACATTCATAGCATATGCTCGAATACATAGCATATCACATGCTTGCACATAATTCGATCAATAGCATAATTCAATCCAATTTCAGCATACTCAATATCATACTTAGCAATTGAATAAATCAAGATCTCATGCTAACCATACATAGCATATTTAACTTATCAATCGAATTCACAAATCCAACATAGCCTATCATTCGAATGACCTCAAATTATCATTCAAAAATCAGAATTTCTCATTTCATAATCACATACATTCGAATAGGGTTATTACCCAAATTTCACATAATCGAACTTGTAAGCATTTCATATGCTTCATATCATAGTCGGATAGGACCAATGTCCACATATCATAGCACTTCATTTCATAACATATTCGGAAAGGATCAATGTCCACATAGCATAACATTTCATATCATATCATATCATGTTAAGTCACATAATTTTTTATCCACTTCATAAGCTTAATTAACTTAGCAAGTTCCATTCAATTCATGCACTTCATATCACATGGAAATTCATTTCATTTCTTTAATATGGTTTCATAGCTCAAACATTTAATTTAACGTTTTGCCCATGGTAGAATAGTCATAACAGAAATTCAAGCCATCAGAAGGGTAATCACACATATCGGAGTTTTGTTGCACGCGGCAACATCATAAATTGCACAAAGCAATATCAAAGGGGATGCCCATAGCATCGTGTGTCTCGAACAGCAATCAAGATCACACATCTTATCAAAAGTACACAAAGTACTATCAAAGATTGCACAAAGCAATATCGGAGGGTGAGCTCAGACTCTAGGCATGTCGTTCTTATCTAGAACGTCCAAACGACCAAGGGCGAAATCTTGTTAAGTGATTAGTCCATTAATTCATTTCATGAACATTTTTCAGAATTTACTTTGCATGCTTATTCGATCATAACATCATGCATGGCAGCAACATCATTCATACATAACATATGCATTTTCAAGCATATCATAATCATATCATAGGGCAGTCCACATATTCATTTTATCAAATATGATCAAGAATCCATTTCATGCTTTTCTATCATACAATCATTCACATGGGCAGTCCACATTTGCACATACTTAATCAATTATCAAAATCCAAATCGACATAAAATTCATGGCATTTAGCATCATATAAAACAACCCACATATCTCACACAATCAAACATATACCACAAATTTCAATCATGCATCCAAATTCCTTTATAGCTTCTTCCCCTACTAAACACATTACCGGATAGCATTTAGTCCAATTTCATGCATATAAAATATAAATTACAGAAAATTAAAGCGGTTTGGACACTAGTCCCAACCCTAAGACAAAATTACACTCACGAAATTACACTCACGATCCTTAAGCTTGATCTCGAATTGAGATGCCTTTGCTTCTTCCTTTCGAACGATCGATCCTAGCTTCCTCCGAAGTTTCTTCGCTATTCCGATCTTAACTCTCAACATTAAACAAATACACTATATTAGGAAGCAATTCAACCATAACTACTTCACAATTCAAGCATGAACTCCAAATTTCAATTCCGACTTTTTCATTAAACTAGTTCGAGGACTAGTTAGCGTTTTAATCATAACTTTTTAATTACTAATTCAAAATTAACATATCATATACCGTTGGAAAGGTATTAAACTCAATTTTTCAGTCACATTAACCTAATATTTTTATCTTATTTGGATTAATACAGTTTATTACTTATTTATACTCATTTCGGCAATTCTGGACAGCATGCACTGCCCGACTTTAAAAATTCATATCTTTCGATTTACATACTGGAATTTAGTTCTGTTTTCTCTCAATGATTCTAGACATATCAAAGTTTATACAGTATAAATTTCAGCTTCAAATACCCTATATTCGATTTTTGGTGAATTTCCAAAGTTACTGTTTTTACGTTGAACACCACTGGACCGATTTCTTAATTTATACTTTAGCTCGAACATACACTTAACTACATACTTGAATCTAAATTTCCTTCATGGTATGACTTATTCTACTTTTCCATGGTATTTTTACAGTCCATGTAAATTTCCAATTTCAACATTTAGGCATGCAAATTACCGATTTCTTCAAATCAGTCCCCAATCTTCACAAATTTCGATTTCATGACCATCTTTTGTTCTAATCAAAATATCATCTTTCTAATTCATTTTTCCAGCAACCATTAACTTTTATAACAAAATATTCATTCCTTGACAAATTTCTCCTAGTAAAAATTTTCAGATTTAATTCTTAGCAAACTTTCCAAAAGCTCAAGATTTTATATTTCTTTCAAAACAGTCCCCTTTTTACTCTATTCATGTGTTCTTGAAAAGTTTTCACATTTTTCCATATTTTATCTTGTTATTTCATTCAAAACTCATATATCTTCATGTTCATATAAATCTTAGGTTTGCATGCATGATTTTTAACTCAACCGAAAACTACAAAGAGTAGGAGACTTACTTTCTTTAATCTCTTGACAACATTAGCTACTTTCTTCAATATTCTAGCTTAATCCTCCTTCATGCAACCGAAAATTTCACAAATTTTTACTCTCAAAATGGCTGACTATTGAGCTTCTCTCCTCCCCCATATTTTCCCTTTCTTCACGGCAAAGAAGAGCAAAATGAGGAAGGAAGACAAGCTTCCATCATATGTTTGATTTGATAGCTCTTCAATTTACCTATAAGCCCTTTTTACTAATTCTTTTATCCTTAATTTACTAAAGGCAGCCCCAAGGATAATTTATCTTTGACATGCAATTTTTACTATTTAAAAGTCTTTTAATTTAATCACTAAATTGCTTGTTACAAGCTTTATTAAGTTTTATCAATTTCATCCGATTTTTAAGGAGTATAATGTTATTTAATTTCTTTTCGTATTCTTTTAATTCCACACTTTAAATCTAGACATCACTAATTCAATTTCATTAGTTTACCAATCGGCTAGACTAATTGATTCGAATCTAATTTCCTTTCTAAACTGAATTGGTGCACTAATTGCCCAATTGAGGACTTTAGGGACCAAATTGCATAATTCACAAATTCACAAGCTCAATTGCTTCTAAGAGTAAATAAAATAATTAAATTCTACGGCTATAAATTCTAGGACGGAAATGCGGGTGTTACAGGTCGAATGTTTTGACTCTCATAGAGGTGGCTTTGGCTTGAAGTTCGAGCATTTTTTTTGTAGGGTTTCAGACCAACTGAACTCGTTGTTTATCCGGGCGTTCACTTCCTGGCCTTTGTCGGCCCACACTTTACCCAATTTGAAATAAGTCTCCCACACAATGCTTGCAATTGAGAGATGACGTGTTCCTTTAAGCACTGCGTTTATAGCCTCTGCAAGGTTCGTTGTCATATGGCCATAACGTCGACCTTCATCATATGCTTGTGCCCATCTTTCTATGGGTATGTCGTTTGCAAAATCAAAAACATTCGGACCATACCGCTTCAACCTATTTATCCTCGAGACAAATTTTGGTTGAAGTAGTTCGTACCCTATTAAAAAGAAATTAAATAAGTCAACATGACAAGTTTAAAAGATTTACATTAACTATTTTTTATAAACAACAAATAAGAACTTACCCGCGTTATAAATCTCACTTCGGATTTGATTGTTTCTTAAACGCTGCTTCGCATTTGACGCAATATGCCGGATACAATAGGCTGGATATGCATGTGGAGGCTTCCATAAACTGTTATCTCTGTCAATTACTGATAACAACGTAGTCCCCCTATCAGAAATCATCCAATTCCCATCTTCCTTCACTACATGGTTGCGTAGATGCTTCAAAAAGAATCCTCATCCTTCCGCGTCTTCTTTTTCAACAATGGCAAAGGCAATTGGGAATATATTACTGTCTCCATCTTGTGCAACGACCACGAGTAATATATGACCGTACTTCTCATAAAGCCAAGTATCATCCACTTGAATCATGTGTTTACAGAATGGAAATCCTTCGATGCACGCATTGAACGCCCAAAACAACTTACTGAATATTCTTTTACCACGGAGTATTTCGCCTTGTGCGTTGACCGCGACCTTTGTTTCGTATCCCACCTGGGTTCCTGGGATGAATATTTGCATTGCTCGTAAAAGAGATGGTAGCTCATTATATGAGGTATCCCAATCACCATACACTTGCGCCATCGCCTTCTGCTTTGCCATCAACGCCTTGTAGTAAGATGGACTATATCCAAGAAGACCCCAGGTTGATGCCACTAAGACTGCAATCGAAATTCTTGGGTTTTGTTCCACCAATCCCTTAGTGTAAAGACAAATTAGATCAGAGTTTAAATTAATGTGATCTTGGGATAAAACTCTATTCGAACATGTGTGCTCATCAATGAACCGTGTCACCACCCAGTTGTCAGTCCTCTTCTTGTATGAAGCTCTTACCCACCAAGGACAGTTGCTCTTCCAATTTATACACTTTACACAATATGTAGTTTGATTGGACTCATTAACAATACATGATGTATGGCGTTTGACGCAGTACTCTTGAATTTCCAACTGGGCAGCTTTTTTGTGTCAAATTCAGCTCTCAATACAAATTCTCCAAACTCGGAATGCGATGAAGAACCAAACACATGAGCTTGATGTTCAGCATCAGGCATTGCAGAATAGTCGACCTCATACATATGAGCTGCTGGAGCTTTATATGCTTGATAAACTGGTTGCGCTTGTTCGGGCTCCGGTTGAACATAACCCCAAGCTGGCTGGTTATTTCCCAACCCGAGCTTAGCAACAGCCGCGGCCCAAACATCATCTTCAACATCAATATCGTTGCCCATTGACACATCTGCCATAATAGCCTCAACATCATCCATGTCGAGTAACTGTACGTCGTCATCTTCCATAGGAACAATATTTTCTTCATCATCACTGAAGTCTGCAAGTGATTCGCCAAAACGACCGACTAAGGGTTCGATGTCCCAATTTGTTGATGAACTCATTCTCTTAAAAATTTGAAGTAATCGAACAAAACAATATGCTCCAACAACTGTGATTAACTCTCTCAAATTTTCAATATCAAAAATTTTATCTTCTCTCTTCTCCCTTCTCAAGTGGCAAAACTAAATATATAGATGAAAAACAATTTCTGAATATTTTTGCACACAAACTCTAAAAGTTAACATGGAATATTTTTACAAATATTAATACTATATCAAATATATTTTCTGAATATTTTCGCACACAAACTCTAACAAAAGTTATTAGTCCCTACCCAACCCTGCCACCCCTAAACTCTGTTACCCCTACCCTACATGCATGCATGCCAACCCCACCCACGTGAACCCACCCACGGCCACGCCATGTGCTTATGGCGTGGTCATAGCTGCCACCCCTCTATCCATGCCACCTCGTGAACCCTAAACCCCGCCACCCCTACTCTGTATGCATGCATACCAACCCCAAACCCACCCACGTGAATAAAGCTGACCGCGTCATATGCTTATGGCGTGGTCACAACCCCTAAACCTTATCCCCCTACAAGAGGCAGACTGCCACCCCATGAACCCTAAACCCTGCCACCCCTACCCTACATGCATGCATGCAACCCCAAACTCACCCACATGAATAAAACTGACCACGCCATGTGCTTATGGCATGGTCACAACTTCTAAACCCTATTCCCCTACAAGAGGTAGACTGCCACCCCGTGAACCCTAAACCCTACCTCCCCTACCCTGCATGCATGCCAACCCAAACCCACCCACGTGAATAAAGCTGACCACGCCATGTGCTTATGGCGTGGTCACAACCCCTAAACTATATCCCCCTACAAGAGGCAGACTGCCACCCCGTGAACCCTAAACCCTGCCACCCCTACCCTACATGCATGCCAACCCCAAACCCCACCATGTGAATAAAGCTGACCACGCCATGTGCTTATGGCGTGGTCACAACCCCTAAACCTATCCCCCTGCAAAAGGCAGACTGCCACCCCGTGAACCCTAAACCTTGCTACCCCTACCCTGCATGCATGCATGCCAACCCCAAACCCACCCACATAAATAAAGCTGACCACGCCATGTGCTTATGGCATGGTTACAACCCGTAAACCCTATCCCCCTACAAGAGGCAGACTGCTCCTCTGACGCACGACCACCAGCCCGTGAACCCACAGTGACCTCGCCATGTCTTTATGGCGTGGTCACATGCCCTCTGACACAGCTGCATGCATACCATGCATGGCAGCCCACGTGATAATAATTAAAGCTTTTTTTGTTCCTACCCCTATAAATATTCGATAGATGTTGTGTATTTTTGCAACTTGAGAAAGGAGAAGAGAAAATTTTTGTTGTTGAAATTACAAAGTTTTAGCACAAATCATAATTTCTGATTTCTATATTCGAATGGATTCCGAAAGAGTTTTGCTGTACCGTGACCACGAGCACATTTCCTCTCATATTCACGAAGAGGGGGTAAGTTGGGATCGTGTAATTTTTTTATTTACTACTATAATTTATGATTTAAAATTTCTTTATTTACGGTTTTTTTATATTTATAGGGTGTGGAGCATACTATCCGGCGTCGAAGACCGAAGATTAAGGAAGCTGATGAATGCATAGTTTATTTTCTGTAGCGTTCAGGTTTTTATAATGCTTCATTTCTCCGTGGATTTAAAATTATCCCTGGATTGATTACGGCGTTGATTGAACGGTGGAGACCAGAGACACACACATTTCATTTTCCATTTGGTGAATGCACAATAACTTTGGAGGATGTAGCACTACAACTTGGTGTGCCAACAAATGGGAAGCCTGTGGTTAGACAGAATAGCCGTCTAGCAGATGAACTTTGTTTGCAGTATCTGGACAAAATTCCTCCTTCAAATTGTGTGGACGGTCTTCGTATCAAGATTTCTTGGTTGCAACGAGAATTTATTTTAACAGATGAATCTGATGACCGAGAACTTGAGTGTGCAACTCGAGCGTATATACTCCAACTTATTGGCGAGGTATTGATGCCAGATACATCTGGTAATATGGTTCACACTCAGTATTTGCCGTTCTTGGAAAATTTTGACACAACTTCTACATACAGTTGGGGATCTGCAATATTGGCATTCTTGTACCATGAAATATGCAGAGTTTCAATAATGTATGGTTCGAGAAAGTTAACAGATATGAGTGGATGCCAAATCTTATTGCAGTCCTGGGCATGGTATAGACTGTCTTATCTAACGCCAATTGTAGAAGTACCGATGGAGTTTCCGCTTGCTGGAAGGTACTAATATTGTGATTACAGTTGTATATTAATTTTATTGATTAAATTTTTTTCTGCAAAGACTTAGAAATATATGTTTTAAATCTTAGCAGATGGAGACATAAGATGACAAATGCGGGTGTGGTGCACAACACTGTCAGAGAAACAAGACTAAAAATCCAAACAATAGGGAAAGATCAGGTATCATAATTTTATTTTTTGGCTTTTTTTTGGCTTTGTAATTTATTAAAGTAACATGTTTGTTTGTTTGTTTGTTTGTGTATGCATATTAATAATTGTGTTTTGCAGTTCTTTTGGTAGCCGTACGTGACTACCGCGATCTGGGACATTATGCCGCTAAATTTTCGGCAAATGTTATCAATGTGGGGTGCGGTTGTGCCTTTGATACATTTTTCTATTGTTGAGTTTCATTGCGCTGACAGAGTGTTGCGGCAGTTTAACTACCATTAACACATTCCTAGAGCTCTACCGCAACAAATTTATATTGTTCATAGGGGTCGATTCAACGAGAATTGGATTGCGAAGCAAGCGGAGTTCATCCAACTGTGGTGGGAAAGACGGAGGCATTGGGATGCCAACTTGAGTCCAATTCAACCTGATAATTTTGACTTTAATTTAGAGTAATATTCGTGGTTTTCATCAAATGAAAAATCGTTTATAGTACCTCTTGAAGAGGCAAATCAATGGCTTCAAGATCCACGGTGCTCAAGACGCGTACAACTATCATACGCATTTGGTCAGAGCTCTCATCAACCAAACTTGGAGGGTTCAACAAGTTTGTATTCTTCGGACCAATCTCAACCATAGTTTGGAGAAAGCTCATCTTATCAGTCTACTTACAACGATGATGAAGGATGCATTCCACAATTTCAGTATCCTCAAACACCTTCCATGGGAAGGTATGACTGTTGGTACTATGACATCCTTGTTGTCGACTACCACGATCAGTAGCTCGCCATTAGATTTGTAAGGCATGTATAGTACTCCACCTTCTATGCAAATGATGGGTGACCAATATGACAACGATGAGCAGACTCCGAATGAGCAGACTCCGATTCAAGAACGAAGACAAGTTCACCCCCCGGAGCGGTACGATCAAACATCATCCTTCCACCAGCAGGTGTTACCAAGGACCCGTAGGAAATAGATTATATTTATTTAATTGTTTGTAAATTATTTCTATTACGTTTTAAAAATTGAGTGTTTTTTTAATATTTTTTTTATATTTTTATGTTTTAGAATTAAGGTGTTTTTTATTGTAAAAGAGCACAATCTCCAACATTTATTTGTGTACGGGTTTAGGGTTTGAAATTTAAAAAACTTAAATTCATTAGATATCATCTTTTTAAACCCCACATATTTAATTTTAATTTTTTTTAACATTTATGAATCGGTCCTTCATATTTTTTTAATCTTTATGAATTGTGTTCACCTTGAGGTTTTGAAATTTGATATGTAGTCACTCTAAAAATATATATTTGAATCCATCTTGTGTGTGCTGGTATGGTTGCATGTAAATACTTATATAATCTATGGTTTTGATCAGAATTGAATTTGAAATAAATTTCAAACTTTATAGATAAACGAAATTTTTGCAAACTCTAAATGGAAAATTATAATACTAAATTTTTTTAATATAAATGAGAAAGAGTTTGAGGGCTTAGGGATGTAGGGTTATTATTTAAAATTTAGAGTTTAAGGTTTACTATTTTAGTGTTTATGTTTAGTAATTTAAATTTACATTATAAATATGCAGGCTCCTGTAAAACTTAATTTACACAACCTATGCACCACAAAATTGTAACATATTCAAAAAAAAGTATACCATATACAAATTTTAATAAATTTACCATAACCCATACACCCTAAACCCCAAACCCTAAACCATACTTACCATGCATGAACACTACGTAAAATGACCACGCCATGTGACCTCGCCATGAATCAACCCTACGTCAAATTTTAATAAATTTAATTAAAACATAAGCTATAACCCTAAACCAATTCTAAACACTCACCCTAAACCAATTCTAAACACTAACCCTTAACCAATTCCAAACCCTAAACATAAGCTATGAACCCTATGTAAAATGCATGGGCCATGTGACCTCGCCATGCATCAACCCTACGTAAAATTTTAATAAAATTATTTAAAACATAATCTATAACCCTAAACCAATTTGAAACCCTCACCCTAAACCAATTCCAAACCCTAAACATAAGCTATAAACTCTAATCAACACAAACCCGAAACACTAAACAATCCTAACCATTTACATAACCCATAAACCATATTAACCATGCTTGGTACGTGGAGTGCATGACCCAAACCCTAATCTACAAAAAATTTGGTCACCCTAAACAACCCTAACAAATTATCTAACCCCTAAACCAAATTAGCATGCAGGGTACGTAAATAGCATGGTACATGTGACCTCGCCACCTCCTTATGGCGAGGTCACCCTTCCCACCAGCCATCACTTGAGCCGAGCAGCCAGCTAGACGTGAGCTATCAAACACCTCGCCATAAGGAGGTGGCGAGGTTGGGCTAAAAAGTAACCACGCCATAAGGGGGTGACATGGTCCTGTAGATTTTGGCCTAGATGCCAAAATATCCTCAAACTTTTCTATATCCCTAATTAATGATCCAAAATGGATTATCTCAAAATAACCCCCATTTGTTAACTTGTGTGTTTTCAGAAATGAAGTGAAGGATGATGAGAGTGCAGTGAAAGCTGGAAGATTCCACCTGTGTTGCAGATTTGTAAATACTCAAAACGTGTTTGTATACAGTATACATATGTTTGATGCATTGATTAATCTGTATAAAATGGATTTTTCATGAAAATTATTTAATAGTAAAAATAAGGAGAAACCCAGTTATTATGCTATCCCAAATTGAATGAATCCCACATCGGTCGGTGAATCCCAAATTTGAATTTAGTTTTAGTCTTATATTATTTCGGATGAGGTTGGATTAATATTGGATTCAATGATCGATTAGCCTTTTGGGTTTGGCCTATATAAAAAATTAATATAAAAAATAATTATTTTTTTGGGTTGAGTTAATGTCAGATCAATTGTTTTCGAGTCGGTCGACTTTCAATTTGAGTCGATATATGAAGATGGTCTTTTAAAGGTGAAAAAAATAATAAACAACAATAATATAGCACAAAATGAGAATAAAAACATACATATTTAAGGAAATTAAATTTGTGTTGCTTTCGGTTCTGATTAATTTTCTGTTCGGTTTGCATTAAGTTCGGTTAATTTTCGGTTCGGGTTGTTTTTTATTTTGGTTATTTTCAATTCAGGTTAATTTTCAGTTTAACTAAATTCAGGTCAATTTTGGTTCAGTTCGGTTTTGGTTTAAATGCACTTTCAATAGTACTGGGTACCCGATTTATGTATTTTTTTATTTTTTTTAATTCTAAAATTTTAAAAAAATCACATATTAAACACAAAAATATTTTTAAAAAAATTTAAATTTAAAACTTAAAAGTATATAATACAAACATAGAAAGAATTTAGGGATTAAAATTTAGTTTTAGAGTAAAAATATTAAGAAACTTAAAATAAAAATATAATTTTAAATATAAAAATTTAAAAAAATTACATATTAAACACGAAAATATTTTTAAAAAGTTTTAAATTTAAAACTTAAAAGTATATGATACAAACATAGAAAGAATTTAGGGATTACAATTTAGTTTTAGAGTAAAAATATTAAAAAATTTAAAATAAAAATATAATTTAAAATATAATTTAAAATATAAAAAATATATATTAAAAATTATCGGGTACCTAGTAAGGGAAAATTTCCGGCCCGTGTCCCGAAAATATTACCGGGTCGGGTAATTTTTTATAAGATTACCCGACATTTTTAGGTTCGGGTCAATCGAATCGGGTATTTTTAACACCCCTACAAAGTATAATATTTCCTTATTTAACACAATTATTTTTCAACCATTCATATTCATCATTAGATAGTGTGAATGAGTAAATTTTTGGTATATTAAAAAAACTTTTATTTTAAGGAATATGTTGAGTTATAGTTTTGAAAAGAAAAAAGATATATGATTGTTGTATGCATGATATTGATACACAATTTTATTTGAAAAATTGTAGTTCTAGATGAAGCAAATTTTATGAAATATGAAAAAAAATGACATGACATGTAAAAATATTATAGATTCATAAGATGTCAAGAAGAAGAAAGTAATGTGAAGAATTAGACGTTTCACCACGATTATGAAATGAAGTTCATAAGATTTGTAGACATTGATGTGTTTTTGGTAATATTTATGTCAGGTGTCATAGTTTTGTAGCTTAAATGAATTCAATTTAAATTAGAAATGTAATGTATATTTTAGTGTCATATAGTGGCGAATTTAGGAGTGGGTTTACTTGGGCCAGGGCCCACCCTCTACCAATTTTCATTTTTATTTTCATTAATACCTAAATATCCTAATTTTGAGAGGTGAGATATTTTTTATAGTTTTTTTTCTTAGTTTCCCTAGATATCTAGACCAAAAAAATTAGTTACATTATTTTCAAACAATTAAAACTGAAAGTTAGAGCATCTTATTGTTCTCTTTTTACTGGTTCATTATTTAGTTTGGAACCACTTATTCTTATTTAATTTGGTGATAGTGGTACCATGAAAATTGTAGCGTGTTTGCTAAGGTGCTATAGTAATTCTTAATAATATTTTTTTTGAAATTATCCTAATATTAATAGGTTTTTTTATTATTATCTATCTTGAATAATAGTACGTGATACAATTACACAAATAAGTTAGGTTTAGATAATAAATTGTTAGTAATTTTTTTTGTTTTATTTATATTGACTAGAGATGGGCACGGGTCAAATTTTTGGCTCACCCGAACCCGACTCGAAAATATATACTTCAAATCCGGACCTGACCCGATCTCATACTTGAAAAAATTGACCAGACCCGAAAATTATATACTCAAACCCGACCCGAGCCGAGCTATTAAAAAATAATAAATTTTAGGGATTTAATTGTAAAAAAAATTTAGGGACCTAATTGTAAAAAAATAAATTTTAGGGGCCTAATTGAAACTAAAATTAAATTTTAGAGACCTAATTATAAAAAAATTAATTTTAATAACCTCATTGTAAAAAATATATAAAGACTGAGCATTATTGTGAATATCCCTTAAAAAATTTAAGGGAAAATTACACTATTAGTCCTGAGTCGGTTTTTTTCTACCCTAAACTCAAACTCGACCCGACTTCACCCTTAAAAAAACTCGACCCGAACTCAAATTTTCTATGAAAAAATCCGACCTAATCGGGCCAGGTCAGGTCGAAATCTGACCAGATCAAGTAAAATGCACAACCCTAATATTGACTTAGATAATAATATTTTTCTAATCTCGCCACTAGTATCATAGTGTGTAGTTTTATGAAATCATTTAAAATTATAAGTATTAATATAATTTTTATAATATTTATATTGTGTGTCGTAGTTTGTAGTTCAATGAAATCACTTTAAAAATCATTGTCAGTGAAATGATGTTTTGCCTTAAAAAATAACTTAATTTTTTTTTGTCTAAAATGATTGGTTTTACTATATACTCTTATCATAAAAAATCATGAAAATCATGTTATCAGATATTAATTCTTGCTCCAGCATTAAAATATACATTCTTATAAATAATATAAGTGCACTATTTTTAAAGATATATATTTAAAATTTATCAATACATATATATTTAAAACTAAATATTTGAGAGAAAAAACCGCGTTATTAAAAAGATTAAAAGCAAAATAGGGGTAGAGTTGGTGTCCCACGAGCTTTGCATGAGCAAATCAACATTCAAAGGTAAAAACATTAAAATAAAAATGAGTGTTCCAAATCTAAAGACCAAATTATATTTTGAAATAAAAGATTGTAAATTAATAATTAAAATTAAAAGGTTGAAAATAATTTTTAAGAAAAATAATAATGTCAACTATAAATTTACACTCATGTAATAACCTAAAATCAATGTATTTTTTTTTTTACATATATGATTCTTCTACTACATCTTTTAAAACACATTTATATAATTGTAATAATGATTTGGTTAGTGGGATATTTTTTAAATCTAATCCTAATTCTACTTAAAAAAGAATAAAAAGAAATTCTAAAAGAAGGAAGAAGAATGTTCCTAGTAGATCTAAAACTGATAATCTAAAAGAATACGAGAGAACAAAAATAAGCAGTTAGTCAACCGACAAAAATATACTTGCTCCGGTTAGTAGGATATTTAAATAATTGAGCGTGGAATAGAATACATAAACGTAACTTCAAGCTAAGCTTTATGACCCACGCTTTTCATTTGTTCCAAAGTTAGCTTCATCATATAATTTTATTCTCAAACACCTCTCGATTTTCAAGGCTTTACTCTAATTAATTTGGATCGATTCATGTCGTACACTTATTTTTGGTGGAAGAGTCTTTCAATAAGAATTTTATACAAATATAAAATCTAGAACTCGAGACTTACTTAAGCAATACCAAATTACTTATTACTTAGACCAATCTAGCTGGTTTATGCAAACTTCTCATATAAATATCCTAATTATGCCTTTTTCATTTAAAATTGAATATTTAATTATATTTATTACCCACCGAGCTAATATTTAATCTTTTTATCATTGTTTTTAATAGTCTAAAGGTAATTATAAGGTAGTATATGTTCATAGATATTCTTAACCCTTTGACAATATGCATACACCTTATAAAAAGTGATTAAATTCGTATCTCATAAGATGAACATCACTCGCTTTTCCACTAGAACACTTGTTGAGTTCAATCCCTCTATCATTTTATATTAGCTTTTAAAAGTTTATTTGTATGGCATTAGCTTTTAAAAATTAAAGTATATGTAAAGAGTTTCACTTATATTAGCATAAACCGATGCGAATTATATATATATATATATATATATATATATATGTGGGATAGGATCAAATTACACGGTGTAAAACTCTATAAGTTTTACACTTTTTTTGGATCGTTGGATGAGTGAAACGGATGGATAAGATTAACAGTAAAATATGTGAAGATTATCACTTGGGAATTAAAAACACAGAGTTAATCTCAACCATCCATTTCCCCCATCCAACGATCCAAAAAAGGTGTAAAACTTAAAGAGTTTTACACGGTGTAAGTTGATCCTAACCCTATATATATATATATATATATATATATGAATATGCTGGTGTGATGCAAGGGTAGCATCTGTTTAATTTTCTTAGTCTATTCAAAGACGACACACACAACATGCATAATTGGTGCTCGAATCCGAGTCCCAAGAGATGATAAACATCTACCTTTGCCACCAGGACATAATGGGATGAGCTTGTATACTTATTTACATTTTTTATTATTGATATTTAATAATTTAACTGTTAAAATTTATATTTTGTTTATATAAATCATACATATCAAATTTTAAATAAATCAAATATTACTATTTATTTTATTTATAATTTTTCAACGATTAAATAAATACTAATAAATTCATTACTTTTAGGGTAAACTACATAAATGACCACTATACTACAAGTTTGGACTCGATTTGATCACTATACTTTTAATTGCAGTAATTAAACTACTAAACTATTAAATTGGATTCAACGTGATTGATTAAATTTTTATTAAATTAAAATAAAATTAATATCAAAATGATATGATAAGTAAGTTGTAGGGATCAAATGTGCAATTTTACATATTTTTTAACTGCCACGTCATCTCATCCGTTAAGTTTTAACGGCAAGTGGTCACATTGAAACTAATTTAATAGTTCAGTGGTTTAATTGCTACAATTAAAAGTATAGTGATCAAATCGAGTCTAAACACATAGTATAGTGGCCATTTATTAGTATTTATTTAATCGAGGGGCTTACTCACCTCTTGGCGAGGTTTCGAGACAATGTGATAGGTGTGTTAGTGATAAAAAAAAATATTTTTATGGGTAAATTATACTAATGACCACCGAATTATGGGGTTGGTGTTGATTTGACAATTATATTTTCAATTGTGTTAAATATACTACATAATTATTTAATTGGTTCCAATGTAGCCACTTGCCGTTAAAAAACGAAAAAGTTAATGGGACTGTTAAATTGGTATAATTACACATTTAGTCCCCTTTATTTATACAATCATTCAATTTAGTCCTAATTTTAATCTAACAAAATAAATTAATTATTCAATTAGGTGGTGACATGTCACCACCTTATTTGAGAGATTTATCTATTTTTATTAGATTTATTAAATTTATTTTCTTTCCCCAATTAGGTGGTGACACTTGTCACCACCAATTGGAGTAAGAAAAATGAAATAGTAGAAGCTGGCCCAAGGGAAACAAAACTGGGTTATTAGGGAAAGAAAGTAACGCTCTTGCCATTGAGCTAAGCATATTTCTAGTATATGAATTCCAAATATAATTATGTGTTATCCGATTGGAGAAAGAAAATTAAAAGCTATATAATTGGCAATGGTAGGATTCAAAGTTGGGAATCCTTGGTGGAAGTAGCAAAGGTTTACCACTAAGCCAGACATGAAATTGTGATATGAAATACTACCAATAATATATGAATTATTCGATTGTAATGGTTATAAAAGAGAAATAAATGTGATTTTAAGGGACTCAAACATGACACACTTATGTTGCATAAAAACATATAATCTAATTAAATATAATTTTATAATTATTCTTTTATTATATTATGTTTGTTTTTCTTTTAATTTTTTAACTTAATTAGTAATTATTAAAATTTTTCCTTGAATTTATTTTTTTAACTTAATTAATAATTTTAATATTTATCAAAAATTAATTAAATTATTGTATATAATTATATTAAAAATCAAAATTTTAAAATTTTATTTAATTGGGTTATATGTTTTTATGCAACATAAGTGTGTCATGTTCGAGTCCCCTAAAATCACATTTATTTCTCTTTTATAACCATTACAATCGAATAACTCATATATTATAAGTAGTATTTCATATTGTGAATTCATGTTTGGCCTAGTGGTAAACCTTTGCCATTTTTACCAAGGATTCCTAGGTTCGAATCCAACCATTTCCAATTACATGACTTTTAATTTTCTTTCTCCAATCAGATAACACATATACCACATATATTATATTTGGTATTTCATATACCAGAAACATGTTTAGCCCAGTGGCAAGAGTGTAACTTTCTTTCTCTAATGACTCATGTTTGATTCCCTTTGGGGCCAGCTTCTACTATTTCATTTTTCTTACTCCAATTGGTGGTGACACATGTTACTACCTAATTGAATAATTAATTTATTTTATTAGATTAAAATTATGACTAAATTGAACGATTGTATAAATAAAGGGGACTAAATGTGTAATTATACCAATTATTTTAACAGTCCCATTAACTTTTTCGTTTTTTAACGGCAGGTGGCTACATTGGAACCAATCAAATAATTATGTGGTATATTTAACACAATTAAAAATATAGTGGTCAAATCGACACCAACCCCACAGTTTGGTGGTCAATAGTATAGTTTACCCTATTTTTATTTATATCTACTAATATTTAACTTATTGATTAATTAATTCACATAACATTTTATAGAGATTTACTATATGAGTGATCTTCTCAATCCGATTTTTTATTATTTAAAATGGCGTGATTAGAATAACTGACCTTACTTAAAGATTTAATACCTTAAAAATTTTAAAAATAAAAGAAAAACCAGAGGAGGTGAGAATGAGAGGAGGTGAGGAGTCGTCTGTGCGTAGGGTGGCCGAAGATTTTGCGCCGGTGAGAGACACTAGGAACTCTTTTTCGAGGGTTCAGACGGATGAGGTTGGACAGAATTCGCAGTGGAAAGAGGTTAGTTATCGGAAAAAAGGTGGCTTGGTTGGACATGGGGGGAGTGAGTGGAAGATTTTTGTTGATAATCTGAGTAGAAGAATCTCTCGCCTTACCCTAAAGGAATACTTTAGTCGGCATGGGGCGGTGACCAGAGTCTATATTCCCTCTAATAATTCTAAGCCTAAGTATAGATTCTCCACTTTTGCCTTTGTCTCTTTCGCGTCCAGGGAGGCCATGGAGGTTGCTATAAAAAGGACAGACAAAGCGTTAGTTGATGGGTTAGTTATCAGGGTTTCTTGCGCTAAATATCCTGCTGCGGTTCCTACAAGTAGACAGCCGAGATCGAGATTCGTGGGGAATATTCAGAGAAATGAGGAGGATGGGAGGCCTACTGTGAACAATGTTGATCGGAATAATAGGGTAGATACACCGAATGGCTCTTTCAAAGACGCCCTGCTAAATAAAACGCCGGTGGGTTGTGACAATGTCCGAGAGCAAGGTGCTAATACTCAAAGAGAGAATGGTGCTAATGCTCAAAGAGATAATGGAACTGGTGACGAGGTGAGTTTGCTGGATTTCAGGATCCCGTCCGAAGATACCGAATGGCTCAAAAGGTGTATGGTAGGTATTCTAAAAAACCCTTTTGAATGGTCTCTAGTAAAATTGGCTCTTCAACATTACGAGGTCTCAGTGGATATTGTGAAATGGGGTGTAAATGGTGATTCTTTTATTATCATTTTTGATTCGATAGAAAGCATGGAGGAAGTTCAAAATTCAAAAATGGAGATGCTTCATTACTGGTTTGAATATGTGGATAATCTGTTAGTCGATGGAATTCCCAGATACTTCATTTCGGTGCTGTTAATGGGTGTCCCACTTTTGTGCTGGCATGAAAGCTTCTTTGAAAGCTTGGGGAAAAGATGGGGGGATATGGTGGGGATTGATCAGATGACACGTCAAAAACAACGACTAGACGTGGCCCGGATTGTGATTAGATCGGCAAGCACAATTGACATTCCAAACTATATTGTCATTGCATCCAAAGGCGTTAAGTACAGAGTGAATATTAAATTAGGTCTATTCAAAGAAGAGAGGGAGAGTGAAGATCCTGGCTCCAACGAATCTAAGTCGCCGGGGAATTGGTCGGAGTCTGCAGAGGAGGAGTCGGGGGCGGATGCTACTGTTCCTGAGCGACGGGGAGTCTTTTCGGATTCTTGTCAGGGGAGACATTCTTCTGGGGATCAGTTTCCTGGGAATACAAGCAATAATGGAACCAATAATGATGGCCCTTGTCCCTATGTGGGGGAAAAATCAGGGAATGGGGAGTGCCAGGTGGAAAATGCCATTGTTGATTCATGGGCAGAGTCGGCTGAGAGAGAGAATAGTAATGTAAACAGATCCAATACCAACTCAGATTATAACCCTTCTTTTAACGGGCCTGTGGGATCGATTGGGCTAATGCAATCGGGCCCATCTATTGGAAATGAGGCTGATAACGGTAATTTAGTGGTGGGGGCTGATAATCCCAATGAAAGGATCGGCATACGAGTGTCTTCAACAGAAAATTATGTTAATGGGTTTTCTGAATATGTTCCTGATAGTTTTGAGTCTCAAGCGGGTCGTGGCAGAGTGTTGTCTTCATCAGTGGTTTTCCCTAATCCATCAGTGCCCGTTATCTCGCTGATGGTTATGGGTTTATTCCGATCAAGCTCGAGGAAGACTCTGAGGAAAATCGTTCGTGATTCTTTAGAAGATAGGCAGGTGGAGGAGGGAGCAAACTCGGGGGCTTGTGCCATTCAACTATCTCTTGAGTCGGTGGTGGGCCTTGAGGCGGAATCCGTTTGGGCAATTAGTAACATGCTGGAAATCTCCTTCAAGGGAGGTAAGGAAGCTTTCATCAAAAAAATTTCTGAACTTGAAAAGGAGTTGGTAAATGGGTGTTAATACGGGTGTGATTAGGTGTACTTAATCTTGTTTAATGGATTTGTCAATATTGTCGTGGAACATTAGAGGGTTAAGAAGATGTGAGAAAACCAGAGCGGTGAAAAATCTGGTGGCAAAAGTTCGGCCAAAAATTTTATTTCTACAGGAAACAAAACTTGAATGTATTCAAAGAGGTTTGGTTAACAAAATTTGGAATTATACGGATCTTGACTTCATTTTCGCTCCAGCTAATGGCTCTGCAGGAGGCCTTCTGTGTATATGGGATATGAGTTTTTTTACTGTGACTAATAGGATTGTTAGCAGGAGATATATCGCGCTGATTGGTTCTCTGGGTTCTGAGAAGATTTTTTGTGGTATTCTAAACTATTATGGGTCTTCAACAGATTGTGAAAAAGATGATAGTTTGCAAGAATTGATTTCGTTAATCAAAGAGTGGGAAATCCCCTGGTGCCTTGGGGGGGGATTTTAATCTCATTCTTGATCCGGCTGAAAAAATGGGGTTGTCTTCCAATTTAGCAATGATTGAAGTGTTCAGGAAATTTGTGGATGATGCTGGTGTTTTGGACCTCCCGCTAAATGGTGGGAAATATACATGGAGTAATAAACGAGACCCTCCGTCTTTGGTTAGATTGGACCGGTTTTTAGTGTCGTCAGACTTTGTATTGGCCTTCCCATCCATCTCTCAAAATCTGCTTCACAAGTCTTTGTCGGACCATAACGCAATCGTGTTGAAAACGGATTGCACCAATTGGGGTCCCAAACCATTCAAGTTTTTCAACTCATGGTTGCTGGAAGATGGCTTTGATAATGTGGTGATAGATGCAGTTAGATCCTCGAAATTGACTTTCCCGCAAATGAGGATTGAGGGGATACTAAAAAAATCTAAAGAAGCTATTAAAGTTTGGACAGGTGTCTTGAAGATTGATTCAAATAGGAGAAGTGCACAATTGGAGCTGGAAATTTCGAAATTAGAAAAACAAATTCAAGATGGGTCGGCTTCTCCGAATGTTGCTACTGACATCAAAAGATTGAATGTTGAACTGTGGAAAGCTTATTAGAAGGAGGAATTAGATTGGATCCCAAAATCCAGAGTTCGTTGGTTTAATGAAGGTGACAAAAATTCCCACTATTTTCATTTAGTTGCTTCTGAGCGCAAGAGAGTGAACTCTATCAAATGTATTAAGAGGGCTGGAGCCGACATTACTGATCCGGTCAAGATTAAAGAGCTGGTCAGGGAACACTTTTGCATGGCCTACAATTCGAAAACTTCGTTGGATGTCTTGGATATGAATCTGGATTTCCAGTGCATCAGTGAAGTACAGGGTGCTTCCCTTCAGGCGGAATTCTTGGTGGAGGAAGTGTTTCGGGCGTTGGACTCATGTGATAGCAATAGGGCCCCGGGCCCTGATGGCTTTAATATGGGCTTTATGAAAAAATATTGGAGCATTCTGAAAGAAGACATAATGGTATTTTTCGAAGATTTCTTTCATGGGAGGAATTGGGAAGCCAGTGTCAATCATTCCTTCCTAACTTTGATTCCGAAGATCCACAATCCAGAATCCTTAGAAGAATTTAGGCCCATTAGTTTAGTTGGCGGTTTATATAAGCTTCTATCTAAAGTCTTGGCCCGAAGATTGAAGATGGTGTTGGGCGACTTGGTTGGGGAAACGCAATTTGCCTTTGTCCAAGGGAGGCAAATATTGGACTGCTCCTTACTAGCTAATGAAGCAATTAATTCGGTGGCAAAATCCGACAGAAAAGGTATTGCATTTAAAATTGATTTCCATAAAGCCTATGACTCGGTTTCGTGGGAGTTTTTGGTGTTGATCATGAAGAAATGTGGTTTCGGGGGCCGTTGGTGTGATTGGATTACTAAGTGTATTAATTCGGCTTCAATATCAGTATTGGTTAACGGTGTTCCTACAAAACCATTCAGTATCTCTAAAGGGCTAAGACAGGGTTGTTCACTTTCGCCTCTCCTCTTTAATTTAGTGGGGGAATCTCTCAATTTAATGTTAAAAAAGCGGTCTCGCATGGATTATTTTCTGGTTTCAGTGTAGGTCATCAGAATAGTGCACTAGAGATCTCCCACCTACAGTTTGCAGATGACTTGTTGATCTTCTGTGGTGGTTCTGAGAGGGAGATACGGAATGTAAAAAGGGTACTCTGGGTCTTCGAAGTAGCATCAGGGCTGAAATTGAATATTAAGAAGAGTAAGCTTATCGGTATTAACATTGAGAAGGAGATAGTGGAAGATTGGGCTAATAAAATTGGATGTGGGATTGATGGTTTCCCAACTAAATACTTGGGACTACCGCTTGGGGCAAAAAGGAATGCGTCTTCAATATGGGAGCCTGTTATTCAGAAATTTCATAAAAGAATGAGAGGGTGGAAGACAAAGTTTCTATCGATTGGTGGAAGATTAACGTTGATTAAATCCGTCTTATCTAGCCTGTCGATTTATTTTCTTTCCTTATTCAGGATGCCTAGTGGGGTGGAGGTAAAACTTAATCGTCTAATGTCCTCTTTCCTTTGGGGAGGCGACTCTGATAAATCTAAATTACATTGGGAGAAATGGACTCAACTATGTATCCCGAAAAAGTTTGGAGGGTTGGGGTGAATAATCTAGGCACTTTAAATAGGGCTTTGCTTGGTAAATGGTGCTGGAGGTTTGGAAATGAGCCAAACAGTTTGTGGCGTCGGGTGGTGGTGGCTAAAACGCATGGAGATGCATCGAGCCTTAAGCCTACTGACTCTCATCCAAGATTCTCTTCATGGATATGGAATGGAATTATAAAATCATTTTTCTCAAATGATGAATTTGGAGTAATGCTTCAGGAAAATCTTATGATTCAAGTGGGGAATGGAACTCATATTGCTTTTTGGTCCGATCACTGGGTGGGAGATGCCCCTCTTATGGTTAATTTCCCCCGTATTTATGCTCTGTCAACCAATAAGATAGGAAAGGTCTCAGATTTTGGTTCGAAGTTGGGATCTGTTTGGACCTGGGAAATTCCTCTCCGCAGGGTGCTTTTCGATTGGGAGCACGTACAATGGGCTAAACTCATGGAATTGCTTAACAATTTCCGGTCAAGCTCCTTAGATAAGGACTGGGTGCGATGGTCGGGATCGAGCGATGGAGTATTTTCTGTCAAGTCCATTCGCAGTTTGGCTAATAACCACTACCCTGCCTCCTTTGGCTGGAATGAAAATGTTTGGTTGGGATTTGCCTCGCCGAAAGTAGAGATATTTGTGTGGCGTGTGATTAGGAAAAGAGTACCGGTGAAAGATGAATTGACCAAACGAAGATTAGTGTTAAGGGGAGATAATCTTTGTCCATTATGTAAGGAGGCGATTGAAACAATTAACCATCTTTTCTTCTATTGCGTGGAAGTGTGGAAGATTTGGATGAAATATTGCAAAGTGTTGGGTTTCCAATCTGTGTTGCACCATGATCCGATGGCTTTCTTCGAAGATTGGTCGAGCAGTGTTCTCCATTTGAGGATGCCTCAAGGTAAATTCATTCCCTTTGCTATAGTATGGTCGGTGTGGCTCTTTAGAAATGAATTGGTGTTTCAAAATAAAGTTTTCGACTGGAGGCAATTGGATTGGGCAGTTGCTTATAGGTTGGCCTTCTGGTTTAAAGCAAAGTATCTAAATATTGAGATCCCTGTGGAAAATATTCTAGCAGATTTTTCTGTAGCTAACGTCCAGCCTCTTCGCCATAAATTTCCTTCGGTTGAGAGGTGGAAGCCTCCCCCGATTGGGTTTCTCAAATATAATGTGGATGGGGCTCCGTGTTCTTTCCGGGGCAGAGGAGGTATCGGGGGAGTATTGAGAAATAATGAAGGTTTCGTGATGACATTGTTCTCTATATCGGTGGGGCTGGATCCGTCTGCATTATTAGAATTGGAAGCTGCTCATTATGGGATTAAGGATTTCTTGAATTCAGCATGGGTGAGGAATCATAGACTTATAGTGGAGTTAGATTGCCGTCAAATGGTTGATTGGTTATCCGATGTTTCAAGCCCTCCGGTGAATCTATCTAATAGAGTGGCCTGCGTACGTGATATGATCCGTAACTATGGGATGCTAATTCAATGGATACCGCGTCTGTTAAATATAGAAGCAGACTCTCTTGCAAAGGCGGGTATTGGATGATAAATGGGTGGGGATATGACAGGGGTGAGGACATGGAAGCTTTAAACATTGGTCCAAGTCATGGTTTTTGCTGTGCAGGAGACTATGAGCTGTTTTCTTGGAAGTCTGAGCGTACAAGGGTAAGTGGGGAGGTTGCTTATTAGTCTGATATGTGGAAACTATGTAATGTTGCTGTATTGGATGATATTGTCTTTGCTGTAACAGGGGTTTTTGGTACATAGTTAAGTGCACTCTTTTTCCTCCATTAGGATTTAGGGAGGTTTTTTAACGAGGCACTTAACTATGGGTATTTCGAAATAAATAAAATACTTACCTTTCAAAAAAAAGATTTAATACCTTATTTCATTAGAGCAATTGGTTGTTGGTACTGATAAAAAATATTAATATTAATATTTTATTTTTAAAATAATTTAATTAATGTTTGATTAAGTTAAACTAAAGAAGATACTAAATATGAACGAGTCTAGAATAATATGTTTATACCTTCTAAAGTGGATGATGTGGTATAATTTTATGGGTTTTGCTATAGAATCTACTAAGATAGAATTAATTGTAGATATAATTAATACTCAACAAAAATATATTTCATTAAATATCTTAAAAACAAGCATAAATTTTATGATATTTGAATATCCCTTAAACTCTAAACTCTAAATATATACCATAAACCATAAAGCCTAAACAATTTGCTATGTACCCTAAAATCTAAACTTTGAATCATAAAATCTAAACCGTAAACCATAAATCTTATAATATATACACTAAGCTCTAAACCATAAACCATAAAACTCATCTCGTAAAAACCTTAAACCCAAGCCCACCTCATAAACCTAAACCCTAAACCACACAATACAACCACATAAATAATGAATCACAAACCCCAAACCACACATCATAAACCTAAACCCTAAACCACACACTACAAACACATAAATCTTAAATCATAGACCCGAAATTATAAAACTCTAAGCCTTAAACATAAACCTTAAACATAAGCTATTAACCATAAAACCACTAAAACTAAACCCTAAAAACATAAATCCTAAACTACAAAAATCATAACCCATAAACCCTAAACATAACAAATATAATTACATAAACATTAAACACCCTAAATCAATTTAGCACAACTTTTAAGGAATATAATTAATTTCATTTTATTAGATTCTATTGAAAACTAAAATAAGCATTAATGATAAGATTTTTGTTGGATCTTATATGCAATCACCAGGGCTGCGTATAGCAAAACCAGGGACGGAGCTAGGATTTGGTGTTGGGGGAACTATAAATGTTTGAGGGTGAAAATTCATAAATAAACTAATTTTTAAAGAAATTTAAATAATGGGACAAAGGTGAAAAAAATTCATAAATCCGTCCCTGAGCAAAACCTTAATTTTATTAGTGCTTAATATGGACAAAAATCTTCTACCTTTTTCGGTGCCTCTTTCGGTTCCGTAACATTAAAATAAATAAATTTTAAGTAATAATCCTAAATTTTAAATCTTAAACATTATACTTTAAACCTTAAATCTTAAAAAATACATCATATCTCAAATTTTCTAAATTCTAAATCTAAAATATTAGCTCTAAGCATTAAACATATATATTTTAATGTAAGACATAAATAAAGGCGACAAAAATAGGAAAAACGTTTTTTATTCCCTTAATATAAACCATTCCTTTACATAGTTAATAGAAGCATACCCAACTGGATATTTCACCTCATATGTGTCGGCAGTTTTTTTTCTAGCACGTTTAAAAGCAGGCATATACATATTACATATTACATGCGACAAGACAGGAAGCCCTGAAGAGAAAATGACTTGACCATAAAATACAAACTCCAAATGCTCATATTACCTTATGTTTTCTATCCAACTTCGGGCCACAAATCCCATGTGCATATCAATAAGTTTCTCAAACCAACTGAAATATGAGAATATCAGCTACAAATCACCACATCTAAACTGTTTTTTGACAACGTTATTTGTCTAAAAATAATGTCTGGTATTTTATTTGCCTAAAGACCATGACAAAATATAACTGATGCACCAACGAGATTGGTTCAAGTGGTAAGCAGTTTGATATCGTTTAAGTAGATTTCGAGTTCGAGGCGTTGTGTATGTAAAAAATCTCTGTTGTAAGGCTCACTCACTAAAGCCAGATATCCGACCTGAGTCGGTCCGAATTAGTTAGGACAAAACTTTGAAAATCAAAACAACAACAAATATATATATATATATATATATATATATATATATATATATATATATATATATATATAACTAATGCAGCTTCAAAAAAACATAAAATAGCACTCCTTGATGCTGGAGCTGCAAACTCCAAGCTTTTCCCTTAAGAATTCAAATTGACTTTAACCGATGTCTTTGTGAAAATATCAGCACATTGATTTTCGGTACTACAGTAAACCAAGTGCACTTCTCCTTTTTTTAACAACAAAAGTACACTGGATAAAATTGGATTACAAAAGAATTACACTAAAATTATTGAAAATCTAATGTGAAAATAAATATGTTATGAACACAGTGAAGAAAAGAAGGGAGGAAGGAAGAAGAAGATAGATTAGGGAAAGGAGATAATTCTTAAGTTGTTACATAATGTTTTTCAGCTCACAGGCGAGCCTATTAATACCAAAAACAACAACAATCGTTTAGCTAAGGACAAAATCCGTTAGTGCACGTGGAGCCTTTCTCTCCCTGGTCCCCCTACGTACAACCTGCATGTCCTCTGTGATTTGGTTTACGTTGCTTCCCTGGACAGTAAGTGGTGGTATATCCCTGGCGTCTGCGACATTGCCTCCCCCTAAAGAATCAACCTTGTCCTCAAGGTTGTGGTCCGTGTTGGGCGTGGCTGCTTGGAGCAACGGCAGCGGTGTAACCTGGTTGAGGGGTTGTCCTTTACATTGCTTCAACTGAGAAATGTGGAACACCGGATGTATCCGAGTGTTATCTGGAAGGTGCAGTTTGTAAGCGACGGGGCCGATGCGCTGCGTGACCTGATAAGGGCCAAAGAACCGTGGACTAAGTTTCTGGTGGCGGTGCAGGCGGAGAGAGAGCTGCCGGTATGGCTGTAGTCGAACAAAGGCCCAATCCCCCACCGATAACTCGACCTCCATGCGTCGCTTGTCGGCCTGATTTTTCATTCGCAACTGAGCTTGGGACAGATTGTGCTTCAATTCACGTAGCAAGGCATCGCGATCCTGTAAAGCTCGATCCACCTGTGGATTGAGGGAGCCTCCTTCGACATATGAGACCATTGTGGGAGGGTCTCGACCATAGAGTGCCCGAAACGGTGTCATCCCAGCCGACGCCTGAAACGCCGTGTTGTACCAATATTCTGCCCACGGCAAATAGTTTTCCCATTTACTTGGCTCATCCCCGGTCATACAACAAAGGTACATCTCCAAGCAACGGTTCAACGCCTCTGTTTGGCCGTCGGACTGTGGGTGGTAGGCGGAGCTAAGGCACAAGTCGGTACCTTGCAGACGAGCGATTTCAGTCCAGATTTTGCTAGCAAAAATAGGGTCCCTGTCACTGACCATCGATCGAGGAATGCCATGCAACTTGATAATGCCTTGGACCATGATCTTTGCAATGTAGGGTGCATCATAGTGTCGTGGTAACGCGAAGAAGTGGCCATATTTGGTTAAGCGATCGACAACTACCAGGAGTGCTTCTTTCCCATTTGACTTAGGCAAGCCGGTGATAAAATCTAAGGAGATATCCTCGAATACCTGTTGTGGAATCGGCAAGGGTTGAAGCAGGCCTGCCGGTGCCAGGTTGTCGCTTTTCATGCGTTGGCAAACGAGGCATTCCGAGACAAACTTGCGAACATCTCGACGCATCTGGGGCCAATGGAAATTTGATGATAAACGTCGGAAAGTCTGAGAAATTCCAGCATGGCCACCCATGGTGGAGCAGTGAAACTCACGAAGAAGACGAGAGCGGAGGGCACTTTCGGACGAAACCACGACACGATTATGGAGTAAGATTAACCCATTCACTTCGCTATAGCCTTGAGCGTCCAATGTTCCTGAACGAATGTTGGTAAGTAACTGAGACAAATACCCATCCAACTGAGTAGCAGTTCGAATATCCTCGAAGATTCCAAACGTGGGGCGTGTGAATGCTAGCAACTGCGCGTCAACCTCACGAGAAAGGGCATCGGCCACAGTGTTTAACTTGCCCGGACGGTATTTGATCTCGAAATCATAGCCCATCAGTTTGGCTAACCATTGCTGTTGATCCGGGGTTTGAATAGTTTGTTGCGTTAACTCCCGAAGCGATCTTTGGTCGGTGATGATAACAAAATGAAGACCAATGAGGTATTGTCTCCACTTTGCCACAGCCTGGGTGATGGCATACATCTCCCGTTGGTAGGTGGATGCAGCTTGCATTTTAGCGCTCAATTTTTGGCTGTAAAAAGCCAAAGGTCGGTTGTCTTGAGTTAAGACAGCCCCAATTCCCACGCCGGAAGCATCCGTTTCAACGACAAATTCCTTGTCGAAATCCGGCAAACGTAACACCGGAGCAGAGTATAGACACTGTTTCAAGCTTTCAAAAGCCTCCAAGGCAGTCTCGGTCCACTTAAATTCTTCAGTTTTCTTCAATAGATCGGTGAGTGGAGCCGCAATCGTTACGTATCCCTTAATAAAACGGTGATAGTAGCCCGTGATTCCTAAAAAGGCACGAACATCTTTGATTGTAGAAGGGACGGGCCATGCTCGAATTGCCGCGACTTTGGCTGAGTCGACTTCCAAACCCTTGCATGAAACGACATGGCCGAGATATTCCACAGTGTCTTGGCCGAAAGAACATTTGGATAATTTGGCCACCAACCCATGTTGTTTCAACAACTGCAACACAGTACGTAGGTGAAGAAGATGATCCTGCCAAGTGCGGCTGAAGACTAAAATATCATCCAAGAATATCAGCACAAATTATCGCAAATGGGGCCGAAATATGTCGTTCATTGTCGCTTGGAATGTCGACGGGGCATTTGTTAGCCCGAACGGCATAACGAGGAACTCGTAATGGCCGTCATGCGTGCGGAATGCTGTTTTCGGAACATCCTCCTGACGAACACGAATCTGGTGATAACCTGCCAAGAGATCAAGCTTTGAAAAAAATTTCGAACTGCCCAACTCATCAAATAATTCATCAGCGGTCGGGATAGGAAACTTATCGCGGATGGTGATCGCATTGAGGGCACGGTAGTCAACACAAAATCGCCAAGTCCCATCCTTTTTTCGGACCAGTAGCACCGGGGAAGAAAAGGGGCTGGTGCTTTGTTGAATGAGGCCCTTCTCTAACATTTGGCGAACTTGTTGCTCAATCTCCGCTTTCTGAAAATGTGGATAACGATAGGGTCGTACGTTGATAGGTTTACTCGCCGCATCCAGGTGAATGGAATGATCAGTGGCTCGAGAAGGTGGTAAGCCTTGCGCCGGTTCAAACACGCCGTGAAACTCATCAAGCAAGGTTTGAAGATCAGCCCTGTCTTCACCCACATTTGATCCTTGCGACTCGTCCAGATGTAATCTAAAAAACTCAGCAATGGCTCCTGTTTCAGACAACCGTCGAAGAGAATGGAGCTGGATCGGTTGAGGAGCCAACTCAGTTTCCCCTTGCCAGCAATATGCAGTGTTACCTTGTTTGAATTGAAATGTCAATCGACAAAAATCCATCGTGATTAGTCCGAGGGTGGCCATCCATGCAACCCCTAACACGACATCTGCGCCCTCAAGAGGAAGGACGTAAAAGTCTGTGATGAACTCGGTGCCCTGAACGCAGACCTTGACTTCGCGAGCACAACCTTCATGTTGCAATCGTTGTCCATTTCCCACCAGAACCTTAAAATTTGGAACTTCCGTGACCTGCAAGCCCATATGTTTCGCCACCCTAGATTGTATAAAGTTGTGAGTGATTCCGCCGTCAATTAAAATCCGGACAGGCTTCCCATGAATCAGTCCTTGAACACGCAAGGTATTCGGGGTCTAGCAGCCGGCGAGGGCATTGAACGAGAATGTCGATTGCTCACCGGTCTAGGCTGGTGGAATGTCAGAGGGCTCGATCAATGGTGACTGCTGCTGCTCTTCCTCTTCACCTTCATCATCGAGCAGGAAAAACTGGGAATCTTTGCATTTATGCCCAGGAACATAACGTTCATCACAGTAGAAGCAAAGCCCTTTCAAACGACGAGCGTGTGCCTCGGTAGAGGAAATACATCGAACAGTAGGTGGTGAAGGAGATGGCAGAATACTCTGGTCTGGTGGAGGACGACCAGGTTGAAACTTGGGGCCCTGGGAAGGTGAAGTAGGCGTTGGCAGCAATGGTGGAAGTTTGGATCCGGAGGCACGTAACGATGACCGACGGTCATGCAGACGTGATTCATGAAACCTGGCCAAAGCCTGCACCTCAATCATGGAAGTAGAACGGTGGCCCAAAACCTCGAGTTTAATGTCGTTGCGGAGCCCTGAAGTGAAACAATCCAACAGAAATTCATCAGACAAATTGGAAGTGCGAAGGGCTAAGTCCTCAAATCGGGACTGGTAATCGGCGACCGTTGTTGTCTGCATGAGTTTTGCCAGTTGCCCTGCAGGGGACTCGATTTCCATGGTTGTAAAGCGTTTCCGAATCGCGTCGACCAAGTGGTTCCAACCTGCCAACTGTCGTTGGCGTTGCATCCACCGGAACCATTTCTTCACCGTGCCGGTCATGCGAAAGGAAGTCATCGTGACGCGGTGGTGGTCATCCGTACCGTAAAACTCAAAAAAATCTTGAGCGGAGGCAATCCATTCTTCTGGGTCATCGCCGGTGAAGAGAGGCAGCTCAACTTGGACTGGTTTGGGGGAAAATGGAAAACTATCATCTGCGTCCGGCCGGAGCTTTGCCTTCCCTCGATTCACAGTGCTATCAGCTGTGACTTCGCCGCCGGCAGAAGTGGTCGCGGACAAACCCAACTGAAGGGAAATATTTTGGAGTTGACGGGCCATGTCTTGAAGGGTGGAGTGGGTGGCGGCGTTCCATTTTTCCTGGTTAGCTATATGGTTTTCCAGCGTGGTGATGGTTTGTTCATGGCGGGTCGATGTCTCCTGAAGTGTTCGAATGGACTCCGTATTGTTGACCATGGTGATAAGCTCAATGAAAGCACCAAATTGTTATGAACACAGTGAAGAAAAGAAGGGAGGAAGGAAGAAAAAGATAGATTAGGGAAAGGAGATAATTCTTAGGTTGTTACATAATGTTTTTCAGCTCACAGGCGAGCCTATTAATACCAAAAACAACAACAATCGTTTAGCTAAGGACAAAATCCGTTAGTGCACGTGGAGCCTTTCTCTCCCTGGTCCCCCTACGTACAGCCTGCATGTCCTCTGTGATTTGGTTTACGTTGCTTCCCTGGACAGTAAGTGGTGGTATATCCCTGGCGTCTGCGACAAAATACATAGAAGCAAAACTCATCACTTTGTAAAAAAAATTGCACAGTCTTCTAAATAAAATTCAACAACCATGTATTTTGACAAGAAAACTCTATGAATCAAGCATTTTTCTGCTGCGAGTTCTTGGTACATCGGCAAATTACCACAAAAGAACCAGAAAAATACCAAAACACCGATAGTCTTGTGACTAAAAGCGTTCAATAATTCTTGTCATCTGAACGTTAAATTGCCATAGTAGCAAATGATACTGTCACAAAGACAGACAAAACTACAAAATGCAGATAAATTACTGCCATACAAGCAGACGAAAAAACTAAAAAAAATATAAAATGACTTTGGCAAAACAAAACAAAAATAAAAAATACAAAAAGAACAAATGATTCTTCATCAAAGGAGAATCTTATTTATCTACAACCAATATAAATATTAAAAATCAGTCGAAGACATAAAAATTGTGGCCGAAAACGATTCCGACAAAAGAAAAAAAATTTAAGATAATTTCTTTTAAATACCTTTTTCAGAAAAAGAAAAAAAAGTATAACAGGAAGTGGATAGTTTTGGAGAGCTTTTCATTTGCACTTCTCCTTTTTGAACATCATGAAGTAGAATTTTATTTTAAAGTGTTTTGTTCTGCTATGAAACACGGGGTTATTAGCTATTGGTATTGCAGCTTGGTTTTCCACAAACATTTGAGGGGTTTAGGATTGTTAGTTTATGATTTAGGGTTTAGGTTATATGATTTAGAATTTAGAATTTAATATTAGAGTTTAAGGATTAAGTTTTAAGGGTTTAGATTTAGGAATTTAGATTTTAAAGAAGGGTTGTGTAATATTTTTTAGGTAATATCTCATGCACTGGCGGTGGAAACGAAAAGTTTTTATAAATATCTTAGTTTAGGGATCTAATTTAGAGTCTATAGGTTTAAGTGTAATGGTTTAGAATTTAGAATTTATAGATTAAGGTTTAGTTTTTATAGTAATATAATTAGGGATTTAGATTTTAACCAATAAAGTCTAAAACTTCGTTTAGGATTGAGGTTGAAACGTCCGTTTGGCTCAAAATCTCGTTTAAAACTCAAAAGCATTCCTAAACAAACAAAATATTGCAGTAAACGTCCATTTGGAACTGGGATTCCAAACCAAACCAAAAAGTTATTTTTTTTAGCTTTGGCGGTGTAAAATTTCGGTTAAAAGAGAAAATACAAGTTTGCCCCTAATTCATTACCCCAGCTGTACTTTCAGTAAAAGCTAGCGGTTTTGAATTTTTCTTATTTTGATTTTTAGTTTCTATTGAGTTTGATTCTCCTGCAATATAATGTGTAGTTTCATGTCAAAGTTTTTTAAAATAAAATATTTTAAATTTATTATATTTTCATGAAACACGTGTAATTATTAAAAAAATATATTTATTAATAAAATATTTTTATAACAATTTAAGCCGATATATTTCATATATTATAGCATTAAAGAATTTAAATATCATTAATATACATATATATAACTTATAATATCATATCCAAAATGGTCATTTATCTTCTTAAAAGCAATTTTTGACAGTAATGCTAAACACTAAAATCTTACAACCAACTTTTTAAAATCTCTTTCTGACAACACTTTTAAATATCACTTTTCAAAAGAAATGCTAAACTAGCCCTAAATTTTAACCATAAATTCTAACCACACCCCTAAATTTAAAACTAGTACATTAAATTCCCTAAACAATAGACATTAAACAAAGGGTTTTATTTTGATGCACAAGCTGTGTAAATTTTTTTTACACAATCCTTTTATAAAATTTAAAATCTAAATTACAAACCCTAGCAACCTAAACCCTAAACCCTAAGCCCTAAACTCTAAACTCTAAACTCTAACCATAAACCTTAAATTATATACCCTACATACTAAACCCCTAAACCCTAACATAAAACCCTAAACCCTAAACCCTAAACCCAAAATTAAAGGGCTTGTGTAAACTAAAGTTTACACAGCTTGTGCATCAAAGTATTTTCCTTAAACAAAATTCTTAAAACCTAAAATTGAGGTAGTGCACAGAAAATAATTACCCATATTTTTTTACACACATTTGTGTATAAAAATATAACTGGTCTAAAATCAGAATAAAAAATTTACACGTGTGGATTCTACACCCATACTTTAAAACAAATTTATATTATTTTAATAATGAGTTGGTTAATGGGATATTTAAATAAGGGAGCGTGGGAATAGAATATATGAACGTGGCTTCAAGTAAAGCTTTGTGTCCCACGCTTTCAATTTTCATTTGTTCTAAAGTTATAATCTCAAACACTAATTTTTATGCATTTAATCAGAGTCGGTCCTGGATTTTTGGAGGCTCGGGACGAACTTAAAAAATATGCCTTAAATTAAAGATTTAAATTATAATTATAGTTATAATCGTATTTTCGGTTGTGTTTATCATGATTGTGGATATAATAGATGTTATTTTATTTATTGCGAGTATCGTGGTTATGAATTTTTTTAGTAACATATGCTATTGTGGACATAGTGGTTCCATATATCGCGGTTTTAGATGATGTCACTACCGTCATATAACGATCGTTGTTGTGGTTGCATGTCGCTATTTAAATCTTTGTCCCTAATAGCAAGTAATGAAAAATTAAATTTTAAGAGTTGGTCCATCGTAACAAGTATTGAAAAAATTGGTCCCTAATAACAAGTATTGAAAAAATTAAATTTTAAAAATATTAAAAAAACTTTGATACACATGCCGTGTAAACTAAAGTTTACACGTGCCTTTTAGTTTTAGGGGTTAGGGTTTTAGTTTAGGGTTTAAAGTGTAGGGTTTATAATTTAAGATTAGTGTTGAGAATTTAAGGTATAGGGTTTATGGTTTATGATTTAGTTTTTAGTGTTAGGGTTAGAATTTATGATTTGAGTTTTATAATGTAAATGTGCAGACTTGTGTAAAATTAGTTTTACCAGCATGTATATCAAAATTTTACCTTAAAATTATGTCCATAATAACAAATATTAGAAAAAACTGGAGCCCTAGTAACAAGTACTAGAAAAAATTGAATATTAAGAGTAGATCCCTAATAATAAATATCGAAAAAAACTCAACCCCTAATTACAAGTATTAAAAAATGGGCCTTTAATAACAAATATTAGAAAAAAATTGGATATTGAGAGTAGACCCCTACTAATAAATATTGAAAAATACTCAGCATCTAATAACAAATATAAAAAATAGCCCCTAATAACAAGTATTAGAAAAAAAATATTAAGAGTAGATCTTTAATAATAATTGTTGAAAAAATCTTAATCCCTATTAACAAATATTAAAAAATAGACCATAATAACAAATATTAAAACAAACTAAATTTTTAAATATAATTCGAAAATATACAATATTTAATTTTCTTGAGCAATGGGCCCTGGGCGGGCGCCCTTGCTGCCCCTGCCCAGGGCCGGCCCTACATTTAATTCTCATATAATTATCCTAAATATGCCTTTTTTATTTAAAATTGAATATTTAATTATATCTTTTTTGGGTATGGAATATTTAATTATATTGATTACCCACTGAGTGAATATTTAATCTGCTACCATTGTAGATTAGCTTTTAAAAGAAAAATATATGAGAAAAAAATTCAATTACATCAGTTAAAACGATGTGAGTTTTATATATTTATATGTTGTGAATAAAATAAAGAAGAACAAGAAGAACAAAGAGATGAGAGGAAGAGGGAGATTTGTATTATTCTCAAAATATATAATTGTATATAATGCCTTCAATGAATCATCTATTTATAGGCATAAGAAGTACATAATACATTAAACTCTAATTCATAGAGATAATATTCCTAATAATAAATAAATCAAACTCCTTTGATAAAGTTCTAATCATGATAGACATCCACATAGATAAATATTCATAACACTCCCCCTTGGATGTCTATGAAGATAATGTGCCTCGTTAAAACCTTACTAAGATAAAAACCCAGTGGGAAAAAAATCTTTAGTGAAGGAAAAAGAGTACACACATCTTTGATACGCATAACTTGTTGCCTCATTAAAAACCTTACCAGAAAAACCCATTGGGACAAAACCTCGGTTAAGGAAAAAAGAGTGCAACGCATATTTACTCCCCCTCATGAAAACATCACAGAAGATCTTTGAATCTTCATAATTTAATCTTGAATATCATTTTTCTAAAGATTGCGAAGGATGAAACTTTGGAGTAATATGTTCCATGATGTATCAACTTTCAAACTGAGATATACATTTTGCTTTATCTTCACACAAGATAGCTTTTATCATATCTTGTAAAATCGTGCTGATAACGTGTTGTGAATAAAATAAAGAAGAACAAGAAGAACAAAGAGATGAGAGGAAGAGGGAGATTTGTATTATTCTCAAAATATATAATTGTATATAATGCCTTCAATGAATCATCTATTTATAGGCATAAGAAGTACATAATACATTAAACTCTAATTCATAGAGATAATATTCCTAATAATAAATAAATCAAACTCCTTTGATAAAGTTCTAATCATGATAGACATCCACATAGATAAATATTCATAACATTATATACATTTTTTGTCATTGACATTTTAATAAGTTAACCGTTAAATTTTATATTTTATTCATATAAAACATATGTTTCTAATTTTAAATAAATTAAAAATATTATTTATTTATTTATTTTATTTAAAAAACTATTCAACCGTTAAACAAATATTAATAAATTCATTACTTTTAAATTCCAAAACTCGGCACGATGGTCAAGGGGCTTACTTTTAAAACCGTTACTTTTTATTAACATGAGTGTCAATGATTAAAAAAAATTATAACGTGCGACGCATACCGCTGAACATCAATATTGTTGAATACAATGGCAGATTCAAAATGTTTTTTGAGGGTGAGCATAAATAAAAAAAAATTGAAGGTGGGTGCAAGTTATAAAAACCTCAAAAGTTTAGGGTGGGCACAAATTATAAAATTTAAAGAATAATTCATAAAAATTAAAAAAAAATGAAGTCAAATATATGAATTTTGAAAAGTTCAAGTTGTGCCCGTACCCACCCAACTGCCCAAGGACATATGTGGCTCTGCCACTGGCTAAACATTGTTGAACACTATTAAATTTTTTTTAATAAAGATTAAAAATCTTAAGGACTAGACTTATAATTAAAATAATTTCAAAAGAAAATTAAAAATTAGATTTAATAAAGTTTTATATTTTTATAGTATTTTTAATTGATATATTAGAATCAAATATCCCAAAATCTTCTTAATATCAAAAAGCCTAAACTCAATCCCTTTATTTCCCTTCCGCCGCCGCTAATTACATTTGATTCTAAACCCAACCTAAATGTCATATATGATTGCACAAATCGATTAAGTTTCTGATTTCGTTATTTCTTTGAGTCTAAATTCTTACTTTGGGTTTCGAATAGTAAAATTTGTTGAATGTCATCTTTTTAGAATAATTGCATCAGTGAATTGAATTCAAGGTTCATTTACTGAACTAACATACTGAGGCGAAGACAGCGGCGGTGGCTGAAGGAAAATAAAACAGTTGAGTTTAGGATTTTTGATATTTTGAGATATTTGATTCTAATATATCAATTAAAAATACTATAAAAATATAAAGGTTTATTAAATCTAATTTTTAATTTTCTTTTGAAATAATTTTAGTTATTAGTTTTTAAGATTTTTAATTTTCATTAAAAAAATTAATAATATTCAGTAGTGTTTAACGGTATACGACGCACGTGGTAAACTCATCATAGGAAACCATTATTTTTATTAGCATGATATAAATATTAAAGGTGTAAAAGATTTATTTAATTTTATATTAATGTAATTTGGTTGTTTATAATATATTTATAATTGTTTTTGTTTTTTTTTGGTTTATCTGTCTTCGTGCCAGGTTTCAGCATATCCTAGCGTTCGATTGTTGTTCGCGCAGAGATTCACTCGGCGCTAGTTTTTGATTCATGGTGTTGTCGGTGGTCACTTGGAATATTTTATCCCCACTCGTTGATGGTTGTTTGCCGATAAAATCAGTCCTAGGTAGTGTAATCACTAATTTTGTCCGGACATCGGAACCCTTTAAGTTTATGTCGTTAATGGGCTTATTGGGCTGTTAGGTATTTAAAAAAGAAAAAGAAAAAAGAAAAGAAAAAAGAAATAGAAAAAATATATGTATATATGAGTGTTACTACCATTATATTGCTAGCACTCTTTTATTATTATAGTATTATTATCATTAATATTATTACTATTAGCATCATTATTTTTATATATTCATTATACTATTAATATTTCCCATTTTACAAAAACCCCTAAATATTACTAATATATTATATTTAATACTATCTTATTATAGTATTCTTTCATTTGTGTGCTCGTATTATTATTGTTATTTAGTGTTTAATAGTTTTAAGTATTATTGTTATTATTTAGTGGTGTTATTGCTTGTTATTATTATTATTATTGAATAGTATTATAAAAATGAACATGAAGCACATCAATTAATAAAAACTCATTCTGATTAAAAAATAAGAGTCCAAAATAATAAAGAGTCCATTACATACCAGCAAGCCCAATGACAAAAAAAAACCCTAAGCTAATCTTAATCCTATACTTTGTTGGTGCAGCCGCCACTCATCCGTAGCCGTTGGATCTGGCCGCGATCCAACGGTCCAGATCTCCCCAGACCAGAAACCCTAAGGGTTCCCCACTCTAGATGTTCGCGCCGCGCATCGTCAACCGTCGGATCAAGAATGATCCAACGGCTCTTAGATCTTCCAGAGATCCCACGCTCCACCACGCGCGGCGTTTCGATCGCCCACGCGCGCGTGCCGCCCCTGTCCCGAACACACCATGTGACCCCTCGTCTGCCAGCCTCCTCTGCTCCCGAGCACGCCTTGCTGCCTCCCCCGATTGAGAAAACCGGCAACATGCACAGAGAAAAAAACAGTGGTCAGGGACCCGAAAATAGAAAGAAGAGCAAACAACAATAAATCAAACACCAAAGTCAACCAGACAAGCATATATCAGAGAGCAGATTCAGAGAGGAGACAACTTTTGTTTTACATGTAAACATTTCGGATATAAAATCCGAACAAAAACCATTGTAAAAAAGAGAGGATTTTTGAGAGAGAAATCAATAACAAAAAACCCTTCTGAGGTATTCGTTTTTTTCAGATCCCATTGCATGCATATCAAAAAGAAAAGAAAAACAGAAAGAAAAGTTTCGTTTTTTTACCCATCGGAGACCGATTCTCCCCTCCGTTTCGAGTCGGCCTTCTGCTTCTTCTTTCGCCCCTCTCTACCGGCGATAAGCCTCGCAGCCCCTTTTCGGGGCCGTGCATGGTGAGCCGTTGAGGTCCGCGACACAGAAGGATCTATAGACAAAGTTTTTCGGGTTTTACAAAAAAAAGATTTCTACTTTAGGTTTTGGTTTCGAGAAAAGGAGGGTTTTACTGGTTTTGGGTCGTCGGGTAAGTCAAAAAAAAAAAAAACTATTTTTTAGGGTTCCGGCGCCGACAACGGTTACCGGAACTCCTTTGGCGGCGCCGGATTTTATAAAGAAGGGAGAGAGGCTTTCCGGTCTAGGGTTTTAAAAATAAAAAAGGGGGGTCAAAATGTTTTAAACTTAGTTTATATAGGGTTTTAATTCTTTTAAAATCGGTTTAATCGCGTTATAAGCCCCTCCGCGTCACTTTAATTGCGCGAGGGAGGGCTTCCGCTTTTTAAAATTCTTCCCGAAGTCTCTCTGCTTTTTAAACGTTTTTCAATTCCGTCACCATTTTATTTCGATTGGCATCCGGATGGTAAAATCACCGTTTTAGTCCCCCTGGTTTTCCGCGTCCTTTTAATTCAGTCCCTATTTCGTGTTTTTTAGTGGGTAATTTACATTTTTGGTCCCTGACAGTCTGTATTTTAATTATTCACTTAGCATTTTATTCTTGTGGTAAATAATTTCGTTATTCATGCATTTTACTTAGAATGTCGAATATGTGTTATGCATGTTCGTGCATGCTTTCTTTTTAATCGTATATTTTATGTGGGATTTTATTTTTTTTGCATGTTTATCTTTTTATCGCTATTGTTGTTCATATTATAACATACCATTTATTCTATGTCTCTTCCATATTTAATTCTATGTCTCATTTGTGTATTTATGAGTTGCATCCGAGTTTTATAAAATGCAATGCGAGCGTCTTTTTATTCGGGAACGAACGAGGCCAGTACCAGTCGTAGTGGTGGTGGTTCGGATGTTCTTTCTCGAATATTAAGACCTTTAAAATTCACTCGCTCGTATAACCAAATTTTGATACGATTCGTCACTTTAATTCGCAAAATTTAATATTAATTAAGCGGTAATGTTTTTGGTACCGATTTCCGGGCACGACGGGGGTGCTCATCCTTCCTCGCGTGTAACCGACTCCCGAACCAATTTTCAAAAGAAAATCTCTGGTTTTATTTCGGTGTCCGGTCTACCATTTTTAAATGGCCGGTGGCGACTCTTCCTTTTTACAAATCTGATTAAATTTTTCAAAAACCAATTTAAAACCCGGTTCTTCTAAGTGACACCGGTAGAGGTATTTTTTTAGTCGCAACAGATGACTACTCTACTGGGGACAAATTTTGTTTTCAAAAACAAAAAGAGAGTAAAGCCGAAAAAAAACTTTATCGCTCAATTAATATTAGAAGTTGCGAATTAAAGTGACCAAATCAATCGATATTTGTTTATAAGTGCGAGTTTATTTTAAACGCATTTAAAATTGGCATTTAAACCCGTTCGTTTAAGTGGGGGGGGGGAAACGCTAGTGCTTTCGTGTGGATATTGTTCCTCCGTGTGGGCCTAGCAAGTACCTTTGGGGCTCGAGTACCCTATATCTTCATGAGAATATTGTTTCTCCGTGCGGATATAGCGAAAGGGTCCCCTCAAATTGAACTCGGTTGAGAGGAGCCTATAATGGGTGATGACCGGGGGCCTTGCTACCCTTAGTAGGGGACAGCGAGGACAATTCGAGTACCTCCTAGAACCAAAACTGCATGTAGAGAACTAGATTGCCCACCCCTTTTAGAGCCATGCGGACAACCTAGGTCTATTAGACGGGATAAATAGGGTTGCTTGCTTTTATGATTGCCTTTTTATCATGTTTATCCTACACTAACGATTATTCTTATGATCTTTTTGCATCTACTTTTCGTGCACGCATTTCATGAGTTAGGGTGGTTCTACCCATTTTTGGGGCTATCATTGTGGACGGGAGGTTGCTAGAAAGGATAATGCCAATTAGCAAGTCCGACATCGGATAGAACGAATAAAGGGGCAGTTTACCGAGCGAAAGCACAGTATCAGGTCATTTAATGTCCACCACCGAAGAAGGCACATCTCTTCTCCATCCCGAGCAAAATTTCGAACCGTCTATCGGATCAACATCTTTGGATCACAAGAGGAAGCATATTTGTCAAGACTTTGCTATGATTGTCTTTTAACAAGGAACCTCCTTCACGTTCGAATGATAGTCGACCTAAGGGGAATCACCTATAGGGCCAACACATTTCATCCGCATACACATGTGTACATATTTCATTGCATCATATGTTCATACATCATGACATGCATTGACCAACTAAATAATGAATTAATATTGAAAAAATATTATTACAGTGGTGAAGTTTCCAATCTACAACCATTCCGCGTTCATACGATACTCGTTCTCAGTCACGAGCAATGGAAGAAAGGATGGCCAGGGTTGAACAAGGTCAGAAAGACCTCGAGGGCCGATTGGATGGAATCGAGCAAAACATTAAGGATCAGATTGCGCAATCACAAACCACCATCATCGATCAGATGACCGAACTGCTTGAGAAGAAGTTCAGTAAAGAAGGAGGATCAGGGGGCAATTCGAATGAGAGGGGAGCAGGTGAGACTACATCGCATATCCAACTAGGAGCGCCAACCACCGGGAAGAGAGTGCATATCAACCTCGAGGGAACGCCCGCTAATCGTCCTACGGAAGCACCAGCTAGACGTCACTTGGACCAACCTGATGAGTTAGGGGAAGATCTCGAGGTTGAAGTACCGGATCTAAACCTGTTGAATGGGGCAGAAGAAAGGATTAGGGCCGAAGTGGAAAAGAAGTACGAGGAGAAGTTTCGTCTCTTTGAAGAAAAGTTCATGGCCTTGCAAAGAATGGATAAGCAAGGGAATGATGCCAGTGATTTGAGCCTTGTAGCGGATTTAGTTTTACCTCCGAAATTCAAGGCCCCCGACTTTGATAAGTACGACGGGACTACTTGTCCTTCAGCTCACATCACCATGTATTGCCGAAAGATGGCGACTTTTATAAAAGACGAGAAGCTACTTATCCACTGCTTTCAAGACAGTTTAACTGGTTCCGCAACCCGTTGGTATACTCAACTTAGACGAGTCGACATCAAGTCATGGAGCGATCTTTCGAAGGCGTTCGTAGGTCAATACAAGCATGTGACTGATATGACTCCGAATCGGCTCATGCTACAAGGGATGGAACAAAAGCACGGTGAGAGTATCCGTGAGTATGTCCGGCGTTGGAGAGATGTAGCAGCTCAAGTGCAGCCCCCACTTTCGGAAGGTGAAATCATTCCCTTGTTTGTGGACACCCTGAAAGGAGTCTTGTATGATCGCTTGATAAGCAATCCCTCCAGCAGCTTTGCGGACATGGTCTTGACGGGAGAACGTATCGAGGACGCCATCAAGAAAGGGAAGATAGTAGATCCCTATGGCACAACCACCCACAAGGGGCATGGGTCCCAAGTTCACATGGTGGGTTCTCACTCGAACAACCAGTCTTCTGGCCGCTACCATAATCAAGCATCCGGGTCTACAAAGCCTCAAAGGGATCTTCACCCAGTTCCTATGTCGTACACCGATTTGCTCCCAATGCTTATTGAGAAGAAGCTTCTAACTCCGGTTCAGTCCAAACCAAAGGATCCTCCCTATCCCGAAGGCTATGATGTCAATGCCGTTTGCGACTACCATGTGGGAAGCACGGGCCACACCACGGAGAATTGTGGGGCACTGAAAAACAAGGTGCAGTCTCTGATCGAGAACGGTCACTTGACATTCTGAAAGGAAATATCGGGATTGTGACTTTTGGGGTGTGCTAATGCCCGACCATCTTTAGGAGTCTTGTATGTTGCATTTTTCTCTCGAAGTAATGCATGGAACAAACGTTGTTATCCTTTGCCCGGAGATAGCAATAATTTTTTAGGGGCACTTGTTATGTTTACGATTTAATGTTCTAATGAAAATGCACTTCTTTTTTAACATACAATGACCTTGAAATCATGTATATGCATATATCTCTCCATACCTCCGTAGGTCCTCGGATATCATATGCATGATGTGGCATTGATTCTACTCAAAAAGATCAATCGAATGTTGTGAAAACGATGAAGTATGATGTCCCGCTCCGTTCGCTCCGGTCGGTAAAGCGAGAGAAGCAAGATTACTTTTCCTTCGATGATGTTCGATGATAAGGGAATCTCCTAAGAAAGCCCAAGTAGAGTTACTCGAATGTGCAAATAAACAAATAAAAAATAAAAGGGAAAGAGAAATGAAAAATATATACTGTTTCAAAACAAAATAAAATTTCGGAGCCTGGTAATAGGCATTAATCGAAAAGCACTCCAATGTTCGAAACCTGATAATAGGCATTTTCGGATACGAGTGTGGAATTCTTGGGGCACTCCGCTGAAGCCTGAAACCCTTCGCTTCATGAGTGATGGTAATATTTTCAAGTCGTGACTATGCCGAGTAACTCGGGGTATTGTTGTATGCTCCATCAGTATCCTCAAGACAAAGGACTGTGACGATGTGAATTCCCCTAGGAAAAAGAAACGAATGAGCAAACCGAATAAGTCTCGGATGTGAATCCTTGAGGACACTGACACAATACTAATTGTAATCAGAAGCACATGCTTACATTTAAAATTCTGGGAGTGACATTTTCTATTCAATGGGCTAAATTTTTTTTTCTGAAAGCATACGGAGAAACGTTATGAGAACTAGAAGGAATAGTAATCGAGCCAATTAAGCAAATACCATAATCATGAGGATGAACCGAGCGATTTGGAAAAGGTTTCACAACTTCGCATATCGCCACAACATTCAGAGTCTCCATTGGCTCAAGCTGATCATCATAAAGTAGGATCTAAGATGCTCTTGCACTTGATATCCGGGGCATCCTATTCTATTTTTTTTTCTTTTAATTAGAATTTTGACTTTAAGGTTCTATATGGTAATCAAAAAGGGCATTCTTCATTAGAATGGCAATCCATAAACTGGTACTTTTTAAACCAAGAGATCTCTCTGTATTACTTCGGAGATATATGCATCAGCAAGGCCCAAAGGTTGAGGGGCATGACGTGGGGAGGAATGACAAAAAGTCAGTGAAGCTAAATTGCCATGATGGGGCACCATTGTCCGTGGTGGAACTAAGGTTTCATGTAGAGAGGTCCAAACCGAAGTATATGAAAGATGGCACAAGGACAGAAAGGATTTAAAATACGACGAAAGTCACTCGACTCGAATATTTGAACGAAGAACGAGCGGCAGAAGTTTGGGGGCCAGATTTCTTAAGACACAAGATTGATGGATGGTTGTAGTCCCAAGACAACGACCACTAACCCTAAGAAATGAAGACAAACTAAATCCATGCATCTTTGCATACTCGTAAACACATGCATCATTGCATCCTGAAATATGCCCATGCATCATCGATAGCCAGATATCACCCATGCTAGGAGCATGATAAATCATATCATCGTAGCATTTTGGTTTTCTTTAAACATGCATTTGAAGATCGGTAAAAGAACAGATCTACAGCTTCATGAGAGGAGAAGCGGATCTCACAAGAATCAAGAGTCCTTCGACTTGCGTAATTCGGATTTCTAAAATCTTTCCAACCCCCGGTTTTAATCCTCCAGATGGTTTTCTTAAAATTCAATTTTATCCTTCCAAAATGATGTTTTTCTTAAAACTCAAATTTCTCAATTTTATCCTTCCAAAAGGTCGTTTTTTTCAAAACTCAAATTTCTCAATTTTTATCCTTCCAAAAGGTAGTTTTTCTTAAAACTCAAATATCTCAATTTTATTCTTCCAAAAGGTCGTTTTTCTCAAAACTCAAATTTCCCAATTTTTATCCTTCCAAAAGGTCGTTTTTCTCAAAACTCAAATTTCTCAATTTTTATCCTTCCAAAAGGTCGTTTTCCTCAAAACTCGATTTCTCAATTCTTATCCTTCCAAAAGGATGTTTTCCTCAAAACCCAATTTCTCAATTTTATCCTTCTCAAAGGATATTTTTCTTAAAAGTCAAAATTTCTCAACTTTATCCCTTTTAAAAATGTGTTTTCCTCAAAACTATATCCTTCCTAAAGGATATTTTTCTTAAAGAAAATCAAAATTCCTTAATTTTATCCATTTACACAGATTTTTTGAATACCTATCGGGACGAAGAGAAAACGATAAAGCGAGAACTACAAGGATTTCAGGCGAAGCCTTTCAAGCCGCCGCTCCAGAATGTCAGGCGAAATCTGCATATTCGCCACTCAAGGATTTCAAATGAAAGCTTTCAAGCTTACCAACAGATTTCAAGATAAAGGATCCTACAGAGAAAGGGTCCAAACAAGCTCTATAAAGGAAGAACTCGTACGACTTCAGGATCTCGAAAGCGGAAGGTCCTACGGAGAGGGGATTTGTAGATCCTTGATTTAGAGAGTAGTTCAATAGAGAAGGAACGACTACTCAAAGAGAACGCTAAGGAAAAGGAGTTCTGTGGAGAAAGAACTCAGAATCCTAAGGCTTCAAGATCTCGAAAGCGGAGGGTCCTACAGAGAGAGGACTTGGAGATCTTTGATTTCAAAATACGAGGACGAGAGTTCTATATAGGAAGAACTGCCACTCGAGGAATACGCCAAGAAAATGAGCTCTATAGAGAGAGAACTCATATTCTCAAAGATTCAGAGAGAAAATACTCGGTCTAGCGTGTTGCAGCTCCGGGAGAGTAAATCGTCCAACAGAGAAGTTAGACAGATTTAGTATGACCAGCTTGCTTTTAGACCGCGAAGAGAAAGCAAAGTTGTTTGGATGACTAGCTTGTTCTTACGAAAAAAGAAGAAATATTTGAAATCTGCTCATCTATTCGGGCACTTGGAGAATAGAACTCGCCTAACCGTTCGGGCACTTGGAGAATGGAAATCTGCAAAAAAAAAAAAACTCTCTGTCTACCTGTTCGGGGCATCCAGAGGGAGAACTCACAATTGGAAGGCTTCGGGGAAGAAAATTACTTGGACGTGCGTGTGGCCGCTTCAGGGAGTAAACCGTTCAACAGGGAAGTAGGACAAAATTAGTGCTTATGGTCTTTGCTTTATTCTTGTTCCACAAGTATAAGCAAAGAGGGGCAGCTGTAATCACTAATTTTGTCCGGACATCGGAACCCTTTAAGTTTATGTCGTTAATGGGCTTATTGGGCTGTTAGGTATTTAAAAAAGAAAAAGAAAAAAAGAAGAAAAAAGAAATAGAAAAAATATATGTATATATGAGTGTTACTACCATTATATTGCTAGCACTCTTTTATTATTATAGTATTATTATCATTAATATTATTACTATTAGCATCATTATTTTTATATATTCATTATACTATTAATATTTCTCATTTTACAAAAACCCCTAAATATTACTAATATATTATATTTAATACTATCTTATTATAGTATTCTTTCATTTTTGTGCTCGTATTATTATTGTTATTTAGTGTTTAATAGTTTTAAGTATTATTGTTATTATTTAGTGGTGTTATTGCTTGTTATTATTATTATTATTGAATAGTATTATAAAAATGAACATGAAGCACATCAATTAATAAAAACCCATTCTGATTAAAAAATAAGAGTCCAAAATAATAAAGAGTCCATTACATAACAGCCCAGCAAGCCCAATGACAAAAAAACCCTAAGCTAACCCTAATCCTATACTTTGTTGGTGCAGCCGCCACTCATCCGTAGCCGTTGGATCTGGCCGCGATCCAACGGTCCAGATCTCCCCAGATCAGAAACCCTAAGGGTTCCCCACTCTAGCTGTTCGCGCCGTGCATCGTCAACCGTCGGATCAAGAATGATCCAACGGCTCTTAGATCTTCCAGAGATCCCACGCTCCACCACGCGCGGCGTTTCGATCGCCCACGCGCGCGTGCCGCCCCTGTCCCGAACACACCATGTGACCCCTCGTCTGCCAGCCTCCTCTGCTCCCGAGCACGCCTTGCTGCCTCCCCCGATTGAGAAAACCGGCAACATGCACAGAGAAAAAAACAATGGTCAGGGACCCGAAAATAGAAAGAAGAGCAAACAACAATAAATCAAACACCAAAGTCAACCAGACAAGCATATATCAGAGAGCAGATTCAGAGAGGAGACAACTTTTGTTTTACATGTAAACATTTCGGATATAAAATCCGAACAAAAACCATTGTAAAAAAGAGAGGATTTTTTAGAGAGAAATCAATAACAAAAAACCCTTCTGAGGTATTCGTTTTTTTCAGATCCCATTGCATGCATATCAAAAAGAAAAGAAAAACAGAAAGAAAAGTTTCGTTTTTTTACCCATCGGAGACCGATTCTCCCCTCCGTTTCGAGTCGGCCTTCTGCTTCTTCTTTCGCCCCTCTCTACCGGCGATAAGCCTCACAGCCCTTTTTCGGGGCCGTGCATGGTGAGCCGTTGAGGTCGGCGACACAGAAGGATCTATAGACAAAGTTTTTCGGGTTTTACAAAAAAAAAGATTTCTACTTTAGGTTTTGGTTTCGAGAAAAGGAGGGTTTTACTGGTTTTGGGTCGTCGGGTGAGTCAAAAAAAAAACTTTTTTTTAGGGTTCCGGCGCCGGCAACGGCGACCGAAACTCCTTTGGCGGCGCCGGATTTTATAAAGAAGGGAGAGAGGCTTTCCGGTCTAGGGTTTTAAAAATAAAAGGGGGGTCAAAATGTTTTAAACTTAGTTTATATAGGGTTTTAATTCTTTTAAAATCGGTTTAATCGCGTTATAAGCCCCTCCGCGTCACTTTAATTGCGCGAGGGAGGGCTTCCGCTTTTTAAAATTCTTCCCGAAGTCCCTCTGCTTTTTAAACGTTTTTCAATTCCGTCACCATTTTCATTTCGATTGGCATCCGGATGGTAAAATCACTGTTTTAGTCCCCCCTGGTTTTCCGCGTCCTTTTAATTCAGTCCCTATTTCGTGTTTTTTAGTGGGTAATTTACATTTTTGGTCCCTAACAGTCTGTATTTTAATTATTCACTTAGCATTTTATTCTTGTGGTAAATAATTTCGTTATTCATGCATTTTACTTAGAATGTCGAATATGTGTTATGCATGTTCGTGCATGCTTTCTTTTTAATCGTATATTTTATGTGGGATTTTATTTTTTTTGCATGTTTATCTTTTTATCGCTATTGTTGTTCATATTATAACATACCATTTATTCTATGCCTCTTCCATATTTAATTCTATGTCTCATTTTTGTATTTATGAGTTGCATCCGAGTTTTATAAAATGCAATGCGAGCGTCTTTTTATTCGGGAACGAACGAGGCCAGTACCAGTCGTAGTGGTGGTGGTTCGGACGTTCTTTCTCGAATATTAAGACCTTTAAAATTCACTCGCTCGTATAACCAAATTTTGATACGATTCGTCACTTTAATTCGTAAAATTTAATATTAATTAAGCGGTAATGTTTTTGGTACCGATTTCCGGGCACGACGGGGGTGCTCATCCTTCCTCGCGTGTAACCGACTCCCGAACCCATTTTCAAAAGAAAATCTCTGGTTTTATTTCGGTGTCCGGTCTACCATTTTTAAATGGCCGGTGGCGACTCTTCCTTTTTACAAATCCGATTAAATTTTTCAAAAACCAATTTAAAACCCGGTTCCTCTAAGTGACACCAGTAGAGGTATTTTTTTAGTCGCAACAGGTAGCGGTACCTTTTGCCTGACAGAATATATCGTGCACCACTCCTTCCTTCTTTATGCGTCTCGTTTAGACAGAGACAAGTAGATTCAGGAAGCTTTTGAATTTTCGTTGGTACGCATATTTCCATAAATTTATTTGTTTTCATTGTAAAAAAATTTTAGGTTATTTTAACCTAAATTTTCTTCTTTTTAATTGCGTTATAATTAAATTTTTCTATGGTTTAATGAAAATTCAGTAAATAATTGTTATGGTTGAATTTGATGGTTGCCCTTTATATATGTAAAGTATATTTTTATAAAGTGCATAATCTATTTAAACACATTTATATCTTTTATTTATATTGAACGTATAAGTATGTTTAATTTTATATTCTTTTATATGTGATACTGATAATGTTGTCGGCTAAACTAAACTTAGTCCGTCGATAGTAAAATATTGTTGTTATAGAATCTATTGAGTGAAGGATATATACATGTTCCATCTATCTAACTCAAATTTAAGTAATATAATATATAAGTGTGCGTAAATTTATTTAAATTTAAATTTAAAATTAAATTTTATTTTATTTTTTATTTTCGTTGTCATAGTTAGGGGTGCAAACGAGACGAGTCGAGCTCGGCTCGTTAAGATTTCGAGTCGAATTTGAGTTTGAGTAGTTTTTAACAAGCCTGAAAAATCTGAGCTCAACTCGGCTTGTTAAGAACTCGAGTCGAGTTCGGGCTTTATTCGAGCCTAATCGAGTCAAGTGTTGATTGATCATTGACCGTGTCGGACTCGAGTATCTCACAATCTGTCACGTCTCATTTAAAGCCCTATTAAGAAAATACTTTGATACACAAGTTGTATAAATTCAAGCTTGTTAATTTTAGAGTTTATGACATTAGTTTAGGGTTTAGAGGATTATGTTGTTGTGTTTAAATTTTAAGATTTACATTTTAGGGTTTAATACTTATGTTTAGAATTTATAATTTAGGGCTTTAAGCTAAGGAATTTATATTTTAAATTATAATTTTAAAAAAAAATCGGTATATTATATTTTCGAGTAAGTGGCGAGCTTTTCGAGTCGTATATCAAGTAGCTCGGCTCGTTAAGAACTCGAGTCAAATTCGATCTCAAGTCGAGTATAATCAAATTAAACTTTGACCAAGTCGAACTCGAGTAACTCGCCACTTGTCTCGTCTCATTTACCGCCCTCGTCTCATTTACCGTCCTACTCATACTCATACTCATAGTAACCAAATTTCTATATAAACAACGGGTGGGAATTACAATTTCATCAACAACAACAACAAAAAAAAACAGATTACTCAGAGCTTCATTCCTACTGAGATTAACACCAGGCAAGAATTTCATCTTCCTTTAAATATATTCATTGATTCTTATTTATATATGTTTAATATATCACTGCGAGTGTGTTAGTTCTGACATTTTGCTCTCTTTTTTTGTTCTGTTGTTTATTGACTTCGTTTCGCTCGAAAAGCAGAAGTTAGTTTATTCATAGTTTTAGGAGATTCTTTGCTTTTGAAATCGCTTTTCTGAACCCTAATCCCTTCTCTTTAGAAAATTTCAGGGGAAGAATCGGAGCTTTGCGTTATTATTTCTGTATTAAAAGCGAGAAACTGAGTTTAACTTGCTGTAATTGCTCTTAAGCGAAAGTTTGCTAACTCTGTGTTTCTAAATTTGATTTGAAAGTTTCAATTCTATTGCCTAAATTAGTGGAAATTGGCTTGCCTTTTGTGTTTTCTTCTTATTCTGACTTTGATCATTCTAGATGCGGCATTTATGTTTGTTCATATTCCTCTCATTTATTTATTTATATATTTATTAAGAATTAGTTAGGAACGGGAAGAAAATAAATTCAAAAACCAGAAAAATTAATAGGCAAATAAGTGTCCAAATTTACTTTTTGTTTGGTGTCTAAAGTATTTTTCGGGTCAAATACGTGCATAACGTTTTTAAAATTTTTATTTAGGTGCATTGCCGTTAACCATTGTTAAAAATTTTGCTAGCCAATAAAAACATGACACGTGACATTTTTTATTTTCAAAAATATCATAAAATTTTAAAAAATTCCCAATGTAGTCCCTAAATCCTCAAATTCTTAAGTCCCAAATCTCGATTTCAGTCGTTGTTGCCATCAATCGCCGACGGCGTGCCCACCACTTCCGTCACCGAACCCCACGATCATTTCCTCATCCTCCCATCACTGTCCACTGAGAGTCGACGGACGGTGTGCCTATCGTTGAAATAAAGTCGAACTCGCGAAAGAAAAAGATCGACGGCAAACTACAGTCGATCAGCTGATGATGAACGTCGACGATAGTGGCTGGATTTGGAAATTTTGGAGTTATTTTGTGAATTTTAGGAAATATATAAAAAAATTTAAAAATAAGTTAATAGTGGGTACCTAAACGGATAACTATAAAAACATTAGGCACCTACTTGGCCCGAAAAATATTTTGGGCACATATCTGGAACAAAAGATATAGTTTAGACACTTATGTTCTCCTTTTAGAATCCACAAACATTTATTTTCAATATGAATAAAAACTAAGGTTATGGGCTTATTACGTTCAAATTAAAGGTGACAAACTTCTCTTTAGTACAAATTGAAGTTCAAGAGTTTACTTGGTGCAATAAATTTTAGCCCCATATGATATAATCTTCTTGTACTACTTTATTTACTTTGGGAAAACTTATTTAATTACCTTTAATCACTTTCTCATCGTAATCATTATAATATTCCTCTGTGAAATGTTGATGAATGATGATAGCTTTGAATTTTTATAATGAAAACCTTCTTTGGCCAGGAAATTCTACTTCAAAAGTTCTCTGCTAGTTCACACTCTTTTTCTCTGCTTTTTTCTTTTATTATTTTGCCCCATTTGAGGCTTCTTATATGCTTTAAAAATGGTGAACACTGAATGAGCCTACACTGCTAGAGGTGCAAGGATTCAGGTGCTTTTTTCAACAAACTTTGGTTTAAAGGAAAAATAATTCTCTTATCATCTTGCATATTTTGGTGTTTTGAATGTTTTCTTTTTTCAAAGATATAATCTGCTCAAGCATGCATACGTTAGCTCTGATTCTATAAGTAGGTGAATTGTGAATTGGTTTTGACATATAGAGGCTGGAGCCAAAGAGGAAAAAGATAATCTATGGGGGAAGACGCCGGAAGAGGTTTCGAGTGCCGGAAAACTATGGATAGTTCAGAGAAGGCTATTCCTTCTTGTTGCTTGAAGGCTAAATGCCATTCTACTGTTCTTTCTGGCTGGTTCTCAGAATCTCAGTCTTCTTCTGGTATTGAATTCTTTTCTTTCCTGCTCCTTTTCATTATTTTCCAGAATTGCATGGTTTGATTTTCTTTTTGTAGATAAGGCTGGGAAAACGGTTTACTTCAACAATCCTATTTGGCCTGGTGAGCTTTAAGTTTCCTCTTTATTGTCTTCTGATTATACATACTGATGCTTTCTTTCTTTTTTTTGCAGGAGAAGCTCAATGTCTGAGAGTTGAAAGCATTTTGTTCCAGGCGAAGTCAGACTATCAAGAGGTTCTTGTTTTTGAGGTTTGGAATTTCAACTCTTTTTCATGATTTCCATTATTGTTTACCTCTAGTTCCTATGCATATTCTTCCTAATGGTTAATACTTTTTCTGCAGTCATCAAGCTATGGGAAAGTGCTTGTTCTTGATGGTATAATTCAGCTGACTCAGAAAGATGAATGTGCATATCAGGAGATGATAACTCATCTCCCACTTTGTTCAATTCCATCTCCCAAAACTGTAATCTCATCTTATCTAAGCATATCAACCTCTAATCTTCTTTCTCCGCTTTTATCGAAACCTTATTTATCTAGCCTTAGCTGCCATACTTCCAGAAAGATTTTAATTTTTCTTCAAAGTGCTGTCATGTTGTTTTTTTCACTAAATGCTGAATACAGGTTCTGGTTGTTGGAGGTGGCGATGGCGGGGTTCTTCGAGAGATCGGTCGGCACAACTCTGTTGAGCAGATTGATATATGTGAAATAGATAGAATGGTTATAGACGTATGTTTATTTTAGCATCTCTTGTTTTCTGTTCATTTTAATTTATATCTAAAAATGCAACTTAGTAGACATTCATCATATTCTGTTATAGGTTTCTAAGAAGTTCTTTCCAGAACTAGCTGCTGGATTCGACGACCCTCGTGTTCGTCTTCATGTCGGTGATGGTATGCCAAAATAATTTTCTTTCCGTTTTGTTTATACTCAGTTTTTTTTTTACTGTGAATGCCTAGCAGAGCTATAGTTCCCGAGCTGATAATTTTTATGCATAATCTTAACAGGTGTTGAGTTTCTTAGTCATGCTCCCGAAGGGAAGTATGATGCAATCATCGTCGATTCGTCGGATCCTGTAGGTCCTGCTCAACAGCTTGTAGAAAAACCATTTTTTGAGACCATAGCTAGAGCTTTAAGGCCTGGTGGTGTCCTCTGTAACATGGCAGAGAGTATGTGGCTTCATACACACATGATCGATGATATGATCTCTATTTGCCGCGAAATATTCAAGGGTTCCGTTCGTTATGCGTGGGCAAGTGTTCCGACATATCCAAGGTATTTAAGTATGCTTTCTGTTCTGCTTACTATGATGCTTTTCCTGGTGGAAATTTTATCTGTTGTTATGTTTTACCAATTAGCAAAGCATCAAGTCTATGTAATTTCTGACGTCCGGTTTCTTTTTTTCCTTTTCAATTCAGTGGTGTGATTGGTTTTGTAATATGTTCAACGGAGGGGCCACCAGTTGATTTTCTGAATCCCATTAACCCTATTGAAAAGTTAGATGGAGCTGATCAGCATAAGAGGGAACTTAGATATTACAACTCCGAGGTGAGAACTCGTCTTAAAGTTCGGGTTTTCATTCATTTCTGCAGGGTACTTAGAAACCTTAACCGATACATCTTCTATATATGCACATGAAATAGTTATGTTCTTATGGACGGTCGAATGAGATCGAGATATGTATCAGTACTTTAGTGGTAAAGTTCGGGTTTTCATTCATTTCTGCAGGGTACTTAGAAACCTTAACCGATGCATCTTCTATATATGCACATGAAATAGTTATGTTCTTATGGACGGTCGAACGAGATCGAGATATGTATCAGTACTTTAGTGGTAAAGTTCGGGTTGTTCGGGTTTTCATTCATTTCTGCAGGGTACTTAGAAACCTTAACCGATGCATCTTCTATATATGCACATGAAATAGTTATGTTCTTATGGACGGTCGAACGAGATCGAGATATGTATCAGTACTTTAGTGGTGTGGTAGCTTTATGAATTTTTATTCTACTGACAGATGCATAAAGCTGCTTTTGCATTGCCTTCATTCCTGAAGAGGGAGGCGAGGTTACTTGCGTGACACCGCGGCCGCCGCACGAGGAATCCGCCGTCTCCTAAGCGAATATGTAGCAGTAAATAAATGGTTTGGCTGTGACTTAGTGTAGGGCATGTATTCTACGATTGCTGGTTGTTATGCAGCAGTGAGTTTGCTTGATGAGAGGTGTTGTGAATGTCATTATTGGTGTTGTAGACTTGACCATAATTGTCTTATAGTTGTGGTTTGTGTTTTATTGTTGTTTCCTCGTACCGCTTGTTTGGTGCATGACTTAGCGATGTTCATTGTCGGGTACCCGGTTTTCGGGTACCCGATTCTTCCAAATACCTACTTTATCGGCCCATGCCTCGGCTTGTTATATTCGAGTACCCGTTATTCGAGTACCTGTAAAATTTGGGTATCTGAAAAATCGAGTACCAGGTACTCAGTTTATATTTTTGTATTTCTAATTTTTTTTAAAAAATCACATATTAAAAATAAAAATATTTTTAAAAAGTTTTAAACTTAAAAGTATATAATACTAACATAGAAAGAATTTAAGGATTTAAATTTAGTTTTAGAGTAAAAATATTAAAAAACCTAAAATAAAAATATAATTTAAAATAAAAATATATATTAAAAATTATCGGGTCGGGTATTCGATAAGGAAAAACGTCTAGCTCGTGTCCCGAAAAAATTATTGGATCGGGTACTCGGCCCGGTTGGGTAATTTTTTTAATAAAATTACCCAGTATTTTTATGTTCGGGTCGTCGAATCGAATCAACCGAATCAAGTATTTTTAAACACCCCTAGTGCATGTATGAACTTTGTTGCTTAAGCTTATATATGTTAATAATGCATTTGAGTTGGAACAAGCAATGGCATTTCGAAGAGGATTTTGGGGACAAAAATCCTATGCTCTTTTTGGTGTTTTTTTGCCATTAAAAAAATTAAATTATAAGTCTTAAACTTAAATTATAAACCATGAACTTTAAAAAATATACCATACACACAATATTTTAAATTCTAACCCTAAGTTCTAACTTTAAACCTTAATTTTAAACCATAAATCTAATGTTTTAATAATAGAGCATAAGTAGAGGCACCAAGAAGGGACAAACGATTTTCCACTCGAGCTTGGGTCTCATTCCTCAAACTTTAACTTGAAAACTCAAGGCTAAACTACATGTCACTCTTCATTTAAAAAGTAATAATTTTGATCAGTTAATTTAAATTTCAACAAATAAGTCACATAATTAAAATTTAGTGACAAACAAGTTACCTTATCATTAAAATTTTAACATATGACTTGGTATAATAATAATTTTAGTCTTTAGAACTTATATATTCTATTAATTTGGTCATAATTTGAAATGATTCAATAAATTTAATTTGTGAAATATTGTGTCAACAAGCAGACGACGTTAAGGTAGGGGTGGGAATTGGGTGGGGAATATCCGAAAACCGCGGGGATCTGAACCGATGGGGATGAGAAATAACCGAAATATTCACCCATGAGGAACGAAGACGAAGAAGTTTTATCACTGAAGCTCAAATGGGGATGAAGATTACTATATCTGAACCGTGAGGATAACTAAACTATAACCGTATTAATATCCGTGAGGATCCAAAAAATATCCGCAAGGATCCCGATATTTTATAAAATTTTCAAAAATATATATTTATTTATCTATTCACCCGCAATATATATCTTAATAATTATCACCTCAATTTTCTCTCAACCTAGCCACACCCAAGTTTCTCAACACGTTTTTATTTTAGTTTTTAGATATAAGCTAAAACCTTAATCTAAATCTTCCCCAACACAACACTCTTTCAATCTTCATCATATCATAACTGCGTACAATCGAAGTATCTAAATTTTATATTTTAAATTGAATTGGCCATTTATTTTGGTCGGTAAAATAATATATTTTTTTAAATTTATTCCGCGCAAGAGGGTATGGGGACGAAAAAAAATCCGTAACATTTAGTGGGGATTCCTCAAAACTGTAACCGCAATTAATGAAGATAAAATTGAAAATACAAAATCGTTCCCGCCCCGCCCGATTCCCACCATGTGAAGTTCATAATGGGCTTGTACCCAAAATACAACCTGTCATATAATATAGGGACTATCGTGGTATTTGCACCCAAAACCTTACAATCTCCTATTCCCGCGTTCTAACGAACTAACCACACAAATAGGCGGCTTTGACTCATCTTACATAAGTGCCACGTGTCGAATCTTGACCAAATAGGGCACGTGCCGTCCACACTTCCCAGCCTTTCAGATTTCATCCTTTTTTTTAACTTTGATGCTTTCATTTCCGGTGCAAAACCCAAAGGACAGTGTCGCCGCCGCGGAGAAACACAGGCAGCCAAGCCTGACGACGGAACCAAACCCTAAAATCATTTCATCGTTATAAAAGTGTACGTAATTGCATTCCACCCTTTTCTTTTTCTTCTCTCAATTTTGGAAAATCAAAACCAAGAATGAATATATAAATAAATAATTGTATTCGTGATTTCGTTTTCGTTTCCTGAGAATTCTTGATGTAGGCTTCTGCTTCCAGGAAAGTTCTTAAAGAAACGGAATTAGTTTGTAGTTTTCGTATTTCTTCTTTATGTTTTTTTTTTAATTTTTTGCGTTTGATTGAATTCGTATTTGTTTTTACTTGTTTGCAGGTTCGAACTTTCTGACATCTGTTTCTGCGCCTGAGTTGAGTATCAGCGAATAGATGACGGCTTCTATAGTCACAAATCATAAGGCTCTACGCCATGTAATTGCTCCCCTTTATAAATGATTGAATTTATAAATTATTTTTAATGCTGAATGCTTATGGATTTTTCCTTGTAAATCTTATCTGCAGAATTATTCCCCAATTCTTTCATGTCTTTGTTCGGTTTTATTTTGATCAGTGATTTCTTTTTCTTGATTATGTGCTTTTCTACTTTTTGCTAAGCTTGATATGCTTTCTTTCCAGGCCATCCACACTGCTGATGTTTCGGAATTCCGATTATGTATGCTTGCGTATCTTCCTTGCAGACTTGATGTAAGGCAGTCAATGAAAACCGCTCCATTATGGCCAAAACTTAGGAACACCCTAACTAGGAAGACTACAGCTCTTGCTATTCCAAACGGAAACGATGAATCTCAGAGAAGCAGTTCACATGCTTGTTCCGATGACCAAGTGCTTATGCCTTCCGAAAGTAATTACAGTTCTAGTGATCTTTATGAGGAACCTGTTGATTCTCTTCAAGAATCAGGTTCTGGTGTCTTTCAGGTGGTTGAACACACAGTAAATTTGGCAAGCCTCCTGGACAAATTGAAGGCTGTACATTTACATGTGTTAGCATCAGAGCAGTGGAATGCTTCTACGCTGAAATTATGTCACAAGTATGTTTGAAAGTTGAAACCATATTTGTTCTTATGTTTCCCTTCAGCAGTACCACCGATGCCATATTTCTAGGAGTCTTCATTGGTTTTCCAAAGTTCTCTTCATTTGACTAATTTTATGGCATATATGTTTACTTGCATAAATTTAATCTATAATCTTATATATTGACATACATGGTCTCTTTTTCTTCTGATATAAGGCATACTTGGTCCTCAATCTATAACCCATCTGTCAAATTTTCCTCTTTTTTTCCCCACTACTTAAGTTTGTGCTAGCTTCTATTGCAAAATAAATTAGGTTAATTGTTGATAGGCTTCAGTGTTATGTTAAGTTATCCTTCACTATACTATACACGATTTCACCATTAATATTGTGGCCTGAAATGGAAAAGTATGCGTTAACCTTGTATTTTTTTTCATGCACTTCAGGTTTCTTATTTTCAGGCATTTTTCTGATTTACTGAGACTTTCTCATTGCAGAAATTATATGGATAGTGCAACAAACTTAATCCATTATTTGGCTTTGAAATGTCTTGACATCGAGCCACTCAGAGAAGATCTTGCTCTGATCAGCCTATTGAATTTGGAGATGGTAAATTCATCTGTCCTAGCTAGTCTAACCACAAGCATTGAACTGTTGGAGAACCTACAGTTGAAGTCCGTAAGGACTAACAAGAAAGTTAGTGCCGGAATTTGCACTCAGGAAAAGCTAGATCAACAAAAGAAAGGGCATTTCAGAATAGACACATTGAGAATGAAGGCGTATTCAAACCGAGAGTTATTATTGGGACCACTTCAAGGCAGCAAACTTAATCATATCATGACAACAGTTGGAGAAGAAGCTCTTGAGAGCGAAACACTAATAGCTGATCTTATAAAGGCTGGGACCTCAATTATTCGAATCAACTGTGCTCATGGAAGCCCAGAAAGCTGGAGTGAGATAATCAGAAGAGTAAAGCGAAGTTCTCAAATGCTGGAGGCCCCATGTCAAATTCTTATGGATTTAGCCGGACCAAAACTTCGCACGGATGATCTGAAGCCTGGTCCATGTGTTGTAAAAGTATCACCCAAGAAAGATGCTACCGGAAATGTGATTTTTCCTGCACAAGTTTGGCTTTCTCATAAAGATGCTGGTGCTCCTCCTCCTCATCTTTCTCCCGATGCTGTTCTGTTTATCGATGACCAAAAGTTTTTCAGTGAGACTAAAGTAGGTGAGACTTTGATGTTCTTTGATGCTAGAGGTAAGAAAAGGATGCTAAAGATCTCCAAAGTCTTTCACGTTTTTTCTGGTACTGGCTTTATGGCGGAGTGTACTAGGACTGCTTATGTTAGTTCTGGAACAGAATTATATATTAAGAGGAAGAAAGATAGATTCCCTGTTGGAAAAGTGGTAGATGTCCCTGCTAGAGAGTCATTTATCAGACTAAGAGTTGGAGATTTACTAATAATATCGCGGGATGGTACATGTGATCAAGATAATTCCTATGGGCGTGCAAGTGGTGCCCATAGAATAACTTGTTCATCAGGCTATCTATTTGATGCAGTCAAACCTGGAGAGCGCATAGCTTTTGATGATGGAAAGATTTGGGGAGTCATTAAGGGAACTAGTATATCAGAGATTGTTGTCTCAATCACTCATGCTGGCCTCAGAGGGACTAAACTTGGATCCCAGAAATCCATCAACATCCCAGACAGCAATGTCAAGTTTGAAGGTGTGACTTCAAAGGATCTAGTGGATCTTGAATTTGTTGCTTCCCATGCAGACATGGTAGGTGTGTCATTTGTGAGAGATACTCGTGATATTATTGTGCTTCGCCAAGAACTGGAGAAAAGGAAACTTCAGAACCTGGGGATTGTTTTAAAAATTGAAACAAAAAGTGGGTTTGAGAAGTTGCCCCTCTTGCTCTTGGAAGCGATGAAATCTTCAAATCCTTTAGGGGTTATGATTGCTAGAGGAGATCTTGCTGTGGAGTGTGGGTGGGAAAGATTGGCTGATTTACAAGATGAGATATTGTCTATTTCCGGTGCTGCTCACGTACCAGTTATTTGGGCAACTCAGGTCCTCGAATCACTTGTCAAATCTGGTGTTCCTACAAGAGCTGAGATTACTGATGTTGCAAGTGCAAGGAGGTAAGTGATCAAATGATATTTCCCTAGCTATTTCCATTTGTTATCAATGAAATTTATTTAATGGTTTATAATTAGTTTGAGCTACATAAGCACTTTCAGTAGTTAGGCAGCCAATTTTACATGCATTTTGCAGTGCCCTTAATGCAATTTCATTTATTAATGGTCTTTTCTGACTGTTGTACCAGCATAGCATACTACAAATTCATTTCCTTCTGTTAGGTTTAGTGTTCTTGTCCGAATTTGAAAGCAATCTGGCCATTTGTGATAGCCAATGGATTACCCTACACCACAACCACCTTCCGCCTCTTTTCTTGAACAATTCTTTGTTTAAACTTTAAATGAATACATACACTAGCAGGCATATCACTTCTCTTCTAATAGGATTTCAGTAAAGACCATTTGGTTTCTTTTCCTCCTTTCTCTTGGTGGATTTTGGTGTTTAAATGATCAAATGCATGGAACTTGACATGATTAAAAGCTAGTCTATATTTTTTTTCCAGGGCAAGCTGCATTATGTTGAACAAAGGACGACACATTGTAGAAGCTGTTTCAACTCTGGATAATATCCTCAACTCAAACTCAAAACAGATGAAAGCGGAAGTTAAGTCGCTCGTTCCGTCCAGCCATCTCTTTTAGTCCAGTTTCTTGCATTACTACCTTATTCTTAGGCTATGTAAATATTATTAGCATCAGTAACATGCAACCACCTCTATTTGTACTGTAGTTTTCTTTTTATCATGTAGCAGTACTGTATTATGATTAACAATCATCTCTCTTAGAAACACTTCCTTTATCAATACCATGCCTATTACAGCATCTAGAAAACTTTAACAAGTTTTTGGCCAGTCTACTGTTGCTCCTGCTCATGAATGAGCCATCTGTACCAGCCAAGATGATCAGAACGATTATCAGGAATTGAGGAGTTCTTCGGCGCGCAGACGATAGGTAAACTTTAGTTGTATTACAAATTTGAGTTTTGTATATGGGCATCAAAGTTTTTCTTGGTGAAGGTTGGAATTTCCAGAGCTGAACATTTAAATGTCGCACCAAAGCTTTAAAGATGCAGATGTCATCCATCCTTGGGCATTCCAAGTAAGTTTTGACAGAATTTTATATAAGATCTGCTTAAACAAATTGACAATTACTGAAAACTAAGGAACAAAACAAACAAAAATTGGAAGAGTTATTATATACACATCATATACAAACCTCAGACTCAATAATTAGCAACTTTTCACCAAGATGCATACATTTCTGGATGAGACTTCCTAATCTGTTTTACACACGACCTTTTGCATAAAATTAGACTCTCAAGCAGAGAGATAGAGTCTTCCCTACCTGCCTATTGTTCTTCAGCAGTAAAATCAGGCTCTGCAGGCTTCTGAAGCAGAATAGGTGGAACCCTCTCCGTCATTCTTGCTTTACGACTACGGTTTTTCCGTAAAGCACGGAGTGCATTGGCAGCAAACCGAGAAGCATACATAGTTGCACCCAGACTTGGTGAACTCCCACCAGCATTGGCTAAAGCATCTTGCAATCTATTCTCCTCTTCTCTAAGAGATTCTTCAAGTTTCTTTTTGTTGTAACGGCGCCAAGCTGCTTGTATAAAACAAGCTGCCCATGTCCTCCACTGCTGCGAATAGAACCTAAATGTGTGGCGCAGCTGCTTACTGTGAAGCCGGCGGAACTGAGAAGCAACAGACTTCAAGTCATCCGCCATCAGAGCAAAAGCTTCAACTTCTGTAAGAGCTCGGACAGTTCTAGTCGAGATAGGGAGGTTCGAAGAAGAATGGGGATCTAGTGCCCATGTGAGAAGTTCCTCTCCACAGAAATCCCCTGCCCCCAGATATTCAGAATTAAAGAAGCCAGTTCTTCCACCATTTGTTGTTATGGTCAATAGTTTGCCCCTCATGATGAAGAGCATCTCATCAACCGGGTCTCCCTCCCGAACAATGTAGCTCTCCTCTGTGAAGAGAACTGGTTTGAGACGATCACACATTGCATCCAATAATTGATCATCCATTTTCTCAAACATTGGTACCTTAACCATTGAAGGAAATGAGTGAAATAACCAAAATTAGTGACGGGTAGTGAAAACACAAGTCAAATAATCATTCCCCCGAAATGGACGCAACCCATTTAAAACAATGACCAGAATGTCAAGGCACTCACTCTCATGAGCAGAGCCAAACAAAGATGGCGCTTTATATCCCTTCTTAGGTCCTTGGGGAGATTACAAAGTAAATTCTCTTCATCAACTCCTCGAGTTTCTTGCCATCTGTATTGCTCGTATCGTCTTATCCGCTCCCTTAGACTCTCAGGTAGTAAGCGATGGGACATCCATTGTTCTGCATCACGTCGTTTCACTCTCATCTCCTCCAACCTGGTAGTTGTGGACTGCAAATATGTCTGCTTCAAAGAAAAATTGACTCATCATAATCTATAGTCTTATGTTCGAGTGAAGTTCAATTATTTGCACAACTAAATACCCTAAAGTTATTTACCCCAAAACAAAAACTTCAACATAAAAATTCAAAGAATGCAGATGCTTGCTACGAACCTGCATATTTCCAATGAGAAATGAAAACAGAACCAAGCCCGAGATCGAAATAAAAACTGCAAAGCAGATCTCCAAGACATAGGTGCTAGTTTTAAGATTCTGACCCAGAGAACTGCAAAAGCAATAGGCAAAAATATATCAGACACTGCCGTCTTATTCTAATAGCACTACGCTAACAGAATGAGACAGGAAACAAGGAAATGGTTAGTCATATAGACCAAACTTAAAAACCTCATTTGGACTGAAAATGACATAGATTCAACAAGTCTAAATTTAGAACATGATCTAGACCACCAGTCAACCATTTAACCACAGTTTTTTAAAGCACAACAAGAGGCATGGAGCGTGATACGCTGTCATGAATTAATCTCATTTCATCACAACTCGAACTTTAGCACTAAAACATTGCTTCCCATCTACCTCAAGAAAGAGAAATGAAAAAGAAAAAGCAAATTAGAGTCTGGTATGTAAATATATAATTATCTACACAAGTAATCTGATGTAAAAAACTTAGCCGAAATTAGCTGAAATATAGCTCATCTAGTAAAAAGAAAAAGCAATGACCAGTGAACACTCGATGGGAAAAGGAAAATAAATGAAAAGCATCTTATCTAGCACACCTTAGATTTTGCAGACCCCACCAAAAACAGTAAAAGAATTTCTCTAGAAAATTTTCCGACTCCACAACACCAGATTGAAGGGCATCAAGGAATATCCCGAAATTGAAAAGAGTCGTGTTGGGTGTTTGTATAGGACAATACTGATTCAGCAACACGCTAAAAGAAGAATCGCCATCACAGTAAAATGAACGGGGGGAGCATTCAGTATTATTCTTGCAGACGTTTTTCCAGCATGTGTATTCCCTTTCGATGGAAAACAAGTACCAAAAAGCCCCAAAGACCTACAAGAAAAGCTAGTTATTTTAAACGATACATGGCAGAAGAATATCTAATGCAACTGAGAAAGTAACAGCCAGACAACATTTAACATACGGTTAGTTTTTGTAAAATTAAGTAATCAACTTTAAAACATAAATGTATTAGACAGGACAAAAAATAAATATAATATATATTCCAGGGAAGAGTGTCGATTTCAAGGCATCGTTATTTAAAAACAAAATTTTGCCAATAGTTTATTGTGAGAATTGCAGGGACATTAAAAAAGTTGAAAAACTGAACCTGTTGGTCATGATAATAATAATTATCCTATGCCTAGTCATTATGCATGCATTTGGTCGAAAGATAGATAGTAACCGTTCACATTTCAAAATTCATGCTGAACTCTTCTACCCATTTCAATCAAAATATTAATCCACAACTAGGTATGGCTTTACAAATTACCATACTCCAGCTTCAACTTCTATTTTAAACAATATATATCACTTGTTTGCTTCCTGGAAATTATAGCCATTGAAATAGGGTGGATCGACTTTAGAAGACATGAATAAACCACCAAAATCATATGGTAAGTGATCTGCTCTTTTTTTCCCAGCTATTTTATTGTGAAATGTCTAGAAGCAATAAACTAATCTAGAGCCAAAGCCAAAAGATACATCCACAAAAGAAAATATGATAAAAGGTGCATGCTTATAGTTAAAAATATTCTAAAACTGGTTTAGCGAATTTACGTGGCTTGCTAGCATGTAAAGAAACAGATTGAATGCAGCTCCAGCCCATGCAGTTTCAGTTAGTATGCCAGTAGTCCTTGTAATTTCCTTATACAGTGGATATATTCGAAAAACTCTTGGCAGATATTGGAAGAGAACAATAAACGTCAACATGTTCTTCGTATTCAATGACTTCAAGCCACTCATTTGTGGTATGACAATTAAAATCATCACCTGGGCAACAAACAGCAAGTTAAAAACCAAGCGAATAGTATCAAACTAAATGATCATGCATTTGTAGATTGAAACAAAGGAGTTCCCATAACGATGGACTGTGATAAAACAGCATATTCCCATTAACTATGCAAACCATAATTAGTTGGAACTATTAAACTTATCCTTTGACCTAATGGCAGATTATAGAATGATTCAACAAGTCAGGGTGCAACGGAATTTCTCAATAAAATTTACAATTCAAAGCACATAACACAAAGTTCCTGCACACTCTATAAATTGAAAAGATTCATCCACACATTTCATTTCAATTTAAAGCCTAAATAGAGCATGACCTGTCACACATAAATCAGTTAAATTCTAGAAGAATTTTCGTAGTGTTTTCTTACCTGTGGGAGGGGAAGAACTGCTAGAACATCGATTATGAAGTATGATTGCAGATACCTCTTTGCTATTACCAATGAATCTTCAACTAAAACACCTCTTCCAAATACACGAGAAGAAGGTGCAATGAAGCCAGTACGAAACTGAAAAATTATATGGAGTATATAAAAGATATCCGTGAACGAGCGCAGCACGCTGGCTGTGATCTCCATCTTTTCATCCAAAACAAGACACTTCTTCTTATCATTAATCATCGGGACGTAAAAGAACAAAGGATCAATCGAGACTGCTAGGATACATGATAATAAAAATATCTTGTTCCACCTTTGAAGGAACGACCCCTGTGGATCAAGAACTTTCTTACTAGAACCAAGGTTGCGGTTAAATGAATAAGATTTAAATGATTTTCTAATCCCTTTAAACCTTTCTGAACCAGATTCAACCCCTCTTTGAAACTTTTCTGAAAATGAATTTATTTTGAATCTAATTTTCCCCATATTTATCCTGTTACTATCAGAGAAATGTCCTTCAGTGCTTCTCTCTGAATTCCAGTCCTGGAACCTGGAAGAAATCGTTTAATTGAAGAAATCAGACTATCATTTCATGTACCAAAAAGATTAAATGGAAGTAAGGGAAACTCAACACCATCTACTAATCACACAATATATAGCATTTTTCCAGCAGAGTATATAATTGCTGTCGTGTGAGAAATGAGGCACCAATAGTTATCGGAGAAGCAAATCGAACTTCAGCTCTCAATCAAAAAAAGTGTTAGTTTTATTTGAAATATTGGAAAACATAGGGTGTTGATGGCAGCGTCAATAACAGTAACTACAACAACCAAATTAGTTATACCACCAACGGGTAATGCAAAGGGTCAACACGAACCTCACTTGAAAAAACTGCATATCTAGTATAATCATAATGGTTTTAGAAAAAGAATACATCTAAGACCTATAATTAAGCACAAAATCCACTAAAAAAACATATCATTCCCCATAACAAAATCAAAGGACAAAACTTAATAATGTACTAACCTCACAAGCTTCTCTTGAGGATAATTCATAGCTATAGCTTTCCTAACAATCCCACCAGGCCACCTCTAAGAGAAAAAAGATCAGCTTCGAAACACAAACGAATTCACGGAACTTTGTCACATACAGCAGAAACCTTATTGCCGGATGGCCCGGACCCTAAAAAGACAAGAAATGAAATGGAAAAGAACAAAGTTAGAACATTCACATCTCAACTGCAGGCCAGCCACAAATAGAAACAAGCTCAGAGGGAAAATAATATACAATTACATAAGCATTGAAGATATCAGAACCATAGAAATCCAAGACAACTGGAAACCAGGCATCAAATTAGTTGTATCCAATCACTTAACAAGCTGAAACAATAAATTAGTTAGCTACTCTCATTTCACATGAACAGCTCATAATAATCAGTTGCCAAAAAAGAGAGCAAAATATCGCGTGTTTCATAAAGTAGCAGACAAGCCACTAACTCAAAATGACCAAACACCAAAAAATATCTGGAAAATTGGGTACCGGCGTACCGTAATAAGAAAGTAATTACATGAAAATTAAATAAAAAACAAACAAACATATAATAAAGAAGATAAAAAGCAAGCAACTTTTTCCTTAAGGAGCCCTAAATTTTCGGGAAATTTTAATTTCAGAGCATTCCTCCATAAAATTGAAGATCAAACTATAAATAAAGTAAAACTAATTGAAAAAAAAAGTATAGGGGAGAAGGGAAAAAGGAAACATACAAGGGAAGAAATCTGAGTGGAGAAAACAGAGGGGATGGAAATGGATTATTGGTATTGAAACTAAAAGTTCCTTCTTTACTTTGATATTCAAAGAGGAGAAGGGAAAGAAATTTCCAGGAAATGTGAGGTAGGGTAGGGTCTCCAATTTTCTTTTTTATTTTTATTTTCCGAGAAAAAGGTGTTTGGGAAGCAAGAAATTCTTGTGAAACAGGGTCCCACCGGGAAAAAGCATTTTAGTAGTAATAATCTAACAGTTGGAGTATGCAATGCAAGGTTGACTCCGCTGTACTCACTTCTGCTTCTTCCCGCAGGTGTTGTCGTGGAACCTTTTTAATTGTTTCAATGCAGTTGGAATTAAGTGTTATAAGGTTTGATTTGATTCGATAAATTTTTTGAATAATACACATATTTTCGGTTCAGTTATCAATTGTTTTATATTAAGAAAATATATGATGTACTGACAATGAAAACATTTTCTTTCTATAAGCACTCTAATTTCAGGATTATAGATTTAGTTTATGTTTTATAGTTTAGAATTTAGAGTTTGTGGTTAGAATTTAGAGTTTAGTGTTAGGCTTTAGGGTTTAGAGATTATGATTTAGGTTTTAGGGTAATATGGTAGAAATTTAGGTTTTTATCTATAACTCCTAAATTCTAACCATAGTCCTTAAATTCTAAGCACATAAACCCAAAATTCTTAAACTAAATCTCTAATCCCTAAAATTAAGGCGCTTGTAGAAACAAAATATTTTACTGCCAATGTATGGTATAATTACACTTATATCATTCTTAAATTTTAATCAAACCGAATTAAAATTAGGGGTTGCGAGGGCAAAGCATAAATGTTTAAAAATGAGTACAAATTCATTATTAATCTGTTTTTTATATTAAGTAAATAAAAGGGTAAAAAAACATTGGACCTTGTGGGCAGGAGCACTTAGAGGTGTAAACGAGTCGAGTCGAGTTCGAGCTTGAGTAATTTTTAACGAGCCTGAGAAATTTGAGCTCGACTCGGTTCGTTTAGAACTCGAGTCGTGTTCGAGCTTGATTCGAGCCCAATCGAGTCAAGTATTGACCGATTTTTGAGTGTATTGGACTCGAGTAACTCTTCATCTGTCACGTCTCATTTAAAATCCTATGAAAAAAAAACTTTGATACACTAGTTGTGTAAACTCAAGCTTGTTAATTTTAGGGTTTAAGGTGTTAGTTTAGGGATTAAAGGTTTAAGCTATTGCATTTAGAATTTATGATTTAGAATTTAGGGTTTAATACTTATGTTTAGAGTTTTAAGTTTAAGAAATTAAATTTTAAATTATATAAAAAATAGTACATTATATTTTCGAGTAGCTCGTGAGCTTTTCGAGTCGAGTATCAAGTAGCTTAACTCGGCTCGTCAAAAACTCAAGCCGAGTTTAAATCCAGTCGAGTCGAGCTCGAATAGCTCGCGATCTGTCTCGTCTCATTTACAGCCCTAGGAGCAATACAAAGGGCTCAGTCCCTGATTTTAATTGTTTTACATTAATCTTAGATATTAATATTTTGTATCTTATTTTGATAAAATAGTTTTAATTTATGGTTTTTAAATATTATTTGATAAAATTTTAAAGTTTTTTTATAAATATTTCTTATAATTTTTCAAGTAAATAATTAATAATTCATATAATATTTTAGAGTTATTTTAAGTATAAAATATTTATTTTTATATTATAAAGTATATAAAATAATTATTAATTAAATTAAAATTTAGTTCTGTTCGATTCGAATAATTACACTTTTTAAACTTAATAAACCATAAACAATTGTTTGGTTTGGTTTTTCTAATTGGAATGGTGATGTGGCGACATGTGATTGGGAACTGTGTAGGTTAAATAAAAGAAAACACCGGACCAAATATTTTATTTTAGGGTTAAGTACACGGTCACTAAACTATTTTAAAAATATAAAATGGTCACTTAATTTTTAAAAGTTACAAAATAAGCATTAAATTTTAGTTTTTATTATAAAATAGTCACTAAGTCCTTAACTGTTGTTAACTGGGTAACATGACAGTTACGAAAATTTGTATAACAACACATTTAATCCTTAATATTTACACATTCAATCAACCTAGACATCTATAATGATGGTTAAATCAATACTAAATTGACTGAATGTGTAAATATTGAGAATTGAATGTGTTATTATTCAAATTTTTGTAATTGTCACGTCATTAACTTAACGACAATTAGAAGTTTAGTAATTATTTTGTAACACAAACTAAAGTCTAATGTACGTTATGTAACTTTTAAAATTTTGGTGATTATTTTGTATGTTTTTAAATAGTATAGTGACCATTTGTGTACTTTATCATTTATTTTATTTTATTACCCTGCACTCTGCAGGGGCATGGGGTATGTTTTTGAACACAAGTCAAAGTGGGTGGCAGAGAGCCAGAGATGAGATTCTGAAGAGCTAAGGATTTGGTTGGGCTCACGGAATCCCATACTAATCACGGTCCACTTTTGTCGTATCCCCCTGCCCCTTTATGTTTTCCTTTTTTCTTCCGGTTGTTTCTCTATGCTTCATTCATTGTTATGAAAAAAAAAAAGTAAATTATACTAATGACCACCGAATTATGTGGTTGGTGTCGATTTGACTATTATATTTTTAATTGTGTTAAATATACCACATAACTATTTAATTGGTTCCAATAGCTATATGTCGTTAAAAAAACAAAAAAGTTAACGGGACTGCTAAAATAATTGGTATAATTACACATTTAGTCTCCCTTTATTTATACACTCATTGAATTTAGTCCTAATTTTAATCTAATAAAATAAATTAATTATTCAATTAGGTGGTGACACTTATTTGAGAGATTTATCTATATTTATTAAATTTATTTTCCTTCCCCAATCAGGCGGTGACACGTGTCACCACCAATTGGAGTAAGAAAAATGAAATGAAGGAAATTGACCCCAAGGGGAATTAAACCTGGGTCCTTGTGGAAAGAAAGAAACACCCTTACCAGTTACCACTGGGCTAAGCGTATTTCTAGTATATAAAATACCAAATATATTTTATATCATATATGGGTTATTAGGGAAAGAGAGTGACGCTCTTGCCACTGGATTATCAGTTAAACAACCATTTTTCTTTGTTTTTATGTATAACAAGATAGGTACATACATGAAATGCAGAGATACACAGGGGCAGTTGTATACCATTTCTGAAGTAACCCAAGAGTGGAACGAGGTTCCGGTGCTTGATCTTCCCAATGGTTTCCATTTCTGCCGTGAATTCTCGGTCACCTTGTCCACTAATATGTATCAGTTTCTTGATAGCAACAACACTCCCGTCTTTCAGTTGGGCCTTATAAACATCACCAAACCCACTAGAGCCGATGAGGCTGTCGTTATGGAAGCCATTAGTGGCTTCAAGAAGATCAGCAAAGGTGAGCTTCTGAAGGGGCTTTTCAAATGTGGACAGGTTGATGCTCAATGCTTCTCGTGCACCGGTTAGCTTCCAGCTGGTATTCGCGGTGCCGGAGTGGGAATGGCTGTCCATATAAACATCAAGAGCAGAATCCTGTTTCTTCCTTCTTTTCTTGGCCTCTACAATAGTTATGATCACATCGAAGATGCAGAAAAGAGAGAACAACAATCTCATTGCCACACTCCCAGCAAGAGAAGCTTGATTGCGACGGGACTTTCGATGCCCAGAACTCAAAGCAGGCAAGATCCTATATCTTTAATCGGATAACACATATACGATATATAATATATTTGATATTCTATGTACCAGAAAAATGCTTAGCCTAGTTGCAAGAGTGTTTCTTTTTTCCCCTAATAACCCAGGTTCGATTCCCCTTGGGGCTGATTTTCACTATTTCATTTTTATTAAGATTATGACTAAATTGAATGATTATATTAATAAAGGGGACTAAATGTGCAATTATACCAAATATTTTAACAGTCCCGTTAACTTTTTTGTTTTTTTAACGGCAAGTGGCTACATTGGAATCAATTAAATAGTTATGTAGTATATTTAACACAATTGAAAATATAGTGATCAAATCGACACCAACCCCATAGTTCGGTGGTCATTAGTATAGTTTACCCAAAAAAAAAATTCTTATTGTTAATCTTATATCTCAACAAATTAATTATCTTTTTTATTGTAATTTAATTAAATTTTAATTAAACAATGTCATCGTTTATTTCGATAACCGAACGTAGTATCTCTTGCTTGATCAAAACTACTTGAACCTGGATCATTTAAAAATAAACTTTATTCAAAGTCGGATGAAAATTATCTTCCCTCTAAGTATGCCCTCATTTGTGCCTCCACTTTAAAATAGTGGGTTTAAAGTTTAAGGTTGGGGGTTAGGGTGTAGTGAATGAGGGGTATGGTGTATTTTTAGGGTTTAGAGTTTATGATATGAAAATTAGGGCTATGAGGCAAGATTTAATTTTAATTATTTTTTAGGCAAAAGACATAAAAAGAGGCATGATTAGGGGTAGGAGATTTTTACCCTTCAAAGTCCAAACCACACTTTTGATATATTAAGTTTTGTTATAAGTCAAAAAAATGCAAAAAAAAAAAAGTTTTAAAAAATTAAATTAAATTTACGTGAATTTTATTTAGCCATTCAAATTTCATTTAATTATTTTAAATTTGAGTTAAATTTATAAAATCAAAATCAAATTAAAAAAAATTAATGGAGTCAGCTTCGTTCAATCCTATTTATTGAAATATTATTTAGAAGAAAAAAATAGAAGGCAAATTCCAGATGATGAGGCTCCCAAAATAGGAGTGGATGCATGGAGAGTGCCACGTTGCCACTTCTCCTCGGTGCCGACCGACAATATCTCCCCTGCTTTCTTCAAATCTCTCCCCTTTCCATTTCAGATTTCCTTCTCATTCATTTCCCACGGAAAACGCTTCCCGCCGATCTCCATTTCAGATTTGGATCCTCCACGTCCTTCAAACTGGAACTCATCCTTCCCGCCCGTTTCCCCCGATCGGATCCGATTCTCTTCTCCGGGCTTTTCCACCACAGGTAAATATAATCGATAATGCCGTCTGTCCTTCTCTGTTGTATATTTTTCAGCTCAAGAAATGCGGCGATTGCTTTGAAAAGTATATAAAATATTTTGAGATTCCTCTCGTAGTTTTCTTTTCTTTCTACTTATTCCGATTAGATTTACAATTGTCTGTAAATGGAATCTCACCTTAATAATGCTAATTCTTGTTGCTTATGGACAAACTATATTTTTCCTGTCGAATTCATATATTTTCACATATTTGCAGGTGTCATAATTGTAGCAATATATATATTTATATAGATTTTGATACATTAAGATTTTGTGTTATATAAGTTTTAAGATTTTCTTGTATTTGTATTCTGTTGCTATTGTTTTCCTGTTGCATTTTAGTTGTATTTTTGTTGGTATCATGTCTGTGTTATGTTGTTGTTTAATCCTATAGGGCAGGGACAGAGCAGAACTTTATGTGTAAAATTTTAAGAAGGGCGAACTTATAAAATTTTTGGAGTCGACAACAAGAAATACATAGAAATTTTCTAATTTTTTTTAAATCATATAAAAATTTTAATTTTTTAGGGGGCGACCGCCCCTTTAGGTCCATCCCTGCTATTGGGTCCAGGTCTACTTTTGAATGAATTTTTTTCATTTAAAATATATATTACTATTTTGTTCAAATTGAATTTGTAATGATTCATTTTTTTATTTGAACACGTTCAACCTATCCGAACTATAAAATTACGTGTCAAATGTTTGAACAAAAAATTGTGCTAATTGGTTTTATGGTCCTTGATTAGACGGGCAAATTTCATGTTTAGTCCCTTCCAAGTATTGTCAAATCAATTTAAGCCTCTTAGCCCTTTATGTAGATGGAAATATTGCGTTTTTAGCCCCTTTTTAAAATTTTATAATTTATCTTGCCCCGTGCATAAATTGTCTCTGCATGGGTTTAAAGATCTGGCATTAAAGGCCATAAGTGGACCACTTTAGATGGTATGAAACAATTGTCTACTGATTGTGATTGTTTAATTGATATGATTAACCGTACTTCTACGTGTTGATTAAACATTGTAGTTACTATTTTAGGGAAGTTTTGCATTTAATACATTACTTTTACTGAATTTGAGAAAGAAATTTGTTGATTAATGATTATGGTTTTAGTTCTATAAATATCAATTTAAGCACTTTCAGTTGATTAACATTTTCCTTCTTCAAACTGTGAATCTAGGAAAAATATTAACCTCGAAAAGGGTGCTTTATAAGGTATTATAAGGGGTTCATATGCTTGTTCTGAATTAAACTTTTCGTCGAACTGTAATTTTCGGGCGAGTGCAAGGATGATGGTTGATTCGGGTGCAACAACAAACCAGGGTCACATTGTTAATAAGATATCTGAGAAAGGTGGTGATGGCGGATATGTTAGTGGAGGGTGGAAAAGGTAAATACTGGTTTTCACTTGTTCTAAATAGTTTACATTTTATCATATATATTACAGAATGTCATGATTTATTTTGTAAAAAAAAATGATTTTTGTTTCTGTATGGTTTACTAGCAGTTGATTGTATGCTGGTTTAGTTTTTAGTTTGATTTGATGATTTCTTTGCTCTGAAAATGGAAAATAACACTTACATGGTAGGTTCCTTGTCTGATTTGACAGTGAAGATGGAAAATTAAGCTATGGTTATTCAAGTTTTAGGGGAAAGAGAGCAACCATGGAAGATTTCTACGATATTAAAACTTCCAAGATTAATGGGAAGACGGTTTGCATGTTCGGAATCTTTGATGGTTAGGTTCTCTCTTATCTTTTCTTAAGTTAGCAATTTGATGAGTTAGAATTCAATGTTGTTTTATTTGTTCTTGAGTTATCCTTGGTTGATAGAGAGCTAGCTACTTACTATTTATATTGTGTTTTGGTCATAATTTCATAGCTTGTTTAATTGTTGAAGAGATGTCATGTATAGAAAAATTGTTAAGAGAATGAAGAAAGGTTCTGAATTCTTTGGGATGTGCCCTCAGGTCACCTATCTGTTTTGTTTGTTCTTGTTGGTTCACAAATTGCATGTGCTTTAAGAAGGTTTCATAAATAGTTGGTTTAAAATGATCATCGGTCTTACTTTACAAAAAAAAAATGATCATCGGTCTTGTAAGTAGGGGTGAGCAAAACTCGAATTGGAAAAATCGTTTTTTAATTTCGAGTTATTCGAGTCAACTCGAATTAATGAGTCAGTTTTTGAGTTTGAGTCAAGTTCAGATTTCGCCAACTCTAAAGACCGAAATTTATTGTTTTTGTGATTAGTCCCTAATTTTCTTATTTCAATTCCTCCTTCATTTTTGACCAAATTTGAACCATATCTATGTATCTTTAATTATTCTTTTTTAAAACAAAATTTCTCTTTTTGCAATTTAGTCCCTCAATTTTGTATGATTTCCTCCTTTCTTCAATTCTTCCTTCATTTTAAGTCCATTTTGACCAAATTTGAACCACATGCTCAAATACCATTATAAAATGTCTATGTAACTTAAATTCATATTTTTAACAAAAAAAAAATATTGTTTTTGCAATTTATTCTCTCAACTTTTCATTTTATTTAATTTGGCCTTTGAACTATACTTTTTGTAAATTCTTTATTCCCATCAATTCCTTGACTCCTTTATACACTTATTAATACTTTGTCCTAAAAAAATATTTCTTTAAAAAATAACAATATAAATATATTTTATAATTTTAAAAGATGTTTGATTTATTAAATACCATTACACCTACTTAAACATTTGAAAAATAATACGAGGAAACATATATGTATATCTTATATGGTTAGAGAAAATCGTTTAAATTTGAACCAACCTGTATCATAATATTATAAATAATTACAATTAAATTTGTTACCCCCATATAACACTATCATGTGCAATTCCAGGGCATGGTGGTTCTCATGCTGCTGAGTATTTGAAGCAACACCTTTTTGAGAATCTAATGAAGCATCCAAAGTTCATGACCGACACCAAACTTGCCTTAAGTATGTCCAAGATCTTTGATATTCTCAGCTTTTGGAACATTGGAAAATGTTGCACATCCTACCCTTTCACACACACACACACACCCAAATACAAGCAACAGAAAAATCGTTGCATATCCTTTGCAGAGGATCCATGCATTTACAAGTTCTCATAATCTCTTGTTTCGAGTATGCCTCTAGGTGAAACATATCCACAGACTGATGTAGATTTCTTGGATTCTGAAAGAGATGCTTTTCGAGATGATGGTTCAACCGCTTCAACAGCCGTGTTGGTTGGCAATCATCTATATGTTGCCAATGTTGGAGACTCAAGGACTATAATATCCAAGGCTGGAGAAGGTATTCCGTGCTTTTTTATTGCGTATTAATGTCAGTTTCTAGTTCACTGGTACCTGCATTAACATATTTTGCCTTTAAACATTATTTGAATGTTATAATATATTTTATGTGAAACTTGTGGCTTTATTAGTGTAACTTGTGGCTTGATGTGATAATGATTTTTGAGAGCTCTGACTTTGTAAGTAGGGGGTTTCTAAAAGCAAACTTCTTTTCCGTTTTCAAGCTATTCCTCTCTCGGAAGATCATAAACCTAATCGAAGTGATGAACGGAAGAGAATTGAAAATGCCGGTGGTGTTGTTATGTGGGCAGGTGAAATTGTTATTGAAGCCAGAACAAATATTTTCCTTTGTATCTGGTACTCAATCAGAAGTTCCAGCTCCTGAAATTTTATGTTGAAATGTCTTGTTGATATGTTGTCAGGAACTTGGAGGGTAGGAGGTGTATTAGCTATGTCTCGAGCTTTCGGAGATCGCATGTTGAAGCAATTTGTTGTTGCAGAACCCGAAATTCAGGTGATCCTCAAAACCATATACTAATATGCTAGTAATCTTTAATCATCTTAAATTATTTCTCAGGATAAAGAGATAGATGAAGAGTTTGAGTTGCTTGTGCTTGCTAGTGATGGCTTATGGGATGTAGTGCCTAACGAGGTAAACCGCTCTCTGACACATATGTTCAAATGTGGTGATATGCACGGTTGCACTTAATTATCTATCCGCGTATACCAAGCACGTGCCTAGTCTCGATTTTGATTGTGAGCATGTCCAAGGATAAAAGTGCTAGTTATCCAGGACATTTGAACTTGCTCCAAGGGAAGAAAATCGAAATTTACAAAACCAGCTTTCAGGACCTTATTGATTTGTGAACTGAGTCCCAACAGTATTAGATTAGATTAGATTGGTTGGTCTTTCAATGTTCGAGTAACAACAAGTGTTCGGAAATTTTTGTGTTTGTTTTCTTGTTATAAGTTAAAAATCATGTTACCAGGATGCTGTTTCACTAGCCGGAGCAGAACAAGAACCCGAGACAGCCGCTAGAAAGTTGACAGAAACGGCTTTCACACGTGGGAGCGCCGACAATATTACATGCATTGTGGTTAGATTTCACCACGACAAGGCAGTTCCAGTTCATCCCAAAGCCTGACCAATGGTGTTTATATGGTTTGTCATTTCATGTGTAGATTTATTGGCATTTTAGTTTAGTTTTGAAAGCTGCATGTGGCTTAATGGCCAATGTGCATTAATTTAATTATATCAAGGACCCAATTTGTTTATTCATTTTTGTGTTCTGGTTTCTTACTTCTCTCTGGTGTGTAATACATGGACCTAACGTCCTATTTATTTCGAGTGTCATTTTGTTTCGTTACGCAATTCAGTACTATATGTCCTCGACAGAGTCAGCCTCGCCGTAGGGGATCTGAACAACATTTTATTACCTATTGGCTTTGGAGGAAGCTGTTTGACATTACCGTGAGGACCAGTTCGACGATATCAGTCTCGGCGGACCAGTTTGACAATACTTTTGAAAAGTGCAGACAAGTTTAGAATCCAAATCTCAACATTTTGAGTCATTTCTCCTATTCATATAGAATGTACCTTTTTATTGTACCGAAAAAAGGCTAGAAAATAATTACTTTCTTATCTGCTAAGCAGTTGTACTCTGAGATCACTAAACTTTTCAGTTTCAACTCAAGTTGCTAAATGGTGAGGCATTGTAAAGTAAAACAGAGAATCAATAAAATATTGTTTGTTGAAGGAACAGCTTCCCTTCAGCTTTTTTTTTTGTAATGGAACATTAAGTTGAAACTGCGAGACAGATCGCAAGCTACTTCGATCTCAAAAATATAATATAGTATTTTTTTTTAATTTTTAAATTAAAATGAACTAAAATATAAATTGAGTGTTTTTTGTTATGTTAGTTTAATTTTTAGTTTGTCTTTCTGTATATTTTCATGAGTACTATTTTCCTCCAACCACATGTAAATATTTCTTTTGTATGATTCCATCTATAATTATGCAATTTATTATTATTATTATTATTATTAGGGTTGTAAATGAAACAAGATAGATCGCGAGCTACTCGAGTTCGACTCACTCAAAGCTCGATCAAACACTCGAGCTCGAATTCGTCTCGAATTCTTAACTAGCCGAGTCCAGCTCAGCACTACTCGAGCTCGACCCGGCTCGTTTACACCCCTACAGATGACTATATGTACTGTATGTATGTTTGCTGGACTTGTCACAAAGCAGAATTTAAACATTTAACTTGGAAAATAGGAAAACAAGTATCATAATATCAATGGAACATAACTAATAAAATGCATGACTAGAGAAAAGGCAAAAGACTGCAAATTTGAAGTACTATGATATCCTCAAAGTTCAGGAAGTGGATAAAGTAACTGACAAACACTATGCAAATGCTTGATTGAAAGTTATACATGAAAAGGAACTAACTAAAGATCTTTATGGTCCTCCAAGTATTGCATTTTCGATATCCTCTCTACTCAATGCATAACTGAATCGCCTTTCGACATCTCTTTCAAGATTCCCAGGTCCAATCTTCAAGTACCTGTAAGTGTATGATACAATCTTCTTAGCCAAATAAAAGATAAAAGTTCGGATAAAGTCGAGAAGAATGATGTACAACACTTTTCACTTATTTGTATTCAATTCCCTTCCAATTTCCCCCCTCATACGTAGGAGGGCGTTTAATTAAACTACACCGAGATCATCAAGCAATCAAATGCAATAAATTTGAATGTCTTTACAGGTCTTAATGAATTTCAATCTGATTCGGATAGACGTTGTTCTTTTTAACAGATGGTCTCAGTAGAAGATATGGCTTGATCCAACCTAAGAACCAAGGTGCACCAGAAAAAAAGAACCAGATTTTAGCCATGGTCTGGAGAGAATTAAGCCTCCTCTAAAAACTTCCTATAGTTAACATCCAAAATCTTTTGCTCATAGCATCGATTTTCCAGCATATCTTCTTTTCTCTTCGTTTCTGGATTTCTATCTCGTTCTCTTAATTTATGCTAAAATGAGAACTTGTGCAGAAAAGAACAGTAAACACGGTAGTTAACATTCGCGGTTTCTCGCTTCATAAGTCCAACTCTAAGATGGATTTGCAATCAAGAAGCATAGCCTGCATCCTTGCACCAATGATTGTGACCACCAAACCTGGTAACACTTGTAGAAGCTGGAAATGACCAAACCTTCCCAACTTTCTCCCTACCCTTAATCACCGCTTTTTCCGTTTCGACTTTTGAATGTCATTCTGTTCAACTCAATGGAACTTGGTCAAGACAACTAAAGTTTACAACTTTCAACCCCTAATGCTAGTATTTCACATTAATCACTACAATGTTTAACCGAATCGTTTCCGTGTATACATGGCTGTAACCTGTAATACCTACAATTTAGAATCTCATATGCCAGCTTATGTTAATCACTAGAAACCAAAGAATGTTTGCCCCAGATAAGAAATCAAACAACATCAGCCATTAGCGAAATCGATACAGAAACTATGCCAACAAACAGCAGCAGCATTGCCTAAAAAACCCAGAGGGACATCTTTCTGAGCTAATGCAGTATTCTGTTGCCTTAAGCAATTCAATTGTACTAATGAAATTTCTTCATTTTTTAATGTAATTTAGCAGAAGAAATTCCAATTAACAATCAATCTAAACAAAGAAACCCATCTCAAATCAAACGAAATAGAACACACCCAGAAACAATAACAGCAAAATAAAAACTGGGTTTACCTTATATAAAGATCAGTAACATCAAGAGATAACTGGGCATGCCAATCAGGTTTTTCAACCAACCAAACAGCACGGTCCTCTCTGCTTTGATAAAACCCTAAGCTCCTAAGCCATGCTTCAATGCAAGGCAAGCTGTGAGAGTAAAGGGGCTTGTTCTTATCCGGGAGCCGGCTGAGCCACTCATCTTCTGCCGTCGGCAACTCCCCTGCTTCCGATGATTTTGAAGAAACAAAGGTTGCGATTTTCCTTTGAGATTGAGAAACAGAGTTGGGAAACGATAGGGATTGTGGGAAAAGAGGAAAACAGGGGAATTTCGGATGAGTTGCTGAAGCATGCGTAGAAATTATTAACTTTGAGACATGAAAAGCAGACATTTTTTTTTTCAGGTTTTAATTTGTTAAAATACTTTCTATTTAAATGTTTTTTGTTTGATAATTTGGTGAAAATGGGAAAATAGAGTTTTTCAGGAAGAAAATGAATTCTACTGTAAACTAAAACTCCATACCCATTATCTTCTTCATGTTTTAATCTTCCTTTTCTTTTTATTTTTTTAAACATTTTCTAAAAAATACAATGAACAAGTTTTAAAGGGTAAACTACCTACTTGGTTACTTAACTTTTGAGGTACTAACATTTTAGTCACCAAAAATATATTTTTTAATTTGGTCACTCTAATGTTTTGGTCCCTCAAGTCAAGCGTTAAACCCTTAACTTGGTTAATGTATTGATCACCCAACTTTTAAACGCTAACATTTTAATTACCTATATATATATTTTTTTATATTTTAGTTACTAAACCTTAAATTTCTTAATAAATGTTGATGTCATATTTGTTGAAATACCTTTTGAAAAAAATATTTAATAAAATAAAATAAACTTTGACCCATCAAAGTAAAATCTAGTTTTACACTACTACAAAAATCCTTGTAAACACAATCAAATCCTCTCTCTACGAGCATCCAAACTAATATATCAATGGCGACCCGGATCATCCAACCCATTTTTTTCCTTCACGATTTACGTTAGTTTAAACGATGAAGGTATTTTAATGTTTAAATTTACAATTAATACACTAGCAGTAAAAATTAAAAGTTTCTATAAGCGTTTTAATTTTAGGGTTTAGAGATCTATTTTAGAGGGTAGGGTTTAGGAGTTTAGGTGTAGAGGTTTAGGATTTAAGAACGATTGTTAGAATTTAGGGTTTAGAAGTTAGTGTCTAATTTTTAGGGGTAATATAGTGAGAATTTAAGTTTGAATCTATAAACTCTAAATTCTAACCCTAATCTCTAAATTCTAACTATTATCCCTAAATTATGAACTCTTATACCTAAACTCCTAAATCATACACCATACATTAAATTCTTAAACCCTAAAATTAAGTTGAATAATTACCCTTATTAGCCTTAAAACTATTGCTAAAGAAAGTGGATAGAAAATAGTTTTATTTCATTTTATTTTATAGTAAAGGATAAAATTGAAAAGATTTTGTCATGGCAATTGGTGAAGGAGAATTGGGGATTTTGGAAGCTTCGAAGTTGAAAGACAAGAGTAAAGTGAAGTTTGGTCGGCTTGCAGGAAACGGCTACGTTTCGGAGGAGGACCAGTGCAAATGGATTGCGGATCCAAGGCCCAAAAAGAGTGTTGGAGACCCGACACTAGGAATGAAGGAACCGGCCCATTATGATGAAATTGATGCTTGAAGGGTGACAGCTAATGGGTTAAGAGTTTGTTACAAATTACCGTTAGTAGTACAGATTTACCATACACGTGTAAACAAATAAAACAATGTGTGCTGAGAGGTATAATTGCCTAACGGATGTAATGAACGGATATGAGAATTTTCAATGAAAAAAGTCTGCTTTCTCTAAACCCTTTCTTCTCTTCTATTATCTCCTTTCTATTTCTTCAATCCGTGACAATTTGGTAATCAGAGCTTTAAAGATCCAACATTCAAACTGGGGAATCCCAAGAAAACACAACAAATGGCAGAAAAAATCGACTTGACCGAGATCCAGAAGCAGCTAGACGAACTCAAGGATGACACCAAGGTCTCAAGATGGTGGGAGAATCAGAAAACCAACTGGGAAGAGAGAGTGATGCAGATGGAGACCAACAATGTTGAAACCTTGGGCTATATGAGACAGATCATTAGCCTGCTGAAGAATGAAGCTGGAGGATCTGAACCAAACACTCCCGGGCAGACCACTTCTCAATCAACAAAAATCCTACTTCAGAAAATGGAAAAGAAGCCAGTTCAGGTAACAGTTATTGAAGGGAAGGAAAAATATAATCTGAATCTAGATGGAAAGGGCATATTTTCGAGCTCCCCAATACCACCAGATGATGCTAAACCTCAGAACCATGATAAAGCAAAAATCAGTAATGAAGGCATGGAAACTGGAAGAACATCTCAGTTTAAAGAACAAGTGTATAATGGGAGAAATAGCAGTAGTCAAAACATTTTTACTCCTCGACCTAAGATTGAACTACATGTGTTTGATGGTGAGAATCCTAGAGGGTGGCTAAGGAAGTGTCACAAATACTTTGCAATCCTGGAGGTCCATGATCATCAAAGGCTAAATGTAGCTGCCATGTATTTAACAGGCAGAGCGGAGACTTGGTTCGACGGCTATATTCTGCAGAAGCATAGGGTGGAATGGAACGAATTTGAGGCTGACTTATGCCATCAATTTTGTACTAAAGAATCTACAGATATAGTCCAGGAGTTTAACAAGCTAGTTCAGAAATCCACAGTAGAGGAGTATCAAGACAGATTTGAAGAATTAAAGCCCTACATGCTAATGTTTAACTCTACACTGGGAGAGGACTGCTTTGTTTTTAGTTTCATCAGTGGCTTAAAAGAAGAAATAAGGAACAGAATCATGGTTCATGAACCAAAAACCCTAGCTGAAGCTTACAGGAAGGCTAGAAGACAGGAATTAGTCATGGAATTGGAAAACAGAAAGTTCAGATACCCTACCAGGATGAATGCAAACACTCAAACTCAACCTCCAAAACCTTCTGCCATCAATTACACTACCCTGCAAAAACCACAAACAACAGTCACTAGTCAAAAGCAAGCCTTGTTATACTACAGAAGAACAAATAATTTGTGCTTCAAGTGTGGAGATAAGTTTTCTCCAGGGCACCAGTGTAAGGTCAAACAACTAAATGTAATGGAGGAGGAAGATGATCAAGGAGAAGAGGATGTAGTTCAGGAGGCATGTGAAGGAACTTGTCAGGAGATTACTGGGATGAATACTGAAGGGGAGTTGGAGATTTCCATTAATGCCCTCACTGGAAACATTGGACACAGCACACTGAGAATCCAAGGGACTATTAAAGGCAAGCCACTGAACATTCTGGTTGATAGTGGAAGCACTCACAGTTTTGTTACTAGCATTTGGGCTAAGGAAGGGTTAGAAGTCATTGATACAAAACCCTTAGCAATCACAGTAGCCAATGGGGAAAAGTTGTACAGCTCTGCAAAGAGTATGCAACTAGAGTGGAGGATGGAAGGACACCAATTTGCACATGATTTCAGAGTATTGAAGATGGGAGGAAGCGATATGGTGTTAGGAGTGGACTGGATGAGAAGATACAGTCCCATCACAATGGACTTTAATGCTATGACACTCAGCTTCACTAAAGATCAGAAAGATGTGGTGTTACATGGGGGGAAAAGACAAGGGGGGAGTTAAATTCATTTCAGGGGAAAAATTGCAAAGACTAACTGAAAAAGATTCTGAATTGATGGGAGAAATGTATTTACTGAGTTGTGAAGAAACAGAAGTGGAAGTGCCATCTAACTTAAAACAGTTGCTGGACAAGTATGAGGAGGTTTTCTCTGAACCAAAAGGCATGCCCCCAGTCAGGAGCCAAGACCATGCCATAACCTTGAAGGCAGATGCTCAACCTGTGAACTTGAGGCCTTACAGGTTTCCACATCACCAGAAGGCAGAGGTAGAAAAACAGATTTCAAAAATGCTAGCCTCTTCCATTATTCAGACAAGTAAGAGCCCCTTTGCCTCTCCTTGTTTGTTAGTAAAGAAAAAGGATGGGTCTTGGAGATTATGTGTTGACTACAGACAGTTAAATGCAATGACAGTCAAAAATAAATTTCCTATTCCAATTGTAGAAGACCTATTAGATGAGCTAAGTGGGGCAAATTTTTTTTCCAAAATAGACTTAAGATCTGGGTACTGGCAGATCAGAATTAAGCCTGAAGACATTGAGAAAACAGCATTCAGAACTCACCATGGCCACTTTGAGTTTAAAGTCATGCCTTTTGGGCTTACAAACGCCCCAGCTACTTTTCAATCTCTTATGAATCAGTTATTTGGTGCCTATTTGAGGAAATTTGTTCTGGTTTTTTTTATGACATTTTAGTTTACAGCAAGAGTTGGGATGAACATGTTAGACATCTATCAATTGTTTTGGAACTTTTGAAAACTAATCAGCTCTATGCAAAGAGATCAAAATGCTTTTTTTGGACAGAACCAGGTGGAGTATTTGGGTCATATTATTACAGAAAAAGGGGTTCAAACAGATCCTTCCAAAGTGGATGCTATGAAGGATTGGCCACTTCCTAAAAACCTTAAAGCTTTGAGAGGTTTTTTAGGACTCACAGGCTATTATAGAAAGTTTGTTAAAGGGTATGGTGCTCTGAGCAAACCATTGACTCTTCTCCTAAAGAAAGACAACTTTCAGTGGACTCCGGAAGCAAGACAAGCCTTTGAAATACTGAAAAAGGCCATGTGTGAGGCCCCTGTGTTGGCATTACCAGATTTTCAGAAGACTTTTTGCTTGGAAACAGATGCAAGCTCTAGGGGCATTGGAGCTGTACTGACACAAGAAGGGAGACCAGTGGCTTACTTAAGCAAGGCTCTAAGTCCTAAACATGCTGATCTTTCAGTCTATGAAAGGGAATACTTGGCTATCCTACTAGCTGTCACAAAATGGAGGCATTACTTTGAGGGAGCCCCTTTCATCATCAAAACTGATCATGAACCCTTAAAGCATCTTTTGGAACAAAAACTGACTACAACAATTCAAAAAAGGGGCTTAACTAAGCTGCTGGGGCTAGATTATGTCATTCAGTTTAGAAGGGGCAAAACAAACTTGGTGGCTGATGCCTTATCGAGGAAGATGGAGATGGGAGCTGAACTTCATGCCCTACACTCAACACAGATCATTCCCTCTTGGGTTACTGAGGTGGAACACACTTATGAAGGAGATGATTTTGCAAAAGACAAGATTACAGCTACATCAGTTTTCCAAGGTGATAATCCAGATTAGACTTACAAACAGGGCATCTTAAGATATAAAGGCAAGGTCTACATTGGCTCACAGGGTAACTTAAGGCAACAACTCCTGACCCTACTCATGACTCTCCCCAGGGTGGCCACTCAGGTATACAAGCAACCTATTACAGAGTGCACCTCTATTTCTATTGGCCTAAATTGAAGTCTACAGTTAAAGACCATGTCAATCGCTGTGATGTTTATCAGAAGACCAAGGTTGAACATGTGCATAAACCTGGACTGCTACAACCTATTGAAATTCCACAGAAGGCTTGGGAGGTGATCTCAATGGATTTCATTGAAGAATTACCTACTTCAATGAAATTTAATTGTGTCCTGGTTATAATTGATAAGTATTCGAAGTTTGGCCACTTCTTAGCCCTAGCTCATCCCTATTCAGCTACTGAAGTTGCTCGACTCTACCTAGACCAAATCTACAGGCTCCATGGTCAACCGAAGGTAGCCATTTCTGATAGGGACAGAACATTTACCAGTATTTTCTAAAAAGAGCTGATGAAACAGTTGGGTACCTCTACACACTTCACTACTGCCTATCATCCCGAGTCCGATGGTCAAACATAAAGATTGAATCAATGTTTAGAGCAGTACTTGAGGAGTTTATGTTTCCTTAAACCTAATCAGTGGGCTAAACTACTCCCTCAAGCCGAATGGTGGTATAACACCAATTACCACTCAGCTTTGGGTATGACTCCATTTGAGGCCCTCTACGGTTATCCACCTCGCGAATTAACATAGGCAAATGACTCAAGGGTTGCTAGTGTTCATGAATTAATGCAGCAGAGAGAAGAAGTCAACAAAATTCTCAAAGAACAACTATTGAAAGCACAGGAACGCATGAAGCATTATGCAGACAAGAAACGCACAGATAGGGAGTTTCAGGTAGGTGATTGGGTTTACCTCAAGCTTCAACCGTATCGGCAAACATCCCTGGCTCTGCGACGGAATCTGAAGCTGACGGCTAGGTTCTACGGACCCTACAGAGTGATAGCAAGAATCGGGTCAGTGGCTTATAAACTTCTCTTACCAGAGTCTGCGAAAATCCACCCTGTTTCCCATGTCAGTTTGCTCAAAAAGAAAGTTGGAGACGGAATTGTTACCTGCCTTGAACCACCTGAGGTGACCTCCGATGGCCAATTGAAGATTTTTCCCGCCCGCACGCTCGACAAAAGGATGGTTAAGCGCAACAACCAAGCGGTCACTCAGCTCTTTATTCAGTGGACGAATTTCGGGCCCGAAGATGCAACATGGGAAGATTACACAAGCTTTCAGTCTCAATTTCCAGATTATGACCCTTGGGGACAAGGCTCTACTGAAGCAGGGGGTATTGTCATGGCAATTGGTGAAGGAGAATTGGGGATTTTGGAAGCTTCGAAGTTGAAAGACAAGAGTAAAGTGAAGTTTGGTCGGCTTGCAGGAAACGGCTACGTTTCGGAGGAGGACCAGTGCAAATGGATTGCGGATCCAAGGCCCAAAAAGAGTGTTGGAGACCCGACACTAGGAATGAAGGAACCGGCCCATTATGATGAAATTGATGCTTGAAGGGTGCCAGCTAATGGGTTAAGAGTTTGTTACAAATTACCGTTAGTAGTACAGATTTACCATACACGTGTAAACAAATAAAACAATGTGTGCTGAGAGGTATAATTGCCTAACGAATGTAATGAACGGATATGAAAATTTTCAATGAAAAAAGTTTGCTTTCTCTAAACCCTTTCTTCTCTTCTATTATCTCCTTTCTGTTTCTTCAATCCGTGACAGATTTAAATATCATAAAAAATCTAAAAAAAAGTTTTTGTATTTTCTCAATCAAATTATCATCTCAGTTTCCCCAAACTAAGAGGAAAAAAACCCACAAATTCCAAACTAACCAATAAGACTATATTTTTATTTTTAAAAGTGTTCATGTTCAGTTCGTGTTCGTTTAAATTTTTAATATTGTGTTCGTGTTCATTTATTTATTTTTGAAGGTGTTCGTTTAAGTCTTCATGAAAGTGTTCGCGAATGTGTTCGTTTATTCGTTCACGAACATGTTCATTTATGTAAACGAGCTTGTTCGTGAACATAAACGAACCGAACACACCTACGTTCATGTTCGTACGTTTATTAAACGAACATAAAATTTTTGTTCATACTCGTTTATTTAACCTAATAAACGAACATAAACAAACGTTATACGAACAGTTCACACCCCTAGCCATGACCGGATCTAATTGAGCTTACCATGCATGTTAAAGTCCATACAAGGCTTTCCATTTATGCGGATAGTGATTTCAATCTGGAACCGAGAAATAAATCACAAAAACAGCCAAGTCCTTTTAGATTATAGCTTCATTTCACTGCAAAAATCGCCTACAATACATGGATGTTTGACGATTCCCTCAATCAAACTACACTGTGCTGCAGACAATCACATTCCTTTTTACTACAAAAACAAGCTTAATATATCACCCTGCCTACCTCATATTTGTGCTCCAACAATACAAAATTAGAATAGTCTAAAACTATCTTGTTTAGGGGAAAAGTAAAAAGAAAAAAGGGCAATTAAAAAATAGTCCAATATACCAAGAAATCTCGAGCACACAAAATAACAAGACATACAGGCTTAGATCCTGTGAATAACATTAAACGTGAGGCAGTTCCCGAACCTAACCCGAATACTCTTCTCTGTGACCATTTGGAACTATAAATAAGCATGAAGAATATAACTCGGTTAAACGGGCTCTCTCTGAAAGCCGCTACACTTTGCGGACCTGGATATTGTGCGTGGACTGGAATCGCCAGATGGGCTGCCTGCCACTCTGAACAAGAGCCACCTCTTCTCCTTCCTTCACCATTCCTTGCTTCTGTACATCAACCATCGAGTTCATCATGAAACAAGCACACACTAGTTCTAGCATGCGATATCAAATTTCAAAAACAGTCTTTTTGCAAGGAAACAGCGAAATCAAATGAATCAAACTCCAAAGTATACTGAAGTTTAGGAGTCGTGATATTTGCAGGTGAGAGTTGTCCAAAATAACCGTCGACTGATGCATGAACAACTAAATCTATACTTACCTGCAACAAAGCTAAAGCATTCTTAAACGTGTCCTCAGCATCATTTGAGAACTCCATGTATATGGGACATACTCCTTGATATAAAGCTAACCGTTGTTGTATCCTTTTCCTGCATGACCAATAAAGTCATAGTCAAACTTTCAAATCAAAAGGTTCAGTAATTGTTGAATCCTCACAACGACATTACGATAATGGCAAAATGTTGCACTTCTGAATTCATAGATATTATCCCGCTTGGAATTAATCTATTCATCAAGTCAGCCTCAAATAGGGTAGACCATTATTATGCCATAGCAGAAGACGAATAAAACAGACAGTGGAGAAAGAACTGAGATTCAGGAACAGGTCAAACTCACTCATTTGTGAAGGCAAAGATGGTGCCAGAAGGACGAAAATGGCTAAGTAATATGGCCATGAAACCGGTTCTTGTGAAGACAACAGTAGAGATTCCAAGAGTATTTGACATCATTGTTGCATGATATGCAAACATCTCACTCATATGGTTCTACAGAGAAGAAGTAATTGCAGTCAGAATTAATAGTTAACAAAGAAAAATATAGCATTATGAATGTTGACCAAGAAACAAAGGGAAAAAAGGCTTAAAGCAGATGGAAACTGGAAAGTGCATATAACATGTTAAATGACCTTTAAAGCTTGACCAAGATTAAGTGGCATTCCGCCCCCAGATATTGTTGCTTCAGTTCGTAGTGCAACTGTATGCATCACTTTAACAGCTTTCAATGGGAACCTGCAAGAAAGTTAACTCTATTTACAAAAGTGCACTTAGGTAGAGTAATTTGCACGTTGTTCATACAATTACTCACTCGAGAGCAAAGATAAAGCAAGGTTCCAGTTTTATGTCCCAAAGAGTTTTAGTAAGTTGATTTTAAGTACAAATAATTCCCATATTCTTCTAACTGCAACTAGGATCCAAAAATATCCATATAAACAGTACTCCAATCTAGATCATTATTATTAGCGTAAGACAAAATGAAACCAACTTTTACCAGAAAAGTTAACAAGGGGAGGTTTGACATATAAGGAAAAGCGAAGGTATGAAGAGGAATACATAAAATAAAATTTCTAGAATCCCGTGTAAAACCTTAAATAACTTACTTTCCATGAGCTGTTTCTCCAGAAAGCATGACAGCATCAGCACCCTCACGGACAGCAATGGCAATGTCAGATACCTCTGCTCTGGTTGGTGTTGGATGAACAATCATACTTTCAAGCATATTGGTTGCCACAATAACAGCTTTCCCCATGCTTCGACATGTTCTAATTATCTCTTCCTACATTTTGCACCAACTAGAATTCAGAGTGGCTAAATAAATAAATTTAATTTCTTTACTAGTAAATAAAGTATGTTTGATGAATTATATTTTAATATTCAATCAAAAACTAAAGCAACCTGCAAAAGAGGAACCTCCTCAATTGGAAGCTCTGCACCAAGATCTCCTCTAGCAACCATTGCCTAAAATAAGAGAACAAGAATTACTTTCTACATATCAAAAATGATAATATTTGAAGAAAACCTCATAACGTTTTATCACCAATTTTCCTAAAATTTTGAAAATATTTTTCTTCAGCAAAGACACAGCTGAATGTAAGAAATAACCAGAAAACTATCTAAACCTTCATATGCATAAAATATAAACCTAAAATTTAGCTGCATTAAGGATTCAATAAAAAGAATAAGTAGTCACCCCATCAGATGCTGTTATAATTGAATTCAAATTTGGAATAGAATCTGCACTTTCAATTTTAACAATGACATGAATATCTGCATCACAAACTGTCAAAAGCAAAGGAAAAAAGACATTAGTAGAAGAAAATTTAAAGCATATACCAGCGCCACAGTTATTATTTCATTAAAGAAAACTATAAGATAAGAATATTACTCTGCAAATAATTCTTCAACTCATGAACCACTTCTGCATCTTTAACAAAGGAAACAGCATAAAAGTCAACTTTATTGTCCACTCCAAATTTTATGTCATCCCAGTCCTTTTCTGCAATAAACCAACTGAAATGAATAACCCAACGCTCACTCTCAACTCTATATAGAAAGAGTGGGAGTAAAGGGAGAAAGAACTAAGAAGAAGTGGAAAGTGGAAAATCTACAAAGTACTAGAAATTACAACAATTAAAATTCGAGTACCAACCTGTAATAGAAGGCAGTGTAGCACTTTTTCCTCGGACATTTAAATGCCGCCTAGACTTAAGCTCACCACCATCAACTACTTCACACTTCACTGAATCTTCTGTCTTAGACTTCACTACCAATGACATCATACCACCTACATCATGAATCAGTAGTCAGAGGAACATGTAACCAGCAAAATGAAAAAAGTCAACAGAGGATTTTCTATTGTTTTGTGATCATAATCTAGTTCAGAGTATTTAGCACACTGAACTCTTGTTTGATAATGAGAGGATGCACATTAGCCTTGAAATGTAAAGATGATACTATATTACAAGGTACTTTTGCTCTGAACCAGCTTAAGTCAATAGAATCAACAAAATTTCTCTATAATGCTAAAGGTTTCATTTGTGATTTAGAGAAAGGCCCAAAAAAAGCGAGTGCATTCACATAGGCTTTTGTACTATAATAAAAAGATCTTGTTCACTTCTGATGTTTATGTTTGGGTAGAAGACAACCCTGGCAACTGCATCAGCAAACCCATAACTAAATAATCAAGAACATGGTAGACAAGTTAAAAAACTTTTAGTTAATTTCTAGATCATCAAATTCTTCCTTCAGAAAATGCTCTACTAGATCAGATTACATATTTGCAGTCTTAGACTCTTGATAACTGAATCACAACAATAAAAGCATATCAAATTTTCAGACAAAAGGGCAACGATGAGTAATAACTCTAGAACGGAGTATCATTTTACTTGAAAAGTTTGGTATGAAAACATGCATGCTGGCTGCTGGTGTTGGGATGGGGGACCGTGACTAACAAACATATAAAACATTAAAAGTTAACAAAACCTGCATACTTTTGCAGTCTGTTGAAGGTCAAGGAAGCATACCATCAACAAGAAGCATGTCACCAGCTTCTACGTCATTAACAAAATCATCATAGTTGACACTGACACAATCAGATGTCCCAACTCCTCTCTTAATTGTAAAAGTAAATTCCTGCCCAGTTGTTAATGTAATTGGTTGGGGCAAGTCGCCACTCCTAACCTCAGGGCCCTAATAAACAAAACCAAGTACTCATAAGAACACAATAAATGAAATGATAGAACTATCAGAAGAAAATTGCGCACTATCGGTTTTACTATTGATGCCTGCAACACACTGTCCAACAAATTTAAGGGCTCAACCTAACAAGTAAATCAAATGAATGAAGACAAACTATATGCACACAAGTATACACATATATGTATATAACAGTCTCTCATTAAGTTTCCAAACCAGATACTAACATACAGTCACTTGTACATACTTGCTGGTCTTACTCCAAAATAGAGAGCTAGCATGACCATAACCGAACCTGTATTCAAAATCCAAGAAAAAATTTGGCACAATCATATAGGTTTATGATAAAGGCACTGTCTAAGATGACAAAATCCTGACAATAATTTTGCAAAAGAAAGGTCCCTCTGTTGTCTAACTCCCACACCACCAAACTCATTGACTCAAGCAACCTGGCATAACAGCTTTTATACAGTAAAAAGATAACGAAAATTGAGGGAACTTGCCTTGGTGTCAAGCATGATTGCAATAGTGTTGTCTTTGGAATGTGCATTATATTCCTTGACTAAATCAATAACTTTTTGATGCGATGCATGGTCTCCATGAGACATATTCAAACGAGCAACATTCATTCCAGCCTCAGCCAATTTCCATATCATTTCCCGTGTGTTTGTTGAAGGACCAATTGTGCAGACAATCTTTGTTTTACGTCTAACAATAGGCTTGGACCACATACCCGCTGATGCATCGACTACTTGCTGAATCCCCCTTAGCTGCTCATATTGCTCCTCCCTCTGAAGAAAAAAATATGGTAAGAAAAGTTACAAGCAATAATTTTTGGCTATTTTGTATACGCAACTATCCATGATAAGTTATTTGATTATATATATAACAACAATAAAAAACATAGTGACTACGTCATCCAATAAGCAATTTCCTCATCCTATACCAGTGTCAACAAGCAGAAAAAACTTGAACTTAAAGTGAAATACAACGTCTAATTCAGACTTGGTAGTTTTAACCAAAAATTTAAGTTCTTATACAATTCAACGTTCCTTTTCATTAATTGGCAAGGGAAAACGGGTGAAACTAATGCTCCTGCCTCCTATAATTCGTCTATTATGTTATTATTCTTCGGATAATTTCTTTAGCACAAAAACAACCAACGCTGCACCAAAACTGGCTTGTAATCTCACTGGAAATTTTGACCGAGTCCCTAAATCTTTCTCGTTTATAACACACGGTGGTAAAAAAAAGTTCACATTTTTAGAAGGAAATAAAAACATTTCTTTCAATGGAGTTCGCAAATTTCACTAAATAATGCATTTTCAACAAACCAAACAGAACCCTATTCAAATTGACCCGCTCCATGATAATACTATCACTCCACTTATAATTCCATGCCTATTGCTTGTTCAACTTCTGAATAAATCAAAAAAGCGTACTAACAAGTAACAACTACGATCTAGAAAAGTCGATTCGATTCTATTTTTATTCTTTTCGCATTCATCTCCGGCAACCAAACACAAAGGAAAACGAGGATCAAAAGATTCAAAGCGGCACAAACCTTGGGTACATCCTCAGGTGAAACGGGAATAACTTCAGGGTCAGCACGCGTGGCTCTCTTCGCAGTAATCCTAGAGTTCCTCCTAAGGACGATTGTCTTGCTCTGCTTCGCGTCAGGTGCCAACACTTTGGAAGCGAAGTTCGCAGGCTTAAGCTTCTCTGTTCGCTCTTGAAGGGACCCAGATCCCTTGCTCAAGAACTTAGCGTGGATGGATCTAGCGGCTACCACTTGAGCCATTGCAAAAATGAGAGAGGAACTGAAAGCGTGTGACGGGGGGAAGAAGGTGAGGGCCGACGGGGGCTTGGCTGATACTTTTAAGGAAGAAACCGAGGGTTGGAGAAATCGCCGCTAAATTTGGCGGAGGCTGAAAACAAAGGAGGCGGAAGGAAGAATGAAGGCAGCTTAGTTTGTATCGACAATAGTTTTAGTATGGACTAAAAGGAAGTGTTTTCCTTAATATTCTTCTCCTTTTTGCGCTACTTTCAAAAACAGTTGAGAATTTGGCAACTTGTTATTGTCAAGGAAATTGTCTTGAATTTTTTAGAGTTAGGATTAAATTAATTGATAGTGTAAATATAGGGGATTGAATATGTTATTATATCAAATTTTTATGCGGTTGATCTGTAATGAAAAATTTCAGCATATTATAACGGGGCCATTATCCTTTTTCCAAAAAACATGTTTGATAAAATGTGCAATGACACTGTTTATATATCTTAAGACCTTTATTTTTTTTGATGTGTGATTAATGATCCGACTGCTTTCAATATGCTTCATAGTTTATAGTAAAATTATATGTAATTTTAGAAGCTTTTGAACAAAGTTGAGTACTTCAATGATTTTATTATATCAAGAATGTAAAAAAAGGGCTTAATATCCAAATAGCTGCTCAAGCTATACTTGTGAATCAATTTTGGTGCCTAAATTATTCTTAGCTCTAAATAGGTGCTTAAAGTTTCAATTTTGGTCATTTTAAGTGCCTAACCGTTAATTATATTTTTTATTAAAAAATATATTTTTTTATTTTTTATTTCTTTTTTAATTTAATTTATTTTTAACTTAATTTAAAAAAAACCCCTAAATTTTCCAAAACTCACAAAATAGTCCCAAATTCGAAATCTCTAACTTCCCCAGCCGATTCTGCCGCCGATGGTCACGCCGCCACCCTCATATCCGCCGCCGGACCACCACGAACATTTCTCCAACTACCCATCGCCGGTAATCGGCGATAGGTATGTCGACCGACTTCCTAACGTAGCCAAAATCGCGAAAAAGAAGTCGTCGGCACACCTACCGTCGTCATCAGCGATGGGTGATTGGGGGAAATGGTCGTTGTGGCCCGGCGGCGGTAGTAGTAGTTTTCGGTGAGGTAGTAAACGGCGACATCAACGTTAATTTGGGGTTTTTAGGTTTTGGGTTAGGAATTTGGGACTGTTTTGTAAAAATTTAAAACTGTCAATTTAAAAAAATTAAATTTTGAATTTTATTTAAAAATTAATTAAAATAAATTAAAAATTAAAACACGCCACTTGTCACATTTTAATTGGCTAACAACTTTTATTAACGGTTAGGCACCTAAAATAACCAAAATTAAAACTTTAAACACCTATTTGGAGCTAAAAATAGTTTAGGCACTAAAAGTGATCTACAGGCATAGTATGAGCACCTATTTGAGTATTAAGCAAAAAAAAATGCAAACTACAAAGTGGAAACTTGCCTTCTTTGTCCAATATCAGTTTCTTAATCACATATGTACTTAATTACTGAATGTCAATACCCGCATCAACAAGACAAGGCTATGAACCAAGGACTTGAAACAACTAACCGTAAGCACAGACGGGGGGCAGTCGAATCTCGATGTGTTGGTGGCGTCTTGGAGCCCGGTCGTTACACTAACGAGTAACGAAAGCTATTTTGGATCCTTTAACAGATTATATTGTTCACAGATTGGTTGTTGTTGATGATGGGATTACCGGAGGCATCTTCAACTCCGAAAATCGGTCTCAAAGACGGGTCTTCTTCGGTGCAAGATTTGCCAATGTGACAGCCACATCAAATGAGTAACACTGTCCGTCCTTTCCCTTAGCTGATCTGCACTTTCCGACTGCAATATGGCCTTGATTTTCTCGGTTCCATCCTTTTGTATCCGGTCGGCTTTTCGATTACATGTAAATGCATTATCCATTCAATTACTATGAATAGGAGCTTCAACCTCAGAGGGTGTTCCATGAGTGAGGCTGTGAGAATGATCCGCTGAAGTATGTTCTATTTTAATCATAGTTACTGGTTTAGTACATTTTCAGTATGTTACTCGAATTCAAGTACGATTGTCGGATATATGTACGTATCCAATACAAGTACAAGTACTTCCTAGTGCTCAAAGTTAGAAATGATTTCTCAGAATTTACAGCCAGCACTTATTTCAAAGAAAAAACACAAGGACTTATTTATTATATAGCAATCTGTCTCATACACACTGCAATTTACAACTAATAAAGATTCACTGCAGACATGGTCACTGGAAACACCTTTAAAACTCCAAAGTTGGACGTTCCTCACATGTCTGAGTGCTCGAGATTCCGAAAACATAAACCAAACTGGCAAGAACCAGACATGCATGAAGTTTCTAGACTCGAGTAGTAGCGTCGGCAGTGGGGATTTTTAGTGCAGCTTCTATGTCCTTGCTGTCAGAATTGGCAAATTTCAGGAAAGTTTCAATGTCATGATCTGAGCTGCCATGCCTTATAAGATTGAACCACTTGTGTTGAGGTTTCGGTTTTCTGTCACTAATAGCAATGGCGATGTCGTTGGGGAATAGGTCTCGTAGGACAAAGGCGTGGTATATAGTCGATACTAGCAGAGCTGTTACCGTCAGTGTGGAAGCAACAGAGAGAGTGACAGAAAGAGTCTGAGTTACTACATTTGTGACTGCACTTGAATATCTCATCGTTGCAATCGCAGCACCGGTCATCGGGAACGTATATGCCCACCAAGCCAATGAGAACCTGTGAATAGAACATAAATCAGAATCAAACTACCTAAAAGAGCTGAACTGTGTAAGCCAGGGATAGTACTAAAGTGCACTTACTTGAATCCTCGAAAAAAATTAACCCGAACCGCCTGCGTAGTACAAACATAGTAGTTTAGCTTTTATTAAGCATGCAGCCTACAAGTGTGAAGTTCAATCAACAAAGTGGCCAACTTACCAGGGAGAAATAGAGGAAGAGGGCAATGAAGTAAGCAATCCGTGAACCGTTATCGAATGAGCCTTGGATATTAGCCCATGCCATCGAAGCAACACTCGGTGCTGCAACAAACAGGAAGAATACAGGATGGAGATCTTTGGGGAGTGTCTCATTAGTTGGAAGTCTTTGGTAAAGGGTTACAAAAAGGACAGTATAATGAGCCATTCCAACTGCAAAGAAGAATATAGGCCCTTCTTTAAGCCCCATTGATGCACCCAACAATGCCCCAACAAAGTTCCCAACAACCGAGAGATGGTTCGTAGGATTAGCCACCTTGGAAAGCCTCCGTTGGCCGCCCGACATCCACTGTCCATAGATTTTAAGCTCCAAAAAGAGGAATGGTGTCATAAGAACATACCATAGAGCTACTGGCAGAGTTGTGGCAACTGAAGGTGGCAGTCCTAGAGCTAAGAATAGAAGAGATATCCAAGGAGCAAAGAAGAAGTTGACTCGAATCGGATGGTAATACTCACGCCGAACAGCTTCGAAGTAGAGGATCACTTTGGTAAGGTAGGTGGAAGAAACAGCAGCTACTAGAGCAATAGATATCCACCATAGGATGAGATTCACAGTCAGGCTTATGTGAAGGAATTTTGTAGCTGTAGCAGTGGCCAGGGCTTTCCACATAACAGCTTGGCTGCTAACTCCTAAACATATACCAAATGAAGAGATTGGATACCTAAGAAGGAAAGGCCAAGTCTTGTCATCCGGAAGCACGATCTCTTCCGACGCCTGTCGAATTCGATAGTCTCAGATTCTTTAAACAGGACAAGTATTCAAGTTCAACACAGGATGATACAATCATACAAATAAGAAAATAAATTAGGATTAAGGATTGGGAAGGTGAGAACATACTCTTAAGGTGTCCAACTCTGGTCCTTCCAGTGCATCAAAGTATCGGTCCACAGGTAACGCTTCACGCTCCGAATTTCGCACGGAGTCTTCTTCCGATTCGCTTTCCGACTGCCTTCCACGTAAATTTGTTATCTGTCTTTCAAGTTTACCAGACCATGTTTTGAAAGAATTGAACCTCTTGTCCTTGAACTTTTTAATGTTGGGATGTTGATTGATGTTTCTAACATTAGCTGCCTCCCCAAAGACCGATCCTTTCGGCATTGGCTGAGACAGAAACTTGACTCCTTTCGGCTTCGGTTTACTCGGAGCATCAGCCGATGATGAATCTATGAAACCGTTCCCATTGCCTTCAACATCTAAAACATTCTTGGTGCCGCCAGAGCTAGCTCCTGTAGGAGAAGAGGGCATGCTGATTGAAATCGAAAGCTTCCTCTGATGACCATTAGGCTGACAAATATTGATCGAATTCGAAGAAACGGGCGTTTCACTTTCCTGCTGCCCAAATAACATTACATGGTCAATTCATAACAAGACAAGATCTGCACACATGAAACATAGATCAACCACTAGAAGTTTGCAAGTGTAACTCACTATGATGCTATCAAAACCAGCCACTTCGTTCGATGTTATAAGCTTGAACAGCACGGGGACCGGTTCGGCTTCGGCTTCGACCGATTCCTGCAACTCTATGGAAACCTGATTCTCTCTACCATCCATCTCGAAATGCCTGCACCTGATGGTTTCATTTCGGAAAAAAACCGGCCATATTATGCATCAACAACAGTTACAGACAATTAAAGAGTTCCAAAACATAAAACCATGATGCATCAACAACAGTTACATACATTTAAACGAGTTTAATTGCAAGTTATATCAAGAAAAAGAACCATGAAATAATGCTGAAACATACAGAAGATAAATAACCAAATTCCAACCTCAAAAAATTCTGGAAAAATCAGAAACTCCTGCAGCAATCTTTATAGGGAAGAAGAATAAATGGTTTGAGTTCTAGGGGGAGGAATATCAGAAAACAAGCTTATATAGGGAAGAAAATGGAGTGGTCCGGAAAATAAATAAAGAAACATAACCAACACACGTTTTTCCAGATAAATATATGTAGTTTAACACTAAATAGCAACCATTAGTACCATAAATTCGTTCCATTTTTTTGTTTTTTTTCTTTGGTCGAAAAAGACAAAGGGGGAGAAATAATAAAATATATTCCAGCTTGTACTTGGTTTTAGAATATGTTAGGTTGTTTGTTGATTAGCTAAGGATTATGGGGTTGATTGCTTGTTGTCACTTGTCACCTTCATTATTACCTGTATTTTTGAGATTTTTTAATAATAATTAATTAGGATTGACTAAATTAATTATGTTTTCAAACACACAATAAAACGGTGTTTGGAGGAGGAAAAAACTGCGGCTAAAATTTACAATCAAAAAGGAAAATAAAAACATAAACGGCTGAATTAAGTGATCCCACCTATATAGCGTTACTTTTCCGGAGTGATCCAGATTTAAACCGATGGAAATTTTTTTCTTTTTCGGTATTTTTATTTATGTTTCATGCTTAAAATTAAGTTTAGAGTTTAAGATTTTAGGTTAGAGTTTATAGTTAGGGTTTAAAGAATTTAGAATATAATATATTTTTAGAGTATAGAATTTAGGATTTAGAATTTATGATTAGTGCTATCTAATTTTATAGTGTTTTTTAGTATTGAGGCATAAGTAGAGGCATCGAAAAGGGGTAAAATTTTTTTTATCTAATTTAAACAATGATGTTTTAAGAGAGAAAAAGGATATTAAACAACATAAGGTGTTATAAATACATAACCAACCAAGAAAAGAATAAAAATAGTATTTTTTTGTTTTACTAAAACCGGCGCATGTTTATATTTTTTGTCAATTTTTTTTAACTTTAATCTCTTATAATTTAGAATTTATTATTGGTAACAATATGAAAAGTATATTTTAAAAACCTTCAATCAAGTAGTTTTTAAATATATTTTTTTTATAAATTTTAATTAATTAAAGTATTTAAATAAGTTATAGTCAAAGTTAAAAAAATGACTAGAAAATGTCATGTGACAATTTTAGTGTGACGAGGGGAGTATGTCTTTTTTGTACTCATTTATGTGGTTCACCGATGATTTTATATCGTACGTATTAATAATTTTTTACTATTTTATTGATTATTTTTGTTTCATTGATAATAAATATGACATAAAATAAAAAGTGAGACACAGAAAATCAACAAACAAATTTTATTTCAAAAAATACACAAAAAGATAGTAGACATGTAATCTAAAGAATAGAAATCCTTTGTTCTTTTAGGTGTCTCATATTTGTAGTTTAGGGTTAAAATTTAAGGCTAGGGCTTAAAATTAGGGGTTTGAAAATTATAAATAGTGTATATTTTTTAAAGTCTATGATTTAAGATTTAAAATTTAGAATTAGAGACTAAATTTTAAAATTTTAGTGTTAGATATGGAGAGGGATGTTCAAAATAAGCAGAGAATTTTTGTCTTAATAATAATAGGCATAAATCTGTTTATAATATTTTTCTTATACATCGATCTATCGAGGGATAAAGTCACATTTTAGTCCTGGAATCTGTGCACTTTCTCCATAATATTTAACTTTTTTATTTACTTTTCTTATAATAATACATTTTTTATAATAATGTTTTTATTAGAGACCTTACTCATTGTGGGAATCGTCGGGTATAAATATCAAAAGTTATATCTTTCGTAAGTAGTAGGTAAGTGATGAAGTTGAGACTTTATCCGTTTTATATATGTATATCCCGTAGTCGTCATTCACCGTCTATCATATAAACTCTGAACTATTATGATTTTACGAATGAGCTTACGAGCTATTGTGTAAATTTTAAGATTATGAAGGGTGTGTTTTTTCGCTTTTTTTTCTTTCATTTTCTCTGTTGTGTCGCTCACTATGAAATTAAAAATTGAAGTAAAATAACTCTTACCTCTCTCATGGATTATAATTTAAAATTGAAGTTTAGTTTAATATTAGTCAATATTGAACCTGAAATTAACTCTAAGAACAATCCAATATACTATTCAGTAGCTGCTTGGCTGACAGGTTTGGCGAGTATCAGTTAGATGGTGGGTACTCAATTGGATGATAAATTTAGAATTGTATTATTAAGAATATGTGTGGATTTGAAAATCATATTCGTCGTAAATGGTGAGTAAATAGTAAGTATAAATTTTTTAAATGAGTATAAAAGAGTAGGTATCCGCACTCACTCGCCCCGTTTACCATCACTATTTATAACTCTCATTCTTAAATTTGCAATAGAATCATTCACAACTTGAGGTGAGCATTTTTTTGGACATTGTGGACCCTAAAACTCTCCCAAAGAGTTATCTAGTCTCAGACATGTTTTTACCTATTTCACTTGCTCTCTATTATTTAACGCCATTTGTCGTTGTCCTCAGAATTATAGGATCTGCACATCATATTTTAGTACTTGTTTGTTTGTATGAAATAACACAAAATTAGAAGAAGAAAAATGAAATAGTGAACAAATTTAAGTAACTTTTCTGTAATCTTTTAGACAGATGAACACAAAACAAGATGAGTATATGGATTTATGGATATATTTTATTTTAAAAATGTAAATATTAAAATAAATTTATAAATGTATTTTTATTTACTTTTCAACTTAGCTATTGTCAGTTTGTCACTATGATTGAGCTTAGAGATATTATATTCTTTTAAAAACATATAGATTTTTTCACCAACGTATACGAGTATATTTTCTAAATATTTTTTTGAATGAAGTAATGGATGACGTTTAAGTTGAAATCTGACATTAAAAAAAATGTTAAATGATTAAGTTAAAGGTGGTGATAAGATATAGGATAAAGTTGAAACATATTACTAACCGTTCGTTTGGTCATTTAATTTTTAAATATTATAATATTCAACATGTGGCCATAGTAAAAAAGAGTATGATGTTTATTGTAAGACACTTTCCTGAGGAGCGAAATGTGCCTTACCAATGCTCTCAACACTTGTTAATTATTTGGTCAAGAACTACATGTTATTGTTAATTTTTATTTTTAAAAATTCATAAAAATATAATTTTAAAATTAAATGCGAGTTTATATATTTTTATTTTTATTATTTTTTAAATTGTTATCTTGGAAACGTTAAAAGAATGTTAAAAATGAACTTTTTTTTTATAGAAAAGAGTTGGGTATACCTATAGGCCTCGTTAAAACCCCTAAACCTAAATGAGGAAAAGAGTACCTATCGGAATACCAATACAAAGAGCAACGCGAGCAAAACCTCGTCTACATAAGCCTAATCACAAAACTACACTAGCCATGGCTCTAAACACCATGGAACAAGCAACACAGGCAACCCCTTAACCACCAGGATCAACATGTCACTGAGCCTCAGCACCATTGCCTAAGTGTTGCTCGTCTTCCACCTCCAAATCCCCTCGCAAGTACAGACCACGATCCACGACAACCAACACCATCACAAGTAGAGGAGGATCCAAGTAAGTCGATCCAGCAAGGCCCCTATCCCGACTCAAGGACGCAAGCTTGACATGATTGATCCTTACTCGCCAATCGCGACAAATCAACTCCCTAATATCCTAAACCAGCACACTACCGACCAAAGTTGTCGATTTACCGCCAATAATCCTCGTGACCTCCTTACAATCCGTTTCAACTTCTACACATCTATAGCCCCTCGTCCATGCATAGAGCAAGCCATCATGCAGCACCCATAATTCCGCTAGAAGAACTGAGCATCTACCCACATGCCTAGAAAAACCGAAGAGCCACTCACCTGTCTCATCCCGAATCACTCCACCAATCGTTGCTCGGTTATCCTTCGTGTTTACCGCAGCATCAACGTTGAGCTTAACCCAACCCGACGTCGGTACCGACCAATACACTAAAGGACAAGATTAGCATGTCTCCTCTTGTCGCGTTGGTGAAAATGTTCGACCACACTCTTCCACCAAGCGATCCCCTCGGCTCAATATGTCCTCCCGTAACACAAAGCTCCCGTCTTAGATCATGTTGCATCGTGTTTTCCAGAGCAACCAGCAATACACCGAAAATCTATCACTCCAAGATACGTCTGTCGATACCCTGGTATTGCTCTCAACAAGGTTGTGTAGCATCCAATCCTCAAAAGAACCTTGGAAGAACACACCTTGCTGGCCAGAGTCAATCACGAGCTTCCATAGCTCAACTGCTATCGGACAATGTCAAAGGACATGATCCAAATCCTCAGAATCCTTCCGGCAAACAACATACTCCTCTAACAACGCTAAATTTTGCCTTACCCTTTATACATTTGTAAGGTGGCACTGATGAACTGCAAGCCAATTAAAGATTTTTATGCGTTGAGGAACACGTAACTGCCAAATAATTCCTCACTTATTTACCAGAACCACCACCACTTTATTAACCAGATAATCATATGCTAACCGAAGCGTGAATACCCTATCATCAGTCCATCGCCAACTAGGGCAGTCAGCCCCTGACTGTGGAAAAACCCGTACCATTCTGTATTACAAATACACCTATCAAGCCTTTCAAACAACGAACCACGCCGCCATGTAAACTTAGGCCCATGGAATCCCATGTCAATCAATCCAATATCAAACATGAACTCAGGAAACCTCTGACAAAAACGGAATCTCCTCTAAGAGCCACCTCTCCGCTCTACCGAGCTACTAATAACATTGAGATCACCACCCACTACTCATGGTAAACCCTCCTCTGGTTCCAAGATCTTTAGGTGTTCACAGAGACTCTTCCGTTTAATACAATCGGACTAGCATAGACGAACGAAACAAAGAAACCTCGTCCATCACCATCGATAGAGCACACATTATGTACGTATTGAGTTGACGTTGCAAGAACATTAAAATGAACTGTATCTCTCCATAGGACCCAAATACCACCCGAAAAACCCTAAGCTTCCACTATATACGAAAACTCAAATCTCAACCGGCGAATAAATCTATCAGCATCAACCACACTAATACGAGACTCCATAACTGCTACCATATCTGGTTTCTGTGACTTCACCAACAACTTAAAAGAATGATTAAAGCCAGGGTCAAGAGCACCCTAGACATTAAAAAAAATAATCTTAACCATTAAATCAAAAGAGAAAAGAGAGCATCAGGCTAAACATGCATATCTGAACCCCTCGGCTGCTCAAATGCTGAGTTCGCTCACCATTGGACCCTCGTTCCAATCATCCTGTTTTCTGACAGGGACCCTAATTGTTTCTCTCGTTCAACTGCCTCTACTCTATCGAGATCTGAGACAAGCTTTGTTAGACATGAAGCCAGGATCGGATTCGATTTCCCTCGAGTCTCTCGTTTCTTCTGTTTGAGATCGTGTTTTTGAATCCCTGTAGTCCCATGACCTTTTTTGGTCAATCCCTTACTCACCCCTCCACTATGTATTGAACTCGACAACACTCTTCCCTTACCTCATTTGACCATTTTTTTCTTTCTCCATTTCCACGACCTGAACCACATTGTGCTTGGAAGCATCCAAAGTGACTTTAGATGCTACTACCTTCCCCTGGGCCGCAACCATCTCCAAAGCCCCTTTCCGAGCTTCTGATAACTTATCCCTTGGTGCAGCCTCGCGCACACCCTTAGGCCCCACATCGTCTTTGTCCAATTGCTTAGAAGGAACCACAACTGGCTCAATCTCCCTTCCCTTCGGTACCACCTCTCTTGGCTCCGGAACACCATCACTACCTACACCCTCCACCAACTCCTTAAGAGCTGGCAACTCTTTATCACGACCATGCTCAACGCCCTCATCATCTGCTATCACTGCAAACCGAGAACCAGATATGTTTCCAGCCTCGTTCCCAGCATCGGCTTTACTCGGCCTCTTCTTTACCTCAATTGGTCTTCGTCCACGGTTTACCACTTGCATCCATGGTCCATATAACTCGGAAGGATCCCTTTGGACTGTCTCCTTTGCGCCTGCTTGCAATGGCGACGATTCTACACCACATGTTTCATTCAAATGTCTAAGCTTACCACATTGAAAACAAATCGATGGTAACCCCTCGTACTCAATATCCTACCTAACCCCATCAATAACAATGCCCGACACAAACGACTTCTTATGGTCAACAATGATCGCCAGACGAGCAAATCTACTTGTCTTCCCTTCCTTAGTGTTGTAATCTACCCGAACAACCTTGCTAATGGCTGCAACGATATACCGAAAGAGACTCTTAGTGTAGTATCTATATGGAAGCTTGGGCAAACGTACTCAAACCATAATATTAGAGGGGTGAACATCAGTTGTAGATAAATAATGGCTCCATGGATGTACAATCAAATAACAACCATATATTACCTGCGGCCCCCCAGCAAGCACCTTGTGAAAATCCTCTTCTTCCGCAAAACGAAAAAGAAAATAGTCATTATCTAAATCAATGAGATTCATGTCGCCAACAGGATTTCACATACTTTGAATTCGATTAAGAAGAGCCCTATAACCTATAGGCTTCCCAAGGAGCCGGATAATCACCGAATTTGCCAATTTATCATCGATCGCATCGTGCACCCTATCATAAACGAATTTTTGGAAGCGTACTATTCCTTTCCAAACGGACATCCTCCTCCTTCACCTCGACGTCCAAGTCGCAAATACCATGTGCAGACCTAGCCTTGCTCGTATGACTATGAAGCTTATCCCTAAACGAAGGAACAACTGACGTTTCTCCGGTAACACCCCCAGTCGTCGCTTCCTTTCTCCACAATATCGTTGCATCTGCCTTGTCGGCTTTTGCCTCAGTCTGCACGTTGGCCTCCTCCATGGCAGCATCATTCAGTCCACCCTGGTTCACCCCTAGCGACCTATCATCCTTACCTGTGTCTCCCGCACCACATCCTTTTTTGCATAAAGGTTGAACCCCCACAGGAACCAGGGATTCAGGACACTCGAAGGACACCGGCGCATCCAAAACAATAACCTCATCCGGTGGCCGTCCCCCGTGATAGCCGGCAACCACAGCCTCGACGGAAGACGTGGCCGCTACGTTAGGGATAGAAGACTCGTTAGGGTTTTCCATTGGATTTGCCGAATTGAAAACCTAAAACCTAAAAATACAAATTGTTTTTGTTGTTGTTGGTTTTCTTTTTGTCGATACACGTCGCCTTTCTAATTTTCTAAATTCAGCCCCAAAAGCAACATCAAGGAGAAGAAATTGTTAGGAATTCGAAGTTTCAATTTCTTTGATTCGTGTTTAGATTTGAAAAGCTTCGCCTTTTTTGACTAAGCAAGGTTGTCGTTGCTCCACTGTTTGTGAGAAACCCTTGTTCTCATTAATTGAGAACGAACAACATAATGTTTATTTTTTTAATAGTCTAAAGGTGATTACAAGGTAGTATATGTTCATAGATATTCTTAACTCTTTGACAATGCACAAATACCTTGTAGACAAACGATTTGAACTTATGTCTCTTAAAATCAATATTATCCGTTTTCTTACTGGAACACTTATTGAGTTCAACGTAATGTTATTTTTTTACAAAATATAAAATATAATGCTCATTTTATAGTATTTCAAAGTCAAATGACTAAAATTATAATAGTTTAGTAACATTTTAAAACTTTATCATCGGATATATTTTAAAACTATCTGCCCGGAACAAAAATCATAAAACAAATGTAGAAGAATAAACAAAATTTCCAAGTCAAGAGGAGAAAGAAATTAGGTATAAACACGTTGCTTTGCTTACAACATAACCTGAATTGAAGGTAAAATAAAATAAGGAAAGAAAATAGAACTGATTTTTAAATTCACGAAATGAGGCGATAAACATTGGCATTACTCGAAATTCAAATGATATTAATTAATTATTAAACTCAGTTCCGTGCTCACGTCCATAAAAGAAGCTATCACTTTCATATATACATATAGCATATATAATTATAGAAAAAAAAATAATTTATATTTTTTTATTGGTTTAAAGGTGATTATAAGGTAATATCTTTTCATACATATTTTTAACCTTTTTACATGCACATACACCTTGTAGACAAAGCAATTTGAACTCGTATTTCCTAGGATGAACATCATCCGCTTTTCTACTGAGACACTTGTTGCGTTAAAAAAAATAACAACCTATATTGGTATAAAATTGCTTAGTTTTATGTATTTTATAACTTTATTTATTGTTGATATCTTAATAAATGAGTATTTGAATTTTTTTGCATATGCTGGTGTGATGTAAGGGTAGCACGTGTTCAACTTTTTTAATTTTTTTCAAAGACGGCACACACAACATGCATTACTGGTGCTCAAACTCAGATCCTAAGAGATGATGAACATCTACCTTTACCACTAGGACGCATGAGAATCAGCAGTATTTGAAATTTTTAGTATAATAATATTTATTGTGAATGACAAGTTTCCACTTTTATTTATAATTTTGTTACATATATACACCATATTAAATATATGTAAAATAAAAATTTATTAAAATTATCCATCACCATTAACAGTCATCTTATGATAGCTATCTTAAATATTGGTATGTAGATATCCACCATTTCCTTTTTATGCTCTTAAGACAAGTATTTTTTTTTCGTTTTGAGTTTTATTTCAGATTATTCTTTCTCTTTAATCATCAAAATTTATATATTTTGTTCTCTAAATACTTATCATGCTCGGGTTTCAACGAAGATTCTAGCGTGCGACACTCTTATAATGCAACTAAAATGAGGTGATCTTATACAAATTCTTATTAAATTGATTCTTACCTAAGATAAAATCTAAACAAATTCTTACCTAATTTTATATAAATTCTTACGATTTCTAATAAAAATTTATATTGGCAGCATTTTAAGCCGTTTTTAAAACTTTCTAGGTTTCAAACTACCAACTTTTACAATTTTTCGTCCACGTCAAAAGAAGTAAAACACTTGTACTACCACAAAATAATTTTATAATTAGTTATTTTTAACATATTATGTATTGTGAGATTATATGTGATTTATATGATAGGAATGAGATAAATATCTTAGATTATTAATTATGGTAGATGAATAATTTAATGGTAATGCAATTTGCACCGTCAGTTTTGGCCGGCATGAAATATTTAGATGTAAGATAACGACACGACATGAAGTAGGTCAAATATATTGTTGTAACAAAATTTGAAACAACTACTAGTCCCCACATACAGCTAAATATCAGTTTGAATAACCAATAGAAAAAAATGGTAAAATTAATTCGTCAAAAATAATAAATAAAAATTGACAATAAATCATGCCACAAAAGTTGCTGTCTTTCCTGCCAAATCGATGGTCCACCCCACGACAGCAGCCTTTCGTGACCGATAATCATCTCCGGTTATCATAAATTAATACAAAATCAAATCATTTACATGATTTGTCACGCCTTTTTTTATTTGGTTCGATTCCATGTACCTTTCCTAATTTAATGTTGTCAACTAGATAACGACACATAAATATAATATATGAAAACAATTAAGCTGTTATATTTTCTAAACATAATATAAAACGACGTGATAGTGTTTGTTCAATTTTCTTAACCCTTTAATAAGGAATATACTGTGCACACATGGTGCTCGAACTCGGGTCACCTAGATGAAATACATCATCCATTACCACGGAGACTATTCCACGGGTTCTATTTATTTAATTTTTTAATATACTATAAGATTATTTGTCATAATTCTGTATTTTTTTGTAAATATAATTTTTATTGAAAAAGATGTGGGGGTGAAAATTGAAATTTGGATGGCTACAGCTAAATGAAAACTGTTCAAACAGGAGCAGCCTCCAAACCAAAGTCCTCTTTGAAATCTGAAATTCTGGAGGTGGAAACAGTCATTTTACTTCAACATTTTTAAAGAAAATAACGTTTTACAAGTAATATTTTTCTGAGTGTTGTTTCGACCGCGGTTTTAATGTTGTCGTCTGATTGTTTATGTCTTTTTCTTTTGTTTTTTTTTTTAAATAAAATTTTTTTTATTTGAATTTCTCTTTTTTGGGTATTTTGGTCAATTTTCTTCGTCCATCTTTTTAGCAATTTGAGGCTCGTGTAATAATTTACCAATATAATCAGAACTCTGTAAAATTGATTTTCTCAATCTTCATTCCTATATCTATATAGTGTATAGTTAGATAAAGACAAATATATTTTAATGTTTTTTTACGCCTTTTGAATTTACATGTTTTAATTTTCTCCATGAATTTCCTCGGTAGACTTAGTCTCTAAAATCCTCTTTTATTACTGAGCTGTGTTTTATTTATTATACAATTCTTAATTTAATGAAATTTAATTTCTTATTTTTTGTTCATATATATTCAACTTCAAATGCAAGTCAGGGTCAAAACAATAAACAATACTCCATATTATCGTATTTAAAATATTTTCCATGTTGTGTTTTCCTTATTTGAATTATATTGTTTTTCTTTATACATATGTTGAAAATGTTAAGAGCTTTTATAATTATATGTACACAACAAATAGACACTAGCTAATTAAGTTGATGATAATTATATATTTAAAAAAATCTTGGGATAAACGGTTGTTGTTTTTAAAGATTACGGGTTTGAGCACCAGCAGCTGCACCAGAGTGATTGAGCATGCATTGTCAAATAGTCTAGAGTATATTCATAACATATTGTTAGAAAATAAGCGTTAATCCAAGAATAAAATCATAAGATAAATAATATTATGTAAATGAACAATACAAAATCAAGAACAATACAACAATATATAAATCAAACCGATTTGGAACCAAAAGAAACGTGTTGAGGCCTGCACGAACGCAGTTTCCTTAAGACAGATTTTCGGCCACTCCTATGGTGCTCGAGTTCATTGGTCGTCTGTCTCCCAGGATACAACAACATAAGATCAACCACAGTTGCACTACTGTGGAGATCACGAACTGACCCTTGTCTTCGCCTATCACCGAAAACCACTTGTAAAATCCACAGAGTAAAACAATAAAAATTTTCTGTGGTTTTGAGTTGTGTAAAACTTAGAAGGTTTACTCCCTATTTATAGGAGTGTCATGAGGGTATAAGAGGAAATTTTGACCTAATGGAGCATTCAATATTGAGAATCAATTGATTCTCCTATAAAGCAATTTCCAAAATTATTATCTGAATTAAAGGTAACTTCTAATATTTACCCTTTTAATTTCAAGATAAAATTTGGCAAATTTATGCTTTTATTTGAGGAAAATTCATTTTAAATTTGGGTCAAAATATCTGCAAGCCCACGAAGGACCAGACCGGTTCAGACATTTGCGTTACCCACGTCGTGCACGTCTGCACATTTACGAACCAACAATTGGTTCCACATTTCCTCAACAACATTTGAATCAATTTCTTATTCAAAGCTCCAAAATTATCAAATTTTTCCAAAAATCCCCCACATGAATGAAATTGATTTAATCAAAAACATTTTGACTCGATGTGGTGATAGATTCTACGATCGATAGCTGCATAGGATAGGTAGGTGTCCACCCTTGAACCTTCCATTGTGAAAGTATATTTACTTTACTAGCTGACCAGTAGACGTAATGTCCTTGAACTGTTCTGCTGTTTGTGTAAACGATGATATACTTCACACAACTACCTCTCTGACAAGAGTATTAGTTCTCATGGGTATGTCCATATGGCCGTGGACATCGCCTGGTTCTGCAAGAGTTTGAAAGAACTATGCCCAATAGTCTCATTGAAGCGGCCCCACTTCACTCTCACATAGGTGACTTATGTTGCTTGACTCACAAAAGCACACAATAGTCATTAAAAGCATTGCTTAGCCTAAACCACTTTGATCACCGTTTACATCATAGGAATGGACTTGGGGATAAGAGCCCCTACAGTGACCGCACAGGTCTATGCAATTAGGTTGTCCCTTTGAACCTAGATCTTGGGATCTCCAGTCAACTAGGTAGGGTTTTCCTTCACATAGCACCTTAAATTTAGATGGGCTTTAGTCTCATTCCTTTAGATGTTTTCTCAACTTGATCTCAATTTAACCCTTTGGTTAATGGATTCACAACGTTATTCTTTGATTTCAAAAAATCAATAGAGATAACTTCATTTGAGATCAGTTGTCTAATGGTATTATGTCGACAACGCATATGTCTCGACTTACCATTATACACAAAGCTCTATGTCCTACCTATTGTGGGCATTGGCTTTGGTCGTTCAGGAATATCCTCCAAGAAATTTCTAAAGCCATTCGACTTCTTTTCTAGACTTGTCTAGAACTTCAAAATCAGATTCTATTATGGATTTGATTATAACCATTTTTCTTGAGGATTTCCATGACACGGTTCCTTCTCCCAAAGTGAAGACATATCCACTTATGCCTTTGATATCTTGAATATCAGATATCCAATCGCATCGGAGTATCCTTCTAAATAGAAGAATCTCTAGAATAATGCAATTCATAATCTTGAGTATATCTAAGATATCTCAATGCCCTCACAATTGCTTTCTAGTGATTTTCACTTGAATTACTTGTGAATCTACTTGAACTGCTCACAGTAGAAACAATATCTGGTCTATTGAATCTACTTGGTCAACACTTTGGTTTTTGTTCTTGGACAAAAGTTGGCATGTATTTATTGGAGTTCTAGCTATGCCGGAAACATCCTTGCCAAACTTCTCTTGCCCGCGTAGTGTGATTACGTCAATATGAGACCTTCAAGTGATCGTTTGATTTGGATGCCCAAACTCAAATGTGTTAATCTCATATTTTTCATGTCAATCTTGAATTTGACAAGTCTTTGTAACGTTTACCATTTTATTGTTGCTTCCAACAATGAATATGTTATTAACATACAAACATAGAATAATATATCCAATGTTAGTAGTTTTGACATATAAACATTTGTCACACTCATTTATCTTGAAGTCGTTTGTCATCATGACATTATCGAACTTCTCATGTCTTTACTTTGGTGCTTGTTTAAGTCTATACAAGGACTTCACCAACCTACATACTTTTCTCTCTTGACTTGAAACTACATAACCCTCAGGTTGTTCCATCAAGATCTTCATTTAGAAAAGCTCTTTTATCATCTATTCGATGTACGTCTAGATTTCGGAAAGCGACAATTGTAATTATCATACTTATGGAGGTTATCATTGATACATGCGATTATGTATCGAAATAGTCAAGACATTTGGTAACCTTTTTATTACCAATCTGGCCTTATACTTATCAATTGTTCCATCTACTTTCATTTTTCGTTTGAAATTCATTCAAAACTTAGTGGTTTAATTCACGGAGAAAGATCTACTAATTCCCCACGTATAATTTTGCATGATGGAATCAATTTTACTCTTAATGGCATCCTTCCATAAGGTGCCTTCAGATGAATGTATAACATCATTATACGTTTGAGATTCAACCTCTAGCATAAAGTTTAGAAAAATGATCCAAAGAATTTTTCTACCCTTGCTCGTTTACTTCTTTGTGGCTCTTATTTCAAGCTCAAACCTTTGTTGATCATTTGAGTCATCTTTATCGATAATCTTCGAAGTTCGTTTTATTGAACTTTGACCAACTTCCCTAACTTTACAAGGGAATACATCTTCCATTATCGTATGCTTGTGAATCTCAGGGTTTTTCGATTCATACACAAGAAATCGATATACATTGCTATGTTTTATATAGCCAATACAATCCACAATTTTTAGGGATCTATTCTCAATTGCTTTAGTAATGGGTCATTACTTTTGCAAGACACCCCCACATTTTCAAGTAGTTGTAGGAAGGTTTAATTACCTTCCATAACTTATATGGTGTCTAGTCTCTTTAATTTCGGGGAATCTTGTTTAAAAGGTAATTAGCTTATAGAATAGCTTCCCCCACATATTAAGCACATTATAGTACCAACGTTACTCACATAGAGCTTCTCCCCATCTTAAACATTTAATTAAGTTTGGGATTCAACATCATGCTCATAGAGAACAATTTTCACTATAGCTTCATCTTTACATTATTTTTGTGCTATCATCAATGAAGGTAATAAACATATTCCTTCAACCAATATGTTGTCATATCAATTGGTATGGCAATAACATTGCCCTCGTTTAAAAGTCTATAGTCCAAAGACTTGTTCCTCATCTTATGGCAATTGAAGCATTTTTTTCCCATGAAATTTTGCTTCTAAAACACACCGTCCAATTTACGGTTTGAAGTCGTTTTTGACTTCTACTACGTTTGCCATAATAATATTTATCTTAGCAATATTTACCTTAGTAACATTTGAAGGTGATAACAATATTTACCTTATCCTCTCTAATAATAGGAGGATCGTCCTTCAGATATTTAACTAGGTTTATCATGTTCAATTATGCAACATCTTTTGTTGCCATGTATGAAATTTTTTCTAATAAATTTCACTAATTTTTCCATTGTGTCACGTAGACACAATCCAGAACCAAGAATTATGAATCTGTTAAACGTTAGGAATTTAGTTAAAGACTAAAACCAGAAACAGAAACATAATTTCTAACTTTTGTTAGACGACGAAGATTTAGTAAACTAAACCCCAAACAAAAGTTCACACGGTATTAATAGAAAGAACAATAATAAACAATGCACCAGGTAGGTAACTTATGAAAGAGAGGTGGTGCACTAGGCACGCTTAAATACCAAGTCTCTCAAAGAATCAATCCTAGACATGCATTTTTAAATTTTCTTTCAATCACCGTTTATGAATTTTATTCTTGAAATAATTCCAAGCATGGATGATCAATCGGAATCACTACCTTTGATTCACAACAATTTGGAATCTTCCATTTATGGTCCAACGACCCTCTCGATTCTTTAGCCAATTTTAAACACTGTGCACTTCATAACATGCATCAGAATAGGCTTTAAGAATTTAATTTTGACATAGAGAATCAAGTTCTTCTATGCTTTGATTCGAGACCTCAGTCAGAATCAATGCTCTAAATTTAGTAACCAATGTTACTTTCCGAAATAAATTCACCAATTTATTTCCAAAATAAAATCATACTTGATAATAAATTTGAGTTATTTTTTTAAATAAATTCACCAATTTATTTCAAGGTTGAATCATTCTAGATTCTCACGAAATTAAATCCAACGATTTATTTCCCTTAACAAGTTTGAATCAACACATGATTCTAGTACACAAAATAAATTTAATAATTTATTTCCTTTTACACAAATTTAATCATATTTGATTCTTACGGAAATAAATTCAATGATTTATTTTCCTTGCAACGTTAGAATCAACGCATGATTCTAGCATAGAAATAAATTTAATGATTTATTTCCTTTTTTCAAAAAATTGAATCATACTTGATTCTTACGGAAATAAATTCAATGATTTATTTTCCTTGCAACGTTAGAATCATACAAGATTCTCTTGAAAATAAATTCAATGATTTATTTCCTTTTCCAAAATTAAAATCAACACAAGATTCTAACGAAGAAATAAATTTAGTAATTTATTTCCATTATATCTTCTGTTAATCAACAGAGATATCAATTCAACTTGATTCTGTTTAACCAACAGAAATCAAAAGGAATTAATCCTTTGATTTTAATTCCATTTCTTGTTTGGAAGATCAAGTAAACCCGTTAAAACGGCAGGAATTAAATTCCCGAAACGAATTATTTACGAGATCTTTTATTTCCAAAACAAAACACGACTTCGCCTGGATATCATATTTTTCCCTACAAAATTTCTCAAAAGAAATTGTTAATACGAAATAAAATTCACAGTGTTTCTAAAAAACACAAATAATGATAATTATCACATAAATAATAATTATACATAGTAAATTACGACACAAAATAATCCATATTTAATGTCATATTTAAAACACCAAACTTATTAAGGAATATAAAGAATTACCTTAATAAACATGTCGTAATAATACCATAAAATTAAGGTATTAAAATTACCATATTTCAAACACGGATTGCCGATTATAAAGGAAAGTACTGATTATTAAACATTATAAAGGTGAGTACTTGCCTTATTAATATCATGTTTAATGACCAATCGTTATATTTAATAAAAATTCAAATCATATCAACAAACAGACAATAATCCAATTGCAAAATAAATATACAAATTTACCTTTTTACCTTATAGACATGTGAGACAGCACATTGCCTTTCACGTTAATGCCCCACAATCCGGGTTACAAGCCCACGTTACCGATTCACAATTATACATGAATCATGGTAAAATACCTTTTTTAATTTTTCCCTAAAGTAAGCTGTTCATCTAAGCATAATCAGTGGACAAATTATGCTTCAGCCGTGGGTTGCTTTAACAGCAATAATCGATTTGTACACTTGTTGTATTACTCTTTAGATTAAAGCTCGAATCTGTCTTAAGATTGTTAGAAAATAAGCGTTAATCCAAGAATAAAATCATAAGATAAATAATATTATGTAAATGAACAATACAAAATCAAGAACAATACAACAATATATAAATCAAACCGATTTGGAACCAAAAGAAACGTGTTGAGGCCTGCACGAACGCAGTTTCCTTAAGACAGATTTTCGGCCACTCCTATGGTGCTCGAGTTCATTGGTCGTCTGTCTCCCAGGATACAACAACATAAGATCAACCACAGTTGCACTACTGTGGAGATCACGAACTGACCCTTGCCTTCTCCTATCACCGAAAACCACTTGTAAAATCCACAGAGTAAAACAATAAAAATTTTTTGTGGTTTTGAGTTGTGTAAAACTTAGAAGGTTTACTCCTTATTTATAGGAGTGTCATGAGGGTATAAGAGGAAATTTTGACCTAATGGAGCATTCAATATTGAGAATCAATTGATTCTCCTATAAAGCAATTTCCAAAATTATTATCTGAATTAAAGGTAACTTCTAATATTTACCCTTTTAATTTCAAGATAAAATTTGGCAAATTTATGCTTTTATTTGAGGAAAATTCATTTTAAATTTGTGTCAAAATATTTGCAAGCCCACGAAGGACCAGACCGATTCAGACATTTGCGTTACCCACGTCGTGCACGTCTGCACATTTACGAACCAACAATTGGTTCCACATTTCCTCAACAACATTTGAATCAATTTCTTATTCAAAGCTCCAAAATTATCAAATTTTTCCAACACATATATTACTTGTAATCACCTTAGCTTTAAAAAAATAGCATATTTATTTTTAATGTTTTATCTACGTGTAGATGAATAAAGACAATCACGTCTTTTTTGTTTTTTTTCAATATTTCATCTCATTGTTTTCATTGCCGTTTACTGGCTATGTGTTTTGCTAGTATGAAGTTTCGTTATTTAGTTTTTTTTTCAATTTAGATTTACTTTATTTTGTTATTTTTTGCTATATTTTTTATCGTTTGAAATATTTTTCTATTTTATTTTTAATAAATTCAGTCGGCATATTGTTAAAGAATTTATGTTTATATTAATTTGATATTTTTATTAATTCGATTAAAAATTATTATTATAAATAAATACATCATAAAAAGAGTTATATAATTAAATGATACCAATAAATAGTCAATTTTTTTGGTGGAATTGTTAACTAAAACATTAAATTTTTATTAACACCGAAATGACAGTTCACACAACAATCCATTTGTATTTTATGTTTGTTTTGAAATTTCATTTTTTTATATTTTTAATTATTTGTTATTTAACAAATGAGACAAATAATGTCATATTAGGATGAAATACACACGAATTGTCGCACAGATCGCCAAGTTAACATCATTAAAATTTTAATATTTTTGTTTAAAATGTAATTCGCCTTTTTTTAATTAAACTAAATTTAACTTAAAATAAGTTCAAATTGACGAAAACAGATAAACAATAAAAAGCTAAATTTATAATTATACCGATATAAATATTGCTAAAAATAGATCTAACGTACAACAAATAACATGAAAGAAAATAGATTGTAATAAATGATAAAGTAGAAATCCAAAAAATGGAGTTTAATTTTTGTATTATGGTTTAAAGTTTAAACTTTACTAAAAAAAGAGGGTTGAAAACACAACCAGAATTCTTTTATGAACGGTGGGCTTCATTCACAAATGATTTTAGAACGAAATTTTAAGTGAAAAATAGTAACAACATTGGCTTGGAGAAAAGTTAAAAAATTCAGCATTTCTCAAAAGCTTGATTTATAGACCAAATGAGGTACAAAAGCTAATTGAAATCACGTAATTATAAATCGTTTGACTAGTTTTTTCGTTGACGCTCTAAACGTTGATTTGGAACTCGATGTTAAACAGAGTTGGTGTTAAATTTTTTTATAGTATTAAACTGCGGCCGCGACACAATATAACGGTCACATCGTAACGGTTTTGGAGTTTCCAACGACACCGCAAACTACAATCTCATTTTAAATTCTAATTATATTTTAAAAAAAGATTATGTTGCAACGTCTGCAACCGTATCCGCAACTACGACCACAACTACAATTTAATACTACGAATTTTCCACCACAAAATATACATAAAAATACAAACCTATTAGGCTATTAGATGAAGTTTTGTTCCTGTAAAGCTGGATGCTGTCTCCATCGGTCTGTCTTTCATGTCTTTCTTTTGACTTTATGTAATATTATATTCGGAATCCAGCTAATTCTATTACTACTCTAGTTCCCTGCTCAATTTTGTTTGCTCACCCCCAAATCCAGACAAAAGATTGAAGGTTGTCCTTACAAATTAAATTTGGATTTCAAACTCATCTTTAGGATGAGAGGTTAGAAGTATGATTAGGGTTCGATGCTGATGTTGTGAATGAAATAAAAATAAATTAAATTATAGAAAACGTCTCTTAAAAATTTCTATAATATTTGATATAAATTAATAAATTAGTAAATTAAATACTAATAATTAAAAAAAACTCTTAAACTGATACAAACTCTACTCCGTTTAGAAAGAAAGAAAAAACTAAATAAGTCATCATCCTGTCTCTCAATATTCTTATTTTCTTAGCAAAATAAAAGAATCCGGGTACATGTATTTTTACCCAAATATCTCATTTTTAATTATTGTTTATGTTTTTTGTCACTTAAATAAAATTATTTTTAGATCTATCACCCTTTGCAAGAACTCGTCTTATTGGTAAGATAAGTTGCATTTTAAAATACTAAAAAACCAAATAACTAACCAATAAAGACTTATGGAATATTTTCATGAGTTTTTTTTAATAGAACTCGTCATACAAACATGGCGAGTTCCTGCAAAGGATGTTAAATCTTAAAATGATTTTATTTGGGTGACGAGTTCCATTAAAAAAACAACACCGGCGAATTCAATACATTACCAAAAACAACCCTGGGGAATTCAATACATTACCAAAAACAACACCGTTGAGAGTAGCACAAATTGAGTGGACCAGTTTGAAAAGATCTCAAAATCTCCAGGTCTAGATGAAAGATTCGTACACCATGAACCTGCCAGTGCCACCATTGTGTTTTTTCAAAAAGCTTCCATGCCATAACAATAACCCAAAAGCTAAGCTTCATTCCAGTCCATAAAAGCCCAGAAATAAGGCCCAATTTTTTCTGAAACTTTTTTTTTACATAGAAACTATTTATAAAAATATTAAAAATTAATCTAATATCATTTTAAAAGAGCATTTATATATTTTTAAATTTTATACCATAATTTAAATTGGGATGTGTACAAGAACTACTAAATTCCTATCATTAATTGTTATTTTATTTTTTAATGGAATCTATTAGAATGTAAATTACATTCCTAAAATATTAAACATCATTGGTTCATGGTATTTAATGTAATTAATAATAATGTTAAAGGGTTTAGGTGTTTAGGGTTCATGATTTATAATTTTATGGTTTATAGGTTATTGTTTTAGGGTTTTAGTGTTGTATTTTTATGGTTTTTATGGTTTATGATTTTTGGTTTAGGTTTTAGGGTTTAAGGCTTAAGGCTTATGATTAAGGTTATGGTTTAGATTTAGGGTTAATATATGGTTTTAGGGGTTGTGATTTAGAGTTAGGGTTTAGTGTTTAGAGTTAGGGTTATGTTTTAGGGGTTAAGGCTTAGGGTTAAGATTTAGAGTTTATGGTTTAATTCTAGTAAACACCATAAATTAATGATATTTAATTTTTTTAGAATACAATTAGATTCTATTGAAAAGTAAAATAACTATTAATTATAAGAATTTAATAGTTAGCAAAACCCATTTAAACTTACAATATAATTCATTTTTTTTTTACTCCGCCACTTCCGGCTTCCCACACGTCACACCATTAACGTTGAATTTTAAAGTAGCAACGGGCGGAGCAGACAACTTAATACTCAATATAGAATTGTTCAATATAGGTGTTCAAAAATACCTAATTAGAATGATTCGGCGCGTTGACCCACTGACCCAATAAAAAATTGAGTATTTTTATAATTTTTTCACTTTTCGGGTCGAGCTCGAGACGTAAAATCTTAAATTTTTAGGTACCCGGATACATGAGTACCCATATATATTTGAAATTAGAATATATTTCTTCTTCATCCATGTGTAAGCTTCTTCTTTGAGCTTTAGCATAATCGATTCATACCACACTCCTTTGTTTTTTATTTTCTTCCCATCCCAGAAATATATGAAAATCAGAGTTGCAAACACCTTTAACGCATAATTGTTTCAGCACTGCAGAATCCACTAACATTTAGAGTTGCAAATATATTAGAACAAAATCTGTGATTTTTAAATATGTTTGGATTAATGTGTTATCACCGTAAGTTTTTTTATTATTTTAATCATTTAGAGTCCTAAATATATTAGGAAAAAGTTGTGATTTTTAAAGGCGTTTGGATCATGTATTATGAATTTTTAAAATTTATGTGTTTTATATATAAAATTTTAAAATTTTACATGTTTAAAAAAATAAAAAATTAAATTGAGTACTCAAATTTTACATGCCAGGACATGGGCTGACAAAAATAATACCCGGAGAATCAGGCAAATATCCAGGTTTAAACACGCTGGTAGAAACTTTGTTCTATGGTAAGGTAATGCTAATCTTATCAACAGGGACGGAGCCACAGCTCCCATGGGTGGGGCTGTGGCCCCCCCCCGGTAGGGGAGAATTTTTTTTTACCCTTTAATTTCTTATATTTTTTTTAGAAAAAATTGGGATAATTGTGAATTTGCCCCTCCCACCTTTCAAAATTTATGTTTTGCCCCCTTAACTTCAAATCCTAGCTCCGTCCCTGCTTATCAATACATTTTAAAATTTGTCCATATATTTCAACATATGTAATTGAAGTATACTCGTATATGCATTCATCTAGATCTCATTAAGAAACTAGAATTTTTACATTCTAACTTAATGACCAAAATTACTATACAATCAAACTTTAAAAGAGAGTTTATTGTTACGCCTTATCTAGGTGCGTCAAAGACTTTCATTTGGCCTTGGTTGTTCCGAGTGTATTTAGGTGGCGCTCCTCATTTAGTACTGATGCACCTTGGTGGGGCGTGACATTTGGTCTTGGTTATCTCGAGTACACTTGAGTAACGCTCTTCGGTCGGTCTTGGTGCATCTTGGTAGGACGTGACATTATGCTTGTGAAAGGTTAAGAAACCACTCTACTGTAGTTAGAGACCCAACTTCTTACATCCCAACAAAACCAAGCAAGGTATCATGAAATTTGGTTTAAAATTATCTTACAAAATAGTTTTGCATGGCCTTTCTTCTGTCCTCATAGATACGTAATTAGGATCAAATATTAAAAAGGATAAAAATTTTATTTGACTAATATTTAAATTAGAAAAGAGTTAAAATGTACTTATATCAAAAAAATTGGGAGGGACAACAACCCTCCCAACTTATTAATGGCTCCGTCCTTACTGATAAGTGTATCAAAAATAGAGACAAAGCTAAAATTTGAGGTTGAAAGCAAAACATATATGTTTGAGAGTGGTGAGCAAATTTATAAATACACTAATTTTTTAATATATATATATATATATATATATATATATATATATATATATATAAAAGAAAATGAAAGTAGAAAACAATTCATAATTATCTTTAAACTGACGTCCACTAGAAAATATCAATTAAATTAATATTTAATCGATAGATTTATAACTACTATTTAATAAAATGATGAGAAATGACTATTATAACCTCATGTAATAATTATCTTAAAGGCTAAAATGGGAAAATATCACCAAAACCCTGCTGTTACCTTTTCCGATCTGAACCCAAATACGGGCGTTCCTCTGTCCAGTGTCTTTGACACACAAACACAGCTCGTTTTTCTGGGTTTTCATCGCTCAGATTGGCGCCATCATACACGGAGTTGTTTATGAAGCAGGTCGCGATCTGAAATTTATTTTTCCCAGGTGACATAATTTCTTCTTTCTTTCTTTTTTTGCTTTCATTTATGCTGAATTCGTAAACTTCATACGTTTTCCTTTTGATTTTTCATAATCTTTTGTTTTTCTCATTTATATGTTTTTTATGGCAATTGATTTGAGTTCATTGCTTCTGTTCGACTTTGGCGGTGCTAATAGCTTTACTCCTTTGGTTTATTCTTTTTACCTACCAGTTTCATCAGTTGATACTTAGTTTTTTTTTTATTTTACGCTAATAATCGAACGGGGAGTACAGAACCTATCCTGAATTTATTGCATTTTTGCGAATATGTGTGTAATTTAACTTAATTGCTATGATTTTGTTTAAAATAGATCATAGGATCTTTTTCCCCCCGCAGGAAGAGGAATGTAGATTATGCTGGAATTGCTTATTTTAGTTCTGCAAAATCTGATTAAGATTTGTTTCAGGTAGACTATCACCATGGCTGCTTCGGAGGAGAATGGTGCATTGTTTCCGATTTTCATTTTAACAATAATGGCACTACCTTTAGTGCCTTACACGATAATGAAGTTGTGCCGAGCTGCATCTAAGAAAGCTAAGGTCATTCATTGTCAGTGTGCAGAATGCTCTCGCTCAGGGAAGTACCGCAAATCCATATTTAAGCGGGTCAGTCTTTCTCTGGTCCCCTTAATTTGTTCTTGATTTTTCAGTTTATTAGGAGGTTCAAACATTTCATCTGCATTGAGACTGTTTGCATTCGGAAATTGTTCTTGCAGATCTCAAACTTCTCAACCTGTAGTAACTTGACTCTGGTGCTGGTCTGGATCGTCATGATATTCCTTGTTTATTACATTAAAAATGTTAGCCAAGAGGTAAAGATATTTAGTTAGAGTATAATTCTATATTCGGTTTAGATATTGTTATTCCTATATTCTAGATGCTCTGCTAGAAGTTGTGCTAACTGCTAAGTTAACTGCTTTGTTTCTTTTTATTCAGATTCAAGTGTTTGAACCTTTCAGTATACTAGGAGTGGAGCCTCGAGCTTCAGATTCTGAAATAAAGAAGGCATATAGGAGACTTTCTGTTCAGTATCATCCAGATAAAAATCCAGATCCAGGTTGAAGGTGTTTTAGTTATTCAGTTGTATGAATTCCCATATATGACCAGTAGATTAGCAAGAAAAATAAGGCATCTGAATGACAATTTTTATTTACTTACACCTGCATCTTTATTATTTTCCAGAGGCTCACAAATATTTTGTGGAGTACATAGCCAAGGCTTATCAGGCTCTCACAGACCCAATATCCCGTGAAAATTTTGAGAAATATGGTCATCCAGATGGAAGACAAGTAATTGATCTCTTATCTTATAGAATGAACAGCAGTTCATTTTAATGCCAATCATTATTATAATTAGCTTATATCTTTTTGATGCAGGGTTTTCAAATGGGCATTGCTCTTCCTCAGTTCTTGCTAGACATAGATGGGGCATCTGGTGGCATACTTTTACTCTGGATTGTTGGCGTTTGTATTCTCTTGCCTTTGGTGATTGCCGTGATATATCTCTCAAGGTCGTCAAAATATACTGGAAACTATGTTATGCATCAAACGCTATCCGCTTACTATTACTTCATGAAACCTTCTTTGGCCCCAAGGTAATTGTCCCTTTCTAAAATATTCTTGATCACGAATTACAACCCAGATAGTGCGTCAATCTGTATCATATGCACATGCTCTCCATGATATGTGATGTTAACCACCAAAAAGAAAGCATGTAATGTCACACAGCTTTCATTTTCCTTTTGTGAGTTCTCTTTTTTTAGGATGGTGGTGTCCTCTTCCTTTCATTTCTATTTACTGTTATACTTGTATTAATGAGGCACTGCATATCATACTTGTATAACCAGGTCATACCTTGAGCTTTTGAATTTAATGACAATATTGAGGGGGGTTAGAAAAATGATCGGGTGCCGTCACCAAGATTGCCAAGTTCCTTGATTCTATTGTCCATGTGGGATTTGATACCTATTGGCTATAGTTTTTAACCATCTTGATTTCTAATCAAATAACATTTTTCCATGCCCTCACAGTAGCTGTATAGAAATGTGGAGTTGTTTGTATCATTCTTTCAAAATCATCTTATTCATTTTGCTACCTGGTTTGCAGCAAAGTTATGGAAGTCTTCACTAAGGCTGCTGAATATATGGAAATTCCAGTTCGTAGGACTGATGATGAACCTCTCCAGAAGCTGTTTATGTCTGTCAGGAGTGAATTGAATCTGGACCTTAAGAATATTAAGCAAGAGCAAGCTAAATTCTGGAAGCAGCATCCAGCTATAGTGAAGGTAATTTATAGAAAGACATACATCGGTATTGAGAAATAGTATTTTTTTCTTCTCTTATTTATGGGGTTTCTTCTTATTGCAATTGTGTCATTTTGTATCCAGACTGAATTGTTGATTCAGGCCCAATTAACCCGTGAATCAACATCCTTATCTCCAGCTCTGCTTGCTGATTTTAGGCGCATGCTTGAACTTGCACCTCGACTCCTTGAAGAATTACTGAAGGTCATATCTTTACCTGTCTATCATCATTGAGTAGATAATGCAAGAGCATTTAATGATTCTATAATATTTTATTATTTCATATTTATTTATTAAATATTAGATATATTATGGACGGATTATTAGTTATTTTTTGGGTTTGAATCTAGGGTTATGGATAAAACTTTACTTGAAAGAAAAGAAGTCTATCAATAAGATGTAGACTTTATGGCCAAGACAATTATTCTTATTATTTTCTTTGAATTATTATAAAGAAACTAGAGGTTTTCCATAGCCCTAAGTTTCCTAAAGTTCTATCTTCTTTCCTAATTGTTTGTTCAACCTTATTTCTTTCTATTGTTGCCCTCTCTAGGGTGGATGGATGAGAAACTGTAAGATAACTCAATAATTTGGCTCATATTAACTTTATTTAATTAAATAAGTTGAATAACTTTGATGCGTGGTTATGGGCTCAAATTGTCTGTGTCATTTGAGAAGTCCTACCAGCCCCTTGCATTGTCTAGGAGTGTTAATGTTAAATTTGAATAAGTAAACCCAAAAAAGAGTCGTATGAGATGACAGATTTTGGAGTGAATGATATAGAACCAAATTGTAGCCAACAAAAATGGGCATGTTTACCCATGGATTGCCCATGAGTACCATGTTCTCATGCTTTACCCTGCTATCTTGACTTTCTTCTATGCTTGTATTGCTCTTAATAATCTATAACTTTCATATCTTGTTTCTATTGTTTATTTGTATTCAATTGCAGATGGCAGTTGTACCACGAACTGCTCAGGGTCATGGATGGCTTAGGCCCGCTGTAGGAGTTGTTGAGCTTTCTCAATGTATTATTCAGGTGCTTATTTCGGGGATAATTAGCTACTGGTTTTTGTATAATCATTTCTACATTGTTGTCTTGCATTAGCAACTTATATCTATTAAAATTCTTAATACAGTATTTAACTCAGTATTTTGAAATAGTTGAAATTAGTCTAAGTTATGCCCACCCCTTTTTGCTTTGAACAAAAATTTCTTTCCATCCTCCACAATTCCTTTTATTTTCTTGGCGTAAGAATTACTTTCTGGGAGTTATCAAATAAATCCTAATATTTATGTTTATTTTCATTTTTTATTGATTATATGCTATAGTTGCCCTGTTTTCAGTTGTTAATTCTTGGTGTTATTTATTTTGAATGATATAACAGGCTGTTCCTCTCAGTGCAAGAAAGACAACAGGAGGATCTTCCGAAGGCATTGCATCATTCTTGCAGCTGCCCCATTTTAGTGAGGCTGTCGTAAAAAAGATAGCTCGAAAGGTAAGTGATAAAAATATTAGGACATGCTACGGTTCAACATTTCACCTTCTGTCAATGAAGGTGTTAAATCTGCTTTCTGGTCTATTAAACTTTCTTTCTCTATGCTTGATCTATTAAATAACACTTGGGTTACTTAGAGAAACCTATATGCACGTCCCTTAAGAAACAGGTTTGACCTGTGCAAGATGATATATGCATAGGAAGATTCTGCTCATTTTGGGAGCTTCAAATGAATTTTGTCATTTGTTTCTTAAACTAGACAAAAACAGCAAGAATTCGTTTTTGGAAAATAGTGAGCTTTTTTGAGGTTTTCTTTTTCATGCACCCCTACCTGATTTTTTTACATGTTTATCTTTAGTTATTTCCATTTGATCTCATGGTCAAGAGTTATTAATTTTCCATTGCAGAAGGTGAGAACGTTTCAAGAACTTCGAGACATGACTGTAGAGGATCGTGCTGAACTTTTAACTCAAGCAGCTGGATTTTCTCCCGATGAAGTAAAAGATGTTGAGATGGTATTTGAAATGATGCCTTCCTTAACAGTTGAAGTTACATGCGAGACTGAAGGTGAAGAGGGTATACAAGAGGGTGACATTGTGACAGTTCAAGCTTGGATAACACTCAAGCGCGATAATGGCCTGATTGGTGCTCTTCCCCATGCCCCCTATTTCCCATTCCACAAGGAAGAGAATTTCTGGTTTCTACTTGCGGATGCCGCCTCAAACAATGTTTGGTTTTCCCAAAAGGTGAGCTTTATGGATGAAGCTACTGCGATCACTGCTGCTTCTAAAACTATTGAGGAGACAATGGAGGTTTCTGGAGCAAGTCCTAAGGAGACAAGTGAAGCGGTCAAAAAAGCTGTAGAGAAGGTGCGAGATGGCTCCAGATTGGTGATGGGGAAATTCCCAGTCCCGACGGAAGGAAACTACACTTTGACTTGTTACTGTTTGTGTGACTCTTGGATAGGCTGTGATAGAAAGACAAACCTGAAGGTTAAAATTCTCAAAAGAACTCGAGCCGGCACACGTGGTGGTCACGCATCAGAAGAAGGACCTCTTGTGGAGGATGGAGTTGAAGAGGAAGAGGAGAATGAAGAGGAGTACGACGATTACGAGAGTGAGTACAGCGAAGACGAGGAAGATGAGAAGGATACGAAACAAAAGGGGGCTGCAGCTAATGGAACAGTGCCTAAGAAAGGCTCAAACTCCGACGGTTCAGAATCAGGTACGGATGAGGAATGAAGGAAATGTATTTTTCATTTAGAAGAATAAGCTCCCACTTTCTTTTTCCCTTTTTGTTATTTCTATATATAAAAAAAGTAGTGAATAACTGAAGGACCATGTCAAAGATTCATAGTTTTGATACGATAAACACGTGTGGGTTAACCCTTTGCAGTCTGTGGAGTTTTAGTTTTTGTATCGTGTATTATTCAGGTATCAACTTGTGAAATAATTTCTCAGCTGGTCCAGATGAGAAAAGTAAAAAGTGAAGAGACGACCCTCAGTTTGCTTAACCTAGTCAATGAATTTGAGTGTTGAAGATAAGAAAAAGGATTGTTCATATTCTTCTTATACAACCTTCCTTCCCTTGCTCTTGAACCCTTGGCCTTGATACCTCAAGGAAACCTAAACTGAAATGATATTTTAGATTTATCAAAGCATATGTCTATGGATTAATATCCTGTACACTGGCGGTGGTAACTAAAAGTTTTCACAAGCGCCTTAGTTTTAAGATATAGAGAGTTAGTTTAGGGTATATGGTTTAGGTGTAGAGGTTTAGAGTTTAGGGATAGTTGTTTCAATTTAAGATTTAGGGTTATAATTTAGGGTTTATGGTTTAGGGTTTAGTTTTTAGGATAATATGGTGAGGATTTAAGTTTTAACCTACAAACTCTAAATTATAACCCTAAACCTTAAATTGAAACAACTATCCCTAAATTCTAACTTCTTACATCTAAACCATTAAACCCTGTACCCTAAGCTAACTTCTTATACCTAAAACTAAGGCGCTTGTGGAAACTTTCAGTTTCTACCGCCTGTGTATAGAATATTTATTCTGTCTATGTCTATATGTGATTTTATGGAGAAAATGTAGATTTGTAATATTTTTTCCCGATAAATTCTCCATAAAAATGAAATGAATTTGTAATGGCAAATCTTGATATTATGCGTATTGCGCGCATGGTGCCTAGGGACATTGTGGACGTCATTGCCGCTGTTAAACCCCCTAATGTGGCGGATGATGCAGATGAAATTGGTTGGCGGTGGAGTACGAAGCTGAACTTTTCGGTGAGCTTCGCCTATGCAATGCTTCGATCGGAAGATGTGGTTGATAATTGTAACATTTGGAAACACCTGAAAAAGTTCATGGGGCCGCAGCGGATTCGCTTATTCTTATGGCTTGTATGGAAAGGACGGGTGCTAACCAATAGCGAACGTGTTCGGAGGCATCTTGCGGACACAGCGGAATGTTTGGCGTGTGGACATGGGGAGGAAACACTCGATCATGTTTTTCGTAGCTGCCCCGTTGTACGGAACCTTTGGTTGCGGTTAGTTCCATTGGCTAGCCGAGGGTGGTTTTTTACTTCTTCGATAGATCAATGGATTCTTGCAAACTTGCAGCCGGGTATTAGTATTGACAATGGTCTGGAGCATTGGGGGTTGTTGTTTGGAGTGTTGGTATGGCTTATTTGGTTGGCGCGCAACAAGCTTGTCTTTAGTGGTATATGGCCGAGTGTTGACGAGTTGTTGGAGAGGGGCTGTCGCATGGTGCGTGAGGCTGAGCGAGCATGGGAACGGCAGTCCCCGGTGGTGCGTCAAGGGGCTGTTGCTGCTGCGAGGCTTGCTGTTAATTGTCGGCAGAGGTGGTGTTTGCCGCCCGATGGGTGGTGTAAAATTAATGTCGATGGGGCATGCGATAGACACGCGGGACGTGCCTCATGTGGTGGGGTTATACGTGATCATATGGGAGGGTGGATTAGTGGTTTTACGAAGTTGATAGGACGTAACGTTCTTGAGGCGGAACTATGGGCGATATATGAAGGATTGGTGTGTGCGATTAAGAGTAATGTGGGGGCGGTTATTATTGAAACTGATTGCGTTGAGGTTGTCAAGTTGTTACGAAAGGAGGAGACACGTGTTGGCCCTCTTTCTTTGGTGGGTGCTATTCATCTCTTGTTGGCGAGGGTGTGCGAGTATGAGGTACGGCATATATCGCGAACTGCTAATTGTGTTGCCGATGCGCTTGCTAAGTTGGGACCTTGGGATGTGTATAATGTGAGGTATTATAATAGTCCACCGGATGCGGTGTTTGTTTTGTTGCATGAGGATTTAGATTGTCCTATGTCTTAGTTTGTTGTGTTCATGTGCCGGGGCGTTCTCGCTTTTCTGTAATACTATGGTTGGTACTCTTTTCCTTCATTTAGGTTAGGGAGGTTTTTAACGAGGCCAACTCTGGTATCCCCTTTTATGAATAAAAAAAACTATTTTGATTGTTGATTTTTTTAAAGATAAACTATTTTGATCCCTAAACTTTTAGGACACTTACAATATGATCATCAAACTTTTAAACTTAGATTACAGTCATATTTTTTTTCTTTAAAATATGCGGTCAACCCCTTGTATCCCTCCGAGGAGTTCTAGGGTGAAACTTATTAAAATGAGGTGTGTACATAAATCTTTACAAAAAATTGTAAAGATTTATATATATGTATCGAAATTTTTACAAAAATAATAAAAAATTCGGTATATACATAAATGCTTACCGTTTTGATGTACATACCGAAATTCTTATAAAAGTTGTAAACATTTATGTATATACCTTAAGTTTCACCATTTTTGCAAGTATTTATGTATATTTACAAAAATTATTACAAAAGTGGCAGCGAAGTCTCCCATTTTAGACCAATCAGCTTGTGTAACTTCTCCCTTAAAGTGATTACCAAAATCTTGGCTTCCCGACTTAAAGGTTTCCTCCCAAGCCTAACTTCCCACCACCAATCGGCGTTCATACAAGGTAGATCAATCCACGATAACATAATTCTCGCAAATGAAGCTTTTCACGCGCTTAAGCGAGCGAAAAAAGAGAAGAAAGGTATCATGTCTCTCAAAATTGACCTTGAAAAAGCTTATGATAAATTGGATTGGAACCTCCTCAGATTTCTCATCAGTAGGATGGGCTTTTGTGAGTGGTGGATTGATCGTGTAATGAAGTGTGTTTCTTTAGCTTCCTTTTCTTTGGTCCTGAACGGGGAAAGACATGGGGATTTCAATCCAGGGAGGGGCCTCAAACAAGGCGACCCACTCTCACCTTTTCTCTTCACATTCATTTCCAATATTTTCTCTTGGATTACAGAAAAGGAAGTTGAATCCCCTGGTTTTAAAGGTTTCAAAATTAGAAGACGATGCCCCACTCTTAGCCATATGATGTTTGCTGACGATTGCCTCATGTTTTCAACAGCAGACGAAGAAAATTGTCAGGCTACACTACGCATTCTTCTTCTTTTCCAGAAAACAACAGGACAAACCGTGAATTTTCAGAAATCCTCAATCTTTTTCTCTCCTAATGTTAGCAACTCGCTCAAAGCCCACCTCTCTAATATCCTGGGTTTCGGTCCAATGGAAGATTACAACAGATACCTAGGCTTACCCTCTTTCTGGGGAAGAAGTAAGAAGGAAGCTCTTGCTTTTATTATGGAGAGAGTTCAAAACAAACTTAAGGGCTGGAAAGCCAAATTCCTCAACCAAGCTGGAAAGGAGATTCTTATCAAAGCAGTCACACAGGCCATACCCACATATGTTATGCAATGTTTTCTCATTTCAGTTACCTTTTGTGACGAAATAAACTCACAAGTGGTCAGATTCTGGTGGAACAATAGTGACGCTAAGAAGAAAAGTATTCACTGGATAAAGTTGAGAATCCTATGCCGACCTAAGGACCAAGGTGGTTTGGGCTTCAGGAACCTCAGATCTTTTAACAAAGCTCTAATCGCTAAGGCTGCATGGAAGCTCATTAAAAATTCTGACTCCTTCCTAGCTCAAACACTCAGAGGTATTTACTTCCCAAATGGGGACATTCTTAAAGCCCCCAAGGGTCACAACCACTCCTGGGCATGGGCCAGCATCCGAGAAGAAATTCAAGTAATCAAGGAGGGTTCCCTATGGAGGGTCAGAAATGGGAGAAGAATTGCTACTTGAAAAGATAATTGGATACCAACTCTCCATGGCTTCAAAATTTCAACAAAATCACCTCCCTCTGGTCAATGTCCAACAATGAGCAGCCTAATTAACGAAGACCAAAGATCTTGGGATCAACCAAAACTTGATTCCATTTTTTCGCCAGCGGAAGCAGAAGCCATTAGATTTATTCCGATTGGAGGACCGGATATCAAAGATTCTATAGTTTGGGCTGGAACAAAGAATGGAGAATACTCGACTAAAGCGGGCTATTGGTTCATCAAGAGCAAGATTAATACGTCTTCAGACCCCTCCCCGAGTGAAGACCCAAGCAGGAACAAGTTTATTTGGAAGACGATATGGGGACTCAAAATCCCAACCAAAATTCAGTCTTTCCTGTGGAAACTTTGTCATAACATCATTCCCACCAAAGGAAACCTGGCTGGTCGCTTCCATAGGAGTTTCCACGATTCAGACCGCTGCCCAAGATGTGGAAAGGAAAAGGAGACAATTGAGCACCTTCTCTTCTTCTGCCCCTTTGCACAAACAGTATGGAGAGCCTCTGATTTTAGCTACTCCCCATCTATCTCAGGTTTTCCAGGATTCTCGAAATGGTGGCTCAAAATGAATGAACCCGAAAAAAATGGGTGCCCGCCTGAAGGGATAGCCCTTATCTCATCCCTGCTATGGATGATCTGGAAATCTCGCAACGCCTTTGTCTACGAGAACAGGAAAGATAACTCGTTGGAAGTGTGGCTTCGCGCGGACTGCGCGTACCGGGAATTTGCTCAGGAAATTGCCACTCCTCCTAAATATGACGATCACGAAGTGCAAAGCCTCTTCACTGGTCCCCCCTCCTCTAGGTTTTGTCAAAATTAATTGTGATGCAACATTTGATCAAAACACGGGTAAAACTACTGGAGCAGCTATAGCACGCGATAGTCTCGGAAGGTTTGTGCAAGGGATCTCAACACCTTTCTTTGCTCCTTCCGCGGCAACAGCCGAAGCCTTGGCCATTCGGCTAGGATTATCGATGGCTTTTTCCAACAATTTTGCTCACATCATTGTTGAATCGGATAGCCAATCCACTGTGAAGAGTCTTCAATCGGGATCCACTTCCAATTGGATTTCTTCTGCTATTGAAGAGGATATTAGGAGTAAAGCAAACTCCTTTGCTTCATGTACCTTTTCTTTTGCTCCTGGAATTTGTAACCAAGCAGCCAATCGGCTTACTTCTCTGGCTAGGGATTTTGCTGTTCAAACTGTATGGGACCCCATCCACCCCCAAACCTGCTCATGTTCCTATAATTTGGTGAATGAAATCTTTTTTTTGGATAAAAAAAGCATTTATGTATATACCGAATTTTTTATTATTTTTGTAAAAATTTCGGTACATATACATAAATCCTTATATTTTTTATAAGAATTTATGTACACGTCTCATTTTAACGGTTATTTTTTAGAATTTCGTTATCCCTCCTCCATTAGTCTCATCACCATCATTCTTACTACCTTCACCTTCCCCGACACCAGTTGCCTTTCTCCACCACCACCATTTCCTTCACCATCTCCACCATTAGTGTCACCACCACCACCACCATCAAGCTTGCCACCATTTGTATTCTCACCACCACTGCTACTCTAGTTCTTTCACCACCTTTATATTCAATATTACTACAATCGTAAGTGAATAAAGACCTGAACTATTATCATGCCTCATATGCCATGCTTAATGTCATGACTGATTATGTTTCATAACCAAAATCCAAGGTGAAAGAAGTTTGTAACTCAGTATTGAGTTTTCCTATCATGATTTAGAAAGTAGTCAAATGAGAGTGGAAACAATATTTGAATGGGTTATTGCATGAGTAATTCATCTGTTAAACTCCTATCTTTTGTGTTGTTCTAATCTGGGATGGACGTAGAGGGAGGCTGGGGCAGTCGTCTCCCTTAAAATTTGAAATACATATATGATTTAGAATTTTAAAAAAAAAAAAATTGTATGACTTTTTATTGAAAATTTATTTTCACCCCCTAAAATTTTATAGGTTCGTCCCCTAACATAAAATAATGTGTTCGTCCCTGCTTCTAATGTATTATATTTTGCGGATGATCGAGTGGTTCAAATGGTTTTCTTATGGGACTGCTGAATAGGGGTGTGCAAAATCGAGTTCGGTTAACCATTAACAAATTATTTCGGTTAACCAGTAAGTTCGGGTCACCTAATTCTTGACCCTAAATTGTAACCATTCAACCGGTTAACCGAAAAATTCAGTTTGAGTAACAATTTTTTTATTTTGTTAATTAAAAATATAAGTTTTAATAATGTGTTAGAAAAAAATATATACTTTTGAAAATCGATAAACGATATTAGTATCTTTTTTAATAGTAGAAAGGTAAATACTTAAATTTTATTAAATGAAATTATGGTTTTACTTTGAGGAATGAAAAAATAAAATAAAATCTGATTTTTTGAATATAAAATATTAAAATATCATATAATAAAACCAAATTTTTCGCTTCGATTTTTTTTTGGATTCGGTTATTCATTTTTTTTCACACCCCTACTGCTGAATATCCTTTAAGTTCTTAAACTCTATTTTTTTAATTTGTTAAAAGCGCTCAGAACCAAACAGTTTCTGAACTGAATCATTTCGTCAATAAACTAAACTCAATACCTGAAATAACTGTAAGTAGGGTTCTTAGATTTCTTTTTCTTATTACGAGTTACAGTGGTTTTGTAGAAGGTGGTCTGAATGAAGTTGTAAATTGTAATTAGCTGTTGGCTATTACTTCAGAGACAAATCCTGCACAACATCTCTCAACATTCACATCAAAACCATATTTCTGTCAAAACTTGACATGTAACCAGTACGTAAGCAGAAATTTACGTAAGGAGGTGTAAATTAATAGAAAACTATATAGAAATGTATAAGAGATGTAAAATTACAAAATTTTAAAAAGGGTAAAATTAAATTTTCAATAGAAAATATAAAAAAATATTTAAACTATAAAAAAATTTAAAATTTTTAGGTCGTGGTTCTTGTGAAGCTAATTCAGTGAAATTTTATCCAATAAAACGGATAATTATAAATTTTTAAAATAATAGATAAGAATATCGCAAATAAAGTTATTGCGACACCCATCAAAAGAGTCGTTCCTCATTCAAGGGCTATCTTTATCATATTCTGAATACAATACTTTTAAAAAATTCTCTACAGCAGTTCGTCTTGGATCAGAACTAGATCTAGTGACGGAGCCACAGCTCTAATGGGAGGGGCTGTGGCCCCCCGGTAGGGGAATATTTTTTTTTACCCTTTGATTTCTTATATTTTTTTTTAGAAAAAATTAGGATAATTGTGAATCTGCCCCTCTCACCTTTCAAAATTTATGTTTTGCCCCCCAACTTCAAATCCTAGCTCCGTCCCTGTCTAGATCTACCCTCACCGATTTGTGTAGCCATAAATCTTGTTTTGTATTCAGTAAAATTTGTTGATTTTGTATATCATTCCGTTGTAAATAAACAATCTTATCATAAATCCATTGTAATCTTAAAATTATATAATAATGAAAACAACAACCTTAGTCGCCATCTCTATATGTGGTTTACTTGTAAGTTTTATTGGATATGCCTTATACTTCCAGAATCGATGTTCATCCCTGCAAAAGGGTGTCATGTGTCACTAATGTATTGGTCAAATAAAATATTAAAAAATAACATGTAGAATGATAACGAGGAGAGCGAAAATGACCTGAAAAATAAATAATAAAAAAACATTCCACATCAAAGCCACCGTTAATTTTTTAGTGACCAAAATATAAAATGTGTAATAGTTAAGTGACAGATGGTGTAGTTTACCTTTAATAATTTAATAAAACGTCGATACATTCCGCTGCTCCCGCGAATTAGTTGGCACGTCAAGATTTTCAAAAATATATCCTTAAGACTTCTAGTAAAGCTCAACCTCTTCTATTTTCATCTCTCTTTTTTCTACTCCATGAACCCTGAAATCCACTAATTCCACGTCGTCGTCGTCTTCCTCGGCAACGCAGCATGTCACCGCCGAGTTCATATCTCGGTCAAAAGCTCTCCGATCACACCTCGTTTCTCGGTCTCCGATTATGGGTCTTGATCGTTGCATTCACAACACTATTCCTTCTTTTGTTTTTCTCCATTATCTCCTGTTATGTCATCTGTTATTATCGGCGTAAAAAGCCCTGCAAAACCCCGTTTTGTCTCCCCAACCCCATCGCCCCCAAGAATTATCAGACCGCTTACCGCTCTTCTTCACTCAACCGGCGGCTGCTTCCGGTTAACACGTCGGAGATCGAGATGAACACGACGGAGCCTGAGCTTCAAGTGATGTTTCCCGACCAGTGGTCTACGCGTGCTGGTAATGTAACAACTCCCGGCCGGAGTTATTTGCCTGACTCCGGGCCGGCCTTTCGTGAAGCTTTGACGGGTTATCGGTTCAGTACAAGGGAAGTTTACATTTTCACAAACGGTTTCGGTTATGATAATTTGATTGGGAATGGAAATCATGGTGTTGTTCACCGTGGTGTTTTGTTCGACGGTACCACGGTGGCGGTGAAGAGGCTACTCGGTTGCCAAACTCAGGGGTTCGTAACGGAGGTCGAGGCAATCAGACATGTCCGGCACAAGAACCTAGTCAAGCTGCTAGGATACTGCATGGAAGAAGGTTGCAGGTATTTCACTTTTATGTGATTCCCTGTCTGTAAATATGGTGCTTCGAATTTCTGATTTTGTTTTCTGTTTCATTAGGATGCTTGTATATGAGTATGTTAATAACAGTAATCTCCATCAATGGCTGCATGGTCCATTAGGACAAGCCAGTCCTCTTACCTGGACCATTCGGATGAACATTATACATGGTATAGCAAAAGGGTGAGTTCTAGTGTTCTGCAATCTTATGTGTTTTTTTGCTCGGAAATCCTGTATGTGTGACTCGTTAAAAACCTCGATTTGCAGATTGGCTTACCTGCATGAGGATATTGAGCCACACATTTCCCATCAAAACTTAAAGGCAAGCAATATATTACTTGATCATCTATGGAATCCTAAGATGTCGGATGTAGCACTTTCTAGGCTGCTCGGTCCGAACCCGAACCACCCGAACCACACGCATGCAACCACTCGTTCGTTGGTCGAGTTAGGGTCTGTCTATTTCATATTCAAATTAGCTATACATTTCGAATCGAATTTGATAAACATGGTTTAATTTGAATGCTCTTTTGTTGATTTGCATGGGATTTCTAGTTATGCTGCTCAAGAACATGCTTCCACCAGCAAATTGGATAAGGAGAATGATGTGTATAGCTTTGGAATACTTGTAATTGAGATTGTATCAGGGCGGATCCCTGTTGATCATTATCAACCCCAAGTACCAATTCATAATCTCGAATTGTTTCGAGCATTATATCGCACGAAGCTCGTCTCTGATTTTGAAACCGAAATTTCGTGTTTGCAGGTTTACTTGATAGACTGGTTGAAGTACATGGTAGCAAACAAGAAAATTGCGGATGTTGTTGATCCTAGCATCCCGGAGATTCCTTCTATTAAGGAACTCAAACGGATTACGTTGATCGCACTCCGTTGTACCGATCCGGATATAGACCATAGGCCGCGGATGGGAGAAGTGATTCATATGCTAGAGCCGCGTAACTTGTTGCTCAGTGATGTAAGAACTAATGTAACCCCTAGACCACTCTATGCGTTATTACGGATCCTAGGAAGTCACATTGACCCTAATGTGACTTCTTAGAATCCTTAATAACACATAAACGGGTCTAGGGGTTACAACCAACTTCATCTTCCAAAAGTTGAGACATCACATTCTTTGCCTATTGCTGTATTGTCCTACTGGCTGTTAATGTTACAATTGCAGGACCATTGCATTAGAAGAGAGGCTAGAGTACGGAACTGCACCGAGGGCGGCCGGCCGGCGGACGTTTGAACGCATGACGACGATGCTTCTGACGTGTAACACGACAATATTTCAACCAGTCAGGGTTAGGTTTCAGTCAGTTTTGTCTTCCATTATTGCCCTATGAGCCAAATGATTTCCCATTAATTGAAATGTTTTGGTTAAGGCTTGATGCGAACGTTTAATTGGTATAAGATAATAGGTCTTAGTTATTAGTTACCGGAAATGACATTGACAATTTGGTGCCAAAAATTAGACCTAATGAACTTTTCACCAGGGGTGTCTCTTTTTGTCTAGGAGTACGTAAACAAGATGCACCTATTTGGAACATATTAGGGTTACTTTTTGAAGAAAAAAATGATTTGGTTTGATTTTATCGAGTCGAGTATAACTTGATACAAATTATTAAGTAAGTAGCATTTGACTGGCTGAAGTTAGAGGAGTTTATCTTATTTTTCAAAGGAGTAGCATTAAAAATGTTAATTTTAATTTGAATTCTATTATTCTATAAACAATCAAGTTTATAGTAATTCTTTTTGATGAAAAAAAAGTTATCAGCGGTTTCATTAAAAAAAATTCTTAAATTTAAATAAAAGAATAGAATACTTTTGACAACAATTACAAAAGTAACAACGAATAAAGTAAAACTTACAAAGCAACCTCACCAATAATATCAGACTGTAACAAGAGATCAATGTCAAGCGAGGGTACATCAAAAGTATGTATCACTAAGTCATTCTCCGAGACCAACCGTGCCAATTTATCTGACACTCGATTGCCCTCGCGTCTAACATGCTAAAATGAAACTTGTCAATTCTGGTCGCACAACTCATGAATATGCAAAACGATCCTAGAGACGATCCTCAGAGTTAGGGTATTCATTCTCGGGTACTCGGTTCTTCCAGGTATTACATATTTTAGCCTTGTCCTGGCTTGATTTAACTGGGTACCTGAAAAATCGAGAAATGGGTACCCAGTAGTTCATATTTTTTATTTATTTATTTTTAAATTTAAAAGTCGTAAAAAATCACCTAGTAAACACATAAAATTTAAAAGTTTATAATACATAATCCAAACACAAAAAATAGTGGTTTGATGTTAATTTTAAGACGAATATTTAGATATTTATATATATATATATATATATATATTAAAGTTTATCACCAAAAAGACATCAAAAATATTAATCTCATTTTTTTCTTTTGAATATTGTATTAATAAATTAATAAAAATATATTTAAAAATTTTAAAACTTTAAAGTACATAACGCAAACATAGAAATAATTTAGAGGTTTAAATTTAGGTTTAGGTAAAAATATTAATGAATCTAAAATAAAGTATAATTTAAAACTAAAAAATAAATATATTAAAAGTATCAAGTGGAGTCCAATTACCAAAAAAAATAGCTCAAATCAGGCTCAACTACCCGAAAAAAATTGGATCGATTACTTGATTAATCAGGTAATTTTTTAATAAAATACCCAATTTTTTCCTTTGGAATAGTCGGGCCGGGTAGTTTTGAACACCTAACCCAGAGCCCCTCGCATAAATGGCTCACCCTTCATGAACCGTAACCGTAACACTTCCAAGCTATCCATTTCCACCGTAATATTCTGAATCTGCAACTCCCATGCACATTACAAGCCGGCAAACACCCCCCACAACTCCGACTCCACAATGTTGCAACACCTATAAACTTCGCAAACCCAAGGTTCAATTACCGGTTCAATCTTGGATGACTCTACCGTAAGAAGCCTGACCATCTATTAAAAGAATATAAAGAGAACAAAGAATTTTTATTAAATTTTGAAGGTAGTACAAGAATTTTAATTTGATATAATTGTATACAGAAAATTTTAATTTTGATCTACTGCTTAATTAATATGTTGTTTATTTGTGTGTATTAATTAATTATTCTCATAATATTATTTTTTTAAATTGTCCTTCCGATTTTTAGGGTTGTGCATTGATTAATGCAGATTAGCCCGCGTCGCACACCTAATTTTAGTGAGTGAGTCTCTCAACATGAATTTTATGCATACACAACGCCTCGAACTCGAAACCTGCTTAAACAGAAATTATATGCTTAAACGGAAATTGTAAGTAAAATAGGGATTAGACGCGAAGCAAGTATCAAACTATTATGAAAATAATGTAAGCAAACAACTTTTTGTTATTTTTAATTACTATATTTTTCGCAACAAGAGTATGAACATATTCTCGTGAAGTTTGTTCACTACATGCAACTCCCCCGGAGGCCACTTGCGAGTACATTCACCAACTTGAGTCTTTTAGCATGTGCCAGATAGTCGGAAATTGTAACTTGTCATCACTACTTTTCGCAACGATAAAGAGGTAGATACCGGAGACACACACTTTCAATCTCTCGTGCAGTGATTATACTATCATTCAAGAGGATATCTAGTCACGAATCGAGTAGTTCGTGACGAACAGGCTATCACAAAAGAGATGATGCAAAGCATAATTTGAGCAGAGCAAGCAGCCATCCTAGCATTGCATTATATAGTAGAAAACTTTCCACACAGGCAGTTTTAACAGCATAATCTAAAACAAGGTTACCGGATTTGCAACTGATGATGAATTTAGCCACAGACACCGCCTAGTGCATATCGTCACATTCGATGCACTTCGATGACGAAAAGGTTCGTTGTAAAGTTCTCTAGTAGGCCAATGCAAAGAAAAGTTATGCTCTTGCTGCTTAAGGTGAAGCAGGCTAAAGCTCCTACATTATAACTGCTTCAGCTTATGAAACACTTCCAAATGTGCAATACGAGAAGTTCGGAACCGAGATCAGTTGCGGGGCGGTATGATATACTGAACGAATCAATTGAATCATTTGAAGACAAGCTTAAAAGAACGATAATCGAATGAAACGATTTCGATTCACTGATCGGATTCAAGAGATTGAGCACCTGAAATGTCTAAACTAAAACCAACAAAAACAACATATTCACATGCCAAAGCAAACCAGCACCTTCCCTAGAAGCAAAACCATATATCTACCAAAGGAAACTTTAAAATAATTAGCAAGAATTCGAATGCAAACAACCTTTACTCACTGTACAGAGGCCAACAAGCTCACTCTTGGGATTAGCCTGCAAAAAATGAGAAAAATCCATACTTTCAAATGTGCAATACGAGAAGTTCGGAACCGGGATCAGTTGCGGGGCGGTATGATATACTGAACGAATCATTTGAAGACAAGCTTAAAAGAACGATAATCGAATGAAACGATTTCGATTCACTGATCAGGTTCAAGAGATTGAGCACATGAAATGTCTAAACTAAGACCAACAAAAACAACATATTCACATACCAAAGCAAACCAGCACCTTCCCTAACAGCAAAACCATATATCTACCAAAGGAAGCTTTAAAACAATTAGCAAGAATTCGAATGCAAACAACCTTTACTCGCTGTACAGGGGTGGTATGATATACTGAACGAATCAATTGAATCATTTGAAGACAAGCTTAAAAGAACGATAATCGAATGAAACGATTTCGATTCACTGATCAGGTTCAAGAGATTGAGCACCTGAAATGTCTAAACTAAAACCAACAAAAACAACATATTCACATACCAAAGCAAACCAGCGCCTTCCCTAGAAGCAAAACCATATATCTACCAAAGGAAACTTCAAAACAATTAGCAAGAATTCGAATGCAAACAACCTTTACTCACTGTACAGAGGCCAACAAGCTCACTCTTGGGATTAGCCTCCAAAAAATGAGAAAAATCCATGCTTTTTAGGCTCCTCAACCAGAACAGCCTTCATGCTATCCTGCTCAACAAGCCTCCAAGCCGCCTGCTCGAAAGCCAATCCGGCGAGCGTCGGAGGCTTATTAAGAACAAGGGGATACCCTCTATTTGTGCTTCTTATAACCTCGGAATCCTCAGGAATTACTCCCAACAATGCCAACCCCAACATTTCTTGCACATCGAAAACCGACATCATATCTTCCCCCTTTATCATATCCGTCCTGACTCTGTTTACTATCATCTTTATATCCCTAATCCCATCAGATTCTAACAGCCCTGTCACTCTATCCGCATCCCTTAAGCTGGTAATGTCCGGCGTCATCACCAGAACAGCTTCGTTTGCCGGCGATATCGCCGTGATAAACCCTGCATCAATCCCCGCAGGGCAATCTATTATTATGAAATCCGGAGAGCCTTGCTCACGCGATTTCAGAGCGTCGACCAGCCAAACCAACGCTTTCCCACCGAATCCGATGGGGAGCTTCGATCTGGGCTTGGAAATGCACAGCAATTCGAAGTTGGACCACCGCTTGTCTCGAACCAAGGCCTGGTCCAGTCGGCAATCGCCGTTGAGTACCTCGACAACTGTATAGTTCACGCGGTTCTCGAGGCCTAAGAGGAGGTCTAGGTTCCGGAGGCCAACGTCGGCGTCGATGGCCACAACGGAAAATCCAAGACGGGCTAAGGAAAGTCCGACGTTGGCGGTGGTTGTGGTTTTCCCGACCCCGCCTTTTCCGGATGTTATAACGACGACGCGCGGAGTCTCGCCGGCCAGCTCAGGCTTTCTATTCCATTGAAGGACGGAAGAAACACGGGTGCACTTCGATTTGGGGGGTTTAGGGTGTGAAATGGGGCTAAATGAAGGGTCGAGGAAAGTGGGTTTAGGGTTTGTGGAGAAGAGCTGCAAACAGAACATGCTTATTTAGGGTTACAGGAGGAGGACTGAGGAGGAAGAAGAAAACCATTTGTTGGAGACGGAGCTGAGGCACAATAAAGAAAGAAAGTGGGAAATCTAATCAGTCAGCACCAAGGAATGTTATTTGGGCTTTTGGGCTCGTTTACTCCCTAATTAAATTTATTGAATTATTTTTAAATTTGGACTAAATTAAAAAAATATGTAAGTTTTAAAGAATTATTATACCATGTCATATTTTAACTTTGACGACAGACAATTTTGTTTGTAGCAAAATTTAATTAAACAATAAAATTATAACTTTTAGAAGAAAAATAACATGTTTCTTATTAAATTTATGCTTAAATTTCGACGAGGTAGATTAAAGGGGGCTTAATTATTATAAATTTTTTAATAGTTTTAAGGTGATTAAATAGTATCTGTTTATAAATATTATTAATCTGTTGACAAGGCACATACACTTTGCAAATAAAGTGATTTGAACGTGAGTTTACTAGAATGAACATTATCCGTTTTTCTACTGAAACCACTTGTTGGGTTTAATTATCACGAGTTACAGGGAGATGCCTGCTTAATTATCATGGTTACAAAACAAACTTTAACTAAAATCAAGGCTAAAGAGGTTATTTTGCCCTCGAGTTCGATCTAAATTAGCAATGTTGCTCCTCGCGCGAAAATGCGTTCAATTAGATCCTCCAATTCGCACATTGTAGCAAATTAGCCCCTTGACTAACGTTGACCGTTATAGTACTGACGCGGCAATTAACGGTGCTGAGTGACAGTGCATGTGTGATGATGACATGGCAGTGGGGTTGAATTTATTTTTAAACCGAATTCGAGGGCATAATTGAATTTTTTTTGCCTAGATCAATGGCATAACTTATTTTAATTGAAAGTTTGATAACTTATTTAATATTTAAGCTAAAAATAATAAAAAATAAAAAATGAATTTTTTTAAAAAATGAATAAATAATTTGTTTAATTTTTAAGTTAATTTAATCGATTTTATTTAGTTTTTGAATAAAGCTAGATAAATAATTTGGTTTTTCAAGATAAACTTTTACAAATGTAATATATGAAAAATCGGTTAACAAATTGATGTAAATATCTCTTTTGTTTCTGATAATTTTAAATTAATCAAAGTGAGAACTCTCACAAAAATTAAAATATTTTTCAAATTAAAAAAAATCCATAAACTTAATAAAAATAAATAAAATATTTAAAATGTTATTGAAAATAAAAAATTAATATAAAAATTAAAATTTATTAGAGATTAAAAATGATAAAGTATAAATATAAAAATTAGAGAAATATTTATAAAGTATTAAGAATTCAACACTTTTATCAAAAATGTCTTTCACTTCGTCAGTCTGAGTATTACCATTCGTTAAATAATTTTTAAGTGGAATTAACTTTTTATTAAAGAAACAATAAAATTCAAAATTTCTTTCGTTTTTCTACATCAAATTGATGCTCGTTAATATTTGATGTAGAAAAACGAAAGAAAATTTTTATTTTTCTACTTTAATACAAAGATAATTCTTTTAAAAATATGCTCAATAAATATCAGTAGGCTTAACATAGCCAGAAACAGTTAAAGATTTTTCCGATAGTTTATAAATATTATAAAATTTGAGTTTGATATTTATAAATTTTCATATTTTTAATTTTATGTTTTTACTTATTTTTTAAAATTTTATTTTTTAATATTTTATGAATATTTAAATACTTTTAAATTTCTAATAATTTATTACTCTTTAGTTTAAAGATTAAATTATTGAACTTTCAATAAAAATAAATTATGCGCCTGAACTCGGCAAAAAATTTAATTTTGCTCTCGAATTCGGTTTAAAATATTAATTCAGTCCCTATGCCACGTCATCATCACACATGCATTACCACATCAGCATTGTGGACCGCCATGTCAGCATAGTTGATTGTCACGTCAGCACCACTAACTGCTACGTCAGTACTGTAATGGTCAACGTTGGTCAAGGGACTAATTTGTTACAATGTGCGAATTGGAGGACCCAATTGAACGCTTTTTCGCGCGATGGGCAACATTGCTAATTTGGGTCAAATTCGAGGGCAAAATAATACTTTTAGTCTTATTTTTTAACTTAAAGATTAAGTAAGTTATTGAACTTTCAATAAAAATAAACTATGCTCTTGAACTCAGAAAAAATTCAATTATGCCCTCGAATTCGGTTTAAAAATCAATTCGGCCCCTTTGTCATGTCATCATCGCACATGCACTGCCACATCAACATCGTGAACCGTCACGTCAGTATAGTTGACTGTCACGTCAGCACCGTTAACTAACACGTCAGTACTGTAACGGTCAATATTGGTCAATGGGCTAATTTGCTACAATGTGCAAACTAGAGAACCTAATTGAACATGTTTTCGCTGAGGGACAACATTGCTAATATGGGTCAAACACAAGGGCAAAATAACCCCTTTAGCCTAAACTTAAAAAAAAATCATATTTGATAAAATGATATTTTATTACACGTGACGTTATATTATTGGCCACCAGTGCTATTTCATAAAAAAAAGGGTGATAAAATGATAACAATTTCCATTTTAGGTACCAACCAGATTTTTTAAAGAAAAGAAGTACCAATTAAGTAAAGTAAGTTGAGTTAGAAGATTCATATTTTATAACTCAAATTTTATTTAAAAAAATTGAGTAAAATTATTCAAGTTTCAGTTAAAATTTAATTGTAAATATTTACAATGTTACGATATTAATTGATTATAATTTAATCAGATTTATATACATGTATAATATATAATATACATATATACATTTCTTCATATTTTTCACTTGCAATATACATTTCTTTATATACATATAGTATCATACAACTAAAAGACTCGACTCGAACATGAAAAACAACCCACTAACTACTAAAAAATTTAAATTGAATCTCTAAAAATTCCTAGTGTTGAATACTAAACCGAGGAGAGTTCCTAAAAGGGTGGATGAAATGCTCCACTGGATTTGCAGTCCATGGAGCATGATCAATTTCTATAATCGACACCTCAACATTTTAAATTGATCTTTCTAGCCTATGTATAGTTTTAAGTAGTACACCAACAAAAAGAACGCTTCCACAGAACTTCCATTTTCTCTCACATATCAAGCAATCAACTCCCTTGTGAATTCGGTCGCAATGATCGTTCCAAATCATGTGGACGCAATGGTCTTTCGGATACGTGAAAGGTTTACCGCATTGTCTGTTCAGAAGCATGTAGCCGTTGATGCTGAAGAACAACGTCGTCGTCCTGAGTCTCGATTTTTGATGTGATAGATGTTTTCACGCTAGTACTGATGAGGTTTTTAAACCAAGCTGTTTGAAACCTTGGGCTTCCTCTGTTTGGACTGCGAGGGGAACCACTACGACCACTAGAACCAGTCCGAACGCCCACAACGAAACGATATGCATCTTTGCTGGCTGATACTATCTCAGTCTTGGCTTGTCTCAACTGCAATAATTAACAGGGATTTAAGCAGGGAAATGTAGTGACTTTCAACAGATTATTACAATTGTGAACTAATGAAGGTACTCTTACCCGTAAGGCAGTATTTTCTACCATTTCTACAGCAGCATCACCAGTGTTGGCAAACCGGTTGACCCAACCTGTTAAAAAATGCCATATTCACTTAGAGATCACTAGGGCTGTAAATGAGATAAGACAGATCACGAGCTACTGTAGTCCGACTCGGTCAATATTCGATTCGAGTTCTTAACGAGCTGAGTCGAGCTCAGCACTATTGGGCTCGACTCGAGTTCTTAACGAGCCTAGCTAATAGTGTTCTCACATATTTCAGGTTTATCACCAAAATACATTGATGATATAACAGGAAAGGTAAAGGACTGACTCATCTATAGCACTCACAAGCTAATAGGTGCCATTAACCCCAACATTCTTGACCACTTTACATCAAGAAATAGGCAAGAACTAAGTTACATGAGGTGAAGCATACAATTGTCTTTTGACATCATACATGTTCGATGAACAACTCCATCGAATTACGGAATAGGGCTCGTAAAAGAAGATACCTCTCCTCAATTCAACTAGAATCTATATTTAAAGGACTTGGCAATCTGCCAGTAGGCTACAAAGTTACAAGGAAATGTAAAGCAGTAATCACTAGGGATTCCTACAGCTGCTCAATTCAACCCATCAACAAGAATACATCAATCTTAAGTTTACCTGGAAGCTTTTGCACACCAAGCCTTTCACATAACTCATCACAGAAGTGGTTGCAGTTTCTGGATAACAAGTCGTACGACGTCCCGGGCCATTCTCTACTAAGTTCACGCAACATATGGTTTACCATGAATATCGAGAAGTTAGTTCTTCCGAGAACTACGGACTCTCGATATTTATACAACGGATTTTTGCCAGAAGTACAAGAAAAAACACCAGGCCCTTCCTTACAGAAGCCAAAAGACCATTCATCTTCTCCATATACCTGTCAATAGGACAATGAAAGGCATCAATAACAAATTTCAAATTCACAAATATCTAATGAAATTTCAAATGCACCACTAAATAGATTTCCAGAAAACCAAGGAATTTGAAAATAATCATGAACATTACATTCGAAAAATAGATTTCCAAATTCCCAAATTGCATCAAATTAAATAAATCAAAATGACAAAAATATAAACCTTTACCCTGAGGAGTAATCATCAATTCTTTCTTTGTAGCATACTTTTTCCTTTCTCAATTACCTTGAAAAATTGAAACTATTCCTTTCAATCAAAATAAAGATTTAAACTTTAAAGCACCCTTTTCTTTAAATAAACAGTTATCCACATTATATAGCAATGCCAATACTTTGAATGCATCAACCAGAACACATATTCATATAAAAACACCATCAAAATATTTGGAACAAGCAGTAGAAGAAGCCCAAAAAAAAACCCAAATCGTAAATTCAATATCTCATTCAAAAAGGGAGTGAAAAGGGACCTGAATGGCGCTGTGGAAGATGCCGCCGAGGCCGATCCTATCCTTGAAGATCTTATTGATATGAACAATGGTGGTGTTCGTTTTATCCGACCCACTGTTGGTGACATCGTAAATGTGCAAAATCACATCCGCCATCTTCACCTACAAAACCCTAATCCCAACTCTCTCTATCCGTCTCCTTAAGCTTCGAAATCCTTCACTCTTCCGCACTTTGCTTTCCCCCCTCAGAATTGGGGTTTTAAAGCAGAATTCGTAACGTAACAGATGAATAATTTCTTGTATTCCTCGAAAACACTTAAACCTTAGAATCTCTCTATCAATATCAAATCCTAATTAAAATTCTCAAAGATTGGGTTTTTTTGGAGGGAACTTGAAAGACAGAAGAAGGGTTTGTTTCTTTTTATAAAAAAGAAATGGTTGAAAGATTGGAGTAACTAAGAAGAAACTGTTACTGTGGAATTTGAATTGAACGGAAAATTGGGAATGCTTGGAAGGTGAACAAAATTACGGAAATGGTGAAGTTTGTTATGTGCTGTACCTTGTTTCTTTGAAGTTATGTTTGTGTGAATTATCCCGCGTCTTGGCGCTACGTTTTGTACACGGTTTCAACTTTCAATTCTTTCGGTTCATATGTGTTTGTTATATAATTATAACCTAATTACTTAGGTTTAAACCTATAATATCTTCTAATTTGTAAACTTAAAAAACTAATTAATTATTTTATATTATAATCCTATTCTACTTCTATATAGAGATGAGCATTTTATCCGGACCCGACGTGTTCTGACCCGACCTGAAACTAGTAGTGTAATTTTCCCTTAAATTTTTTTAGGGATATTTATAATAATACGCCTATATATATATATATATATTATAATTAAGTCTTTAAAATTAAATTTTTATTTATAATTTAGTCCTTTTAATTATATTTTTTACAATTAAGTCTCTTAAAATTATTTTTTTACAATTAAGTCCCTAAAATTAATTTATTTTATATAAGTCGGGTTGGGTCGGAATTAGTATATTTATTTTCAAGTCGGGTCGGGGTTGGCTAAAAACCTGATCCTACCCGACCTGTGCCCATCCCTACTTCTATCTAGAGGGGAGAGAGAAAATCTAGATGAATGTTACGCTTCTGAAAGGTCTTAAACTCAAAATTTAAAGGGAAAAGAATGGAGTAAGTAAGCGTACTTTGACCACCAGGTGAGCAGATAACTAATTAAATTCTAAACTTTGGATTTTTGAAGAGGTTGATAAAACAGCTTAAAAACCAAGGGCCGAAAAGCGAAAAGAAGTAACTTTAACCGACTATGGCTATAGTTATTTAAAAATTTAACACCGTACTATTCCGATGTACCTTTTGACTACTTATTAATTTGGCTTAATTGGTAAATAAGTGCTTAAATTATGTTAATTTTTGGACTAAATTAGGACCTAAAGTTTTATTTTGTGACCCATTTAAGGTTCATCCTTTAATTTTTTCGTTAAAGGACACGTGTCACCTCTAGAAAAATTTAAAATTATATTAAAAATAAATAAAATTAATTAATTTTCAAAAAAAAATTTCAGATTTTACAAAAGCAACCCCAAATTCTAAAATCCCTAAACCCACAATATCTATATCTGGATTTGGGTTGATTCCGCCGCCGATTGCCACACCGTCGTCCACCAAATAGGTCACCGAACCATCACGACCATTTTTTCCACCACTCTGTCGCCGGAAATCAACAAACGACGTGCGAATCGACGAAATTGCCGAATGATTTTTTCGAACGATTCGTGACGAACGACAGTAAAAGGGGCGACGAACGACGTGTGAGTTGTTTGACGAGGGGAGAGCGCTTCATTCTGTCACCGGCAACTCGGCAGCCAGCAGCAGGAGTGGTAGGATTTGGGGCTATAAGGATTAGGGGACTATTTTGAGAATGTTTGAAACTTTCATGATACATTTTTATTTTTATTTTCTTTTTAATTTTATTAATTTTTAATATAATTTTGAATTTTTGTAGAGGTGACACCTGTACTTTAACGAAAAAAATTAACGGTGAACCTTAAATGGGTCACAATGTAAAATTTGTTTGTTTTGTCTATCTTTGTTTATTGAATTATTTTAAATTATAATAGTTCGGGCACCTAATTGGAAACAAGGGCATAGTTTGTGCACTTATTTGACGGTTAAGCCTATTAATTTTTATGTTTTGTCTATCTTTGTTTATTGAATTATTTTAAATTATAACCAAATTAATAGAATACATACATTTTAAGAACTAAAATTATTGTTATGTCAAGCTTTTATTTCGATTTTAATGACAAGATAACTTGTTTGTTTTGTCTATCTTTGTTTATTGAATTATTTTAAATTATAATAGTTCGGGCACCTAATTGGAAACAAGGGCATAGTTTGTGCAATTATTTGACGGTTAAGCCTATTAATTTTTATGTTTTGTCTATCTTTGTTTATTGAATTATTTTAAATTATAACCAAATTAATAGAATACATCCATTTTAAGAACTAAAATTATTGTTATGTCAAGCTTTTATTTCGATTTTAATGACAAGATAACTTGTTTGTTGCCAAGTTTTAATTGAGTAAGTTATTTGTTCTTAATTACTTTTAGAAGAAGAGTATTCATATGGTACTCGGGTAGAGCTCTTAGCAGTTAGCCAGAAAAAACCAACTTGCAATTTCAATTACTTGGCAATAAAAGACATTGTTTTGGTGCTGGGAGAGGGATGAGGCCTAAACGTTAAAAATCATTAATATTGAGTTTTACTGAAAACCTAAATTGAACATTAAAAAAAACAGGAAACAAGTCAAACAGTAAAATAATTCTTCTCAAAATCCCTTCTCTAACAACAAACATAAAACATAGGCATAAAAGCCAGCCTAGAAAATATTAAGCCTCCGCGGCCTTCTGTTTCTTTGGCATGCGGTAGCCGCCAACGACACAAGCATGGTCCCGCTCAAAAGGTTCAAGAGTGACTTGTTCGAAAGGCTTGAACTGTTCCTGCTGCAATTTCTTAACTTCACTCTGGAAGACAGCCTCAGCAGGCACCGTTGAGTCAATGCAGTTGGCCTGAAAAAATATTCAAATTTTCATCTTCAAGTCTACACTACATACATGTTCGATCAAAGTCTTAAAATGTCAACTTCCAAGTCCGGAGTCCCCCGAAAAACTAACAAAGTTCATACGTTTAAAGTGCAAAATCACAAAAAATTACTAACCTTGATTGAAATGACAAAATGGCCGCCAGATTTCAGGAAATATGATGCATTCAAAGCCAGAATCCTTGCCTGCAAACAAAGAAACAGAAACTAAGAAACTAAATAGAAGCAGGGAAGATTTGTCCCTCGCTTTCACCCGTATAAGAGAGACAAATTGAGTAGGCCAGACTAAGGAAAACATGACTACATTTGCATGGTGATAACATTTAAACAAAAACAATCCGGAGATAAATAAAGAAACACGTGCACGCACACACATTTAAACAAAAACAATCCGGATGCATGACTTTCGAACACATACTGGTATAAGTAAAGTATCTATAAGTTCAACTCCATCAATAATAAGTACAAAAGAAGAAACCCAAAATCACATTTTTCTCAACAGAGGAAAAGAAAAGAGAACTTTCTTATAAAAACAAATCAGCAAACTATTTAAGGCTGGTGAGTTAATATTGCATCAGAAACTCGAGTTTGCATCACCCAGAAGTCTTGAAGGGGAATCCGAGTAGAGTTCATCATTTGCATTTAGTATATATAACTGTTCTACGGAATGCTGAAACCAGAAGAACTATATGAAAAACGACATTGAACGATAAACACATTAAAATCCAGAACATAAATTTAGTATATAGATACAATGACAGCACATAAATGAAAATTGTTAATCTAGCAAGTAAACTTGATCCTAATTGTTTTTCACAATGTTCTAAATCACAAAATACACGAAAAGCAAACCTGATCAGGCTGAGCAACATCAGAGAATATCACATCAACCATGCCAACTAGCATCCTGTATTTAGCTGGATGTCTGGCATCTTCGATAATCGGTATAACATTCGTTCGCTTCTTTGCCATGTTGACCAAGTCCCTACCACTTCTGTGAGAAAATTCCACAGCATAAACAACTCCGTTCTGAAAAAATGAACAAACAATAAGCAACGCCGCCGGATACAAACATACAAAGAAATTCAGAAATTTGGGTTCAACGCAACACTTACAGGACCAACAACATCAGACACATGAGAAACAGTTGTACCAGAAGCAGCTCCAAGGTAGAGAACCTTAGCGCCGGGTTTCTTGATTAAACGAATAAATACAATAAACCCGTGTCAGATAAGCATATCATGTACATTATACAAACAAATACAAACAAACACGAACACAAAAATGTAAAGCTTACAATCCATATATTATCAACACCACCAAGAATTGCAGCTGCCAACTTGGATCGGAAAGGATTCCAAACCCTGTACTCAACTTTGGTTCCATCTTCGTTCTGTCAAGAGAAACATCATGAAAAAAACCCTCAATTTTTCATTAAAAATATACCATAATCTTTGACAAGTGTAAGAAAAAAAACACCCAAGTAGCCAAATACAAAGGAAATCAACACAAGATGTTAAAAATGACCTGAACAGAAATCCTCTTCTCATTGTAGACAGCCTCACCGGGGACCATATTCTTAGTAACAAGAGCATCTTCTTTACCCTTGGCAACAAAAACTCCCCCATGTCTATGAGGCTCAACAACCACCCTGCTCCCGCCTTTCATTCCTCCTCTTCCGCCACCTCCACGTCCTCTTCCTCCGCTACGGCCACCTCCACTACGGCCACCACCACGGGACCTCATGGCACTGCCTCCTCTGTCGCCGCCTCTACCGCCACCTCTCCCTCTACCCCCATCACCTCTGCCCCTAAACCCACCACTACCACCACGGCCTGCACATAATCAAACCATAAGATAACATTACCAGACACTAAAAATCAATTTTTTAAAACATAAACCACAGGACTAAGTTGATTCTAAGTTTGAACAAATAAACAAAAAGGCATTTGATACCTCTTGGAGGTCTCATCCCTATTGAGAGAAGAAAAGTGAATGCAGGAAGTAAGAGGCGGAGCAAATGAAATGAGAAGAGTATGAGACTAAAACCTAGGGTTTATGCGTTATATAAAAGGAAGATTAGGGTTTTGAATAGGAGCAAAAAAGAAAGGGTTTACAGGACAAAAGGGTTTATGCGTTATATAAAAGGCCCGCTGCATTTAGAGCAGCGGTAAAAGAATGGGCCCGCTGCATAATCGATTTTGTTTAGGAAAATACATAATTCTTTTAATTTTAGGGTTTAATGTTTAGGGTTTAGGGGTTTAAGTTATCTATGATTTATATATTTGAGTTGTAATTTAGGGTTTATGAGTTTAGATTATAGGGTATAGCATTTAAGGTTTATGAATAAAAATAGAGTTTGGGGTTTAAGGTTTAAGGTTTAGGGTGTTAGAACTAGGAATTTATGTTTTAGATTTTATAGCTTAAATATGAAAGACACAACTTGTATATCAAAATATAACCCATAAGTTTGAGGCTTATTTCACCGATAAGCTTAAATAATAAAAATGCAAAGTTTTTTTTATAAAATTATCATAGAATTATAATTAACAATAAGTAAATTGAAAAATAAATATTTCTTAAGCAATACATAAAGGCTTGAACTCAAAACATGTTTAAATGATATCAAATTGTTTATCACTTAGGTTGCGTTTTTTGTTGGGGTTGTTGTCTCAAACGACCGTTTACCGGCCACAACAACCTCAAATGTAACCCCCTCAACCCGGTCTAGATGCGAGATCGAATCGAGCGAGTCACACGAGGAATATTGAAGTAAATCGAGAAGGTTTACCTCAATAAACGACCATATTTTTTCTTTTATTTTGTCTAGAGGCAGATTATCATCCTATATGATTCAGACTTGCAACAAAAGATACTTCAATTCAAACAAACAACGATTTGGCATTTAATTGACAACATATAAGTTCCGGAGACTAAATTGTAATTTTAATAAAATTACAGGGATTTCAATCAATTTATGGTTACCAACCTTTAATTAGTCATATTTCATGTCAGTGTGTCAAATTTTAGCTCAATTCGATCTTCTAAACTCTTTTAATTGCATCCACAACACTCAGAGATTAAAACGTAAGAAAATAAAACTTCAAAGATTACATTTAACCAATTTATCTGTCACCGTACCGATACACTTAGCATTGTATCGGTACAGTTCCGTTGGATTTTAAATCCCAAATTTCAGTAACCATTTACCGTACTCATACGCCACCACGTATTGAAACACCCAACTATTTTACTCATGAACAATGTCGGTACGATTCATATCGTACCGATACACTTAGCCTATTTCACAAGGCTCGCATCAATACGAAAGATCGTGTACCAATACGCCTAGACTCATAATGTCCATTTTTGCTGGTATATGCATTCGAGCCAACAAAAATACATAAGTATGCTTCTAAGGCATTACCAACATAACCGAGGATTGATCCTCAACAAAGAACATCAGAAACGTCACCAATTCATAGCATCAAGCTTCAAAAAAGAATCTATAGGCATGTTTCTTAAAATCACATCAAGTAAGATACTACAAACCATAGTAAAGCATAATCCAATTATCAAAGGTCATTTATAAGTCCAAAACAACAATATAAACTTGCTCAAACAAAGAGTTTACACATATCTCTAAAAAACACAACGAATTTTTCATTCCCCTTTATTACTCATAGTCTAAACCGAAAACATACTTTTAAGTAACAAAGTCTCTTTTGATCTCTTGCTTCTCGCTGCCATCCAAGCTCCAATTCTCTGCATTGATGGATAAAGAGAGCGTAAGCACACAAGGCTTAGTGAGGAGTGTTCAAAATAAAACACCATCAATGAATTTTTAACCATTTTATAAAATCATATTGAAATCACGTTTCAATTATTTCAAATCAACAATTGAAACATCTTGCCCTTAAAAGCCATGCACTTTGATCATTCAAAAACCAACATATTAAATCATATACAACATGTATCATAAAACTACAGCAACTCCCATTGCTAACCTCTATTTAAGCCTTCCCATGCATAACATATTATATGCAAAGCTTAAAGAGTAAATATGTATAAATCACATTATATAAAACATGATACATTAACAATTATATTGACTTACAAGTGGTCATCAACCAAGTCCATTTCCAAAACTAACATCATCAGATAGACGGACTCACAAGTGTTTTCCCAACACTTCATACAATCTCATCGGCATCTCAAGGTTTACACACGAGAGCTTCCCCTCGACCATTGTGACACTCGTGGTGGAGTATTCGGTGCACCGTATAAATCCATCAACACCACTCATCGGTAGATGTATAACCTCACTAACGAGAGACACGACACTACACTTCCTCGACCGTTGGGGTACTTGGATGGAGTATTCGGTACACCGTATAAATCCCTTAACATCTAAGGAGACTTGTTTATATTGTACTCAATCTTATAGTTGGCTAACTATATCCGATAGCTTTTTCAAAATCATTTCTATACCATCATTTGCCAATATAATTCACATTTAACAATATACCTCATTGTTTTCAAATCGTCAACGTTAAACCATTTTCCAAAGCAATAACCATGCGTTAAACACAAAAATAAACATATACTTACAAGGATCACTTACCATGTGTATCCTTCATCATCTCATGATCAAAATCAGTATATCACATACTTTAAACATGTTTTAACATTAGGTAACATGAAATCAAAACCAAGTGTATAAAACCATTTCATAATAGCATGACCGAGAGAGAAAACCACTTTATATTTACTTCCGAACTTAGACAAGCGTTTCAAGCTCAAATCTAAGTTCCTAAAACCACCTTTAAAACATTTTAAAGTTGAAATCTATGTTCTCACTCACAGACACATGAAACCTCAATTCACCGACGCAAATTCAAGCGTCCGAAGCCTCCAAAGCTTCATTTTTCTTTTTCGGATCAACCTCTCTTGTTTTAACCACATAATAACAGAGGCTTGATGCATCTCAATGCATTAAAAATCTCAGCAAGCAATTACACAACATTGCCTTGCCAAAACTATCAATCGCATATCCAAAACAAACAAAAATCACATCGATTAACCTCCAAACTTAACTCAGGAGAAACCTAACACTTTCAACCATCAATTATCATTGATTAACATCCAAAATAATTATATTATCAACCTTATACTTCCAACATTCATAAAACCACCACAACTCCACAAAAACACAAATCTAGCAACTAGAGATTCACATAGTTTCGGGATTACAATATTAAAACATTTATCTTAACATTATTAAACTTCAAAATCATAATTAAAATAATTCATAAATCCAACAAAACATATCCAAAACGAATCTCAATCATTTTCACCAATTAAACCTCAATTAAACCAAATTTCCACAATTATAACATCAAGACTCATTAGAAAAATATATAAAAGATCAAGAACTTGGGAATTTCAGTAAAGAACCTTACATTAGAGGAGAAGAACGAACATTACCTCCAATGTATGAGTTTCCCCTTAATGGGATGTTTTCCTCTTGAAAATCAAAGAGATTCAATAAATTTTTTAGAAAACAAATTAAAGAATCATTTAGAGAATCAAAGAGTTAAGAAATCAAGATTATTATCTTAAATTTTTTGATGAACAAATGTATTTGGCTTAAAAGAAGTTGAGAGAAAATCTTAAAAAAAGAAAATTACGTCAAATTGTGATTTTAGAAAATAATCACCCTCCTTTATTAAATTATTTTTAATTCCTTTAATTAAAGCACATTTAAAATAATCATAGTTAAGGGGAAACTCAAATTAGACCAATGGTATAATAGCTCCTTAAAGATTTAAAGTTTTGACCCTTTACAAAACAATCACTAAAATCAGTTTTCAAACTTTACACTTTGGTTACTAGTCCAAAATGTCACATTTCTAAAACTCGTTTTCCAAGATTGATTTCACCAAAACTTTTTATGTATTTAAAAAGGATTTTAGATAATTTTTCATATTTTTATCACCTTCCAAAATATATTTTTCCTGAATTCATCCTAAAATTCACAAAAATCTCTAATCTCGGTCCAATGGACTCTAAAACCATCCGAAAAATCCCAGCGCCAAAATCGGAATGTTTCACCAAACAACCACTAGTTTAACTTCAACGAGCAAATTTTAATACCCAAACAGGCGTTTTAGGGCAGCTAAATTTTTCAGCTTTTGACCAACTCTCGTTTGCCTAGCGCAACCTCAAAAGAAGTCTTAGACCAATCTCTATTGGTGTATTATTTTAACTTTAATTAAAAAATTATTATTTTATTGTTAGTGTAACAAATTTACATAAACATACTTATTTTAACTTCAAAATATAGCATAACCTCTAAACTATAAAAAAAATCGTCAACCTATAAAATAACTCCAATTGTAGAATAACTTTATCTCACCACCAATGTATATAATAATAATGTTTAATACATATAACTGTAACACTTTTTTTATAAGATATAGGTCATGTTTGGTAAAAGGAGGTTTGAGCCAAAATTAGAAGTTTGAGCTAAAATTAGAAGTTTAATCGGTCAAATTCGCTAATTTGGATGTTTGGTAAAGAGCGAATTGAAATAGCGGATTGGGGTAAAACCTCTAATTTTGAAAAAAACTGCTAATATGAGCTTTTTGAAATTAGATGTTTTGATATAATAGTTATAAAGAGCCTTTTTACCATTAACAATTACCAAAAATCTCCAAATAACTTAAATTTAACTATTTCTATTTTAATTCTTCAACCTCATGTATTTACATTGTGACATTTGTAAACTAATTCTTTTTATTTTTTTTATTCTCACACATTTATATCTGTATTGAAATTTAATAATTAATTAAATTGTATTAAAAATAATTAAATAAATAATAAATTAATATATAGATCCTTCAAATATGCTTAATAATGTTATATTAAAAATTATTTTTCATAATCTAATTAATATTAATAGATACAAAATATTGATAATTAATAAACTGTTCAAATAGGTATCGAATATAATCATGTCCTTATATGTCATTTTGATTGTTTAAATAATCAAACAGGTAACAATTATCAGTTAATTTTACCAAACACTTTTATACAATCAGCTAATACAATCCACTAGTCAAATTAACTTATGCAATCATCTATCAATTATCAACTAATGTAATCTGTTATCAATTATCCGCTAATTATCAAACATGACCATATTCGTAACACTTAAATTGATGCAAGGTTTTTATTCACTTACATACGCATTTAATTATTATTAGCCTTGAATAAAATTTTCAGGTACATGTTATAAAAAATGTTTCGAAATTTTAATTTAAATAAACATATATTAACAACACGTCTTAAAAATATTATCATGCTCTTAAGAGGACTTAATATACACGTATCTAATTTGAATCCATATCGTGTGCCCTCTCTTTATATCCCTTATTTATGCCTTCACCCTAAAAAATAAATTTAGGGCTTATAATTAAAGTTTAGAGAATTATGAATATGTTGTATTTTTTTTTTAATTTATGGTTTAGAATTTAAAATTTAAGGTTAGAGCTTAGAATTTATTTTTTTAGTGTGGGAAGTGAAAAAAAAAACACCAAAAGGGGAATGGGATTTTTGTTCCTCTATTTTTTTTATTCACATTTTAATTCTTAAGTTAATCAATTTCACATCCCTATTCTCAAATTGGCTCTTACAAATCAAATAATGTGTTACAATTTATAAACAAAAGGGCACAAGATTTCTATAGATATATGGAAATTCGGTTCTTTTGAAATACTGAACCAACCTGAAGCAAAGTCTTGAGTTTGAACTTGTGCATTGTCGAATACAGATATGATGTTGATCTCTACGATTGTCGAATACAGATATCATGTTGATCTCTACGACGTGTGAGGACGGTCGTTGATCAGACTGAAGCTGAAATCCCAGAGTTTCCTGGCCAACTCAGAATCATGAGCTTGTAAGCTAGTTTCAGCAACATTACAGTCTGCAAAATAGAGGCCAGTCTTTCCCTTAACCTGTGGATGCAATGCCACATAGCATGTAGTTGCTGCCCCCTGAAACCACCTCAATCCAACACAACCAACATTCTTTTATTACCAAACATATTCTAGACAACTTCAAAATTGGGACAACAAGTATAAAAGGCTATACCTGCTCCACATTTTTGCAGACATATTTACCAACAAGACCAACAAGTCCTGCATCAGATCAGAACATGAAGATATAACTCAGAGCATCTCAATTACTAGAAATACTAAGGGGCTACTCTAATCAGAAAGAAAAAACAACAATCTTATAATAGCACAGGGATGTATTAATTGCTAACAGGCTCTTCGAGTATGCTTATAATGTTCACTGACAGTTCCGGTTTTGAGAGAGACCGAAAGAAGAAAAAAAAGGTGTTCTTTTGAGAGTCATCATCCATAATAATACAAGAGATGAAAGAGAGACTGTGAATGCACCATCGTGTTAGTACTCGTAGAAATTTTGCTTGAAAGCTAGAATATTTACCATACATTGAGATGACAGGGGGTTCGAGTGTAAAGAGATGATGAGTTCACACCAGATTGTTTTTAATATGTAAAATTGTAGACTCAAAAACAGAGGGATTCAGTACCCCTAATAAGGCTGTTATAACGAAAGAGGTTAGTTGAAATGGCGCCCGGATGGAGAGAGTTTGCAGTTATAGCCGCTCCGTCTTCCTGTTTAAGGAACATACACCATCAAAATATAGCAGCATGTTATGGTTGCCGTGACTACCTGTACCTTATCAACCGGTTTCATAGTTTGACATTCTTGTGCATGCATGGACTAATTCATTCATGTGTGAGAATAGAGTTCCTAGGTGTCTGATGAAATAACACTACTTAACATGCTGATTCAATCACCAAATTCCATTGGATAAGAACAATGTATCCAAATTTGGTCTGCAAGATCATTGATTAAGAAAGCTTAAAGATGTAAAACTGAAAAAATGTTCCATAAAGCAAAGCCTAATCGTTTTAGCCGAGAAGAACATACAGATTTCAAATTATATAATTCCAGAAAATATTAAATTGTTAAAAAGTAGTGTTAGTGATGTTATAAGTATCCTCGAACATGGAAGCGACCTTTAAATGTCTAGCAAGTTCGTTAGCATGCAAGACATTGGCAAGCTTTGACTGACCATATGCAGATAAGCTGTTATACCTGTACATTATGAAGTTCACAAATAAAGAAGTAATCAGGACAAAAACATAAAAGCTTCCACTATGTGATTTGGTCGTGATTTAAGTAATGGATGCATAAACGGTATTACCCTGATTGATCATTGATTTTGTCGAATCGAATCCCTTCTTGATACGAGAATTTGTGACGACGGGATGATACATTTACAATTCTTCCTTCCGTCTTACTTCCATGTGCTGTCTTCTTCATGGTTTCCAGCAATAGATGTGTTAGGAGGAAGTGTCCTACCAAAGAAAAAGATTTTATTCATTCCTTTCCTTCTCTCTTGGTTACACTTCAAATCAATCTTGGTAAAACTTTCGGATTTTCAAACAATCAGGTTGACATCCAACCATTACTGTAGGCCTCTTTTCACAAAACCTTACCTATGTGGTTCGTTGCGAATTGTAATTCTACACCATCTTTGGAAAGCATAAATGGTGTAGCCATGATTCCTGCATTGTTACTTCAAAAAAGTACACACATTCCTCTTAAAAGTTAAAACCAAGTCATATTTCTCAAAGATAGCAACCATTGTAATCCACTTATCCATTTACACTTACACGAGGATGTTGAGTGGAAGACCGGTGGATACGAAATCTGCAGCAAATTTCCTCACCGATGCCATTGAACTCAAATCTAATTCCATTGCATCAATTTTTGCATCGGGGTTTCTCTTAACTATTGTTTCTTTAACTTCCCTGCCAGCAGTCATGTTCTTGACCCCCATAACTACATGGACACCGCGCAGTGCGAGAACTCGTGCTGTTTCGGTGCCGATTCCACTTGATGCTCCTGAAAAAAAACGACTACCGGATGAGAAAGCTTTCGCAATCCTTCTCCGTTTTCACCACATATTTTTACCCTTATTTCACTGCTATACTATTACTATGACCATTTGGTGTTGGTGAACCGAAAGAAGCCGAGTGAAATATATCCAAAAACATAGGTTAAAAGTTGAACTGTTTTCACCCTTGTACTCATGGGCGGAGCATGAGACCTCAAAAAATTTTAGAAATTTATTTTTTTCTATATAACTTATTTATAAAAAATTAAAAATATAGACAAATGACACTTATTTATAAATAAAACGACATACATTTATAAATAATTAACCCTCCTTACAAAAATGACACCATTTAAATAAATTTCTGGCTCCGCCCCTACTTGTACTCATATCTAATCTAGAGATGACATCTCCAAACTTGACTAAACTGAAAATATTATTTGCAGATATATCACTAATTATACTTCCCAAAAATTAGAGAAAAATTCATAACCCAGAATTTGTATGATGTTCATCAATACCCAGAATGCATAAAAATGGGTGTTTTGTTAATGGAAAAGTTAAAACCTGTGACGATGGCGGTTAGGGCAGAAGCATCAATTCCATGAGTAACTTGTTCAGCTGTAGAAGAAGCAGAGAACCCAGATTCCCCTTTCCTATGAAACAACCACATTTGCAGAACAGCTCCCAACTCCTTTTTGAACTGCTTGAATGGTTAAGTTCTTATCCTATTTAAACACTTTCAAGTTTCATATAAGGCTTAGGCAGTTAGGCTGCGTTTTTTTTGGGTTGCTGTCCGTTTACTGCTTACAACAATCTCAAACAACTCGAAGAAAAATCTGCTTTTTCAATTCAACAAAAAAAAAATACAAAAAGTTAAAAAAAAAATTGTTTTTTGGGTAGATGTTTATCATCCCTTAGGACACGGGTTCGAGCACCAGTATTGCCATGCTGCGTGTGCCGTCTTTGAAAAGACTAAAAAAGTTGAACAGATGCTACCCTTGCATCACACCAGCATATTCAAAAAAAAAATACAAAAAGTTAAAATTTTTAATTTTTGCGGGTTTAAAAGTAATTTTAAGGATTAAATTATAATTCTAACATTCATTTGTTATTGTGTTTATTTATAATTTTTTACCAAAATATAATTATATAATTATTTTTTAAATTTTAAAACAATATATATCTATTCATGTTAAGTTTTTTAAATAAAATATTTTAAATTTGTTATATTTTTATGGAACATATATAATTGTTAAAAAATATATTTATTAATAAAATATTTTATATTTTTTATAATAATTTAAACTGATATATTTCATTTGTTATAATATTAGAGAATTTGAATATTATATATATATATATAAACACTAAAATCTTACAACCAACTTTTTAAAATTTCTTTTCAAAATCCATTTTTAACGGCACTTTTAAAAATTGCTTTTCAAAAGCAATGCTAAACTAGTCTTTAGTTTGGCTCTCAACGAGCTTTTGCCCATCTATTTTAAGGTGTTTTCGGTAGAGGTGAATATAATTATCCGATCCAATTGACCCAACCCAATTATGAAACTATAAAAAAACAACCGTTATCGAAATAAATTTTTAAGTTTTTAGAGGCATAAATTTTCTGAATTCTAGGAGCTAAAGTTTCTTAAACTAAATAAACCATAAACTCTAAATAAAGTTCTTAAACCCTAAACAAAGAAAACGTTTGTACGTTTGAGCATGGACATTTTATTTTAAGTAGTTTCTGATATTAACTCTTCATTATTAAATGGGATAAAAAGGGATTTGAAATTCAATTGATATATCAGTCAAAAGATCTAAAACCAGTGCTAAGACAGGTCATATTTGTAGCATGTTGCTTTTTTTTAATTTATAAAAACCAATATGATTAAACAGAAGGAATTTGTGGTTTCAATAATAATAACAATAAAAAAATCATCCTTTATTCATGACTATAACTCTAGAAAACAGAATACGTATTATTAAGAATTGATTGAATTTATTAATAATAATAAATAGGCGGGGACAAACAGATTGGTTTTGCCTTGGCAAAACCCAATAAGTTTCCCGAAAGTTGCAGAAATGCAAAGACCTAAATGTTAAAAAGCTCAGTATTATCAGAAGTTAGTAAGTTACCCCTTATAGCTTGCTTTGCAGGATGGCTGGGAAAATGTCGGAAGAAAAAAAGAAGACAACAAAACATGAACTTCCACTTTAACCCCAAAAAAGACCTTTCCAATGGCATGAAGAACCCCAAATTTATTACAGCAAAAATTTAGACATTTAAACCAAAGAAGATATTAGCAACAGAAAAAGAAAAAAAAACTTCAGACTACTGAAACTGCTTCATCACCTTAAGAAACCAGGACGACCTTTACTAGCTAAACCTTTTACCTTTCCTCGATATTCCGACAGAAACTGTTGGTAAAACCGGAGCCTCTGCAATATATATATATATATGATGACCTGCTAATCTGTTTATATCTCGACAATAAACATTCCCCGCTCTCTCCTCCTAGGTGGCAGACCTTTGTTTCGGAATGTACTTTGTTTTTGCACCCTTTTCGGGCTTTGTTCTGTGCTTGCCTATGGCAGCCTCTGAGCACCCTGGAGGGTCAAGGTTCGAGGAGAGAACCAATGTCACGTGTTCGCCTGCAATAGCCTTTTCCCATCCTACGATGTCAATCAGAAGTTTATAAGAGGCAATCGGTAAAAATGGATTCAGCAATAAAATTGACACACACAAATATATATATATCAAACATCCAAACTTACTCCCAGCAAGAAAGGCCTTGGCAGCATTGCTGTCAAACTGAAAGCTTCCTGGTTGCACACTTTCCTCGAGTGTTGAAGAAAGATTCATTCTTAGTATATCATTATCATCACTACCATCTACTGCGGATGGCCTTAGACAGCTTTCACTGGATGATGAGATCTGGACTGCATTTTCAGCAGTCACTTCCACCTCAAAATCTCTGATACCATTTTGGACTGGCAATGAACTTTTTCTTTCTTGTCGGCTCACTGGCCTCCAAAACTTAATGGTTGATCGGTTTGTAACACCCAGAACATGATCGTGTTTGCTGAACCTCTCCTGAACATTGTTCCTCTTTGGTGTTCGACACTCCACATGGCATCTGTCATGGGCTTCAGCTAGATTCTTTCCAAGTGGGACAGATATAGAGCCAATTATAAGCTCTGGGTTCTTATTCTGATCCAGTTGATTTGCAGCTGGTTTATCTGCTCTAATTTTCAAACCCTCCCCATCATTTATTGCTTTAGGTTTTCGGCTCCACATTTTATTACTATTACCCATTGCAGCAGTCCTTTCCCTGTTTGTTCCATGTTTATTCATTCCTCCAAACTTAAATCCATGAGAATTATGATTAACATGGAAACCATTAGGAACAACGCGCTGTGATTTGGGTGGAGTCTGCCATCTAGAAACAACTGTACGCTGATATCCATCCACTTGCTCCACTTGCCTTTCAACATTCTGACTAGTCCCGGGATCACAATATCCATTGCTAATCCCCATCTGATGATATCTGTAATCTACACCCTCCCCCGGGTTGGGGAAAGGAATGGGATCTAGGGATGGAAGAACTTGATCTGTTGATATGACTGCATTTTGTCCATCCATGTCAAAAACAGCTGAAGAGCTGGATGTTTCACCCAAAGTATTAACCTCCAATGAATCGTCCATGTTATGCTTACCTTCTTCCATCTCCCGGGGTTTTTGTTCCTTTGCTTTCTGCTCCTTCTGCCTAAGTTTTTTCTGTCTTTTTCTCTCAAGAAGCTCAGCTTGCCTAGTGAAGAATCATGAAAAGAATCAGATAATCAAAGGTTCTTCCATTTTTTCCCGTTAGATGTTGAACTATTTCTGAAGAATTGTCATTACTCAATAACACTAAACTTAGGTGTCGGTACCTACCTGGTACCACAGCCAAACCTATCACATGATTAGATTGTATCTAGGAGGAACTAAAAACCCCAAGACTGAACTTTAGTAGACTTGAACTGATAAAACAAATACTAACAGTTGCCTCTTCAATGCATGTTCTCTAAGAATGTTGATTGTTGACATAGAAAAATGGTTTCAGCAATTTTAATTTTCCATACACCAGTTCTACACCTTCAAATTATAATTACTCATTTCTTTTCAAGAAATGCAAAATTACTTATACATCGGTATCTTCTTCCCTTTTTTCACTCTTTATATCAGTCGAGGAGAATTCAGGAAGTAAATTAGTAATTATCCTACATGTTGGGGTTTACCAACTTATGGGAAAGAAGAAATTACTCAAAATAATACGCTGATCTTTGTCCTCCCAGACATTACTCAGAGATGATTAAAAGAGAATCACTTTCAGTCATGCTAAGAGGAACATTTTTAGATAAAGGGGGAAGGAGAAGATTTACAAACGGTCCAACCTTTTCACACGTGTAAAATATGAAGAAAAAAAATACTTTGTTCAATAAGGAGAATATGTAATATGCACCTCTTCTGGGCAGCTTCTTCCTCTTCCACTAACAACTTCTGGCACCTCAAAGCTTCAGCATCTTTATCTGCAAGCCATGCTTTAACCTGAACAGAAAACAAAGATTAATTTGATCTAGAAACGATGAAGGGAAAATTTTAAAAAAGTAACAGATTCATGAGCATGCCTATCCTCTATTGTACTGCTTGTCCCAATGGGTACGGATAGCATTATAATTGCCAACCAAATTATTCATAAGTGCGTGCATGACTTTTGAGTAAATCAAACCTTGAAAGAATAGAAAAATGAAAAAGTACCAATTTCTGTTCTACCAAGAAGCTGGTACAAGCAACCACGTTCTTGGATTCAAGACCAATCTTTCCTGCTTCCCCATCAAAAATATACTTTTGCATCGACATTGCTGCACCACAAAGGAAAGTCCTTTCACTTGCATCATCAAGGATACTAAATAATTCTCGGGAAGATATTGGAAACCTTGGGGGTCTAGCTTGGACAAGGTCCTGCAAAGGTTTAGGACATATTTCATAAGATAAGAATGCATTAGCATGCGTTCACATCCATAACACAATATGTTCCTTACCAGAAGAGCAGAACCTGCCCTCAAGTAAACTTGTGGCAAAACAGAAAGGGTTGCTCTCTTTACAACAACTGTTGTCAATGATTTTATAACTGATGATCCTGGAACTTCCTAGAAGGTATAGTTAGCAAGGAAGAAACTGTTTAGGAGACAAGAACAAAGAAAATCAATAATCATGCAATACGTGCATGTATATCTTAGCAAGAAATAATCCTTTGGTTACAAGATAATGTTGTAAAAGTAACAAATACAAAATGTAAACCAGATCCGTATGTCGCTTGAATATTGATAACTGATGTGCAGAGGATTAAGCAGGAGAAAAAAATTAAACAATTACCTCCAATGCTACATCCTTAAATGATATAATTTCCTTTGCGTCATCCTTTGAAAGCTGTAAATGATATAAATGGGTTAGACAAGAAATGAGAAAGAGGATAACCTAAAACGAAAATGCAAGAGGGAAGGGTGAACTGTAAAGAAAAAAGTACCTTGTCCCAAAATGCCGCTAGTAGGTCCCTATTTTTAGCAGAATCCTACAATGTTAAAACAACATTGTTTAGTGGAGTCCTAATAGATGTAAGAAGGAAAAAAATCAAAAGTAAGCAAGGTAAATCTCAAATTTCCAAGAGGCTAGAATCTTGAAGAAGCACCAGAAGAAAAAATAAATTGCACGAGAAAATCCCAAGAAGTATCAACATAATAGACTAATCCTGTTTCAAAGACAGTGAGACAACCTTATCAAGTTTTTTCAACCTATGATGCACACGTATATGCCTCCTATAGTTAATGGGTGAACAAAATTCTCGCGAACACTTGTCACACTTTTGCATCTGCACCTTCAGGGGAGTGAGTAAAGGCCAGCCAGGGATTTCTGTCAGAGATATCAGCAAGAAAATCATGTAGTGTAGCATCAGTTATATAATATTTTCTTACCAATGATTTGAACCATCAAATAATTTTCAAGTACCTTGTTGATCTAAAGCATGAAGCAATTGAATCCATTGAACCGAGCTGTCTCCAGCCCTTGAAAATGAAAGGAGCGATTCTTTTCCAATAGCTTGTCTGATGAAAGTGTCCAAAGAATCATTTGGCTCCTCTGATTTCATTACATCTGCAGAACTGGCAGCCTTGAGTTTTGCAACAGGCATCTATGCACACAAAAAACACAACACCACTAACTCAAAGATTCTACTGCAACTAAAAGGGGGGAAGAGAAGAAATTATATCCTGAAAAATCTACTTACATTCGTGACTTACTCAATATTGGATCACACTACTAGACAACAATTCAGAAAAGATGCTAATCAAGAAACATATTTAAAACATGTGAAAAGACTTCAATTAAATGAAGGTTACTACCACTCATTATCCAAAAAAAAATGTGGATTTCATTTGAATGTATGTCATTGTACTGAATCTACAACACCAAACAATGTTTCATATTGACACTACCCTCAACCGCACCGCCAACAGGAGAGGGGGTATAAATATCACCACATCCGCATCTACTGGACATTACTAGGTGTTCGTGCATTAATGGTGCAACCAAATATAACGGAGTGAAATAAAAAAATATAGTGATACACATCTTCCTGCATCAAATATCTTCATAATAACAAAAATCAAGATATGCCATGAAACATTATCTGATTCCAAAATACTCATTATGCATACAAGTCATTCCTGCTGCTGTGACAAGTGCAAAAACTTTATGTTCATGCTTAGCAATTCTGAAATGAAATTCAAATGCAAAGATCAAATATAAAAATATCCTAGTAAATTGAAATCATACAAAGAGTGCATCTATTTAATAAAACATTTAGGGCTCGGGAATTCTCATTATCCATATCAGAAACCAAGCACTAATCATACAATCCAATACACAACTAATGCCATAAATGCAATGAAGCAAATTTCTACAGCTAAAATACCAGCCATTCATAACAACAATTCATTAATGGAACCAAGTTATCCGCTAGCAACATACTTCACAGAAAAACAACTAAATAATTAACCTAAGAATTAATATTAATATCCATCGGTAGGCAGCAAATATTCAAATTTTAATTGCAAGAAAAGATTTCCCCAACCATAACTCAATAAAAATGATAATCAAAGATTTCGGAAGAACAGAGTCCAATAAACTGTCTACATTTACAAATAAATAACTTCTCGAACCTTCATTTGTCCATTAGCAGGAAAAAAGGACGCATTATCTAAAGCTTCCCTACACCGAACCACAATACAACTACTGAACTTAGGTTTGGCCGGTTTCCATCATTCACATAACGTAAAATTCAAACTCCGACTATCTAGTTCCAATTTTCAGAGAATGTAACAGCTAAACTCCATATAAACATAAGAAATAATTAAAACAGATTAAACACAACAGAAGTGGCTAGGGCTGCGAGTCACATGATCTGCGATAAAGGCTTGAATGTAAAAAACAAAAAAATATGATATAAAAAAAGGTAAGCGAAGCGATCGGTTAACGTACCAGTGAATGAGTGAGTGGGAGAGAGAGAGAAAGAGAGATCGGTTAGAGGAGAGACAGAATCTTAAGCGATCGCAAGGATTTAGAGCCGAGGAGCAGGTGATTGGGGAGTGTTTGGTGGAAGGGAAAATCGCCGAGAAAAAGCAAGGAAGTGATCGGCCGAGAAAATTGTTGTGGAAGAAGGGGAAAAAAAGAGAGTTCCGAAGGGAGCGAGTTGTAAGAGAAATATATATATAGGTTGAAACGGGAGCCCTCTTCAGCTTCGGCAGGGAAATTATTATTCAAAAAGAATGGAAAAAATGAAAACGTACATGATTTTGACGTGGGAGATATTCGTGGCAACGTGATGTTCTATTCCGACTAGGATTACGGGTCGGGTTTTTTCCGACTCCACACGACTCAAAAATATAATACCTTTATGTGTAAGCCCGGCCTTGAACAGGGACAATAAAAACGCTCGCCTAGAGCTCACTACTCAAGAAAATTGTACGTTTTTTTAATTTTATTTGAATTATATTTGTTTTTAATGGTATAATTTTTTTAATATTTGTAATAAGGGACGTAATTGTTTTCAATATTTGTTGATAGAGGTTTAATTTTTTTTCAATATTTATTATTAAGGACATACTCTTAAAATTATTTTTTTCTTATATTTTTTATGAGGGGCCCAATGTTTTTAATAATTATTATTTTAGGCACTCTTAAAACTATTTTTTTTATTGTTAGGGGCTCAATTTTCATGTTGTTATGGACTTACTCTTAAAATTATTTTTTTCGTTACTTGCTATCAGCGACAAAGATTTAAATAACAATATGCAACTGTTTTTTTATAAGTAATAGGGCCTCATTAAAAAACCCCTCTAAGCCTAATTAGGGGGAAAAGAGTGCCCGGTGTTATTTCATTAAGTAAACATTAAGAAACAAAGTCTTAAATAGGGCGTTACATCAAACAAACAAAAACCAATCCTACAGACACGACGCTTACATTAAAACACCTTAACCAATTCCTGCCTTCGCCAGCGCGTCGGCAGCAATGTTGCAATGCCTCGGAACCCAACGAACCAAAATACAATTATTTCCGCAAATCCCTTTCACTTCATCTACAATAGCTGCGGCAATAGTAGGTGGTTCAACTTTGCCCAGTAGTCAATCCGATACCACCTTGCAATCCATCTCAATAATAAGTCTTGTATTGCTTGCCAAACCCGACGCCAAGAACCTATCCAGGCCAACCTTGGCTGCACTTAACTCCAACAGTGCTGGAGCAGCCCCCCCCCCCCCCAAGGAAGAGAGAAGGCATCTAGCTGATTGCCTTTGTCATCATGAAGAATCCCACCAATGCCGCCACGAGCCACCACACTCGACCAAGCACCATCAACATTTAATTTAGCAAAACCCAAAGGGGGAGGACACCACCCCTTAGTAGTATGACTAATCACCTTATTAAGCATATCATTAGAAACCAGCGCAGGATCAGCAATGATGCTATCCATGCCTATTTTGCAATCCGCGAATCTAGCCTTCAACCATGAGGCTAAGCGAAATTTAATTAAGAACACGAGTTGGACCTTATCTAAAGTCAGGTTTTTGAAGACAATATCATTTCGGTATAACCATACGGACCAAATAATAACAAAGGGAAAACAAGACCAAACCTCGCTGGAATTAGCTTTCCCGATTCCCTTCCAAGCTTGTATAAACAGTTTCGGATTCTTCGGCAATGCAGTAGAGAAACCAAACCAGCTGCAAATTCTCATCCACAACCCCCAGCTCACTTCACATGTGAAGAATAAGTGCTCCACATCTTCCACTGCGTCCTGACACAACGGACAGTTAATATTAACCAAGCCAGGGACACCTCTTTTGGATAGCTCGCCTCTAACGGGAACGCGCTCGTGCATAACCAACCAAACAAACAATTCAATTTTAGGTGGGGTGATGCCGAGCCATATGAAATCTTTCTAGAAACCCGACGATTGAACATAACCGACCATCATTTCCCTTAAGGATTTGACCGTAAAACTCCCGTCACATGATCCCTTCCAACTTACCCAGTCATGGCTGAAGTCTCCAAATTTGAAGGCATTTAATTTGTCCATCAGCGAGTTCTAAAGATGAAGTTCTCTGTCCAGAATGCCTCTACGCAAAGGGATCTCCCAAATCCAATTACCATTAAATTGCTTACTGAAATCAGCAATACAGCCTAATTGATTCGAGCAAAGGGCAAAAAGTCTCGGAAATAATACTTTAAGAGGCTGATCATCTAGCCAAACATCAGACCAGAAAGAGATATGCTTACCATCGCCTACTTGTAAAGACAGATTTTGCTTGCATTGGGTATTTAATTTGTTAAAGGACGTCGCGATTCCTTTCCACCACCACGATGCCTTATGCGAAATTTTGTCCGTGGGCAAAAGCCCAACCTTATTGCCGTATGCCTTATTAGCAATTACCCTTCTCCATAAGTTTTCTCTTTCGTTGCCGAATCTCCAAACCCATTTACAGAGTAAGGCACTGTTCAAAACCTTTAAATTGATTATGCCCAACCCTCCTTCTCTCACGGCTTTGCATAGAACTTCCCATTTAATCCAATGTAATTTGTTTCTATCAGAATTACCACCCCAGAAGAACCTGGACATCAGTTCGTTCAGCTTAGTTGACACTGATTCTGGCATTTTGAACATCGAGAGGAAGAACACTGGGAGGCTTGAGAGTACCGATTTAATGAGTGTTAGCCTTCCTCCGGAGGACAAGAATTTTGGCTTCCAACCCTCCAAACGGTCCGAGAACTTTGCGATGATTGGTTCCCATAGAGCCTCTGAGTTCCTTTTCGCACCTAGTGGTAATCCGAGATATTTGGAAGGAAGCTGTTCTGAAGAACAACCTATCTCCTTTGCCCAATGTTGAACCAGTGAGTCTTCAACATTTATTCCCATGAGCTTGCTTTTCTTCAAATTAAGTTTTAAACCAGAGGCAAGCTCAAAGACGCGTAATACTCTTTTGACATTCTTCACTTGCATCAGCGAATCCCCACAGAAGATAATCAAATCATCCGCGTATTGAAGATGAGAGACTCTTACCAAGTCATCATTAGCCCCTAGTGTGAATCCCTGAAACAATCCTAAATCTGCAGCTTTTGATAGCATCAAATTAAGCGCCTCACCGACGAAGTTGAAAAGGAAAGGAGATAGGGCACACCCCTGTCTGAGTCCTCGAGAGATACCGAAGGATTTAGTTGGTGCACCATTTACAAGCACTGAAATATTCGCCGAGGAAATACACTTCGATATCCAGCCACACCATCTATCTCCAAAGCCACAGTTTTTGAGAATTAGAAGAAGAAATTCCCAACATACCGAGTCAAAGGCTTTATGAAAGTCAATTTTGAAAATGATCCCACGGGAACCGGATCTGGAAATATGATCCACCATCTCATTTGCTACCATCGAACAATCTTGCAGTTGACGTCCTCTAATGAAGGCAAACTGTGTTTCACCGATCACATCCCCCATACACAAACGAAGCCTTTTAGCCAACACTTTGGACAATATCTTGTAAAGACCTCCGACCAAACTAATAGGTCGAAAGTCATCGAAGGAATCCGGATTGCCCACTTTCGGTATTAGAGTGATAAACGAGTGGTTGGTGCTAATATCCCAGTCTTTCCCTCTGTAGAAATCCTCAAAGAACGACAAGATTCCATCTTTCAGTTGGTCCCAGAACCTTTTGAAGAAACAAAGATTGAGACCGTCAGGGCCCGGGGCCTTGTTGGGGTCTGCCGAAGCTACCACCTCCCAAATCTCCTCGATAGAGAATTTCTTTTCAAGAAGCTTGGACTGAGAGCATGAAATCTTTTTAAAATTCAAGTCCATATCCAGAACATTCAAGGCGTTGTTCTTGTTGTATAGTTCCGCGAAATAGTTGAAAACCCCTTCCTTCACCAAATTCGGTTCATTGACAGCAACCCCATCAACCTTTATGTTGCTTAAAGAGTTCAACCTCCTTCGTTTCGAAGCCATAAGATGGAAATAACGCGTGTTTCTATCCCCCTCCTTAAACCACTTGAGTCGAGAATTCTGCAACCATATACTTTCTTCCTTTCGGAATTCCTCCCATAGTCTCGATCTCAGATAAGACAAATTCCTGGAGGCGGCTTCATTGAATTGACCATTCTGTAAATCCTGTTCCACCACTCTAATTTCAGATTCGATTCTCTGAATTTCCAGGCCCGGCTTATTCTCAGCTTTCCCTGACCATACTTTAATCAATTTCTTAGAATGCTTCAGCAGCTTACCAATACTTGATCGAGGCTGCCTCGATTTGAAATTGGCCAAAGAGTTGGACACTATTTCGAACAAACCTGTATCTTTTAGCCAATAGTTGTAGCACCTAAAAGGTTTTGGACCCCAATTCACCTTGGATTCGCCCAACCAAATTGCGTTGTGATCCGAGATAAATCTCCCTAACAACTGCTGTTCAATAGTAGGGAATTCCAATTCAAAGTCTGCCGAAACCAAAAAACGATCGAGGCGAACAAATGTTGGGGGAGTACGATTGTTACACCAGGTATACTTACCACCAAGTAAAGGTAAGTCCTTCAATCCCACTTCGAAGACAAAGTCCACAAATCTGTACATTAAAGCCGAGTTGAAAGAAAAACCCAACTTCTCTTTACATTTTAGGAACATGTTGAAATCTCCGCCGAGGCACCAAGCCACACTTCTGTTATTTAGATGATCCGAGAGCACCTTTAGAAAACCATCTTTATCCGAATCCGAGGAGGGACCATATACGTTCACCAATCCACACCTCAAATTCCTAGAAAGGATACAACCAACCAAGCTAATAAAATTTGAGGAAACGACACTGTCTTCCAATCTGAAGAAATCTCCATCCCACATGCTTAAGATGCCCCCTGCCGAACCAACTGCCGGGGCGAAGCTGAAACCCACATTCTCCGCACCCCAAAGACTACGAACCAAATTGCTGTCACAGATTTCCAATTTGGTTTCTTGAATGAAGACAAAATTCGGTTTGTTTTTCTCAATAAGTTTCCTGACCGCTCGACGTTTTTCCGGCCGCCTAACTCCTCTCACGTTCCAAGAGATAATTGATAAAGGCATAGATAGAATAAATCAAAACCCAGCAAAACCAGAGGATTAGATAGACCTAGCCTCTCTTTCGAGATCACATACCCGCCTGACGACTTCTTCTTTACCTCCTGCGAAAGCAAACCCAAGTAAATTGCTGACCTCAAAGACCGCTTCCGCCTCTTCCTTGTCCATAGATTCAGGAGACGAAGATCCCAGCCGCACAACGACATTCTCAGAACCCACAATTGGTTCTTCCAAGGATTCTCTGATTTGTTTACGAATTGATCTTCTCACGCTAGCTCTGAAGAAGCCCTTGTCAGAAACAAGGTTGGGTTCCAGACGGTGTTCGACAAAGCAGCCCTCATGAACCTCCCGGTCAATACCCGTTGACCCTCTCTCGTCGAAAGTGTCTGGAACAAAATCCACCGAAGACGCCAATTCTATGAGAGAACAAAACGGCCTAGAACCCACATTTAATTCACCCAGAACAGGGCCAGAATTGGGAGAATGAGAAGTTGCTATATGAACTAATACCGCCTGTGGGTTGTGATAGTTTGGGTTTGCCGCGTCCGAAGGCCCAGAGCTCTCAGAGAGGCCCATATTTTTCCCAAGCCCACAAGATTCCAGGCCAGGAATATTGGCCGACATAACATTAAGTGAATTTGACTGACAGCCATCAACTGCTTTGCAGGCCACATTCTCTGTCATTCTCTCGGGATCCACTTCTGCCCCGGGACTGGAACCAACATTTAAACCACCTGCTGAAGAATTCGAGGAGCCACAGTCACCACCTGCAGCCACCTTCGGAGACGAGGGAGTCGGGCGCACGTCCACCTCCGGCCCCGCCGTATGGGGCAAATCCGGTTCAGGAAAGGAATTCTCCTTTTCCCAATCACCACCATCCGACTCCCTGAAGCTATCCCAACCACCAGAAACCTCCTCTATCTCCGGAAAACCGACTTCAACTCCAAGCTTGAAGTTCGAGCCTAAAGTACGAACCCATACTGACTTTGGAATATCCAAAGGGTTGATCACCCGGAGGATCATACCGGCTCTATCAAGACGTTCCATGCATGCCGTGTCTTTTGCTGTTTCAACAAATCTGCCCCATTTATTCCCAAGGCATTTGAAGAAATCTGGGAACCAGCAAGTCAGTGGTACTCCGATCAAACTAACGAAGGAGTATTGGTAGGGAATGCCGTCAATCAGAAGAGAATCAATAAAATCAAACCAGAACCCAAGCTCCTCCCTTTTTGTATCCCATACAGTTTTCATATCTTCAGTAGAATTAAAGAGAACAATAACCGATTTATTATCCCTTCCCCAACGCACCAGTTTTGCATGGATACCATCGCTTAACAGACCCTTCTGAGCCAAGTCAACCTCGAAACCCTTCTTAACGATACCAACTAAACACTTCTCCATCCAATCTGATTTCTCTGCAGGGATGCTATCCGGACCAAAATCCCCTCCCAACTGTTTATTATTTAGCATTAGAATAGGAAGATTTCTGATGCTGCTAGAACCAACAGTTGGAGACCTACCGTCCAGCAAGGCATCTCTATACGATTTTCCAGTGACCCTTCTAGCTCCCGAGCCATACCTGTCACTTGGCTTGCCGCTGGTTCTGATATTTGAGACGTTGTTGCTTATAGGATTAAACCTGACATTGTTACTAGGAGAAGCTTCTCTGGGGTATTTGGCCCTGGAAACCCTAATGATTCTACCATCAACCAGAGACCTTTCGCGCTTCAAGATCGCCTCCTCCATCTCTAGTTTGCTCGACATCGAAACGAAAGCAAACGTGGAGTTCCTATACTTCTTTTTCCTGTTGACCGTCGGAATGTAGACGCGAACCACCATGCCGTGAAGGTTGAAAAGACCACGAAGAGCCGACCTTGATACTCTCTTGCTCAAGTTATCCACAAAGATGGACCAAGTCATCTGTTTCACTGTCTGAGTGTCATTGTACTTATCCGAGGAGTTCGCCGAACCGCCCAAACCAGCCGCCGCTGTAGCCTTCCCCTGAAGCTGCCGTCTCGCATCCTTCTCCGCCGCTTGCTCTCCCCACCCTCTCTCACCTCTCATCTCTCTCTTTCGATGCCTATAATAATTGTGAGTAATCTTATTTTATGGTTAACTGACAATATGCAACTGTAACAAATACCGTTACATGACAATAGCGGTAGTGGCAGAGCCAGGATTTTCTTATAGTGGGTCATGAGTGTTGTATGAGATATTGAGGATTTCTATACCACTAGAATAAACATTGTTAACCCCATACTCCAACAAATTAAGTGACGTCAAATCTAATATTTCTTATGAAAGAATCTATATTACCTCATTGAAAAACTCATACCCCAACAAATCAACTGTGGTCAATTGCAACCTAATTTATATGCTACATCCGCCCATGGGTAGCGGTACCATCTGAAACCGAGATATCTGCAACTGTTATGTCCACAATAACATATGTTATTAAGAGGTTTCACAACCGTGATACTCGCAGTGACCGAAATAGAATCTATAATGTCTGCAACCACAATAAAACCTAACTTGACTATAAACATGACCACAACCGCAATTTAAAATTTTAATTTGGGGCCCATTTTTGTATTCGCCATGGGCCACCAAAAGCCTAAGATTGGCCCTGTTTACGTGAATCCGACCTGATCCGATATTTTATGATGTTCCATCCGATTCGCACTCAACCAAAATTTTAAAATAAAAATTTGAACCCGACTAAACCTAGCGCGACATAAATAAAAAATATTTTTTTATTCAATAAAATAGAGAGTTAATTTAAAAAATACAAATAGAAAGGTGACATTATAATAATTATTACAGTTTTATTAGACAAAATAGAGAGATAATTGAGAAAATATATATACGGAGAGAAGCATTATAGCAACTGTACTTAGATATTTAGAATAAAATTAAACTATTATTTCGAGTTTAGGTTTAATTGGATACTTTTCACCTTAAACTCAAACTTGACCTGACAATATCTTAAAAAAGAAAGAAGAAAATACCCAAACCCGACTCTATAAGACCGAATCAAGTCGAAACTCGTTAGGTATTGGTAAAATGACGATCCCTAGCTTTGACTCCTCAAGCAGTCCGCCCCGAAAGCCCAACTCTTTTTACCCTCTTCCAATTCTACGCTCAACTATTGGGCTTTGGGTCTCCTCTCTTCAAATTCATTATCTTTGTTCAATTCCTATGCATTTTACTTCGGTTATCAATACGAGAGAGTTTACTGATGAAGTTTTGAGTGAACTGCTAGACGAATTCACTCTTAGAATTGATAAAGTGTTTGGTACTTCGGATAAGAAGGAAAGCCGAAGTTACAGCCCAAGTTAGAAATAGGTTGCAAGATGAAACATAAGTCGATGTTGCGGGCCACCGATGACCCCAAGGTGTTCGATGATTCGTCTACGAGAACAGACAAATAGGTTGCAAGTCTTGTTCGGTTGTTCCACAGGAAGATGATGTTGGCCTGATCAAACAACCACATTCGAGGGAAAAGCTAAGCAATAATGGTGTGGAGAGCAAGGTGTTTGATCAAGTGGTAGAAATCGATACCGTTGGCGGTCGAGGAGAATATGTTGTAAAATCGTACGGAAAGTCGAAACCTGTCTAACAACAAGAGAGATATGTTCAATGAAATGCTTACGAGTTTCATCTGTCAACTCATTTACCTTCTTCACCAAGACATTTACAAGTTGAATTCAATGAAATGCAACACAGAACCACAGGACATAGCAGCAGCAGCAAATTGATTCCAATTATTTGGTATAATTTCTTTTTCAACCAGCATTGAATTGATGCAACTATTAATGTGAAGTGACCAGAGATCGGAGGAAGAATTACATGCTTACCGACCGCAACATTTATTTATTGGTGTCCCATGAAAAGGGGGGATAAATAACTAGCCTCTTAGGAGGCTATGTTCTGAACCTTTGAGTGAGTTTCTCGACTCCTTCACGACAATCTCCCGCCACTCGTTTTGCACCTTCTTTAACGGCCGAACCAAATCCTGCTGTGCTTTGCTGCACCTCTTGTATTGATCCCCTTGCTTTCGACAGAGCTCCGCCTTTCAATTCTTCAGCCTTTGCACCTGCCTCGGAGGCCCATTTCTTCAACACCGAAATCAAATGTTGGATCCTCTGGACAATCTTCTCGATGAACTCTCTAGATTTGCCTTCCACTTCACTAGCCAGTACCTTGAGCTTTCCCACCACCATTTCGCCCCTGCTAATAGTTCCTTCAACTGCAACTGGCTTCTCTACATTTACCCACGTATCTCCTGCAACACTCTCTTCACGGAGGTCATTGTCAACGACCACTTTGATGCCATGCCTCCCCCACTGTTCTCTAGCTTCCTCCAGGGCTTTTGCCTGTTCTCTAGCTCTTTTTGCCTCATCCTCAGCCCAAGCCCTGAATTTTAGAAAGTTTTGTACCATAAACGAGTAATTAATTTAAAAATCAAATGAGACCAGCACAGGGATACATCTCTCAGAAAAACTAAACGAGCAAATGACAGACAGGACAGAAACAAGTGGGAAAATTGAATCTCCAAATGACAGCACAATTAACCCCAAAAGAAGAAAAGACAAAGCATCGATTGAGCAGATAGGCATGAATCTATTTGAAGTCTGATAAATGCAAAGAAATGGGAATTGAGCAAAGTTTCACCCAATTTATTTAGCCACAAAGATACAAGAGAATATATTCTCACGCAACGGTATCCTTGAAACTATTATTCCATAAAATAAAGCATCTAATATATATATATAGAGAGAGAGAGAGAGAGAGAGTTAGGATCAACTTACACAGTGTAAAACTTTAAGTTTTACACATTTTTTGGATAGTTTGATGGGGAAATGGATGGCTTAGATTAACTCCTTACTCTTTTTTTCCCAAGTGATAATCTTCACATATATACTGTTAATCTCATCCATCCGTTTCACTCATCCAACGGTCCAAAAAATGTGTAAAACTTAAAGAGTTTTACACTGTGTAAACGGATCCTATCCCATATATATATATATATGAATAAGTCATTTTTCATTCCTCCCTATTAAGTTGTTGAAGTATTGATTATAAAACTACCTAATAATCAAGCTTATTTCCTTACCTGGCCATGGATAAGGCTTTTCTTTCCACCTCTAACTCATGCTGTAACCTGACAATCTCCTGGGTTTCATCCTCAGTTTCTTTTCGTAGTTTGCTTATCCTTTCCTTCTCAAATGATATCACTACTTTGTCACTCATCATGCTTTCTAACTCCTCCTCCACTTCACGCCTTAACCTTGAAAGAATTTCCATTTCAGCATCAATAGCAGCACGGTCCTTCATTAAGGCAATATTCTCTTCCTCTCTCTCAGCTCTTAACCTTTCTAGTTCATGCTTTGCCTCTTCAGCCACTTTTTCCACAGCATCAATCTTTTCCCGTTCCATCAGAAGTTCTTTCTCAAAACTAGCATTAATATCTTTCTCCACTTCTGCTACTAAAGCATTGTGAGCAGATACTGCATTTTCCGCAATTGATTCAGCTTCAATACGGGCAAGCTCCTCACTTACTAGGTCAGAAGCTTCACCAGTTGCAATAGCAACAGCAGCTTGGGCTTTTGTCACAGGCTTATTTGGCTGGAACATTCTTGTACAACCTATCAGGGAAATGACAATAACAACAGCATATCAATCATCAAAATAAGATGAAATTTAGAGAAAGTAATTACCATTGAAATGACCTACCAAAAGCAAGTGCTGTTATTCCCTGTTCTCCATTAGACAAGTCTGCCATGAGCGCTGGCCATGCATCTGGATTTATCTTATCAATGTCTATAAAACCAGAAAGTTGGTAGAGGATCTACACATAACCACAATGGTAAAATTAGTACCAAACGTACCCACTAGTGCATGTAAGAAAGAAGATGAAATGAACAAATAAACAAACTCAAACATAAGCAACCTTTCTGTCAGCTTCTGGGAGTTGTCTATTTTCTAAGGCCATTTTCCAACATACAAGAGCTTGGCGTGATAGAGGGCTAGAGCAAAAAAAAAAGGAGGAGAAAATAAGAGGCCAACCACAAAACAGAAGCATTCTTGTATTTATAAATAAAGCAATTAGTGACTGTATAAATAAAACTGCAATGCAATTTCATTCATTATTTTAGGTTTCAGTCAGGATAAGCACATATCCCATTAACATTTTGCAAATAAGTTGTAATGAAAATGGGTTAAGACAGATAACTAATTTTGCAAAAGTTTAATGTGTGAACAGTAATACCTTTCAGGAGAGAAGTCAAATGGGCCCAGGTTGTTACTAAATAAATCTTGATTTGAAAGCTTGCTTGAGATAAGTCCAGCCTCTGCCAAGCCTGAAACATGTAACTCGATTATTAACAATGAATTATAAGAAGAAGAAAAAAAGAAAGATACTCTACCGATATGACCAAGAATATGAAATCCTATTCTCAACCTTGAATCGATGAAAAATCAGGGTCTTCAGGTGTGATGTCATCAAATGCAAGTTCAGTAACATTCTCAATATACATTGCAGGATAAACTTTTGATACTACGTTCCTGCAAACAGCAAAAAGGATTAAATATACAAGCATGAAGTTACCTATAACCTGCTATTTTCCAAATGGCCACATATTGCCATACATAGAAGAAATAAGAAAGGTGCCTATACCTCGAAAGAGAACTGCTTGCCGACACCAACCACCGAGCATACTCACGACGTGTACAGAGATCACCAGGTAGAGCATCAGGCTCGATAACCTGGAAAAGATTGAGTTATATGTCACAAATTCTCATATTATCTAATACTCTCATAATTCTGCATATCAGTAAGAACGAAGTACCTTCAAAACTTGAAGGGTTGCAAGTGCCTGCCTCTGAACCTGATCAACAACTGCGGGAACTAGAACCTTACCTGGGTGAACCTGTAGATCTGAGGAAACTACAGACGGGGCAGGTATACCGGCTGGGGAGAAGGAACTCCTTGGAGTTGGTGATTCAGAAACTGGAATGCTATCTTTTATTTCATTATAATCAATTTTCTCTTGCTCAATTGTTAATGAATGAGCTGGTACTGACACCGGGGTTGTTTCAGATGACTCAGTCTCATTTAACTCGTTTACTTCCAGAGATGAATTCTTTATTTCAACTGAGACTGAGAGCATAGACATTTTGTGACTCTCGAGGATTTCTTCAGTTTGAGATGATTCTATGGTTTCCAGATTGTCTTTGGCTACAATCTGAGGTTCTACGATTGATTCCAACTCTGAACTAACTGAGAAGCTCACAATCGAAGGATCACTGACTGAACTGGAACTAGAAGAAAAATTCACAGAGATATTGGAATTCTCTTTTCCTTCTGATCCAAGTAATCCCTCATCAAGATCATTGTCTAGGTTTATTGGGTCAGACAAGTTAGTATCAATACTTTCTGGGACATTAATCAATTTGTCTTCAATCTTGAAAGTCGCTTCAGGTGAACTGTTATCAGGGCTACTATGTGATTCTTTAAGGCTTGATGCAACAAAAGAGCCATCCATAATTTCGGTTTCGGGCAAATCAGGTGATATTGGAGTTGCTTCTGGTAAAACATACTCCCCATCCAAAGATGAACCATTTTGCATGTCTTCTTGAACCGGAACAGTATTACTGGCACTATTGTCATTGGATGTGTAACTGTCTACTAAGTAGGTCCCATTGTCATTATCAAGATCATCATCAATGGAAGTTCCATTGAATTCTGAAGCTGCTGAAAGATCCTTAGGTGTTCCTGTTTCAATTTCATTATCTTCAGCCTTTTCACTCTCATTATCAATTGAAACTTCCTGCAGAGCTGTTAAGGGTTCCAAATGCTGTTTTGGTCCTGCAGTCAACAAATAGTACAAGCATTCAAAACCAGTTCCCGGGGGTGAAGCAACAACATATAAACAAATAGAAAACCCATAGTAAAATAGAACCAAGTGCAATCGAAAGAGACCGCTTACTCGAAGCACTTCGATTACTTAGGGACATTGCTGCAAACGAAAGCCCTGCTACCAGAACAAGTCCAGCTGATCCAGCTCCCGTAATTCCTAAAAGCAAACTACTTTCGAAGTGTTATTAGTCCATAACATGGAAACCACCAATTTTAACTTAAACCCATTTAACATAAGATAAGAATCCTCACTCACGATTGAAAGACAGCAAAGAAATACTTAGTGTAAGAAAACATAATTAAGAACTTAATCAGCTAACTAATGATCGGATAAATCCATCAAAGCGTTAAGCTTTTACCAGCTGGTCACAAATAAACAAAGAAATCCACCAAAAAAAAAGCCAAAATTCAACCAAGAAACGTTTAACATTTCCTTTTTCTTTCTACTCTTCTACTCAACTCTCGAATACAAAATAGACGCCCGGAAATTCAGCCAAGAGAAGTGGTAACAAAATTTGTTTGAGCAAAAGTATAATAAATAAATACCTCTAAACCATCTATTCCTTCCCGAGCCAACGGAGTCTTCAACGCTATCCGAATCGGACCATCCAGAAAAAGTATCCGGTCCAGCAGTGGAGTCCGACACAACCCGCGAAGCAACATTACGGCGTCGTTCCGGTCCTTTAACCCTGCTTCTTGAAACAGAGAGCAGGCGAAGACAACGACGGCCATCGAGCCTTCTCGCTCTCGTCCCCACGAGAACCGCGCGTGATTCGCCGCAATCCCTGTAACGCAACGCCAAGCGGAGCTGAGGAGAGCTCGGAGACCAGGAGGCAGATGTACAAGCCATCGAAAAGAAAAGAAGCAGCGGCGAATGAAAATTCCGAAATGAATTGAACCGGAGGAGGAGGGTGATTTGTTCTAGGGTTTTTGTTTGTCGGTACAGACAAGGAGACAAAGAAAGCGAGAATTTGGTTGTTATCTTTCTTTATCTATTCATATGATTATCGAGGGACGCTGCTTCACTTTTGAGTGTCCTCTCTCTTGTCTTTTATTATTATTATTTTTTATTTAAATTAATTAATGAGTAAAAATAAATTGGTTAAGACATAAATTGTCAAAATTATTCACCAATTTTATGTAGATTTGAATACTAACATTTACATTAATGCCTAAGAGTTTTTTTTTGCATTTAATTAAATTTTTGAATTAAAAATTGAATCAATTAAATTTTAAAAAATATTTTAATAAACAAGCTTGTATAGACTTTAGTTTTTACATAATTCTTTTAATTCTAGGGTTTTAAGTTTTAGGTTTAAGGATTTAGTGTATAATGCGTAGAATTTAAGGTTTATGATTTAGGTTTTATGGTGTTAGGGCTAGGGATCTAGGTTTTAAGTTTTATAGCTCAAATATGAAGAGTTGTGTATTTTTTGCACAACTTGTGTATTAAAATATAACTCGTAAATCTTTTGACCGATTTTGACAATTTTTACAGGGCTTCTGCAATTTTATCAGTTTGCATTTACAATTTTTAAAAAATATATTTTTTTTACAAATTCTTTAAGTTTTTTATAGGATTTTTAAAACTTTAAAGTATTTTTAAAAATAAAATAACAAATTAGAAAAAATTTAAGTGGGAATACTTTGTCATGGTGCACTGCACCAATAGATACAAAATGTTTAGATTTAACGATTAAAATTGCTAAAATGATTTTTTTTGGTTAATTGATTCGATTTCTTGGTTTAAGGGTTTAATTGATTTTTTTTGGTTCAAGGATTTAATTGGGTGGAAAAAAACGTCTAGGCGCTTACTTGATTTTTTTTTTCAAAAGTTCAAGGTCTTCTTACCCCTTTAAGCCTTTGCTGTTTTATTTTCTACCAATCAAATGATGATGTGTGTCACCATCTGATTAGAGAATTAAATTTATTAAATTAAATAAGGGTAAACTACATAAATGGTCACCAAACTTTTAAGGCGGATTTATTTTTGTCACTGTACTTTTAAAATATTCGATAAGGTCACCTAACTTTTAGTTCGATTTCGATACGGTCCCTTCCGTTACCTTCCGTTAGAAGTTGACGTTAATCGTTTTTCCTAAATAGAAAATAGGTAAACTACACCAATCATCACTCAATTTTCTTCTCACACTTATTTTGGTCATTAGAATTTAACAATTTTCAATTTAATAACTTAACTTTCGAACCGTTCATATTTTGGCCACTCTCAAATGACATGGTTATTGTTGGTTTTTTCGTGCTCGATTTCCTTCAACCGTTCTAGCTCGCCAAGTGTGGAGAAGTTGAATTTTTGGGTGGTTTAGTGGGAGGTGAAAGATAGACAAAAGACACGAAGATTTATAGTGGTTCGACCTTCTAACAAGCACCTACATCCACTACCTTAGCTCCCCACTAAGGATTTCAACAAATTCACTCTTGAATTTCTTCCATTTTTCTAGGATTAGGAAGAAACCTTTACATACTCAAAGCTTTCTAACCCAAAGCTCGAGTAAACCCTCTTTACAAGAGAATTTCTAAAGCAAACTTGAAATCCCTCTAATAGGTAATTGTTTGCACTATTTAGCTCTCACCTAAAACCTAAACACTTGAGCAAATTTGACAATGTTTAGCTCACTAGTGTTGTCCATACAAGAAAATGAACAATTAAGCTCTAAGACAAATTCTTTATCATGATGTTGGCAATTGAAGCATTAGTCTTCTCTTGATGCTTGGAGGTCCCTTTTATAATCTCAATTGAGTTTGTAGCCGTTATGGACCGTTGAGGTTATTTTAGAGCCGTTGGAGACTTTATTTCTCACCATAATGCTGCTCTGCTGATGTCCGTTTTGAAACAATCGATCCCGTATCAGAATGACCTTCTTCAGAACTAGCCGTTGAAGTCTGATGCAACAAGCCGTATCAAAACGCCAATGGTTGTTTCGAAACACCCTTGATCCGTATCGAAACGGTAGCAACCTCGTTTCAGAACGAGTGACAGTTGAACTGCAATTTAAAATGTCGTTGGGGAAGTTTTGACCGTTGGGCGTATCAAAACACCATAGGGGTGTTTCAAAACGAAACCCTCTCCATATCGAAACGGGCAAGCCTTGTTTCGGTACGAGTTTTGGCAGTTTCGAAATGGGTACCTTGAAAACTCTGGTTTGGTTACTTAAAAACGTTTCAAACCTTGCCAAAAAACATTTAAGACTTCCACAAATTTATTTTCAAGTTATTTGGACTTAAAGACATTTTTTGAAATCTTTTCAATTTAGTCCAAAACAATTTTTCAATTATTATATCAAAACATTAATTATTCATTTATACAAATAAAAAAAACTAGATTAATCCTTAAAAAATCTGGTAATGATTTTTTTCACTTTGCTTATTAAATTTACCATATTACCATATTTGATATTTTAATAAGGAAAGTAAAAAAAATATTAATCGAATCAAATATTTCAATTAATCGGTCAATCGATTATCCGATTTAATTGGTACAATATAAGATCGATAACTCAATAATATAAATTTAGCAATTAACCAAAATATTTTTTGAGGGTTAATCAAACTTGTTTTGGGTACAATTTTTCAAAATAAATTATTTCGATTCGGTTACGGTTCACAATTTTAAGTAAAATTGATTAACCTATATGAAAAAATTTATGACTTTCAATTTTAAAAATAATTTCTAAAATTTATGCATTACAATATTTTATAGTCTAGTGGTTTTGATACCCTTCTATTGAAAAAAAAGTTTTGGCTCTAGGTAAGATTAATAGGTGTGAACTTTCAAAATTTGACTTTCTAGTTGTTTTTACACTTTTATCACAACCGAACAATTAGTAAATTTATCATATTATCATATTTAATATTTTAATTAACAAAGTAAAAAATTATTTCTAAAATCAAATATTTCGGTTAATTGGTTAATTGATTATCTGATTTAATCGGTACAATATAAGATCGAGAATTGAATAATCTGAATTTACCAATTAACCAAAATAATTTTTAAGGATTAATCGAATTTTTCTATTTGTATAAACATGTCATTTGAGGGTGGCCAAATTATGAACAATTCAAAAGTTAAGTTATTAAATTGAAATTTTTTAAACTCTAGTGACCAAAATAGGAGTGAGAATAAAGTTGAGTGATGATTGATGTAGTTTATCCATGTTTTTATTAAGAAAAAACGAAAACTAATGTCAACTTTTAACATAAGGTAACGGGAGGGACCATATTGAAAGCGAACTAAAAGTTTAGTGACTATATTAAAATCGAACTAAAAGTTGGGTGACCTGATTAGATATTTTAAAAGTGCAGTGATTAAAATGAATTCGCCCTAAAGTTCGATGATCGTTTATGTAGTTTACCCATTAAATAAATAATTTAAGAGTATATTATGATGACACATGTGTCACTCTCTCCGTTAAATTTTAACGACAAGTGACTTAATTAATACCCTTTAAATAGTTGAATGGTTTGATTGACAAAATTAATAGATCGATTGTTAGAATAAGATCAAACCTATAGTTAAGTCATGGTTTATCCTATTTTTTAATGGTAGCAAGATACTAAAAGAAATAATTTTTTTGGGTAATCTTCACTAGTGGTCCTTTTCGTTTAGGGTGTGTTTTATTTTGGTCACCAAAACTTAAAAAATAGTATTATGGTCACTTACGTTTCTAAACATTTCTATTTTGGTCACCCGGGCGTTAGTCTCCATTACTTGGCTAAAGGGTAGCTGATTTTTTTTTATTTAAGTCATTTACGTCATTGTTTCGTTCCATTTTGGTCACTGAGTCGTCAATCTCGATTAGTAAAATTAGGTCATTTCTAATTTAATCTTTAAACTTTTAATTTTTTTCACAATCTCCAAATAAATAAAAAACCCTAACTAAAAGATGTCAAATCTAAAAATATCTAGCTAAATTCAGTGTGATCAACGCCAAAAGATGCAATAAGCAATGAATTTCAAAAGGATGAATACTTTGTAAGTGAAAATAATAAAATTTCTAATAAAAATTACAATTTTATTGCATGTAAACGTTAAGAGAAACAATGAAAATTCATAAATTTAACTGATATAAAGAACCAGACAATATCTCCATGAAAACACAAAGGTTAAATCTCGCGTTGACAAATACTCCCACAAAATTACGAGAGATTGATTTTTCTTCAATAGAACCAAATAAAATAAAACCAGAATAATGAAAGGGTGAATTCAAAGTGTGCCAAAATTGCGAATACTAAGCAGTGTGAGCTGTAATACATCCCCGGCTGGAAAACTTATGAACGATCAACTTTGCAGTCAGCTCTCTTTCGATCTGGTATTTATATCACAATCGTTACTCTAAATATCTGTTTTGTTTTAAATTAACCGAGCTTCTTTAATCTCAATGGTTCAACATGAACATCAACGGCCGGGAAGACATATTATTTATAGGAATAAATACAGCCATAAGGCAACAAAAACAACACTTTTCATATGTTTAAAGCCTGCCTAACCGATGATTAACTCGGTTTTTGTTGTTTTTCAGTGTAAGAGTGTGGAACGAACTCGGATCAGCACAACCGAGTGCGGTAAAATATTCAGTAGTAATAATTGTCATACAATCTCTTCTTATAGGAATGCTTTCTGCATTGTTAATCTTGGCTACTCGAAACAAATTCGCCATCGTCTTTAGGAATAACATCAAGACGCAAAAGGTCGTGGCTGGTTTGGCTCATCTACTCGATATAACCATGGTGCTAAACAGTGTACAACCGATTATATCGGGCGAGCAATCAAATGGAAACCACATGCCCCAAACAAAAGTGAAAATTTAACATTTTTGAGATCAAATAATTTGTGCCATTGCAGGTGTTGTTGTGGGAACGAAATTCCTTACGGTGGGTTTTGATCGGACGGCCACAAGGATCCCACTTGTAACCCCCTTAACCCGGCCCAGACGGTTGAACCGAATTAAGAAGTTTACACGGGGAAAACCAAAGTCAACCCGAAAGTCAACCTTGATTAACGACCCTTTTTTTTTCTTTTTAATCTTATCTAAATGCACATTAACCCTAGATATGTTCATACAATCAGCATACTCAAAGATCAGCGCATTCGGAAAACATTTAGGGACTCGATTGCACAAAACATGAATTTAGGGACCAAAACGTAAATTCTGGAAATTATAAGGACTTAACCAACTTTTGAGTTACCATTATGAAATTAGTCATGTTTCATGCTTCTCTGCCAAATTTCAACTTAAACGGACATCTCAAACTCATTCAATTGCACATACAAAGTTCAGGACCAAAACGCAAGGTTTTCAAAACATTTAACCAACAAATTCAGTGCCCAACGGTCGAGTGTTTCGGAACAGGGATGATCCGTTCCGAAACGCGGGACCATTCCGAAACCAGTTCCGGAACAGGGCTTGGCAGTGGCCAAACCGTTCCGGAACAGTTCCACATGTTTCGGAACGCCAAGGCCATTTCAGGCCCCTGTTCCGATACGGTAGCACCTGTTCCGAAACAGGTTGCCCAGATTGCAGAAATTTTGCTGGTTTATTGCATAATTGATCCATCAAACATGCTCCAAAGGCAACTAAATTATACCAGCAAGACATTACATGCAAAAGGAACATAATTGCATCAACCATACTCAAACATGGCATCAATTAAGCAAATCCCCAATTCTATAGGCATGCATCCTATTTAGAAAATCATTCAAGCACCATAATACCAACCCAACTTCACAAAGGCCAATTACATGTTCCATCATCAACAACAACATAAAACCAACCTAGGGAGTCCAAAACATCTCCCAAATCAACAACATAGGTTCCCCATTGCCAAATGCCAAAAGCTAATAGTGTTAAGAAACTTTCACCATACATGAGCTTAGTTCTTCACTTGGATTCTTGACCTCTTGCTGCCCTTATAAGCACTTCAATGCTCTGCATTATTGGTTCAAGAAAAGAGAGAGCGTAAGCAAATAGCTTAGTGAGGAATGCTCTTTTAAAACAACTCAATAATGCATTTATAAAACTCTTTCTTAAACCTTAGTTCAAAACAACATTTATACATGCACATAAGCATTTAAAACAAGCATTTCATGCTTCAATTTATTAACATGTCATATTGGCCACAAGTGATAATCATAATCTTTCCGTTTCAAAATATGATCAACATAAGATCCACACATGGACTTTTAACCACCATTGTGATCTTACAATTCACAAGGATCACACATGGACTTTTAACCACCATTGTGTCCTTAGCACAAGAATCATCCATGGACTTTTAACCACCATGGTGTTCTTACAATCCACAAGGTCCACACAAGGACTTTTAACCACCTTTGTGACCTTAACTCAAGAATCACCCATGGACTTTTAACCACCATGGTGTTCTTACAATACACAAGGTCCACACAAGGACTTTTAACCACCTTTGTGACCTTACCATGCACAAGGCTCACACAAGGACTTTTAACCACCTTTGTGACCTTAGCACAAGAACCAACCATGGACTTTTAACCACCATGTTGTTCTTAATACAAGAACCACCTATGGACTTTTAACCACCATAGTGTTCTTAACCATTCTCAAGTCATCACTTGCCAATATGCATCATTTAACAACAATAATCCACTGTTTTAAAGCATTTTACAAAGCCATTAATCATCATGCACCATTATGCATCAAAACCACATTTTATCAAATGTTCAAAACAAGGATCTCTTACCTTGAGCATCCTTCAACACATGGCTTATAAAATCAGCAAATAAACATGCTAAAATATGCTTTCAAAATAGAATTTAAAACATGCAAACAATCACATTGCATTCAACCAACTCATAGTTCATCAACAAGAGAGTTTCTCCAAAAACTTACTCTTGGGCTTAGTAAAGTTATTTAGACTTAAACTAAGCTCACAAACCTTCAAAACATTGGTTTCAAAGCTGAAAACCAAAATTCACTCACCGATTCCGTTTCGCAACTTGCCGAAACACCGATCAAGCTTCCGGATCACCACCACAAAGATCTGAAGATGTCTCCCCTGTTTTAAACACATCAAAGCAGAGGATTAATGCATCATCATGCATTAATATCTTCAATGAAAGCACCTAAACTCGCTGCTCTCATCCACACTCCATTTTCGACTACCAAACACAACCGAAAACACATCCAAACAACTCCACAACACTAACCAGCCAAGATCCATCAATTCCAAACATTCTTAAACCTCAATTAACATCCAAAAAGGATCTAATCACGTCCTTATACCTCCAGCTATAGCAGATCACCAAGATCATCCCAAAAACAACCAAATACTCAAGCAAAACTTAGGAAATTTAACCTATCCGGGATTGCATTGATTAAACCTCAATTTCTCATCAATTAAACATCCATTTAACATCAAAAAGACACCTCAAAACAGTGCCCAACCATTTCATACGAATTTCATCAAAAATTAATCAAATCTTGCATTTTAAAGCCAAGATCAAGATCACAATTGTAAAACCTTAAATAAAACACAAATCAAGGATTGAGAACTTGGGAATTTCAGTAAAGAACTGAGAATTTAGAGGAGAATGACGTTCATACCTCTAAACTTGAGTTTCTCCCTTTTTGGAACCAAGATCTTGAAAATCCAATAAGCAAATGCTAAGGTTTTGTTGTAGGATTGATTAGAGATCAAATGAGGATTGAAATCTCATCTTTAATTGTCAAAATCAGAGGGAATTTTGCTGGAGAAATGTGTTTGGGTTGAGAGAAAAGTTGAGAGAAAAGAAAATGGAAAATTTGGGAAAAATTAGTTAAAATGCCAAAATATCTTTCCCTCCCTTTTACCTTTATTTTAAAACCATTAATTAATTGATAAATATTCAGAAAAATATGGAGAAACTCTTATTGGGTAAATAGCTCCTTAAAGATTCAAAGTTTCAATCCTTTTTAAAACAGTCACCTAGTTTTCAAATATTACATTTTGGTCACTAACCCAAAATGTCACACTTCCAAACCTCATTTTGTAAAATTGATTTCACCATCCTTTTATATATAATAAAAGAGGATTTTAAGATATTTTCCCACATTTTTAATGCAACCCAAACTAGGCTTTCCTAAATTCACCCTTTATATTCGAACCGCAACCCGACTGACCCGGTCCAACCCAAAACTTCTAAGCCCAAAATTGGGGTGTTACACCACTGGTGGCCGCGGAACAACGAACGACCAACACGAATCCCTTGGCCGGAGTTTCAACGGAAAAGAATGGGGAAGGGTTGATTATTTTAATATATTTTTTTAGAGAACGAGAGATGGTGAGCGGCGCATATAACAGAATCAGACCAAAGGAGTGTTTACTCTAGACAAATGGGTAAATTATAGAAGAAGGGTCCCTATCTTTGCCCGTCTAACAAATTAACCACCAAACTTTTAATTTTATTCAATTAGGTCCTTATTTCCAATTAGGTTAAATTCCGAATTTTCCCCAAATTCTAGGGTTTCCAATTGGGGATTTTACGATTTAGGGATTACAAATTGGGGCTAAATCGGGGTGTTAAAACTCTCCCCCCGTGAAAAGAAATTTCGACCTCGAAATTTACCTGGAGCAAACAAATGCGGATACTGAGCTTTGATGACAGCTTTGGGCTCCCAGGTAGCCTCATCATGACTGCGACCACACCACAATACTTTGACCATCTTAATGGTCTTCATTCTGAGAACTTTGTTATCCTGAGCAAGAATCTCGATAGGCTCCTCCTCAAAGCGCGAATCAGGATGAATCTCAATCTCCTCCACAGGAAAAACATGAGACGGATCAGCATGGTAGCGTCTCAACACAGAAACATGAAAAACATCATGAATACGCTGAAGCTCTAGTGGTAACTCGAGCTGATAGGCAACAGGTCCAACCCGACAAAGAATCCTGTAAGGACCAATATATCGAGGACTTAGCTTGCCCTTCCGACCAAACCGAAGTACCTTCCTCCAAGGAGATACTTTCAGGAAAACCTCATCACCGACCTCAAACTCAAGATCTCGACGTCTCAAGTCGGCATAAGACTTCTGTCTGTCAAAAGCAACCTTAAGCCGGTCTCGAATCAATCTGACTGTCTGCTCGGCCTCACGGACTAGGTTTGGTCCCAACAATCTATGCTCATTAAGTTCAGTCCATCCAATCGGTGACCTACATCTACGTCCATATAGAGCCTCATACAGTGCCATCTTGATACTGACCTGGTAGCTGTTATTATATGCAAACTCTACGAGCGGTAAGAAATCCTCCCAACTACCACTGTAATCGAGAACACAACCTCTCAACATGTCCTCAAGAATCTGAATCACACGCTCGGACTGCCCGTCAGTCTGCGGATGATAAGATGTACTGAAGTTCAACCGGGTACCCAAAGCAGAATGAAGTGCCTTCCAAAACTTCGTTGTAAATATCGGATCACGATCAGAAATAATCGATAACGGTACCCCATGAAGTCGAACAATCTCAGAAATATAGAGCCGAGCCAACTTATTCAAAGGATAGTTAACTCGAACCGGAATGAAATGCGCAGACTTAGTCAAACGGTCCACTATAACCCAGACAGAGTCTTTCTTGGACAGGGTCATCGGAAGACCACTAACAAAATCCATAGTCACACGCTCCCACTTCCACTGAGGAATCTCGATGTGCTAAAGCAACCTAGATGGACGCTGATGCTCTGCCTTGACTCTCTGACAAGTCATACACATAGACACAAATCCGACAACATCTCGTTTAAGACCTTTCCACCAGTACCTCTGACGAAGGTTCTTGTACATCTTATCACCACCAAGATGCATAGAATAGGGGCTATCATGTGCCTCGCGAAGAATAATCTGTTTCAACCCAGACTTCCTCGGAATACAGTACCGGCCTCGGAAACACAAAACACCATCGTGATCAATAGTATAATCCACAGATGTACCCTCAGAAACCTCTATGATACGATGCATAAGAAAAGGATCAGTAGGCTGCTCAGCTCGAATATCAGATATCAGCGTAGGAATGACCCGAAGTTCTACCATCAAACTACCATCCGCAAACAAACTCATCCGAGCAAACAAGGTCCTCAAATCCGAGATGACGTTACGACTCAAGGCGTCGGCAACCACGTTCGCCTTTCCCGGGTGTTACTCTATCTCGCAATCATAATCCTTGAGAAGTTCCAACCAACGACGTTGTCTCAGATTCAACTCTTTCTACGTAAGGAGGTATTTTAGACTCTTGTGATCGGTGAAGATATAGCACTTCTCTCCGTAGAGATAGTGTCTCCAGATTTTCAGAGCAAATATCACAACAACAAGCTCCAAATCACGGGTGGGGTAGTTGCACTCATGCGCTTTCAACTGATGAGACGCATAGGCCACTACCTTCCCCTCCTGCATCAGAACACATCCCAAACCCGCGTGGGAGGCATCACTGTATACCGTATAAGCCTTCCTAGGCTCAGCCTGAATCAAAATCGGTGCTTCAGTCAACACGGTCTTAAGCTTCTCAAAATTGGTCTGCTGAGCCTCAGTACAGACAAAAGGAATATCTTTCCTCAGAAGTTTAGTCAGAGGAGCTGCAATAATTGAGAAACCTTCCACAAACCTCCGATAATAGCCAGCTAAACCCAAGAAGCTTCGAATCTCAGGAACATTCTTGGGCTGCTTCCAACCCAAAATAGCCTCAATCTTCTTTGGATCAACTTGAATACCATTAGCAGAAACCACGTGTCCCAAGAAGGTAACCTCGGTCAACCAGAATTCACATTTACTGAACTTTGCATACAACTGTTTCTCACACAAAGCCTGTAGGACAACTCGGAGATGTTCCTCATGTTCTGCCTTCGATTTAGAATAAACTAGTATGTCGTCAATGAAAACAACCATGAATTGGTCCAGATAGGGTTGAAACACCCTATTCATCATATCCATAAAGGTTGCAGGGGCATTAATCAATCCAAACGACATCACCAGAAACTCGTAATGACCATAACGAGTCCGAAAAGCGGTCTTGAACACATCAGAATCCTTAACCTTGAGTTGGTAATAACCCGATCTCAGGTCTATCTTAGAAAATACTGTAGCTCCTTGGAACTGGTCGAACAAGTCATCAATACGGAGAAGGGGATACTTGTTCTTGATCGTTAGCTTGTTCAGCTTCCGATAGTCAATACAAAGCCGAAGTGACCCGCCCTTCTTCTTCACAAACAAACAGGGGCTCCCCAGGGAGAAACACTAGGTCGGGTGAAACCCCTATCCAACAATTCCTGCAACTGAATCTTCAATTCTTTAAGCTCTTTCGGAGCCATCTTATAAGGAGCCATAGAGATATGGGCTGTGCCCGGATATACATCTATGCCAAACTCAACCTCGTCACGTTTTGGCGGCACCCCCGACAATTCCTCCGGAAAAACATCTAGAAAATCCCTAACCACCCGGATCTTATCCAAACCAGAATCTGACTGCCTCGAGTCAAGAATATAAGCAAGATAGGCAGTAGCCCCATGTCGAATCATCTTTTCTGCTTTGAGAGCCGAAACAACATTGGTCATGTAACCTCTACGCTCCCCCATCATAGTCACCTCACACCCATCTGAGGTTTTTAGAGTCACCCTTTTCTTTTCACAATCCAAACAGACTCGATGAGCGGATAACCAATCCATTCCGAGAATAAGGTCGAACTCTCTGAAAGGTAACTCCATCAAATCAGCGGAGAATATTTTCCCTTGAATCTCCAAAGGGCAATTATTGTACACCTTAGAAACCTTGACATGATCACCTACTGGACTATACACTGAAACCGCGTTCACAGTATTCTCAACCAGAATTTCAAGTCCCCCAGATACCGAACTAGCAACATATGAATGGGTAGAATCAATATCTAATAATGCAAAATACGGAATAGAGTGAATAGAAAATGTACCAGCAATAACATCTGGCTCATCACGGTCCTCATGTCTCCTGGTAGCATAAACCAAACCTGGCTGTCTCACCCCGGATCCAGCTGATCCCCACACTCTGAGCTGGCCTACCTCTACCAGCAGAAACTGTAGTATCAAGTCTACCACAACCTCTACCCTTAGCAGGAGCCTGCACCGATGCCTGTGACGGACTGGTCATATGAGCTGACGGAGGTGCATGCGGACAATCTCTGAAAAGATGATCGAATGACCCACAACGAAAACAAGCCCCTGACTGTCTCCTACACTCCCTAGAATGCCATTTCTTGCAGAAAGAACACTGTGGTACTCCTCGTGTGCTAGAAGAACCTCCAACACTAGAAGTCGGAACAATAGTGGTCACCGGTCTGGCTCTAGAATAACTCTGATAATCACTCTCATCTCATGTCCTCTTCCTGGTCTAGTTACCCTGACTATACTGAACTGTCGCGGTCGACTGCCTCTTACCCCGATCCATACCCTGAGACTCAGCTTGCCTCAACTCTGCCTCACTGTGTTCAGCAGTCCTAGCTCGCAAGGTAATATCCTTGTACTCTTTGTCCAAATGCAAAGACACACCAGTCTTGATCGAAGGTCGCAGACCCTTTAGAAACCAGGCGCACTTCTCTTCCTCTGTAGTAACTAACCCAGGGACGTACTGTACCAGCCTCAGAAACTCAATCTCATACTGATTCACAGTCATGTCATTTTGCTTCAGATTTATAAAGTCCTCTCGACACTTGGCTAGATACTCTGCCCCGACATATCTGTCTCGGAAAGCCTGACGAAAATGATCCCATGTGATCCGACTAGTAGAAATAACAGTCTTTTTAGCCTCCCACCAGTTCAGGGCTTCACCCTTCAATAAAGATACAACAGCTCTTAATTTTCTATCAGTAGGGTAGTCCATCTAATCAAATAACTGTTGTAATTTCTTCAACCAATACTCTGCGTCAGCTGGATCTGCAGTCGTCTTACCATCAAACATCGTCATCCCAACAGACAACAACTCAGCAGATATGGGTCTCCTAGAACCCTGTCGAAGATACTCAAGTAGCTCCAAATGCACTACAGCAACATCAACTCCAGCAGTCTCACTGTTACCGGCTGCACGGGGACCTTCACTCTGAGTCTGCTGATCAGGGTGATCAGTCTGTTGACCACTCGTATGGACCTCATGTTGCTTCTCAGCCTGCTCATGTTGCGGGTCCTCCTAATACGGTGGCGAATGCTCAGGAGGATTAACGTCACTCGCATTCGCAGCGGTACGACCTCATCCACGGCCAGTCGTAGCTCTAGTACTACTACGGGGTGGCATAGTAGTCTATCTACAAAAAAAAGATCCTAAAGTCAAAATTGGTACTTGGAGACTTTAATTAAAATATATATTACTTCTTTAAAATTAGGACATTTATCTGAAAATCTCGTAGTTTCCGAAAACATTATTATGCATGCAAAATTTTGAAAACTTTAAAATCAAATTTTTTTATTGAGCCTCACAAGCTGATGAGTGTAACCTAGGCTCTGATACCACCAAATGTAATCCCCTATTTTGACCTAATGGTTTATAACAAATTGAAATTGAAGATTTGGAAACTTTTCCCTAAAGTAAGATTATTTATGAAAAACCGTGCCGAAATTATTATTCAATATAAATGATAATCTTTAATGTTTCATCTTAAAACAAGCATGCTAAAAATAGTTTATCAAATCCCGAAAATAATAAATGTCCAAATCCACCTTCACAACCAAATCTAAAAATACTTAAATAATTAAATATAAGTCTAGAACAAAACATACTGATAAATAATATCAAATACTATTCGTACGAGGTCCTCTAAGTATCAAAACCTAAGTCTGGAAATCTGAAACAGATACTAAGGGGGAGTCAACTATAAAGCTCAGTGTGTCTCTAAAGTGCATAACATAAGTCAATCAAACAATCAAACAACGTATCAAGAATTTACAGATATTCCGAAGTATTACAAGCAAAGTATGCATATATCATAACATGACATGCACCCAACTACATCACCGTTCGAAAAGTGAGGTTCCCCTGAACCACTCTACACCGCAACACCAAGTCCGAAGCAGAACTCATCCCGAAAGATGGAACTACTAATCCGAAGCGAAGTTCAACCCGAAGGATGAAGTTGCTGAGCTTCCTTCGTACAATATCCCAACCCAATGATATGACATGTAATCCGATTTCAGAGTCTGAATGCAATCTTGTTAAATAACTAAGATGCATGTACATAATAATCCGATTCCGATATGTGTTACATAACATGATCACAGCATCCGAGTCATACATTATTGTCAGATAACAGAGCAGAATAGCATACAATCGAGTCATGCAATATTTATCAGATATCATAGCAGAATAACACATAAAATATTTCTCAATCAACCGAGCAGGATAACAAAGAATATTTTTCATACAGATCACGCAATCAGGCAACACATACATGTAGCACAGACAGAGAACACACCTTAGGCAGCTAAATAGTCAACGTCGATAGTGACATCTCCCACGCTCAGCCCTAGCGGAAGGTCGAACAGAATCAGCTCCTAAAAATAAAAGAACACTATATGAGATTTCCTACTATGCCACATTCGAAGAAACTACACTTAACAGAAATTTTACTAGCAGATCTCGAAGACTGTGCCACTGGAGGTCTGCCTGGTGGAGGAGGAGGTAAAATCTCAGGGTCAGAGTCCACGTCACCTGAACACAAAAAAATATCCAAGTCAAATTCTGATGTAACATTTAACAAAATTTTGAGTTCAACAAATAAATTGATCCAAAAAGGTATTTCAGGTTCGAATTTGAAGGAATGGACAGCGACAACGGAACCATAACGTCGAAAAACATAAAGGTGGACTCAGCCGAAAAAGTCAACGCCGACGTCATCGCTGACCAGGATGACGTCATCGCTGACATCAACCTACATCAACAACAACGTCATATGACGTCAGCCTATATCAGCCCACTGGTCTGGTTCAACTCAGCCACCCGGTCCGGTCCAACACACCCAACCGGTTTAGTTCAGATCCAACAGCCACCCAACACAAAACCCTAACCAGATCCCGACAGCGTACCAACCCCCACAGCACAACCCGTGAACCCAACGGCGGCCATAGCTTTACCGGCCACGACCAACTCGACGGCGATGGTAAACCCGAAGCCCAACCACCAACCACGACTCACCCAATTTCGGACGAACACGATGCGCACGCAGAGGACGACGACGACGCAGACAGAGAACGGCGGCGGTAGAGCGAAAAACGAAGCTTTCAAGCCTCCCGTTCTGACGATAGGAGGCGGCGAACGAAATTCCCTACGGTGGGTTTTGATCGGACGACCACAAGGATCCCACTAGTGGCCGCGGAACAACGAACGACCGACACGAATCCCTTGGCCGGAGTTTCAATGGAAAAGAATGGGGAAGGGTTGATTATTTTAATATATATTTTTTTAGAGAACGAGAGATGGTGAGCGGCGCATATAACAAAATCAGACCAAAGGAGTGTTTACCCTATACAAATGGGTAAATTACAAAAGAAGGGTCCCTATCTTTGCCCGCCTAACAAATTAACCACCAAACTTTTAATTTTATTCAATTAGGTTAAATTCTGAATTTTCTCCAAATTCTAGGGTTTCCAATTGGGGATTTTATGATTTAGGGTTTACAAATTGGGGCTAAATCGGGGTGTTACAAATGCTTTCTTCATTGTTAATCTTGGCTACTCGAAACAAATTCGCCATCATCTTTAGGATTAACATCGAGACACAAAAGGTCGTGGCTGGTTTGGCTCATCTACTCGATATAACCATGGTGCTAAACAGTGTGCAACCGATTATATCGGGCGAGCAATCGGATGGAAACCACATGCCCCAAACAAAAGTGAAAATTTAACATTTTTGAGATCAAATAATTTGTGCCATTGCAGGTGTTGCTGTGGGAGGAGGTTGGCAAAAGTAGCAGTGGCGATTGACAACAACAATAGTAAAGATGAAGGTTAAGGTTGGGGGATAAATTTTGGAAGAAAATTAGAAATTTTTATTTGAAGATGATGACAAAATAGAATTTCAAGAATTTAGGGATTATATTCTAATTATTCATTTTTACTAACATACCACGTCATCTAACTAACAGAGATTGACCGCTCAGTAACTAACATAGAACGAAACGATAACGTAAGTGACTTAAATAATTTTTTTTCAAAATTGGCAACTAAAACGGAACAGACCTTAAACAAGAGGATCATAGGTGAAGATTCTCCAATTTTTTTGAACAATTTAATATTGTTTAAGTAAATTTCGAGTTCGAAACATTATAAATACAAAATTTTTTCACAAAAATTTTAGACGATCAAAATTAGATGTACAATATAAATCGATTTAAATTAATCGATACAAAGCATTACAACATACATTGCAAAAATTGACAAAAGATTTTTGTTGTACAAATAGGTAACTTCATTACATTCTCAGCTCCCGCGCCACCCAAACCACATCCAATCATCAAAACCCGCCTACAAATACAAACTGACCTTATCTCTCTAAACAGGTGGCGCGCCACGGCACGGCTTTCATCCGCCGGAAACCACCACCGGAATTCCCAAAACGCCCTTTCACCTCCGGTTCGATGAAATGAAACACTGGTAAAACTTTAGATATAATGCCAAACTCGATTCTTAATGCTCAGACCTGGGCCAAATCCCCAATGACATTATTAGCTCCACCATTTCACGCTCTTCCTTCTCTTCTAATCATTGCACCCAGAAGAAAGCTTACGTTTCATAATTACAATTTCAAGAAAAAGGAGTGGATTCATCATAATCGGAGACTAAACCGGACTCGCGGTGGTATATATCGGGTGATGCCTTGTTCATCAGTTAAGACTACTGATATTACTTCTGGTGGTGGCGGGGTTGAAGAGAATGGGCGTCTCCGCAATTTTAAACTGAACCATTCAACTTTCTTAGCCTCTCTGATGCCGAAGAAGGAGATTGGAGCTGATCGCTTCATTGAAGCGCATCCTCATTACGACGGTCGCGGCACCCTCATCGCAATCTTTGGTACTTTTTTTTGTTGATATTGTTATTTAAAAAAAATTCTCCGGGGATGAATAGAAATGAAAGCAAGATTATGATTTTTGTTCTGTTTTTTGTTTCAGATACCGGTGTTGATCCGGCTGCTGCTGGTTTGCAACTAACTTCAGATGGGAAGCCGAAGATCTTAGATGTTATTGACTGGTACTTCCTAACCTGCTGCTCTATGATAGCTAAGTTGGTTCTTTTCACTTTTTAATTATTTTTCCGAGTTACTTGATAAAGTATTTATTTATTTATTTTTTATTTTTTAGTACTGGAAGTGGAGATGTTGATACCTCAAAAGTGGTGAAGGCTGATGAGGACGGCCGGATTTGCGGAGCTTCTGGTTGTATTATTGTGAAATAGTTCGTTTGGTGATCATAGACTTTTGATTTCCTAAGTTCCTTGTTTAAAATGATTGAAACATTGTGTGTGTGTGTGTGTGTGTGGGGGGGGGGGGGTCTTGTTCCTCATGGCTTCTTTAATTCTGCATCGAAGTTGTAGATAAAACTTTACCTGCATTAGATGATAAGTAATTGGTTATTTCTGTGTTTTGTTTTCTCGCTGATTAATTGACTCCATTTCATGTAGTTCTTGGTGATTTCCATTCTTTCTATAACTTTCACGTTGTTAAGAAAATATGTGAATCTTCAAATGTATGGAACGTTAGTGTTTAACTTCTTGATAATGTTCCATGTTGACTTTTTCCTATATATTCCATATAGAATCTTCAGCATCATTTTTAGTTCTGAGTTGACTTGTAGTTTTCTGATCCCATCTTCTGTATTTTGTTAAAAAATAAATTGTAGGCGCTTCATTGGTTGTCAATTCTTCATGGAAAAACCCTTCTGGTGAGTGGCATGTGGGATATAAATTGGTTTATGAGCTTTTTACAAACACTTTAACTTCACGTCTAAAGGTACGACATATTTTCTGTTTAGTTCATCAGAATTTTAAAACTTTTTATATTCCCCATATTAAAAGAACTGATGGCCTACTATTTTCTGGTCATTCTCTTCATTATTAACAATGCAGAAAGAAAGAAAGAAAATTTGGGATGAAAAAAACCAGGAGGCAATTGCAAAGGCTGTAATGCATCTTGATGAGTTCGATCAGGTTGTTGAAAATTCTACTTGGCAACCTTTTATTTTATGATCACAAGCATAGATTTTCATATTTCAAATCCATTTTTCTTTAGCCTTTTTAATACATGTTGTATATTTGCTTTCAAATTGTTAATATATATATTTTTGTATTTATTTGTGTATCCATTGTGTGAAAGTGAGACTAATTCTTCAATTTTGTTTATGCTTCTCTTGTGGTCTCACTGCATTGTGTTGTAGGTGCCTTGGTAATATATTACTAATTTGGCAAGATTTTTTTATTTCAAATTTATATATGGTATGAAGTGAATTGATGTTGGGCACTTTGAGATGCATGTACTCTTCCTTTAGCTAACAACAAAAGATTACATGCTTTCTTTGTGTGCTCTTATCATTCGTTTTGGTGACACGTGGCATGCATTTTATCCTTATTTTAATGTAATTAGTGCATTACTTATGTATATGCTTCAAATATGAAGTTGTTTCCATGATAAAAGGAATATTCTATAGGAATAAACAGAAAAGTCCCATGCTTCTTATAGTTTCTGTGTTACTGAATACTGATAGCATTTTACCAGTTGTTAGTCTGATAGAATTATACCTGTGCAGCATTCATTTATTACTATTATTGTGTATAACATGTTATTTGTTCATATTTAGAAACATAAGAAGGTAGAGGATCCAAAATTGAAAAGGGTTCGTGGTGATCTCCAAAATAGAATAGACATCTTAAAAAATCAGGCTGATGTAAGTAAGTTTCAAGGATTTTATTAAATTACCTTGTTTCTTGTACCTAAATTTATATTGCTCTGAGCTTTCTACTTGTTCATGTGTCAGAGCTATGATGACAAAGGACCTGTTATAGATGCTGTTGTATGGCATGATGGAGAAGTATGGAGGGTTGCTCTTGATACACAAAGTCTCGAGGATGATCCTGAATCAGGGAAGCTGGCTGGTTTTGTGCCCCTAACTAATTACAGGTCTGCATCTTTGTCATTTATATAATCACCCCGTTGACTAATCTTTCTTGGACATATATACAAAGGCAGCAGTATGGTTTTTTAATGATGGAATATGTTAATATTAACATTAATGCAGTTCCATATTAAACTTGGTTTTGGATGTTTGCCATGTGGCATTCTGTTTGAATATTGTTTCATATTGTAAAGCACTTCTCGTAAAAATATTGGGAGTGTTCCTCGTTGATTTCCCGATCTGGAGTTTCTGAAACAAATGTAATGTAATTGTTAGCTAACCCTGCTGATGCCATTGTTGCAGGATTGAACAGAAATATGGCGTGTTTAGTAAATTAGATGCTTGTACATTTGTTGTTAATGTGTATGATGAGGGAAATATCTTAAGTATTGTTACAGATAGCTCTCCTCATGGTACTCATGTTGCTGGTATTGCTGCTGCTTTCCACCCACAGGTACTGCCATTTAAGCTTAATAAATCGGTTTGTGGAATTTTCCCCTTTTGGAGTTGGAGTAAATATTTTCTTCTGACCTGCATGATGCTTAACAGGAGCCCTTGTTAAATGGTGTTGCTCCTGGAGCACAGTTAATTTCATGTAAAATTGGAGACTCACGTTTGGGTTCAATGGAGACAGGAACTGGCTTGACGCGAGCACTAATAGCTGCTGTGGAGGTGGGTCAATGTGCATTTTTCCTGCGATGATTATTCGCTTCTGTGTTGTTGTCACCCTTAGGCATTTATCATCTTGTGCGCTTGCCTAATATCACCTTCTGGCATATATCCATACCATGTTGATTATAAACACATAACACATCTTCATATATCTTTTTGATGCATTAACAAATTTTGTGTTGATGGGTAAACTACGGTAGCATGTTGTCTCAGGTATTGCAAATGATTACATGCTGTCATTTTGTGTGTCAGTGTCAGGGGGTGTGAACTTTTAGGAAGTTATATTAGAAATTTACGTGGTGCGAATCACAAATTAGGGGTGCAAAATTAGACAATCAATAGAAAATACAAAGAAAATACCTAAACTATATCAGAATTTTGAAATTTTCAGGGGCTGTGACCGCACCCCATTAGTCCATCCCTGAGTGTGTCATATCTCTGGGGACTGCATTTTGATCGTAACCTTATGGATTTTCTACCTCCTTTTCCGTTGGCAGCATAAATGTGATCTGATCAACATGAGCTATGGAGAACCTACACTATTACCTGACTATGGACGCTTTGTTGATCTTGTTAACGAAGTAACAATCTTGAACCTTTCCCTATAGGCTTAAATCTATGATGTAGTTTGCCTCCTTAATTTCCATGTCTCTCTAATATGCTAGGAGTGTCATTGTTGGGTTTAATTTAGGTGGTAAATGAGCACCGTTTAATATTTGTGAGTAGCGCTGGTAATAGTGGGCCAGCATTGAGCACTGTTGGTGCTCCAGGTGGTACTTCCTCTAGTATCATAGGAGTTGGTGCATATGTTTCTCCGGCTATGGCTGCTGGTGCTCATTCCGTAGTCGAACCTCCAGCTGAAGGACTTGAGTACACTTGGTAAGTTAAATTCGATTTTTCTTTGTTTGACCTTGAAAGATGATGTACCAACTACCAGTCTTCCACCTGTAGACCATTCTCCTTGTTTGCATCAAACTCATTGAAAAATTGGTCGCAATGGATGCAGGTCCAGCCGAGGACCTACAGCTGATGGAGATCTTGGAGTCTGTATAAGTGCTCCTGGAGGGGCTGTTGCCCCTGTTCCTACTTGGACTCTCCAAGGGCGCATGCTCATGAATGGAACATCAATGGCATCTCCATCTGCTTGTGGGGGAATCGCATTGCTTATTAGTGCCATGAAGGTCTTCCTACGAATTTTTTGAGTTTTCAAGTTTTTGATTGTTCCTTTCCTCTCATTCTGCCTTCATTGCGGTGCTATTCTGTCTGCATCTATAGACTGATTATTTAATGTTTCCTTCAGGCGGAGGGAATTACTGTAAGCCCATATAGTGTAAGGAAAGCTCTTGAGAATACATCTATTCCTATAGGTGGTTTGCCTGAAGATAAACTAACCACTGGACAAGGGCTTATGCAAGTTGACAAGTAAGAAAAATTTCCCCTATCCTTGGCTTCTTTTTATATATATTTCATATTTGAACCTCATCTTGACTCTTATGTTTGGCAGAGCATATGAATATATACAAAAGTCCCGAGATTTTCCATGTGTTTGGTATCAAATTAAGATCAGTCAATCTGGAAAATCAAGTAAGTTAAGGTTGACATGCAAAAGAAAAATAGTATCCAGTGTGTTTGGTATCAAATAAAGGTCAATCGATCTGGGAAATCAAGTAAGATTAGATTGAATGGTGACAAATACTGTCCAGTAATGAAAAGGCTCAACCCATTTATAGTTTTTTTTTTAAATAGATAGCTACTGGGTTCTAGAGGTGTGACTTGGGTTGGGAAAATCTAAGAGCCAACCTAATCTGAGTGGTATCGATTGGGTTGGTTGGACAAAATTTTCAGCATAGGCAGATTGGGTAGTTGTTAGTAGATCAGCCATGGGTTGGTTCAGTCATGAATTGTATCACGGGTTATCGATACAGTGGTCCCGTCCTACATTTTAAAAATCTATATGCTTTTCATTGATTACTAAAGTATGCGATGAAACTTAACTGTAACTCATAATGTATGTCACTTGCAGCACCTACATCACGAGGTATCTACCTAAGAGAGGCTACTGCTTGCCAACATTCTACTGAGGTGTGCTTATTGATATTGATAAATTTCAGTTTATGGCTATTATATTCTTTTTGTTCTTTGCTTTTTATTTATTACTTAATTATGAGACTGCTTGCATGAAATTCTCTCAAGTGTTCATTTTCAAAAAGTAGTGATGGTGGTAGTAGTTATAATGATAATGATAATGATAATGATAATAATATTAATTATTATTATTATTATTATTATTATTATTGTATTTTCTCATCTCACTGTTCATTACAGATTCAAAATTAAAAATTAAATAGTTCAGAAGGCCCCCCTCAACTTCATATTTTCAACTTATCCCCAAGTTTTACTACTGCTGAAGTTTTTGTTACACAGTGGGCAGTACAAGTTGAACCGAAGTTTCATGAAGATGCAAGTAAATTAGACGAACTGGTTCCCTTTGAGGAGTGTATTGAGCTACATTCTAGCAATAATGCAGTCTTGAGAGTTCCTGAATATCTTCTCCTTACTCATAATGGGCGCACCTTCAAGTTAGTTAACACTGCACCATTCATAAGAAAGTGCCTAGTTTAATTATTATATGCATTTTGGTTATAAATTTCTTTTTCTATTTTCTTTTCTTTTTATTTTAACTTCTATTTAGTAAAAGTTATTATTGTCAACCTCTTTTCACTTGAAAAGTAGTTGAATCAAAATTTTCTATATTTTCCAAATTAAGTTCTTAATCCTGGACAATCACGTGTTTAATAATAGGGAATTATTTTCTCTTCTTTTCAGCATAGTTGTTGATCCTACAAATCTTAGTGATGGTCTTCATTATTATGAAGTCTATGGAATTGATTGCAAAGCTCCATGGCGTGGCCCTCTTTTCAGAATCCCAATTACTATAACAAAGCCAAAGGCTGTAATAAATCGGCCACCTCTAATTTCATTCTCAAGGATGTCATTTCTTCCAGGTCTGTTTGGCACAGAATTCAATCCCATTTATTTTTTCTGCACCCTTCATGCATTCAAGAATCTTTCCGTTTTATGATTTTTCCATGAGTTGATTCCCTTTTTCCTTTTATGATTGTCTTGTTTATATAGGCCACATAGAACGGAGGTTTATAGAGGTGCCACTTGGTGCTGGTTGGGTTGAGGCAACGATGCGGACATCTGGGTTTGATACTTCGAGACGGTTTTTCATTGACACCATCCAGGTAAAGCATGCAGTGAGAACCTATACTAGAATTGGCCTAAGCCTTGCTTGACATGTGTGTAACATGCAGATTTGTCCACTGAGAAGGCCTATCAAGTGGGAGAGTGTCATAACATTTTCTTCTCCCACAGCCAAAAGCTTTGCCTTTCCTGTTGTAGGTGGTCAAACAATGGAACTAGCAATAGCTCAGTTCTGGTCAAGCGGTGTGGGAAGTAATGAGACTACCATTGTAGATTTTGAGGTTTATTTCTGTAATATCAGGAAACTTTGCTCATCTTTGATAAGTTGTGTGTTTAGCTTTGACATCTGATAACCTTACCAAGTAAGTATTTGTTGGGGATAAATACACATTTGCCTCGTAAGCTATATATTTTTTCTTAACCAAGGACCTAGCGAATAAAAAATTCTCAATTAAGTTCTTGAACTTTACTTCTGGTATATGCTTTTGACTAACACCATTAATTCACAAAAATGCCAATGCAATTTGGAAATACAAAGTTTAAAATTTAGAATTTTTAGTTTTGAAATTTAAAAAAGGAAAATAAGAAGAAAAAAAAGAGTATCAGGGAGAGAGAAAATGGGGAAAGAGAAAAGGGGAAGAGAGGCAGGTGGAGGAGCTGATTGGGCCTGTCAGGGGCAATCGGGGCTGATCTGCCCTGGACCATGCAGATTGGCTTTTAATGGTTGACGTGGCACTAGACCCAGAAATGACAAGGTGTTTACATATTAGGTGAATAAGCTTTATTTTACAGCTGGCCTTTTTGATTAGTCAAATGTGCCACATCATAAGTCATGACTAAATTGGCTTATGAGGTAATTTGACATATGAAGGAGAAATTTTTTATTGAGAATTTTTATTCTCTAGGTAGCAAATTGAGAAAAGCAGATAGCATAGGCTGCAGATGTGTATTCAACCCTACTTGTTGTATATTTCCTGTTGCATGTTCTGTGAATTGTGGCATCTCAATGAAACAGATGGGGAATACTGTTTTAAAGTGTTAATAGAACTCTTCCATTTAATAACTTTACATGTGGCTTTTTATAATTTTTTTAGATTGCCTTTCATGGAATTGGAGTAAACAGAACGGAAGTAGTCCTTGATGGAAGTGAAGCACCCATCAGGATTGAGGCTGAAGCACTATTGGCATCAGAAAAACTTGCCCCTGCTGCTGTTTTAAACAAGGTATAGCAGCTATTATAGTCTAATGTTGGTCATGTATGATTTCTCTTTTTCTAGTTTACTTTGTGACTTTTTCCTTTTTGTGTGCTTGCTCATTTTTAGTAAAGCAACTTTCTTCTAATTCTGTTTCTTTATGTTCAATATGCAGATAAGAGTTCCATACCGACCTATTGAGGCAAAACTTTGTACTCTTCCTACCAATCGTGACAAATTACCATCAGGGAAACAAATACTAGCATTAACATTAACGTGCGTTTGTTTACAGTTGCTTAAATAAAAGAAACAAAATCTTATATATCCAAATTCAAATCATTTGTTTTCATGCATGTGCGTGTTTTGGTTTTTCTTCCCCTCAACAGCTACAAGTTTAAATTGGAAGATGGGGCAGAAGTGAAACCTCGTATTCCGTTGCTCAACAATCGCATATATGACACTAAATTTGAGTCCCAATATTACATGATTTCTGACACAAACAAGGTACATTTTTATTTCTACTTTCAGTCAATTAGGAAGTAAAAATGTCTGTGGTTCTGGTGAATTGGCTTTGAACTAACACAAAGTAGAACCCACATTTTACATGTGCAGTGCTTTAGGCATTGATCAAAATTTATATTTTACCATAAATGAATTTTTAGTGAGCATATACTTTATTTTGTGCCACAATTCTACTGACCTGCCAAATTCCCTTTGCCCTTATCAATTATAGCGGGTCTATGCAATGGGCGACTGTTATCCAAAATCTTCAAAACTTACAAAGGGTGAATACACTCTGCAACTGTATTTAAGGTACATTCAAATAAGCTCTTTACTAAACATTCCATGCAATCTGTGAGAAATTTTGGATGCATGGGATTCTTCCCTCCCTGTTCCCAAACAACAAGTCATCCACAGGTCCTGTGTTGCTGTTTAATCTAATTAAAGAAATTCCTGAATAGCATGACTTGTCTTGTAACTTGGGAGTTGTCCTTTCTTAAGCTCCATGTTTCTCTTGTTTATTGAGGTTAAGGAAATATGTTTTGCAGTCGGATAGCTGCAAAACAGGAAAGTTCATTTATCAATAATTTTACTGTGCTTGACTCCTAGTTTGCTTTCACTCACTCTCACTTATCTTGATTCAGGCATGACAATGTACAGTACTTGGAAAAGATGAAGCAATTAGTTCTATTTCTGGAAAGGAATTTGGAGGAAAAGGTATACTGTGCATTTGTTCTGTATATTTATGTTAGAAATGGCTCTTATATTTAGTGCGCTATGTAATGCTGCTTTTAAATTATGAGGTATGTAATGAAAAATGTTTAGCTATTGCCTTTAAGGCTTTGGCATCTTGATGTTAGAAAAGGGCATGCTAATAGATGTATCCTCATATAGTTTCAAGTTAGTGACACTACCTTTAGTTATTGTCATATCTTCCTTGGTTGTTTGGAAAAGGTTGATGAGGTATGCTCACTACAGCTTCTGCGGTTATTTTGAAACCAGGATGTTGTTCGATTGAACTTTTTCTCTGAACCAGATGGCCCTGTGATGGGAAATGGCACCTTTAAATCATCTGTTTTGGTTCCAGGGTATGCATAATTTCAAAGATATATGGTTCATGTAGACCGATAGCAACTCTATGTACATTCTTAGTTGTAGTCTGTAATTAACTTGAAGCATTATTTTCCAGGAAAAAAGAAGCATTTTATTTAAGTCCGCCAAACCAAGATAAGCTTCCAAAGGTATAACATTTATTGATGTCTCTTTTATTTTATTAATAGAAGGTGTACAGTAATACTTGTATTGTTCTGGCAGAACTCCTCACAAGGATCTATATTGTTGGGAGCAATATCACATGGGAAGCTATCATATGCTGGCCAGGAAGAGCAAAAAAGTCCACGAAAGAATCCTGTATCTTATCAGATCTCTTATGTGATACCACCCAACAAGGTTGAGATATATTTTCCTTTACACATGTATCTACATATTTATGTAGCATCTTGTTCTGTTTGTGGAATGGCCTAAATAATGCTTCTATGGTTAAAATAATGCACTGTTTAGTTTTACTTTTTTTTCCTGCCATCGCTGATAGCATTTTATTGACAGACTGATGAGGACAAAAGCAAAGGTTCTATGTCAGCTTGCACTAAAACTATACCTGAACGTTTAGAAGAAGAGGTACTTGACATCTGTATATGTTAAATTTAGAATCTGTGGATTAAATTGTTGTAAAGTTTTATTTCATCATCTTTTTCATGTTATCAGATTACAACAAGTTATTATTATTCCTTTATACTATAATCAATTTCTTGTCAGAAACCCATTATTCATGATTTCTTTTGGTGTTTATTGTTTTGCATAGTTTATTTTATTTATTCTTTTTTCAAGATTTTTACTATGTATTGCATCAATTAGAATAACTGAAACAAATTTCCTCTGGATAATTAACTTTTCCGCTATTTAAAGTTATGTATGTGTAGATAAGAGGTATTTGTGGCAGAGAATAATTAATTCTGTGTTTTTCTTATACCTTGATTACAGAAACTAAGTCTCTTAAATAGACTTGATACATAGAGTTTTAGTACAATAAGAACTAATCTAGTTAGTTCTTTATCTACTCTTAGGATAATACTTACTCCTACGATAAGACTTATAGTTGGTCTAAGCTACTAACTCTTTACATGTAAACAAACTACTAACTCTCTTACACGCCTACAATCTACAGTATGTTGTGTGTTACTTGAGTCTGCTACCATCTACTTCTATGGTCATAGAAATGTAGTATTCTGTGCAACCGCCCATTGAGGTTCCAAGCATCAGGTTTTCAAATGTGAAAAGCTGGGTAGAAAAAAGAGGATGGTTAAAAGATCATTTTTTTGAATAACTTTGCCAACTTGTAAAAAATATCCTTGGACTATTTCTACATTCTGTCTGGATTCAATATTACATTGGTAATAAATTGCAATGGGTGTATTGCTGAATAATAATTAAACCTGCAGGTTTTATTGTCGTGTCCTTTCTCGTATCATATCTTTGCTTAGGATAATGGCCTTAAACTTTTCCCATCAAAACATCTATTTTCTCTGGTGTCAACATCTAGACTAATGCTTGTTCAACTCTTCAATTAGGTTCGAGATGCAAAACTAAAGGTTTTCGGAAGTCTTAAGCAAGATACTGATGAAGGTCGCTCTGAATGGGAAAAGTTAGCTCAATTACTCAAGGTTAGAACTCTATCTCAACCTTTCTTTAGTTTAGGAATATTCTTTCCAAAGCCTTGAAGAACGATGCAGCTCTTTTTGAGGAATCATCCTCTCTCTCCCTAGGCATTGCCCAACGAGTAAGTTTTCTCACACTTTTTACCTAGCAATGACTTGGTTAGTGACTACCACAATCCAAGTCTAGCATATGTTCTGTTTTTTTTTTCATTTCATTTCAGAAAAGAGGTATATTTGTAGCAATTCATAGGTTCATCAGATATGTTAAGATTTTTATACAAGTCACTATTGAAACAATGATTTCCAGCACCAAAGTTTGTTAGATTCCCAAGTACAAGCTGAATTTTGTTGTATAACTGTCCAACTTGGTGGAGAAAGTTTTGTGCCCTCCGTTGTTACACATGCCAATTCTTCAATGCGAAAAGCTTGCTATTGTAACTTGTTGTGTTCATTTGTGTTTAACTTGGCATATAAATCATGAAACTAGAATCTGCTTTATATGACATCTAGATCTAGATTCTTAATGGAAGAATAGATAGTGTTTCTTTTAGTAATTTGAAACGGCTCTTTAGGCTGTAATTTGTGCTTTGTATCAGTTCTGACATTTATTATGAGTTATTTGGCAGTCTGAATACCCTAAATACACTCCATTGCTTGTCAAGATCTTGGAAAGTTTGCTTTCTCGTGGTAATATTGGGGACAAAAGACAGCATTATGATGTGGTGAGTTTTAGGAAAAGCGGAGTTTGGTATGAAAACACTGATGTCTCTCTTATGTCTGCTTGGTAAAGCATCTTGTTGAGGTTTGCCCCTCTTTGTTTTGTTTTATGCTTACTCGTCTCAATTGCATCATTCTTGCCAATCAACTAGCTTTAGTTACATAATATGGTGAAACTCAAGTCACTTCAAAGTGGATTTTTAATTTTCATGATAGACTCTTAAGAATGATATATATACTTTAATAGGTTTTTGTTTGCTGTTAAAGTGTAATATGGAGTGGAAAGTATTCCCCTTATATTGTTGTTAGCCTCCATATTCCTTTTTTTTCTTTGCAAGTTTCTTCTTAGCTGAACAAAGGCCTAAAATTTTGAACCCTCTCTTGGTTCTAGTAGGGGTTTGGTTGTTCTCAAAGCCTTAGGCCTTTGCATGGACTTCTCGTGACTGTAAGCTGTAGCTTTTGAAGGAGGTTGAAGTTTATGTGCTTGGCGTGACATACTGTCTAGAATAATCAACTCTAGCTAAAAATTTACAATATCTGAAACTGAAAGGGTAAAATCTGAACTAAAATTATTTATCTTAACTAATATAACTCAACTTTTCAGGTTATAGATGCAGCAAATGAGGTGATTGATAGTATAGACAGAGATGAACTAGCGAAATTCTTTTCACTCAGAAGTGATCCAGAGGATGAGGAGGCTGAGGTAATATTTAGATGATCTGTTTGCCTTTGCCTTCCCCTTGCCCTTAACCATGCTGTCTAAATCCACTTAAAAAATCAGCAAAGTATGTTATCGGAATTAAAGTTGCTAAACGTACTACCTTCGTTTTCAGAATTCTGATGCTCTCCAGTGTGTTGTCAAGCTATCTCATCTCTTTATGATTTATGCCTTCTTTGTTGCCCTCTATAGCGCATCACTGGATGATTAGTATTTTCAGTTTACGTGCAAAGGTTGTGACCTTTCCTTTTATGTTTTCTTTTTATTTATTCAGAAAAATAAGAAGAAGATGGAGACTTCTCGTGATCATCTAGCAGAGGCACTGTACCAAAAAGGACTGGCATTGGCGGAGATTGAATCTCTAAAGGTAGTGACTGGTATTACATGGTTATGTTCTAATAACTTAGAAACTGATATTGGTTGCTACCAATGATGCATTTTTTTAACGAAGGGAAAATAAATTAACATATGTATATTAATGGACCAAAAGTGAATTTTACAAGTCTATTGTAGCGGAGAGACATAGAATAACAGAATGAAATAAAATCCATGACCACTCTCGAAACTCCAGACTATTGATATAACTTGGGACTTGAATATCTCTATGCTATCTCCCTCCTACATACTATATCTATATTAACCAACATAAACAAGTCCAGGATATGCCTCAGTTTCTTCTCATCTTGTGAACTACTGAAGACATGAAAGTAAAAACAGCAGTTTGTCATTTCCACTTTATTGTTTTAGGGGGCAGACTGATATATGTAATCAAAGATTTACTAATGTCATAAATGCTGCGCAAATTCTTCTGTGCTATAATAGGAATTTTGTATTTAATCCTTTTATAGCATTCTCCATTTTGAGGTTGATTATATTCTTTTACTGAAAAATGGGATGATAGCAGCACATTTATGATAGTTATACCAACAAAATCAGTGATGATAGTTTATCATCTTCATTAAATTAAATTTTATTGCCATCACATTATAGGGTGAGAAAGCTTCAGACTTGTCTACTACTGAAGCGACAGAAGACTTGGACCAAACCGGTGGCCAGTCACATGTGAGCTCTGATATTCAGTCAGATTCATTTGATGAGAACTTTAAAGAACTGACGAAATGGGTAGATCTGAAATCCTCTAAATATGGAACCCTCTCTGTACTGCGTGAGAGACGGTGTGGAAGGCTTGGAACTGCTCTAAAGGTATTTTCTCATCCAAGTAGTTCTTAAAGAGAAAAGATGGCAGGTCGTTGATGTTTTCTATGCGAGTGCTAATTCTAATTCGAGTTGGGATTACATTATTGCATTAGTAGACTGAAAATGTGGTAATTTTTGCTGTATCGGGTGGACGAAATCCTTCAAATGCAAGCCTAAACATGTGCCTCCGGGGTACATGTTGGCAGGAGCTTTTCTTGAGTTCAATTCAATTATGTGCTGTTGCAGGTGGTAAATGACATGATTCAGGACAATGGAGAGCCTCCAAAGAAGAAACTCTACGAGTTGAAGCTGTCTTTGCTTGATGAAATTGGATGGAGCCATATATCAACTTATGAAAGACAATGGATGCACGTGCGCTTCCCCCCGAGCTTGCCCCTTTTTTAATGTTTGCTCAAACCAGGTTAGGTCCCAGTTTCAGTTTGATATAGAAGATTGAACATTGCAACGATCATAACAACATAGTTTGTCATAATAAGAAATCTCTGCTTCTCAAAATCTTGTTTGTGGGCCTCTATTGCTTGTGCACATTTCGATTAGCATGGGGGAACTGTTTTCCTTGTAGGCAGTGAAGAAATTAAGCAGAAAAAGTGGAGCAACTCGGTTTGCATATCTTAATAGATTTGTTAGGAAGTTGGTGTTGAGGATTTGGCAGTAGGGACATCTCTTTCTGGTGGTGTTCTCTCTGGATATTGACATGGAGATCATGATTTTATGATGCTGTTTGGATATTATTTATGTTGCTCCTCGAATTCCCTTTTATTTATTTTTTCAAATAAAAGAAATTAAACGTTTTTGTCATCATATGAGTATAATTAAGGGTAAACTACAACGGATGTCACTTAATTATAGTTAAAGTTATATTTGGGTCACTCAATTATTAAAAATTATATTTGGGTCACCCAATTATTAAAGGTTATACTTGAATGACTCAATTATGGGTAAGATTACATTTGGGTTACCCTTTATATTAATATATATATATATATATATATATATATCAATTTGTGTATTAGATTAATTAATGATTTTAAATGAAATACTCTAGTTTAATGAGGGTATACAAGTGATTTGGAAGAAAAAATGACTAAGTTGATGTATTTTTTAAAATATGAAGGGTGGCCCAAATGATGTAACCTTCCCTATAATTGAGTGACCAATATAACTTTTAATAATTGAACGACTCAAATGTATCCTTACCCATATTGAGTGACCTCCTTTGTAGTTGCCCTATAACTAACAAATACCATAAAAGTTATTATCATGGCATTCATTCCATCCCCTACAACTAGAGGGCAACAAGATCCCGTTCTAGTCTTTTTGTTGTTTCAATGCAATAATCACCCTGTTTTTTACCCTTTCGGTTTTTAAGGTTTCGTCTTGACTAAATCAGATCGACTTGCGTCGTACACTTAACTTTGATAGGTGAATCTTTCAACGAGAATTTTTTGTATATACAAATATCTCGAACTCGAAACATGCTTAAGCAATACCAAATTGCTTACCACTTGGACCAACCTCAGTTGATAGTGTCATAATCTTTTTAAACATAAAGACCCCCACACTGATAAAAATAATTGCAATCGCCAGACTAGCAACAATCTAAGACACTATCCATTAACAGTATGTCATTACTGTCGACGCTATTTTCTTTTGGGCCTAATATTAATCGGATCTTTAAAAGCCCGTCAAACACTTGGAGTAACCATTGGTTATTTTGAGTTGAGTACGATCGAAAACTTATAAAACTGGTCTGCATCAACACCGAGATCGTTGTCAGGTTCTGGAGTCGGTTACGAGTGAAAAAAATTATAACACCCCATTATTCTAAAATTGGTACCTAAAAATTTTGGTTGTCTAAAATAAAACTCAAAGAACGGGTTAACTACACTAATAAAAATGCTATGCCACTAAACGTATGAAAAATCACATGACATGCTCTGAAAAAATGCAATTGCATGAAAGACAATTACTTAGCAAAACAATCAAAAAATCAATTTTAATTGGTTTAGTAATTAAAATAAATTCAAATTTAATCTAATAAATTAATATCAATTTATTAATAATTTCAAAATGTGGACTTAATTAAAAAACCTAAACTTAAATGCTTAATTTAAAATTAACTAATCTGAATTGGGACTAAATAGAATTGAAATCAAATCTAAATGCATGAATTAGGGACTCAATTGAAATGCTTTAAGAGGTGGTTGAACTAAATGCGTAATTAACCCATAACCTAAAAAACAAGTTAAATATGCTAATGGACCAGGCTATGGCGCAGATCTCCCACAACTTCAATACTACACCGTTTGGAGTTGCTTACGTAAGGTTTTTATGCTTTTTTATTTCATTTTGAAAGATAATCCATAAAGGTCTCCTTTTGTCTCTCCAACCAATTCTGCTTGTAAACAAATTCAATGCTTGCCTTCTATTATTGCTTGTAAACAATTTTTTTTTCATAAAATGGGCCCTACTTTATCATTAGTTAATGCCAACATTCAATGCTTCTACTGGTTGTAAATAATCAAATTTTTATTTATATTATATTGAAAACAAACCAAATGAAAAATAAGCATTTATTTTAAACAAATTGATTGTATACCAACCGAAAATAATTGCCTAAAATAATTGTTTGATTTCTCATGTTTTAACTTATAAAACTTCTGCACGAACCAGCTTGTCTCAGTGGTTAAAGGAACAATTGTTGTTCCTAGAGATTTCGGATTCGAGCACCAGCAGCTGTAGCAGGGTGATTGAGCGTTCATTGTCTCAGTGGTCGCGCCACCTCTCTTGATCCATCTCCTTTTGTGCTGCCGGAAGTTGCTTCACCCTCACCTTACGCGTGGGTTGATCGATGGAAGCCGCCCTCCAATCTTTCTGTAGAGTTAGGATCGAGGTTCATCTATAAGGGGTTATCCTTTCCCTTTCGGTGGGAAGGGTATGGAGTGTCTCGTCTCTGGTATACTCTTTCAGGTATAGAGCTATTGCTTTTTGACGTCGGCATCGTCCCAACTGTTGAACCTAACAGTAAGGACGGAAGAAAGTTTTGGGACGACGACTGGGAGGAGAATGGTAAGACCTCAAGGGTAATGTGGTCTTTGACCACTGGTCTCTGCATATCTAGGTGGTCTACACCCGATGTTTTAGTTTCTCAAGGTGGGTCTGTGTTGTCAGATTTTAAGGTTGTTTTTGCTTCTCCCAAGATGCTTGCCCCCAGGTTTTCCGGAAATTTGCCTCCACATTTGCATGTTAGCGCTGAGCTTATGTTGCTCTATCTGAAATTTGCTCCGAATGACTTTTTCATGGCGGGTAATCCCACAAGGGGTTATCTGCTCGAAGCATGATCGCTTTGGCTAACATCTCTTTCGAGTGGAAGGGACGAAAGATGGAGTCACCCGCAATCCCTTCCCATAGGATCAGAATGTATTGTCGTTTCTTTACTAATCCTAGGTCCTTTACAATTTGGTCTCCGACTACTTTCGTCCTCAGTTTCAGACAGAAGATTGTGTCTGCCGCTGGCCTTTGTTTCCTCGACTCTTCTACCTCCAGGTCTGGGTTGTCGATAGTCACGTACAAGTTGACAAGACCCAAGTCTAACGACAAGAGAACCTACCTCCGAAAGGAGCTCTCACTTGAACGTTGCTTTCGAGTTTCGACTCAAGACCCTTGGACGGCGAGGACGACTTCTCTATGTGCTTGTGTTTGCCTCAACTTAAGGTTCACCCATTGGCTTAGGTTCAACCATGTTGGTGCTTGTTGCTTGTTGCTTGCCCTGTGTCTTTGGCACCGTTAGCGTTTATTTTCTGCTTGTGTTTCAAGGCTTTGTTAGTCTGTTGTTTGTGCCTGTTGTTTCGCACAAGGAGTTCCCTTGTCGGCTTTTTGTTTTTACGTTTCACTCCCCATCGTGCATGGTTCTGCTTTTCTTCTGGTTGATGCACGAATGGCCCTGTTTGTATCTATCGTTTCGTTTCTAATGAATTTCTTTTGTTTGGATCAAAAAAAGAGAAAGAATTAATTTAAATTACCTTAAAATAATAAATAAACGATAATATAATTTAAAATTAGTCTTAAAAATCTTAAATTTCAAGACATTCAATTTTTATTTAATCTCTATTAATTGAATAATTAAAAATATATAAAGAGTATTTGCCTTAAAAATAGTACATCACACTAAATTTATTAAAGAAAAGAAAAAATTTTCTTTTCAAACTTGAGCTGTCGTTGCCTCTGATACACTTGTTGCGAACCAACACCTCACTCTCTCGATTTTTCGAAGAACCAAATCAGTATCTTTTAATTTCTGAAATTATTTGGCTCGAAAATCAAGTTGTGTTGCTTCTACTCTTATCTTTTTAATTATATGTTTAGTTTTTACCTACGGTTTTTAATTATCTAACAATGAAAATAATGTCCTAAAAGAGTTTAATCGTGTTTCTGGGATTAATTAATAGTTCAATGGATGGAATATACTTTCGTTCTATAAGGGCCTATTTTTAAGTTTTTGTTCAATGTCCCGAAAATATCCGAGACGGCTCTGTGTGCATTGTCAAAGGTTAAAAATATGTATGAATATATACTACATTGTCACCTTTAGACTATTAAAAAAATTCAATGTAGAAACAAGTTATTTTATTATTTTAGTTAATCTAAATCATTATTATTTTAATTTCAAATAATAATTTTAAAAAATTCGAGCCACACGTCTACTCACACGTTGAATTAAAATACATATTTGTGTCGCTTGAGTTTTTTATTTTTAAATAATGTATTTAAATGATTTAGACTATACATTTACTTGGGAATTATTTTAATACTTGCATTTGATTCATTACTATATTTATTTTTATATGATATATATTAACCTTTAAATTAATTTCAACTCTCCATTTACCTCTAAATTATTATCCTAAATTTAACTTTCAGGGATAGTAAAATAGTGTTGAAATAATGTTATGAGTCATTCTAATTATATATAAAAATCTAAAATGTAAAATGATGAAGCACTTATAATGATTTTAACATTATTTGTGAAATTATTATTTTTATTGAAAATGCATCAAATATAATATAATATAATATAATATAATATAATATAATATAATATAATATAATATAATATAATATAATATAATATAATATAATATAATATAATATAATATAATATAATATAATATAATATAATATAATATAATATAATATAATATAATATAATATAATATAATATAATATAATTCTTAAGTTACTTTTAAGTATATATAAATTAGTCTCATATTTTACGTAAAGTATTATAATCAAAATCAAAATTTTATCGATTGAATATATTAAAATATAAAATTATTTAAATAACTATATAATATTCCGTTTAGAGGCAATTTATTTTATTTTATGTAAATATTTATTATTTTAATTTTAAAGATTTTTTGTCACACATCTACTCACATATCGAAATAAGATACATATTTCGTTCTTTTGATATTTTAAAATAAGGATGAGTCTGTCACGCTCGACGAGTATCGATGAGCAATTGAGCACTACTAACGACGAGCATCATTAATTCAATTTATAAAGATTAAAAATTTAAAAAACTTATCGTATAATTGTAAATTATATAAAAATTAAAAGGTAAATTAATTAAAATATATTATTTTATTTTTAATTTTCTTTTAAACATAGATAAAAGTACTTATTTATCCTTAAATTACAAAACTCTAATTTTTTGTTTATTTAAAATTTAAGCAGCTGCCGTCTCTATCGCCGCTGTTGTCTCTTGTCGTTGCCGTCGCTTATATCGATCAAAATACCTATCAACACGACTCATCCTTATTTTGTAATCATGATCCACATGATAGGTATTATTCGATCCAACAGTTAGAGTCCTATGAAAATTCATGGATAGGTATTTTTGCCGCGGCTTATATCTTTAATTTTTGAAAATTCGACCAAACATGGATAGGTATTATTCGATCAAAAATCATGATCCACATGTTATTTTGCCGCCGCTTATATCTTTAATTTTGAACAATTGCAGCCGCGGCGGGAGGCGACCGCGGTTTAAATTTTAAATGAACAAAAATTAAGATTTTATAATTTAGGGATATATAAGTATTTTGATCTATGCTTAAAAGAAAATTAAAATTAAAATAATATATTTTAGTTAATTTATCTTTTACCTTTTAAATAATTTATAATTATACGACGAGTCTTTTAAAATTTTAATCTTTATAAATCGAATTAATGGTGCTCATCGGTGCTCGTCGTTAGTGGTGTTCATCGGTGCTCGTCGTTAGTGGTGCTCATAGGTAATAAAAAAAAAGATAAGTTCTTTACTTTTATCAATTAGGAGCCGTGCTAGATGAAAGTCTCATGCACGATTTAGAATGAGAGAAAGAAGTGAAGAATCCTCTTTTCGACTCTGACTCTCCCACTTCAGTTGTTGCTTTTCTTTTTATTACTTCGAAAGTATCTTTGAAATAATTTATTTAAATGATTATACCATACATTTACTTAAGGATTATTTTAATACTTGTATAAGTATTTGATTCATTACCTCTAAATTATTATCATGAATTTAATTTTCAGGGATGAATTTTTTATTGAATATTATTATTTAACATAATTTATTCTAAATGAATTTTCAAATATTGAATAAATTATAAATAAAAAAATCCATGAACAAACTAATAATCATACCAATAAATATTAAAAAAACTAAAAAAATAAATATGCATGTTTTTTTAAAGAAAATAGGACCTCATTAAAAACTCCCTTTGTACCCAGGGACAGATCCGTCACTGACCACAAGTCTCAAATATTACAACGATTAAAGACTAATTAATAAGAATTAAAAAAATTGAGAGTAAATGTATAAACTTTAAAAAATTCAGAGCATGAACAGACCCACCCTACATTATACGTAGATTCGCCATAATAAATATATATGTTACGTGGCATGTTTTGGTCCGTCCCTTGATTTGGTGGGATTGTAATTCAATGTCTCTCCATCATCTTTAATCAATCTACACCCATTACCTTGGCTATATAAAACAGTATTGGGTGACACCATACATTCATCCATATTCCATACCCTAAGAGCTATTTAATCAGTTAATCTCTACTCCTACCAGAAATGGAATCCAACAAGTTTGCTTTACTTCTCGTTGTAATGGTTGTGGTTCTTTTAGCTTCAACCGCTCCGACTGTTACGGCTGCTCGTGACGGAGTTAAGTCCTTCTCGATGATCGCCGGCGTCGATAATAAGAATTCTTTGGCCAATATTTTATTGGTTGATAGTGATAATCCAGCTGAAAACTACTGCAGGTTTGTGGGCGAAAGCTGCGTCTTGGCTAGTGATTGTTGCAACGGGGATTGCCGTTGCTTCTGGGGTAATGAGTGTCAAATCACTTATTCTTCACCTGGTATTTGTAACTAATTCAATCGAATCGAGTAGGCTAAATAAATGGGTTGTTTGTGTTCGTTTATTTTCGTGTCAATAAAATGCACCAATACCAGCTGCTTATGTTCTGGTTATGGTGTTTATGTTGTTTTTTGTGTGGTACCGTCTGTATGTATCCTAAATATGTGAAAGGGGATTATGTATCTTAATGGTATCTTGTTTTTTTTTCTTCTAAATAAAAGATCTAGCTAGCTAGTTTAAATAATAACAAAAAATATTATTTATATGAGTTTATTTTTATTTTACGGGTAAACTACACAGATGACCACTTAATTATAGGGTTGGTGTCAATTTGACTACTATACTTTTAATTTTGGTAATTATACGACGTAACTATTTAAGTGATTCCAATCAAGCCACCTACTGTTAAAACCTAACAGAAAGGTTGACGTGGCTATTAAATTAAATCGGTATAATTACACATTTGGTCTCCATTATTTACACAATCTATCAATTTAGTCATAATTTTAATTTAATATAATAAATTAACCATTCAATCGGGTAACACATGTCACCACCTTATTGGAAGAATTTAAATATTTTTTATTTAATTAAATTAACCATTTAATATAATTACACATTTGGTGTCGATTTGACCACTATATTTTTAATTGTGTTAAATATACCACATAACTATTTAATTGGTTCTAATGTAGCCACCTGCCGTTAAAAAAAACGAAAAAGTTAACGGGACTGTTAAAATAATTGGTACAATAACACATTTAGTCTCCTTTATTTATACAATCATTCAATTTAGTCCTAATTTTAATATAATAAAATAAATTAATTATTCAATCATATGGTGACACGTGTCACCACCAATGGAGTAAGAAAAATGAAATTGTGGAAGTTATCCCTAAGGAGAATCGAACTCAGGTCACCAAGGAAAGAAAGCAACGCCCTTAGCACTAGGCTAAGCGTGTTTTTAGCATATAGAATACCAAATATTTTATATGTGGTATATGTGTTCAAGGAAATTGTTGAAACGATTTGCTTAACTCATGTCGTAGGCATTTCCCCCCACCTTATCATTTTGACTTGTCACCATATTAGTGTCCCCCAACACCACCCATGGGTTCTGCAAATCATTCCTAATATGGCTTAAAGCTTCCCAAAAGTCCATTTTCTCCTCTCTGTACGGTGGACCGTAGATGAAGGAGCAAAACCATAGGGCTTCATCGTTCACAGACAAAAAAGCATCAATCAAATATTTTTCAGTTAATAAAACCGAAAGATGAACTTTGCTTGTTGACCACAGGGCCAAACCCACTGGGTCAACATAGAAACTATTACTGAAACTCATTCTATTTATAATTCTTTCTAGTATGGATTTTTTTGTTTAGTTTCGCTAAGAAAAACAAGGCATGGATTGTATTTCCTCATAAGGTTGTTTCGAGCACGATAAGCATCTGAAAGTGTTTCTGTGCAGTATAGATCTGAAAGGGTTGATTTATTTCTGATTTTTAGTAATTATAACGAAAACATCTGCATTTTTAAGTAAAATATGATTTATTAAAATTTCCTGCAGTGCCAATGTATTTGGGGTCTCAGCGGAATCAATGCAACGTTCATTGGATTCCAAAGGAAACAGCGTCCCCACTGTACTGTTGCTGATGCATGAGCGGCTTTATTCACAAGGAGGCCTTAAGGTTTCCTATTTCATATTCATTACATTCCAATTTAGTGCTCACTTTATATATGTGTTTTATCTGGTTATGATTTTAATACTATTTTATTTGTTCTTGTTTTGCAGGCAGAAGGGATTTTCAGGATAAATCCTGAGAATAGCCAAGAGGAGCTTGTAAGAGATCAGCTGAACCAGGGCGTAGTGCCGGATAACATCGATGTCCACTGCCTTGCAGGCCTTATAAAAGCCTGGTTTAGGGAGCTTCCTTCGGGCGTGTTGGATGGACTTTCCTCGGAACAGGTTCTTGGTTGCGATAACGAAGACAAATACGTCGAACTCGTGAAACAACTAGAGCTGATGGAAGCCGTACTGCTCAATTGGGCAGTTGATCTTATGGCAGATGTGGTTGAAGAAGAGGAATCGAACAAGATGAATGCACGGAATATTGCTATGGTCTTTGCCCCAGATATGACTCAGGTAATGTCCGGGAGATTGTTAGATCAAAGATGTACTTCAAATCTTTGTAAAAACAAAGCAAGTTCATCGTATGTTGATTTTTGTATAACTCATATACCACATATAGAATATTTGGTATTCCATATGCTAAAAACACGCTTAGCCCAGTGGCAGGGGCATTGCTTTCTTTCCCTGGTGACCCGAGTTTAATTCTCCTTAGGGTCAACTTCCACAATTTCATTTTTAATTAAATTAGGACTAAATTGAATGATTGTATAAGTAAAGGGGACTAAATGTGTAATTATACCAATTATTTTAACATTTCCGTTAACTTTTTCGTTTTTTTTAACGGCAGGTGGCTACATTGGAACTAATTAAATAATTACGTGGTATATTTAACACAATTGAAAATATAGTGGTCAAATCGACACCAACCCCATAGTTCGGTGGTCATTAGTATAGTTTACCCTTATTTTAAGGGTAAACTACACAAATGACCACTTAATTATAGGGTTGGTGTCAATTTGACTACTATACTTTTAATTTTGGTAATTATACGACGTAACTATTTAAGTGGTTCCAATCAAGCCACCTACTGTTAAAACCTAACAGAAAGGCTGACGTGGCTATTAAATTAAATCGGTATAATTACACATTTGGTCTCCATTATTTACACAATCTATCAATTTAGTCCTAATTTTAATTTAATATAATAAATTAACCATTCAATCAGGTAACACATGTCACCACCTTATTGGAAGAATTTAAATATATTTTTTAGTTAATTAAATAAATTTATTTTCTCCTCCAATCAGGCGATGACATGTATCATCCAATTGAAGAAGGGAAATAAATTTGGTCCCCCATTATTTACACAATCTATTAATTTGTTATTAATTTTAATTTAATAAAATAAATTAATCATTTTATCAAGTGGTATTGGAAGAACTTAAATATTCTTATTTAATTAAATAAATTTCCTTTCCTCCTCCAATCAGTGATGACATGTGTCATCTGATTGAAGGAAGAAAATGAAAAAACAATAAATATTTGGTATGGGTGGGATTTAAAATCAGGGATAAGCGATTCACTCGTCGTGAGACGAGCTGAGAGTTATAGATGATCATGGTTAGTCACTGGATTAGGCAGTTCACTCCTGGTTGACTTGAGGTTGAGAGCCGTTTTCGGCGTCAAGTCAGTGGCCAGAGTCATTTGAGAGAGAAGAAAAAGAGATGGTGATAGCCCTTGTAGAGAGTTGAATGAGCCATTCATATGCCTTTGGTTTTGGGGTATTTATATTTTCTTGGTGATGTGGATGAAGAGAAGTCGACAAAACCATGCAAGGTCTATTAATGGCTACTGATGTGGTGACAGGTAGTAGCTCGGCTATTAGGCTGTGAGCTCAGTCAGACTTGATGGTTGTCTTGTCTTGGCACAATAATCGAGCGAGGGAATTTTTCAAAGATTAATGGGTTTGGAGATATGAGAGACATTTAAAGGTATCTACTGGCCTCGAGGTGTGGAGACAGGTTTCGGTGGTTCACTCATTCTGATGTGACGGAGAGCCACAATAGTTTTCTAGGGGCGTTCGTCGAAGACACAACACACTTATACTATTAGAACTTAAATCTTCAATTATGTTTAAGTGATCTAACACCTTACCTCATTAAACCAACTATTAATTATAAGGCTAAAAGGCTTATTTTGCCCTCGAGTTCGACCCCATTTTACAATGTTGCCCCTCGCGCGAAAACGCTTTAAATTAGGTCATCTAGTTCGCACATTGCAACAAATTAGCCCATTGACCAACGTTAACTAACGGAACCGTTAGTTAGCCGTTAACTGTTAATGCGTCAACCGTCTTTGCTGACGTGGCATGCTATGTCAGCGATGAAAAGTCAAAATGCTGACGTCGCAAAAAAACAAAAAAAATAATTTTTATATTAAATTGTAACCAATCAAATGATGATACGTGACATCATCTAATTAGTTTTAAAGTAAAGATTTAAAATAACTCTAAATATGTAAGAGATAGAAGTTGAACACGAGTCTTGGTGGTAGAAAGCACAATGCTTTGCCACCGAACCAACCTTTCAACCTTGCAAACAAACACCAAATAATAACAAAAAATATTAGTATGAGTTTATCTTTATTTTAAAGGTAAACTACACATATGATCACTTAATTATAAGGTTGGTGTCAATTTGACTATCATACTTTCAATTTTGGTAATTATACCACATAACTATTTAAGTGGTTCTAATCAAGCCACCTACTATTAAAACCTAACAGAGAGGCTGACGTGACTGTTAAATAAAATCGATATAATTACACATTTAGTCTCCATTATTTACAAAACCTATCAATTTAGTCCTAATTTTAATTTAATAAAATAAATTAACCATTCAATCGGGTGACATATGTCACCACCTTATTAGAAGAATTTAAATATTTGTTATTTAATTAAATAAATTTATTTTCTCATCTAATCAAGTGATGACATGTGTCATCTGATTGAAGGGGGAAAATAAATTTGGTCTCCCATTATTTACACAATCTATCAATTTGTTCCTAATTTTAATTTAATAAAATAAATTAATCATTTAATCAGGTGGTATTGGAAGAACTTAAATATTTTATTTAATTAAATAAATTTACTTTCTTCTTCCAATCAATGATGACATGTGTCACCCGATTGAAAAAAGAGAAAAAAAAAAGAAAAAAAAACAATAAGTATATGGTATGGGTGGGATTTAAACCCGCAGGCAACTAGATGGAATGGAAAGCTCTTACCACCAAGCCAACAATAACATTTGTGATATGGATGACACCATCTATTATATATTTTAAATAGTAGTTAATTCCAAGATTAAAGGAAATAAAAATTACCGTTTTATCTTCTTCCTTTCGAATGGAATGTTAGACAATTCAAGGTTAGATTCGAAATAAATAAATAAAAATTAAATCTGAAAATGAAATAAAGAATAAACAAAATAAATAAATTGAAAAGAGGTTTGAAAAATTAACTAAAAAACCAGTTGATTGAGGCCTGCACGAACACAGTTTCCTTAAGATAAATTCGACCACTCCTCGATGCTAGAATTGTTTGATCGTCGGTCTCCCAGGATACAACAATCGGATGAATTTCTGCAGCAGCACTACTAGAGAATTCACGAACAAATTCAATCCTTCGACTATTACCAGAAAACTATGCAAGTTTGGGAGAGAAAATGATTTTTTAATTGTTGTGTAAAATATGAAAACTGATCATCTATTTAAATGAGAAAATTAGGGCAAAACATGAGGAAAAAATTATTTTGACTTTACCCCTAATCAGATAATAGAGTGGGTTGCAAGCAAAATTTAAATCAAAAAATATCTCTTAATTTTCAGGATAAATATGCTATTCATAAAGGAAAAAAAAATTATTCGAGTGTGGTAAAATACCCGAAGGTACACGTAAGGCTCGACCGGTCCGGACATTCGCGTCGCCCACATCGTGCAGGTGCGCCCTAACCCGAATGGGATTGGATTCACACCCCCTGCGCGCGAGGCACAACTTCATCTCAAGTCATTCAATGATAACAAGTTGGTTGTATGTATATAAACACCTCCCTCCCCTTTCATCCCATCAATGTGGGATTGGGGGTTTCCACTTCTTTTTTTATTTACAACCACCTTACTTTGAGCATCAATTTCTCATTCATTACTCATCCGTTTTGAGCATATGAGACACCGATGTAAATGTTTTAAGGAGTAGAATAAGTCCATAGTGGAATTTGATTCGAAACTCAACCTATACTTATTCGAAATAAGGCTCAAAGTTACCATTTTCTTGCGGTTTTTTTTTCAACAATCCCCCACATGAATGAAATTAATGCTTTTTATCAAAACATTTTGACTCAATGTGGTGATAGCTTCTACGATTGATAGCTGCATATAATAGGTAGGTGAACGCACCCTTGAACCTTCCCTTGCAAAAGTATATTTACTTTACTGGCTGCCAAATAGACGCGATGTCCTTGAATTATTCTACTATTTGTGTAAATGATGATATACCTCACACAACTACCTCACTGACAAGAGTATTTGTTCTCATGGTTATGTCCTTATGGTCATGGACATCTCCATGGTTCTGCAAGAGTTTAAGAGAACTATGCCTCAATAGTCTCCTTGAAGCGGCCTCACTTCACTCTCACATAAGTGACTTATGTTTCTTGGTTAACCAAAGCACACAATGGTCATTAAAAGCTATGCTTAACCTATTCCATTTAGTCACTGTTTACATCATAGGAACGAACTTGGGAGAGGAACCCCCACAGTGACCGTACAAGTCTATGCAATTAGGTTGTCCCCTTGAACCTATCACATAACTACCTCTCTGATAAGAGTATTTGTTCTCATGGTTATGTTCTTATGGTCATGGACATCTCCTTGGTTCTACAAGAGTTTGAGAGAACTATGCCCCAATAGTCTCCTTGAAGTGGCCCCACTTCACTCTCACATAGGTGACTTAAGTTGCTTGGTTCACCAAAGCACACAATGGTCATTAAAAGCTCTGCTTAACCTATTCCATTTAGTCAATGTTTACATCATAGGAATGGACTTGGGAGAGGAACCCCCACAGTGACCACACAGGTCTATGCAATTAGGTTGTCCTTTTGAACCCAGTTCTTGAGATCCCCAGTCAGCTAGGTACGATTTCCTTCACATACCACTTTTAAGTTTCCATGGGATTTAGTGTAACCCCCTCGTCCCGGTCTGGCCGAATGACCGGTCCGAGTAGGCCACACGGGGAAAACCGAAGCGAAACCTGTTAAGGTTCCCCCTCGGTTAGCAACGCTAAAAATTTCTTTTAATTTAATCTTCTCTAAAGGCACCTTTAAATCCTATATGATCATAATAACGAAATAAATTGAGGAAGACACGCAACTGGACACAGAACGAAAAATAAACTGTCCAATTTTAATCTATTAGGCAAGTCGTTTCGAAACACCATTGAGGCGTATCAAAACGCCTTGACCTGGTCAACTGCCCCAAGCCCATGCGAGAAGGTTGTATCGGAACGGAGGTCAACCGTTCCGAAACACCCTCAACGGTCAACTTCTCTTGGTCAACGAGATATTGACCGTTTCGAAACCCTTAGACCTGTTTCGAAACGCCTTCATCTCGACAATTTCTCAGATTTCCAGTAGCCAAAGTGTTCCGAAACTCGTATCGGAACAGGGGCTCACAGTGGCCAAACCGTATCGAAACGCGTTCCGATACGGGGTCCATAAAGCCTTACCCGTTCCGAAACAGCCCAGCCCGTTTCGAAACACTGGCTGTCTGCAACCCTCGAAAACCAACTTTAAGCATTTCTCAACAACTCTAAAGGCCCTAAACGACCCCAAGAAGCACTCAACACTTACAAGCATGAACTAGAGGCATGAACCCTATGTCAAAACATGCTCAAACACACGAGGCATAAGATGAAGCATCAATTCATGGCATTTACACAAAAGACAACATTTCATATAAAGGCATGCTTAAGGACTCGAAAGCCAAATGGCACAATTCATCACAATAAGGTTTACATGCCATCCAAAAGCAACTTAAACATTCATAAGGCATGTCATCACACAAGCATTCGACAAGACATAACATGTTTTACAAACAAAGACAATTCATGAACATCAATCACATATATGAGTCATACATTGCTCATACAAAACACACTCTTGCCACATTGCTAAACTACCACATTAATTGCTAAACCGTACTTGAGCAACAAAAACTTGGAAAGCCCTTTCGCCTTGCTCCTTGCTAACACCACGCTAATGATCTGCTTTGTTGAAAACGAGAGCGTAAGCTAGAAGCTTAGTGAGGATGCTCTAAAATCAAAAGCATCAACAATGCAGGGTCCAAGCATGCAAATCCCTTTACTTCACATACAACATACATAGGCAATCAACAAGTCAACCCAGCTAGTCTTTCAAGAGTCATAATATGGCATCTCACATCATACTAAGCTCAAACATCATATATCAACATCATAACATCATATTTATAAGAACAAGTTCAATTGGCCACTATTAGTTTACCCGGATGTGCGGATTTAATCTCAACAACAACTTTACCTCGGTGGGATTACACTCATCACCGGACCTTGCATGGGCGGGATTCCATTCATCACCACATGCCCTACGGATGGGATTCCACTCATCATCACGTAGAATATATATAAATTTTTGGTGGAATATTACAACACCGTACTCCTCCTTGATGACTCAACGACATCAAGGCCACGTACGTTTTGACTCAATTTGTGTGCACACTAATCCTAATGATCGATCATTTACACCCGGTAAGTTAATTAGTTCCAATTCCTTTAACTACATCACATATCCACCTTTTATATCACATACTCATCACATGCATATATCAAGGTACACATATACAAATCAATCCACATTTCACAAGAGCAAATAGGCAAGGCATAAATAGCATCAATAGGAATCAAGGGGTTAAGTTACCAATTTAACTCCCACATAGGAATGGCCTACCAAGAACCTTCCAACACATACACTACACACACTTGAACCAACTTTAAAACATATTTAAAGTTACTCACCACCCTTCCTTAGCAACCAAAACAATCAAGCAAGCCTCCTATATGCCCGGATTCGATCTCGATGCTTCTCCAAAGTCTCCTCTTGTTTCTAGCCAATCAAAACACATCCATTACTCACAAATCAAAGCTAAATCTCAGTCCCTACTCCAATCCATAAATACAAGTCATACTTCAACAATTTCAAACCCAACAATCACCCAAAATATCCATTTTCGAGCTCCCTAAAAACCCAGCTGAAAACCATGTTTTCAAACACCCAAATGACATCCAAAGGGTCCCAAAACACCTTCCTAACATCCCTAAACCATCAGCCCTTCAACCCAACCCTAAAACTCACCAAAATCCAAGTTTTAGACACTTAAAAAATGGCCACAAGGACCCATTTCGGGTTTTCACCCAAAATCACCCATTTTAACATATTATGTGTATTTTAAGGAGACTAAACCAAAACCCAAATTAATAAATCAAAATCAATTGACAAACCCAATAAAAACTCAAACTTTCATTAAACCCCAAATTTCAAAAAGATGATAGTTTTAAATTTTAAAACTAGGTAAATGTAGAGGATGAAGAGGAGAGTTCAAATATATAATTACCTTTAAAAATGCCCTTGAGATGAGGAAGAAATCAAATGAAATAGTGAATAGGGTTTGGGGAGGGGTTTAAGTGTTTCCAACGTTGGGAGGAAGGGGAGAAAAAGGATGATAGCTTTTTTTCACTTTTTGGATTTCAAAAGGTTGTCTACTTTTTAATTTGGATAATTTACCAAAATGATCCCTCCTTTTTATTTAAAACACAATTGGCCCAAGCCTAGGTCAATTTGATTAAAATTAATTTTACCGACTCGGACCAACTAACCCGACTAACTCCTAATCCCAAAACACGGGTGTTACATTTAGTCTCATTCCTTTCGATGTTTTTTTCAACTTGATCTCGATTTAAACCTTTGGTTAGCGGATCAACAACGTTATCATTTAATTTTACATAATCAATAAAGATAACTCCATTTGAGACCAGTTGTCTAAAAGTGTTATGTCGACGACGGATATGTCTCGACTTACTGTTGTACATACAATTCTGTGCTCTAGCAATAATTGCTTAATTATCACAGTATATGTATATTGTAGGCACATGTTTCGGCCATTCTAGAATATCATCAAGAAATTGCCTAAGCCATTCGGCTTTCTCTCTTGATTTATCCAGAGCAACAAACTCAGATTCCATTATGGATCTGGTTATTATCGTTTTTCTTGAGGATTTCCACGACACGGCTCCTCCTCCCAAAGTGAAGACATATTCACTTGTGCTTTCGGTATCTTGAATGTCAGATATCCAACTGGCGTCAAAGTATCCTACTAGAACAACAGGATCTATGGAATAATGCAATTCGTAGTTTCGAGTATATCTGAGATATCTCAATACCTTCACAATTGCTTTCCAGTGGGTTTCACTTAGATTGCTTGTGAATCAAGTTAAATTGCTCACAGTAAAAACAAAATCTGATCTAGTGCAGCTCATGAGATACATTTAGACTGCCTATGACTTTTGTATATTCCACTTGGTCAACACTTTGAGTTTTATTCTTGGACAGATGTTGGCATGTGTCTATGGGAGTTTTGGATATGCCAAAATTACCCTTGCCAAATTTCTCAAGAATCTTGTTTATATAGTATGATTGAGTTAATATGAGATCTTCCTTTGACCGCTTGATTTGGATATCCAAAATCATGTCATATAGTCTCATATCTTTCATGTCAAATTTTGAGTTTAACATGTCTTTGGTAAGTTTACCATTTCATTGTTACGTGTAACAATACACTCATTTGTCACGCTCTTATTTGCCATCATGACAGTGTATTAGTTTCAACATTTTGTTGAACGTATGGACTAATTTCCACTGAAATTCTTCAAAGTTCGTTTCATTAAAATTGGATCGACTTCCCTAAATGTATAGGAAGCATATTGTTCCATTATCATATTCTTGTGAATCTAATTATACACAAGAAATTGATATTCGTTTTTACATAATCAATGAAAATATAGTCCACTTATTTCATTTATCTCGGTAATGAGAATATTACCTTTGCAAGACACCCCCACATTTTTATGTAGTTGTAAGAATGTTTGTTTCCTTCCATGTCTCATATGGTGTCTAAATAGTTGATAGAACAACTTTTCTCAATTTAGGCATATTTTGAATATCTAATTCTATTTAGATGTTATCTTCAAAACATTGTTCCCTTGGATGTTACTTACATAGAGTTTTCTCTCCAAATTAATCAATTTGTTAAGTTTGGGTTTTAGCATCCTACTTATAGAGAATCATTTCTCTATAGTGTCTTTGCTTTTAAGCAAAAAATCACCAATTCGCAAAATGTTGCTATAAGCTTGATCATACTTCTTTCAACAAATTGAAACGAAGATAATTCGCTTCAACGTATGGTTTATATTTGTAAACAATATGAAACAAATTTCATATTAATTAGTTTACGCAAAACTATAACTAACACATTCATGTTGTAACGAAAGAAAAGAAATGGCATTCTTTATTCATTATTTCTAGGTTTTACAAAGATTAAAATTATCTCCTACCCATAATCATTCCTTTTTCCTAGGCACATAGTTCGTCATCCTCCACAACATTAGCTTCCTTGCTTTCTTAGGATGTCTACATTCAGAGGATCTGTGCCCCATATTTTCGCAGTTGTAGTAAGCTCCCTTAAATTTTTCCCTTTTAGAAATTCCACCATAAGGACCTAACTTTGTCTTTGGTTGATGTTGTTGAGGTTGTTTTTCCTTCCCGACTTTGACAATATTTGCCTTGACCTCTTGAAAGGTTTCCCTTGCATTGCCTCTGTTGTCATCTTCTATCCGAAGCCTGATAATCAGCTCTTCCACTGTCATCTCCTTCTTCTTGTGCTTCAAGTAATTTTTGAAGTCATTCTATCCATAGGCAATTTTTTCGTGATGGTTGCTACTTGGAAGGATTCAGTGATGACCATTCCTTTGGCAATAATTTCATGAATTATCAGTTGGAATTATTCCACTTGACTTACTACTAATTTTGAACCAACCATAGTATAATTCAAGAATCTCGCGACTAAGAACTTCTTAGCGCTGGCATCCTCTGCTTTGTATTTTTTGTCTAAAGCTGCCTATAGTTGTTTTGTTATTTTATAGACAGTATATACTAGATACAACGAGTCCTGTAATCTATTAAGAATGTGATTTCGACACATGTAGTCGTCATCTTCCCACTTCTGAGTGTGTTGAAAGCGGTGAGCTCATCGACCTTTCTTGTTCTGTCACCTACCGTGACAACTAGAGGGTCTTCTCTCATATAGCTGACCAAATTCAACATGGTCAGATAAAACCGCATCTTCTGCTGTCATATCTTAAAATGTAGTCAACAAAATTTAGGTGGCTTCTCATTAAGGCTCAATGTCGCTGCTGTTTCATTTATTTTCATGGGTTGTTTCGTCTTTTTCGACGTCTGGCCCGGTCCCACCATTTGTGTGGACGACTTGTGTGATTTCGCAACATCTCCCTTCGTAGACATATTTTATGTTCAAACGAAACACAAATCCTGGAATTAGTGATAATCCCGATAAACTGAAATTTAATTTTTAATTTCGTTTATTCCTTGTAACTTCAATTACATCTATTGACAATTTCTGTAAAACATATTTGTCCCCTTTAAAATTTGAAATTTAAGCGAACCTGTTTAAATACGACGCAAATTAATTTTCGAACGAATTATTTTCTTATCTCCGAACTTTGTTAAAATTGAATCGCCTTGAAAAGAATCAGCTCTGTCTTAAGATTGTCGAACAATTCAAGGTTTGATCCGAAATAAACAAATAAAAAATAAATCTGAAAATGAAATAAAGAATAAACAAAATGAATAGATTGAAAAGAGGTTTGAAAAATTAATCAAAAACCAGTTGACTGATGCATGCACGAACACAGTTTCTTTAAGACAGATACGACCTCTCCTCGGTGCTAGAGTTGTTTGATTGTTGGTCTCCCAAAATACAACAGTCAGATAAATTTCTGCAGCAGCACTGCTAGAGAATTCATGAACAAATTCGAGCCTTTGAGTATCACCGGAAAACTATGCAAGCTTGGGAGAAAAAAACGATTTTTTAATTGTTGTGTAAAATCTGAAAACTGCTCATGTATTTATAGGAGGAAATTAGGGATGATAAAAATTTATTCCGACTTTACCCCTAATCGAATAACATAGTGGGATGCAAGCAAAATTTAAATTCGAAAATATCCCTTAATTTTCGAGAAAAATTTTATATTCAAAAAGGAAAAAAAGATATTTGAGTGTGGTAAAATATTCACAGGTCTACATAAGGGACCACTCCTCGGTGTTAGAGTTGTTTGATTGTCGGTCTCCCAGAATACAACTGTCGGATGAATTTCTGCAGCAGCACTACTAGAGAGTTCATGAACAAATTCGAGCCTTTGAGTATCACCGGAAAACTATGCAAGTTTGGGAGAGAAAACGATTTTTTAATTGTTGTGTAAAATCTGAAAACTGCTCATGTATTTATAGGAGGAAATTAAGGATGATAAAAATTTATTCCGACTTTACCCCTAATCGAATAACATAGTGGGATGCAAGCAAAATTTAAATTTGAAAATATCCCTTAATTTTCGGGATAAATTTTATATTCAAAAAGGAAAAAAAGATATTTGAGTGTGGTAAAATATTCACAGGTCTACATAAGGGACCACTCCTCGGTGCTAGAGTTGTTTGATTGTCGGTCTCCCAGAATACAACTGTCGGATGAATTTCTGCAGCAGCACTACTAGAGAGTTCATGAACAAATTCGAGCCTTTGAGTATCACCGGAAAACTATGCAAGTTTGGGAGAGAAAACAATTTTTTAATTGTTGTGTAAAATCTGAAAACTGCTCATGTATTTATAGGAGGGAATTAGGGATGATAAAAATTTATTCTGACTTTACCCCTAATCGAATAACATAGTGGGATGCAAGCAAAATTTAAATTCGAAAATATCCCTTAATTTTCAGGATAAATTTTATATTCAAAAAGGAAAAAAGATATTTGAGTGTGGTAAAACATTAGCATGTTTACATAAGGCCCGACCGATAAGAACATTCAAAAAGAAATTTTCATGATGAATTTCTGCAGCAGCACTACTAGAGAGTTCACGAACAAATTCGAGCCTTTGAGTATCACCGGAAAACTATGCAAGTTTGGGAGAGAAAACGATTTTTTTTAATTGTTGTGTAAAATCTGAAAATTGCTCATGTATTTATAGGAGGAAATTAGGGATGATAAAAATTTATTCCGACTTTACCCCTAATCGAATAACATAGTGGGATGCAAGCAAAATTTAAATTCGAAAATATCTCTTAATTTTCAGGATAAATTTTATATTCAAAAAGGAAAAAAGATATTTGAGTGTGGTAAAACATTCGCAGGTCTACATAAGACCCAACTGATAAGAACATTCGTGTTGGCCCACGTCGTGCAAGTGCGCCTTAACTCGAATGGAATTGGATTCACACCTCCCTACACGCGAGACACAAGTTCATCTCAAGTCATTCAATGGTAACAAGTTGGGTGTATGTATATAAACACCTCCCTCTCCTTTCATCCCATTAATGTGGGATTGGGGTTTCCACTTCCTTTTTCATTTACAACCACCTTACTTTGAGCATCAATTTCTCATTCATTACTCATCTGTTTTGAGCATATGAGATATCGTTGTAAAGGTCTTACGAAGTAGAATAAGTCTATAGTGGAACTTGATTCGAAACTCAACCTATACTTATTCAAAATAAGGCCCAAAGTTACTATTTTCTCACGTTTTTTTCCAACATGAAATGCATACCGGAGGTGAATGGTTGTAACATTTAATCATGCTTTGCTATCATATTTGAATGGTTTGAGCAAGTATTATCATCATATGAGTATATATATATACATTATATATCAATATCATGTGCATAAATAACTTTAAATGATTTGACGGAATAATTCATCGACACAAAATTAAAATTTTGACAATATACACACATCTTGCAAACAAAACGATTTAAACTTGTATAGATAATTTTATACTCAAATCTTAAACAATGATCATAAACTTAACTTTATAATTAATAAAAAAATGATTAAATTTTATTGCATTCTAAAGGGAAACTCTTCTAAATAAAGAATTATTTGTTTAAGATTTTTTTTTGTTATATGCATGTCCGTCTTACGGTTCATGTAAGCAAACTTTGATTTTATATTAGTTAATAACACTTGAGAAACCTATGCCTCGGTATTTCATACTACTAACTATAATTTTTTTATAACCACACGTATTTAATTTATTAGTTAACTAATTCAGATCGAATATTGTAAAGTTTACAATGAAGGTGACCCTCCTAATCCACTTATTTCATTTTGTTGATGCCGATTTTGGGCGACACCAAACAAAAAGGTGGAGATGGTGACCAGAGGAAGGTTTGGGGTCGGGGATAAGTGATTCACTCGTCGTGAGACGAGCTGAGAGCTACAGAGGATCAAGGCTAGTCACTGGATTAGTCAGTTCACCCCTGATTGACTTGGGACTGAGAGTCGTTTTCGGCGTAAAATCAGTGGCTGAAGCCATTTGGGAGAGAAGAGAAAGAGATAGTGATAGCCCTTGTAGAGAGTTAAGGGAGCCATCCATATGCCTTTGGTTTTGGGGTATTTATATCCCCTTGGTGCTGTGGATGAAGAGACGTCGACAAAATCGTGCCAAATATATTGATGGTTACTGATGTGGTGGCATGTAGTAGCTCGACTGTTAGGTTACTAGCTCAGTCAGACTTGATGGTTGTCTTGTTTTGGCACAATAATCGAGCGAGAGAAGTCTTCGGGGATTGATAGGTCCGAAGACGTGGGAGACATTCAAAGGGGATCTACTGACCTTGAGGTGCGGAGACAGGTTTTGGTGGTTCACCCATTCTGATGTGGCGGAGAGTCACAATAGTTTTCTAGGGGTGTTCGGCGGAGAAATAACACACTTATACTATTAAAATTTAAACTTTTAATTATGTTTAAGTGATCTAACGCCTTACCTCATTAAATCAACTGGTAATTATAATTAACAAAGACCATAAACGTTCTTATCATGGCATTCATTCCATCCTGTACAACTAGAAGGCAACAAGATCCCGTTCTAGTCTTTTTGTTGTTTCAATGCAATAAGCTTTTTAAATATAGGGACCCGATACAGATGAAAATTCTATGTCTTTTTTCGGTGCCTCTATTTATGTCTTAACATTAAAAAATATAACAAAATTAAATTTCAAGCCCTAACCCTAAATTCTAAATCTTAAACCCTACACCTTATACTTTAAAAAATATAATCTATCTTAAATTTTCTAAACTCTAACCATAACTTCTAACCTAAAATCCTAAACTTAATTTTAAGTGTGGGGCATAGGTAAGAGCACCGAAAAAGATAGAGAATTTTCATCCCGGACACTGATATTAAACACCATTGCAATTGCCAGAGTAGCCACAATTTAAGACGCCTATCCATAACAGTCTGTCACTACTTAATGGAATGATAGAAACAAATTTGTTACGATATAATGTCTAAGTTTCATTGTTATTTTTAATCGAAAAATATTGAGTGCTTGACTTTTTGATTAATAGAGAAGTGGTATAATATTAGTACCTTAATGGTAAAGATTAATAGATTTTGTATTGAATGATTGATTAATAGTGAAGTATTTTTTTTTGATAAATTTTAAATTTAATCTTTAACTATAGAGGAAAGAAGGAAAGTGCTCATACTTGATCTAAAATTCTTGATCTAAAAAAATATGATAAAACAGTGATGAAAAACTTGATCAACCGGTCAGATATATTTATTTTTTGACTAGAATGTTGATAATAATATCTACAAATCGCCACTGGTTCATCCTTTCGAGCGGAGAGATGCAAATCATCTCACTATTAAGCATCTCTTTCAAGGTATCTCATCTCAAAGCGACATCTTTCTATCAAAATTTATGGGTTAAATTAAAAATTAATTTTTTTACTAACGTGTTACGTTATCAAACTAATATGGGTTAACGATTTAATGACCAAAATGTAACAAATCAATAACGTAAATGATAAAAAAAATATTTTTTAAATTGGTGACCAAAAAGTGAATATTTATGAGACGAAAGTAACCATTTTGGTACTTTAATCTTATTTTTATAATTTTAATATATTTATTATTTTTAAATAAAATTTTGAAGTTTTCAAAGAAACAATTAAATATTTATAATCTAAAATACGTTTTTTTTAGAATTTGAAATAGTTTTAAAAAAAATTTGATGGCCAACCATTTACCTCTTAGTGAGAGCACCATCGGCGAGAGGATTAGTCACTGCTATCAGCTGTGGATACATTGGCCCAAACAAAAAAAATATTCGAAAACATTATTAGATATTATCATAATGTGTCACGGGGTGCACTCTAATTCTACCACATGAGAAATAATTTTAAACTAGTAAGATTAACACTTCAAATAATAATAAAATATATTCTTTTTAATTTAAAAATAGAAAGATTTAATTTTTTTTATTTAAAGTTGAATAAATTTGTTTTTTTGAATAGTATATATAACCCATTGACAATACACCCACATTATACACCCACATTGTAACAAAGTGATTGAACTCGAGTTTTCGATAATAAATATCACCATATTTTCTATTAGGACCTTTGTTGGGTTTGAATAAATTTATTTTTAAAAACTTAATAGTTTAAACATTTAAATAAAAATAAAATGAATGATTTCAAACCGCTACCTTACAAATTTCCTTATCCAAACTATTGCCGGCAATAAATATAAGGGTAAAGTATACAAATGATCATTAAATTATACTTAAAATATAAAATAGTCATCAGACTTTAAAAAATAATATAATGGTCATTAAACTTTAGTTTTTATTACAAATGGTCACTGGGCCGTTAACTGTCGTTAACTGGGAGACATGGCAGTTATGAACATTTATATAAAAACATATTTAATCATCAATATTTACACATTCAATCAATTTAGACATCAATAATGAGGGTTAAATTAGGAATAAATTGATTAAATGTGTCAATATAGATGATTAAATGTTATATTATTTAAATTTTTGTAACTGACACGTCACCCAATTAATGACAGTTAACAGTTTAGTGACCATTTTGTAACAAAAATTAAAGTTTAATACCATCATGTAACATTTAAAAATTTGATGACCATGTTATATGTTTAGAGATAGTTTAGTGGCAATTTCTTCACTTTACCCTAAATATAATGTATTACTAAGATTGCGATCGCTTTATTCTATAATTGGTGATATCATGCATGACTTCACGTCTGAATGACCCACTTCAAATCTCTAGAACCCTTGTTTCACATTTTTTTTCTTTTTATATTTAATCACTTCTATTTAATTTATTAGCCGACTAATTCAGATTGAATATTTTAAAGGCTCGTTATGGAAGTGACTCTCTCAATCCAATTTAATTTTCTGTGTTTTTATATATATATATATATATATATATATATATATATATGAGTTAGGATCAACTTGCAAAATGTAAAACTCTTTAAGTTTTACACGTTTTCGGATCGTTAGATGGGGGAAATGGATGGCTCAGATTAACTCCTTACTCTTTTTTTCAAGTGATAATCTTCACATATTTATTGTTAATCTCATTCATTCGTTTCACTCATCCAACGGTCTAAAAAACGTGGTATTTCCTCTCTATTCTCGATAGCATAAAACACATGAGAATGTTTTTGAGATACACTGAAAGTGAATCTGAAGTATTCTATTTATAGGTGGAAAGTTGAGGCTAAAATCGACAAATCACTCATAGCAATAATGACAAACAAATTAATTTGTTTTTAACCATCATATTAAGTATGATTTAAACCATGTAACTGCCATATTAAATCTCCAGTAAATGACTTATTTAAATCATGTAACTGTCATATTAAATCTATTTTAAATGAGTGAAATTTTTTTCGAATATAATCTACCATGTATTGGTGGAAAGTGAATATGAAATATTCTATTTATAGGTGGAAAGTTGGGGCTAAAATCGACAAATCACTCATAGCGATAATGACAAACAAATTAATTTGTTTTTAACTATCATATTAAGTATGATTTAAACCATGTAACTGCCATATTAAATCTCCAGTAAATGAGTTATTTAAATCATGTAACTGCCATATTAAATCTATATTAAATGAGTGAATTTTTTTTCGAATTTAATCTACTAACATTTCTAACATATAATTTAGGTTTTAAGGTTCAGTATATATATGAGGTTAGAGTTAATAAATTTAATTTTAATTTTAGCCTTAAAATAAGCATGCTTGTGGAGTTTCTTAAACTCCTGACAGTACATGAAATATTAGCGCTTTATCGTTTTTATTGTATGATCATGTTTTATACTTTAATGTCTACTTTGTACACTTAATAGCTTTCGGAAATACCACTAGTAAATATGATTAGTCGCATCTATTTCGTAGACTCTCTTTATTCAATAAAACTAATAATTATTATAAAAATACATGTATATAGAAATTTCCAAACTTTGATATTCATATTGTTCATTTACTAACAAGATGGTAAGATAAGTAAGATAAGAGTGGTATACTTTGGTTGTCCCCATACGTGTAGGAGACTGAAATGAAGCACGTGGCACGACCAAATCCGCAAGAGAGAAACTAGACAACTACCAACCCAAACAAAAAAAATATTAAATAGACCCGACTCACTACGTCATTTGTGGTACCAGCCAATAAGATTTATCCATCTATTTTTTTTTAAATGAATCATCAGAGTGGGTAGTTATTAAGTAGTTATTTTAAAGTAAATGAATCTTATTGGTTGAGACTACGGTTGACGTGGTGAACTGGATTCATCTAATAATTTTTCCGCACAGAAAAAAATAAATGTCTTGATGACCACGTGGCATAAATCAGAATGCAAGAAAGATCTGAATCCAACGGCCCAAATTTGTAGCAGGTGAAAGAAGATAGGAGACGTAATCCCATCAGCCAATTATAATAATAATAAAAAGTCATTCCCCTTTGCCAATGCCAGCCATTATACTTTCTATCAAACTGTGTTTGCTAAGAAAGAGCTAAGATGGCGATTGGAATTAAGGCATTGCATTTGTCGTTTGTGCCTCACGCGCTCGCCGTCGCCGGAGCTGTTATGGTTCTGGTCTGGAACATTCAGTTCAGAGGTGGATTAGCTTGGGAATCCTCCAACAAAAATCTCATCTTTAATGTAAGTTTTGTTTCCCTTTCCTCATGTTCTTTGGCTTTCTGCATCACCAAATTATTGCTCGAATCTTAAATTTTAAACACTAAACTAATAAAGAACACGAAGTCGAATTGTTTCCGGGGTTTCTCTGTTTTCCGTATGCCATTAGAAAATTTTGTTGGTTTCTTAGTTTTTCATATTTGATTATCCAATTCTTTGTATTTTCATCAATTTTCCTGGAAAATTTGGTGGGGATTGTTCATTTGTGGAAAAACAGAGCTAAAGGCTAAAGCCGTGCTTATTAAATTGGTGGCAGCTGGGCATGTGTTTCATTGTAATATACTATTAGCTTTTAAAGGTTGAAAATTTTAGGGTAAAGTACACAAATGGCCACTAAATTATTTTGAAAAATATAAAATGATCACTAAATTTTTAAAAAGTTAAATAACGGGCATTAAACTTTAATTTTTATGATAATTTTTGTCATGTCTCACGCCATGTTGATTGATGATATCACATGATATTTTTAAGCTTTTTCAATTTTATTTTTAAAAATATTTCAAAATCATAAAAATTCTAAGATAATTAAAATCATATATATTTTTAAAAATTATTAAATATTAAAAATTATAAAAAAGATATATCTAAAATAATATGACAAAAGTCTCCGAATGGATCTAAGACACCATGTTCAACGATTTTTAATAATTCATCTCACACAAATAATTTTAATAATTTATATTTAAAAATATTTTTAGCCACTCTTAAGACTTAAAATTATAATCATGACCGTACTCACGTGAATTCACTAACAAAATATTTATAATCTATCTAGTCATAAGCAACCCATGCACATACTATATTGTCTTACAAGAATTTTTAATTTTTTTAAAAAATCAATAATTCTTTATTAATGCAAAATAGTTTTGTGATTTTTTAATAGTTTAAAGGTGCTTGAAGCCTTTAAACTTTTAAAAAATCAATTAAACTCATAATATCTTTTAATGATTCTTTCATAATTTTAATAATTTTTATATATGTTTTTGATGCATTTATGTATGAAATTTGTATTAGAACAGAATCGAACACGTTGTTTCAAATTTGTAACCTTTTTTTGAAAGTTTGGGAAAAAAAATTCCTTCAAAATTTCATCATTTTCAACTTTTAATCTCATTCATTTATTGTACACATTCAATAACTGTAAGTCAGTGTAAAAGAGTAAAATTTTGATACACATGCTCTGTAAAATTAATTTTACACAAGCATGTATATTTACAATATAAAACCCAAATCTTAAATTTTTAAATTTATCCCCTAAACCTTAAATCATATACCCTAAATTTTAACCACTAACCTTAATTTCTAAATCCTACAACCTAAACCCTTAAACTTTAAAGAGTTTAAAACTTAAACTTCTTACTCTTTTTTTTCAAGTGATATTCTTCACATATTTACTGTTAATCTCATTCATTCGTTTCACTCATTCAACGGTCCAAAAAACGTGTAAAACTTAAAGAGTTTTACATTGTGTAAGTTGATCCTAACTTATATATATGTGTGTGTTATATTTTGATACAATGAAAGAAATTTACATAACCCTTCATATTTAAGTTATAAAACCTAAAACCTAAATCCTTAGCCTAACACCTAAACCTTTAACCCTAAACCCTAAACTATAAATCCTAAGCATAAACCTTAAATTCTACATCCTACAACTTAAACCCCTAAACCCTAAATCATAATCTAAATCTCTAAAACAAAGTTAAAAGGCTTGGAGTATCAAAGTATTTTCTTATATATATGAAAAGAGATGAAGCATATTCAATACTGTCATAGTGAGGTTTCATACTGCCCTTTACTTTTTGTGTGCAGATCCATCCTGTATTAATGTTGATTGGCTTCATTATCATAGGAGGTCAAGGTAATAAATCCAACATACCTTTTCCTTTGATACAAAAACGAACAAACTGCTTGTTTTCTCAAACATTACCAAAAAAAATGCAGCCATTATGAGCTACAAGTCATTGCCACTGAAGAAGGAAGTTAAGAAACTTGTACATCTTGTGCTCCACGCCATTGCTCTAATTCTGGGCATTATTGGAATCTACGCTGCTTTCAAGAATCACAATGAGAGCTCAATCCCCAATCTCTACAGCCTGCATTCTTGGCTTGGGATTGGAGTCATCGTCCTCTACGGCATTCAGGTACTAATACGATCCACTCGTTCGACACATATCTGTATTCGACACCAAAACCATTGTTTTTGACACGGAGAAATGTAAATTTTGCAGTGGATATATGGCTTTCTTGTGTTCTTCTACCCTGGAGGGTCGGCCGGATTACGAAGCGAATCGCTTCCGTGGCACGTGCTGCTGGGGCTGTTTGTATACATCTTGGCCGTCGGCAATGCCAGCTTAGGGTTCCTGGAGAAGCTTACATTTCTTGAGAACTCAGGGCTTGACAAATATGGTGCTGAGGCCTTCCTTGTAAACTTCACAGCTATTGTCACAATATTGTATGGGGCCTTCGTTATATTTACAGTTTTCTCCCAGGCTCCTCAAGAGGATGACTACAGCTATTCGTCTATATAATTTGATGTGATATATATATATTACTTAAGGGTGCATGTCTATTATTGTCTGTATTTCTGGACATAAAATTGTAGCCATGAAAAATGTTGGCATTTTATGGGAACTTGCAGTTGTAATTTATTCCCTCTCTGTTTCTTCTCCCTGTAATTGAATCTAAGGATTATTATTTGTTGACTTATCAGTGGAATTTGAAATCCTTTGATTATTTGTAGTAGTGTGTTTGGATGGGCGTTTGGAGGCCTAAAATCCCGATTTAACGGAATTTTTACCTCAAACACTGTGCTCACATGTTTGGATCCAAAAATTTAAAATCAATTCTGAACCCCAAAACGTGATTCTAAAAAAAGCAAAGTAAAAGTAGCTTTTGCATTTCGTCGTGATTTTTACATTATATTTTTATACAATCGTGATTTAAAAAAAAACTCTCAAACATAAATTGCGTTACTTTAAAATCAATTTTACACAAATCAATTTTATAAAATCACGTTGATTCAAAATCAATTCTACCACCGCAAAACCAAACGCACCTGTGTCATGCATTAGGTTTTTACAAATATCGTACCAATATGCCTAAATATATCGAATAGCCCACTTAATATTTTCTTTCAAACGTTGCTATTTTGACCAAAATTGAACCATTTAAGGTAAAATGTTCCCAAAATAAACAATAGGGGTTAAATTGACCATCCAGTCGACGTTGGGGGGCTAATTTTGGCATTATGCCTAAAAATATCGAATAGCCCACTCAATATTTTACCAATATGTGCACTTTCTTTTTGTTCAAATGATTAGAAATGATAAAGAGTTACACCCAATTTCCATTGCTAAAACAAATCCTAAACCTGAAAAGCAACCAATTCAACCTAAACCCTAAACTAATATAAAGTTACTAAACATGGTTTAACCAAATTTTAGTGCAAGAGTTAGCCCCAGTGTCACGTTCGAATCACCTTAATTTACTTAGAAGCCAAGTAACACAAAAATCTCTCATTCAATACCATCAGGCTTAGCGGTTTTCTCGGGAGGTAAGAATCCATGCCGAAGTCATGTAGTAATCATGTTGAACTGGAATCTAGAAAGCTGCTGCGGAATGGTTGATATCACAGGTCCGTATCTCTGTTCAACGGAAAGAACAAGAAGAGCGATAAAGCTAAGAGCATACGTAATTTCAGAGAAGAAACAAATTACAAATGATTACGAGTAGGTTACTGCCTACCTGAACATTATCATAAAGCTCAAACAACGGTACTGCAAGAAGTTTCAAATTTTTTGGTACCGCAAAGTACTCTTTCTCGGACAAATGGACAAGGAAAAGCTTCTTGCACTCCTACAATAATATCAATAATAGAGATTGAGAAAGGATAGCAAAGCACATAAATAGAGCCACATGAAGTAACAAAAAGATCGACAATCACACGCTACCTTAGGTTTGGTTATGTGGGGAGGACAATATGGATACATTATGGTCTCAAAGTTGGGCCTCCACCAGATGGCCACGCAGTCACCAATCTGCAACGAGATAACAAGAACCGGAATTATGCATTGAAAGAAAATGTTACAAAACTGTATCATAGGAAAGATCGACGGAAATTGTTAAGACAAGATGTCTATCCATCTTAGAAAGATAATTATGACAAATCAGTACCTGCCAGTCCGGCACAAGAGCGGGTGAATTAGCTCCAAGCTTGCTAGTCAGCTTCCTTTTCAAACCCTCGATCTCTGAAGCCAAAACATAAGAGCAAAGAAATTACAAAGGACATAGAATCTCCAAAGTAGCACGACAGAAAAGACGTAAGGTGAAAGATAGACAACATAGATGAAAATAGTTAGAAGTAAGATGATACCGTTCTCTCCAGGCTTCAGCCGTCCACCGGGAAGTTTGCAGAATGTGTTCCCGATTTGCAGAAGAAGAATGTGCGGATGATTATGTTCCTGGACCTGCATACGAAGGCAGTATAGGCAATTGAAGGACAGACATTCGAATGGTTATCTTAGAAGACAAATTTTTGCAAACCACACGACGAATAAAGCATACATTTCCACGAAAGAGAATGAAACACACATAAACAAGCTATCTTCTTGGTTAATAAGATGTAATGGCTAAGCACAAGTGCAGTTACATACCAGTAAAATCGCTTCAACGCTCGTCCTCATACCCTCTTTCATATAACTGCAATTAACAATCAAAAGAAGAAATTACAAACTTGTGCTCATAGAAAGTAAAGTTTCAATATGCTATTCTTAAAGTAAATTCCGTCCACAATTCATCATTCAAATGGGAAGTATTAGTTTAAACTTTAAAGCCTCAATTCACTTTCTAGCCTTTGCTTAGGGTTTCGGAAACCAAAAGAAAAGAACAACATTTAGCAGCTCAAACTTTCCCCAAAAAAACAGAAAAAGGTCAATACTTTATTTTTTGAAATAAAATTGAAAACTTTACTCCGAGTAAAATCCGAAGAAACAGAACCCAAATCTCAGTTGAAACGGCATACTGTTTCTACCAGCAATTTGCTTCCGATCTGAACATTCCCCTTAGTTCCCAATATGGTCCAAGAAGGGGGAAGAAGCTAGGGTTTCGAATCTCAGGTGGGGTTTATCTAGGGTTTTTAAAAAAACATGTAATCATACAGGGAAGGGAAAGAAGAAAGTGATAAAATTACTTGACTTTCATGCGAGCAAGGCGATCGGCGACAGACGTGTCCTTCTCCATCTTGGGCTCTTTGGTACCAAAGGTGTAGCTTGACAAAGGGTACGTGTTAACCACCGGTGACATTACCATATCTCCTTCCCCTCTGCTCCGCAATAACGTTTTCTGGGTACAAAGAAATCAGACACAGAAAGAAAGAAAGAAAGAAAGAAAGAAGAAGGTGGAAAAATGTAAATAAGTATCTTAAATAATAACCTAATACAAATATACTCCCAACGCTCAAACTTTTTTATTTTTATTTTCTTAATGCATGATTTATTGATTTGGTAATAAAAATGATAAATTTATATTTAGAATTTTTATACACAAATGAAGTGAAATTTAGATTACATAATTTTTCTTATTTGAATGTCGTTCGTATTTATGTTTATAATTTGAGGTTTTAGATAAATATAGTTTAAGAATTAAAATTTAATATTAAAATAGGTAAAGTTGTGTAGTTTAATGTAGAATAACTAGAATAAATAATAATAATAATAATAACTGGATTTTTTTCACTATCCATTTTTATGTTATGAAATTCCTCTCAATTTAAAATAAATAAATAAATTACGTTTGTGTCATGACTAATAAAAATAAATAAATATTAGGTACTTTCACTACTACTAATAATAATAATTTTGTCCATTTAAAATTTTTATTAAAAATAGATACCACTTTTACATTACTTATTACTTTTTAGCTTTTTTACATTTTTAATTATTAGATATTGCTTATTTTATTATTTTTTTGAATAGGTAGATAAAATGATTTGAACTTGTGTGTCTTTACGATTCATTAGGGTGTTCAATCAGTCGATTTAGTTAACCGACTGAACCAAACTACCCAAAAGTCATTAATCGATTTTTTCCTTTTAACCGTTCACCGAACTGAAAAAAATTCGATTAATTCGGTCGGTTTTTGAATTAATCGAAATTTGTTATCAAGTTTTGAGTAAATTACACAAATGGTCACTAAACTATGTTAAAAATATTTTTTTAGCCACAGAACTTTCAGAATTTATAAAATAATCATTAAAGCTATCAAACTATTACAAAAGGGTTATTGGACGTTATAAATTAGTGATAAGTATTGAAAAGTTTAATAACCATTTTGTAATAATTCAATAAATTTAGTGATCATTTTGTAATATACAAAAAAATTAATGATCATTTTATAATTTTAAAAGTTCAATGACCAAAAATAAATATATATAATATATAAAATATTTAATATATAATATTTTCGGTTAGTTCAGTTAATTAACCGAATTAACCGATAATCGAAGTTTGAGAAAATCATTAACAGTTAACCGAAAAAAGCTTTGGTTCGGTCGGTTAGTTCGGTTAAAATCGAACTTTGACACCCCTACGATTCATGTTCGGGGTGCATGACTGCCCCTTAAAAATGCAATGTGTCTTACCAATACACCAAAGCTTGTTGGTTGGTATTTTTTAATATTTCCAACAAATAATTCTAAAAATATAACAAAATCATTAAATTTGAAAAATGTAAGAAAAATCATAATTATTTTGGAATTTTTTTACACATCATAAAATTTTAGTAAAACTCTTCATATTTCTCATTACTTAAACTTTGAGTCTCCTCTAACTTATAACAAAGTTTAATGATAAAAGAATTACATTTCTTGTGATCATAACAAACCTATGCTTGTCCTTTTTAATGTTTATATGAAATCTCTAGTGATTGTAGAGCACATATATTATATTTCATGTAAAAGTTAAACATATCGAATTAATTATAATAATCAGAATAATAAACCGTAGATGCTTGCTGACAAGCTTTCAATTGTACTAGATTTTTCAAAAAAATTAGAATGTTATAATTTTTTAATGAATATTTTTGTAATACCTGAATTTTATCCGGGTATACTCATATATATAATATTTTTATTATAAATAAAACTAAAAAACATAAAATAAATAATAAGCACATATTAAATAAATCAAATCCAATTCACAAATGTACATTTACATAAAGCTCAATTCGGATTTTATCCTAAAACCCAAATTACATTTGATAATAACCCCTTACAGCCCATATATAGTCAATTCAAACCCAACAAACACATAATCTGATAATAAAAAAATCCTTTTCTGCCCAAATCTATATCCTAATGGACACGTGATAGTCCCCAATTAGACCAAACATGGATGATGGATCACATGGATCTGTGTATTTTGCCCATTAGTTGTTACCAGCTATAGAGTGACATCACCCGCATGACATCATTATTTGCGTCACATTCCACTCACTTATAAATAGGAGGGAGAAATTTTGCCAGATCATCATTATTATTAATAATAATAATAATAATAATAATAATAAAAGGGGAGAGAGAAATACCTACATCGGTAGTCGAAATGCAAAAATTAAAGAGTTGCAGGAAAGTTGAAACGCCTCCGGAGTCACGAACGGACCGTCGTTGTGTTGAATAAAACTTTCTTGATTAAAGTTTTTTTGAAGACGATAAAGAAAAACGTTTGAGAAGGGGAATCGATTTAGACTACTCGTGAAAGAGTAAAGAAAGTTAAAAAGAATAAAAGAATTTTATTATTTTTTAATTAATAATTACACCAAACGTTTCATATATATACAATAAGATGAAGTTAATTAAACCTTTGCCACCTAAGCCTAACAACCTAACCAATCTTGCCACCTAAGCCTAACTACCCAACTAATCTTGCCAACTAGGATTCAATATCCTATTAGCCCCCTCAAGGTGGAGCATATAAATTTTGTATGCTCAGCTTGGAGATGGAACTTAAGAAAACATTTGTAGGAAGTGCTTTGGTGAAGCAATCTGCTAGCTGGTTTGGACTGAAAACTGGAAGTAATGTGATAAGCTTGTTGTAAATCTTTTCTCGTATAAGATGACAATCAATCTCGATATGTTTTGTGCGCTCATGATGAACAGAATTTTCTGCAAGTTTGATGGCAAAAAGGTTATCACAATAAAGATTAAATGTTGAGAAAGATATATGTAAATCATGTAGCAGATAAGTGAGACACTGAATTTCACAAGCAACAGAGGTTGTTGTCCTGTACTCGGCTTCACTGGATGATCTAGAAACAATTTGTTGTTTCTTAGATTTCCAAGAAATTAAAGAGTTTCCAAAAAAATACAAAACTCAGTTGTAGAACGTCTGGAATCTGGACATGAAGCCCAATCAAAATCTGAAAATATGAAGTTTTAAGTCATTAGAAGCAGAGAAAAACAACCCTTGACCAAGAGTATCCTTTAAATAACGAAGAACTTTATGAGCATCCATCAAATGTAAAGAAGTAAGAGCTGAAATGAATTGAGAGAGTTGTTGAACTGCGAATGAAATGCCAGGCCTAGTATTTGTGAGATATAGTAATCTGCCAACAAGCCTTCTAAGAGAAAAAAAAAAACATCAGATAAAGGTTCTCCCTCAGTTTTGAAAAGCCTAGTAGTTGTGACAATAGGCGTAAAGGCAAGTTTAGATCCTAAAAATTTAGTATCTTTGAGTAAATCAAGTGTATACTTCCTTTAACTAAGATTAATACCTTTGTCAGACCTAACAATTTCAAGTCCTAGAAAATATTTTAAGTTTCTTAGGTCCTTAATTTTGAAAGTATCATGAAAAAATGACTTTATAGAAGTAATAGCAGACATACTAGGACTGGCTACTATAATATCATCAACATAAACAACTAATGTGATAAAATGCATACCAGAACCTTTAACAAACAAAGAAGAATCAGAATCATCTCTTTTAAAACCTTGCAATATAAGGGCAAAAGTTAAACGCCCATTCCACTGTCTATTTGCTTGTTTTAAGCCATAGAGACTTTTATTCAGTTTACAAACTAACGCCTGAGACTAACTTTGAAAACCAGGAGAAAGATCCATGAAAACTCCCTCATCTAAATTGCCATGAAGAAAGGCATTATTCACATTTAATTGATGTAAAAACCAACCCTTAGCAGCAACAACAACAAGTAACATTCTAACAGTTGTTATTTTTGTAACATGACTAAATGTATGAAGAAAATCTATATCAGCCTGTTGTTTATACCCTTTTGCAACTAATATTGCCTTATAACGTTCTAAAGAACCATTAGATTTTAATTTTGTCTTAAAAACCCATTTACAACATATAGTTATTTTTCCTTTAGGAAGAGAGACTAATTCTCAGGTATTATTCATCTCTAAGGCAGCTATTTCCTCATTCATAGCATTTTTCCAACAAGAATGTAAAACAACCTATTTATAGTTCTTAGGTTCAGGTAAAATTTCTACATCATTAACATAGGATTGATAGGCAGAAGAAAAGTTATGGAAGGACATCACTTGAGAAATGCAATGTGGGGTGGACTTGGAACCAGGAAGACTAACTTGAAAATCTTTGAACTTTTGAGGAAGTTGCTTACTTTTGGAAGGTCTACTTAGAATCATTGTGACTCTCAAATCTTGTGGTGAAGGATGAGGATGTTCAAGGCTTTGCAAAACTGGCTGTGTAGAGGGCACTAAAGAGGATATTACAGATGCAGAGGTATTATTTTTATCCACGATATTAATAATATCAGACACAAATTCTGTGTCAAAAATATTTTCTATAGAAGTTGTGTTATCTTTATGACAAAGATCATCTAGGACAACAGAACCACCATGTGTAGGAAAAATAATATCATTTGAATTTTTGAAAGTATTATTTTGAAAGGGATAAATGGTTTCTGAAAAAAATAACATCACGAGACACAAAAATATTTTTAGTTTCAAGATCATACAACCTGAATCCTTTAATATTTTTAAGATGTCCAAGAAAGACACATATTTTAGCCCTAGAGTTCATTTTAGTGGGAGGTTTAGGTAACACAGATTCATAGGCTAAGCAACCAAAAACCTTCAAAACATCAAGCTTAGGTTCTTTTTAGAAAAAAACTTCATATGAAGTTTTATTTTCTAAAACAAGGGTAGGAGTGACATTTATCAAAAAGACAGCATGAAGAATGCAGTCAATTCAGAAATGCAATGGCAAAGAAGAATGAATTCTTAATGATCTAGCAACAGATAAAAGGTGTTGATGTTTTTTTTCTACCAAACTATTCTGTTGAGGAGTATAAATGCATGAATTTTGATAAATAATGCCTTTGGGATCTATAAAAAGCAGTCATATCAAATTCTTTTGCATTATCACTACGTATACACTTAACATTTCTAGAAAATTGAGTGTGAACCATTTGACAAAAATCAATAACTAATTGCCTAACTTCTGACTTGGCATACATAGGAAAAATTCAAACAAAACGGCTCTTATCATCTACAACTCAAAAAATACAAATGACCATAAATGCTTTTAACTGAAAAAAGGACCTCAAACGTCCATATGAATCAAATCAAAGTTATATTCAGACTTGGTAAGCATGGAAATGCTTACAGGAAAAGAAAGCCTCTTTTGCTTTGCCAAATGGCATACATCACAGTCAAAGCAATTTGAAGGAACACTAGGTATATCATTATTCATAACACTAAAAAACATAATCCTCTGTTTAGAAGGATGCCCTAACCTTAGATGCCAAAGCTGAAAAGTACTAAATTTTGTAGAACCAGACTCACAACTTGCAGAATTACAAAATTCAGTAAAATTATACTCACTAATTGCAGAATTACAAACATTAGCAGTTGCAAATGAAACTCCAAGTTGATATAAGCCATTGAATCCTCTAGTTATATCAAACGTTTTCTTCATCTTTGTGTTCTGTATGTAACAACAACCAGATGAAAAATAAAAATAGAAATATTAGTATTAGAAGTTAATTGAGAAACAGAAATCAAATTAAAGAAAAAAGATGTATATGAAGAACATTCAAAAGGGTGAGATCTGAATTGATCTTAACAATACTTATATGAGTGACTTTAACAAGCTGTCCATTAGGTAATTTAACAACCTTATTATGAACTACTCTAAAATCAGAAAAATAACATAAAGAATTTACTATGTGATATGTTGCTCCAGAGTCAATAATCCAAGAAACAATAGAACAAGAATTAGAAGAACAAGTTAAGATTGTACCTGCATCTTCAGTATGGTGAGGAACATCAAAAGTAAAAGTGAGCATATTCACTCGAGATGGATTAGCAGAAGACTGAGAAGTAGCATTTCACTCTTGCAACATGCTCAAAATGTTATTGTAGTGTTCTTTAGAGAAACTAAGAGTCTGACTAGTAGCCTTAGGCAAGGAACTAGACATACAATCATCATCAACATGCAAAGAATCAGACTGACCAACAAGATTAGACCTACTAATCTGACTTTTGGTTTTATACCAAGGTGAAAACCCATATTTCCTATAGCAACGATCAACAGAATGTCCCACAAGACCACAATATGTACAAACATGTTTTTTATTTATATTGTTACTATAGAACCTTTTTTGTGGCCTATTTGAATCCTCTGACTTTCCATTAAACCTATCCACTAAAAGAATATTAGAATCATGCGAGATAGCAGAGACACCAGTTCTTTCATGCTGAATAACTATGGCAAAAATTTGGTTTATAGAGGGGAAGGGTTTTTTCATTAAAATCTGGGACTTAGGAACCAAAAATTGTTCATTTAGACCTTTAAGAAACCTTAAGGCAGAATCTTGGTTTCTATATTTCTGAGCACAACAAAGAAAAGACGATAGAGGCTGAAGATTAGAAATCTCATCCCAAAGGGTTTTTAACCGGGTATGATAATTTGTAACAGAAAGATTACTTTGTTGAAGGTTGTAAAACTCATGCATCAAATCTGATAGCTGAACCAAATCCCCTTGGTTGAAACAATCATAAAGATCGACCCAGAGTTCATAGGTTGTGCCGTTTCATATCATGCTTTGCACGTTTTTAGGATGAATAGCCCTCTGAAGCCATGAAAGTACCAAATTGTTACACTTTACCCAACCCTAAAATTTAGGGTTTTCTTCACGAAGTTCTTTGATTGTGCCATCAACAAAGGATAATTTATTCTTCGAAATCAAAGCTATCTTCATCAATCGAGACCATGCGTGATAATTCAAACCGGTAAGCAGGGAAGATGTGAGAACCAGCGTCGGATTCTTGTTTGGGTAGATGTAGAACTCGTCAGAGGGATCCTCCGGCTTGAAGACGCGATCAGAATCGAAAGAACGAGTTGCAGATGAATCTACTGATACCATGTTGAATAAAATTTTCTTGATTAAAACTTTCTTGAAGACGATAAGGGAAAACGTTTGAGAAGGGGAATCGGTTTAGACTACTCGTGAAAGAGTAAAGAAAGTTAAAGAAGAATAAAGAGATTTTATTATTTCTTAATTAATAATTACACCAAACGTTTCATACATATACAATAATATGAAGTTAATTAAACTTTTGCCACCTAAGCCTAACAACCTAACTAATCTTGCCACATAAGCCTAACTACCCAACTAATCTTGCCAACTAGGATTCAATATCCTATTACGTTGAGAATGTATAATCCTCCTCTTTCCTTTTGATTCCTGTAAAAACACAAGCAAATAAAAAATCAGTTCATATATATATATAAACAGAAACTAAAACAAATGGAAGATAAGTTCCAATACTACATCTCTAAGCTTAAAAATTACTAAAATTATTGGGTTAATGGCACGATAAAATGCCTCGAACAAGCCTATACACCCTTGTATTTTAGCTTGGATTTTTAGGACCTCGCTACGTGTAAAGCGCGAGGTCTATACAATAATTTTAAATTACGAGATATAAAAAGGTGACCTACGTCGGGTGGACCTTGCTACGTGTACAATGCGAGGTCATGGTGCACGTTTCGCAGAATGCGAGGTCGCCTTATGTTGACGATTTGGAGGTCATTTTTCTAAATAGCAATGGCTGAGGGTCATTTTTCACAAATAACTATTAAAAATAGTTTTTCATATAATAATGTCGTTCGGCTTACCAAAGTGACCAGTAATGACTCCAAAATATTTTTAAAATTAAATTAAAAAAACACAATTTCTAAAATTAATCGTCTAAACTATTTTTACCGATTTAAAAATGGTTGTGACAATCTTCAATAATTTTTGTCTTGATTATATATATGTTAAATCTTTAGTCTAGTCAATCCACTAATATGATACATACATACAATAAATTGTCTTTTTCATATTCTCCCCACTATTTCTATTTTCTCTGTGTAGTTATTTTTATACATTATTTTTTATTGTTTTTTTACAAGTGTTGTTTTCGACGGTAATTTTTATGACGTCGACTAATTTTTAAAATTTATGTTTTTTTATCAAAAAACATGTTTTTATTAAGGGTAAAAACATACAAGAGAAATTCACATATACCTCGTTAAAAACTTCTCTAAGACTAGTTGAAGGAAAAGAGTACATATAGAAATATCCAAGTACAAATCAAGATGATAACAAAAGAATGGCGAACCAACAAAATTATTCTCCAGCAAAAAAGCCTATCCTCATTGCACAAATCACTCAACGCCATAGGCATTAAAGGAAACTCACAATGCTCCAACGATCCATCCCTTGTTTGTTTCGCCGACCAATCTGTAACCTTGTTTGCCTCACGAAATATATGCACAAAATACACTTTCCATTCCATTTGGAGTTGTTCATAGATCTTTTGCAACAGAGTGTGGCAATAATTCAAATTGATCTCACCTTTTAAAGTTCGAACTGCAATTAAATTATCCAATTCCACACGAACACGACGCAAGCCAAAATTCCAAGCATGCCTCAACCCCTCGACTGACTTTTTATGTTGATTGTATATAAATAGGTCTCATCTTTTTATAAGTGTTCGTGTGTTTTCTTTTAATTTTCTTTGGCCTTTTGTGCTTTGCTTTGCCATAAACTATATTTTACACGCTTTTATGTCAATATTTTCATATGCTTTTATTGCAGTTTTTTTATATGCTTTGATGATAGGTTTAGTTTGTCCGTGTGACACATTGTCTGTCTTTGTGACAATTTCTCATATGATATGATGGGTGGTCTCTTCAAATTTTGATGTCATTTTGTGGTTGCTTACCGAAGTGTCACGATTTTACAGCGAAAAGTATTGCGTAATTACCAGGGCGCTATGGTTGAAATTGATAGGTACTGAATTTTATTTTGAAGATTGTGTAAGTTTTTTTTACAAAATAATAAAATTTTCTTTTCCTGATTTTACACCTTTTGAATTTTGATGTATGTTTTTGATGTATGTTTTTCATATAGTCCGTAATTATTTATATTTTTTTGGTGTATTTGTTTATAATTCTTTTCACTTTTAATAAAATCTAATTTCTTGTTATTTGCTAAAGAAACAATGATCTTGTTCAATTAACGAAAAACAAACAAACATAGACGTTATCTCTTTATCATTTACTAAAAATCACACTATTATCAACATTATTATTATTTTAATTGGTACTAACGAAGATTAAACTATATAAACAACACATGGAATAATTATGTAGACATTCAATGTTTGTTTATCTTTGTTGTTTATGATTCAAAGTAAGTTTCAGAACGTGTACTAATTCATTGGAAATATAGAAAATTTATTAAATAGATTCGACTTATCACGTCATTTGTGATCTCAGCCAATAAAATTTATCCGTCTCATTTTTTCTAAATTAAATCTATACCTTTTCCTTCCATATTAATAATGAACATGTAGTTATTTAAAAATTACTTTGAGATGAATGAACTGAAACTACAAACGACATGCTGAACTGGTCTATCTAATAATTTCTCGAAAAAGATACGTTGGGAAAAGCCAGCTAAAACTAAAATGGGATTTAAATACCCATCTCATTGGATAAATTCTGGAGTCGGGGCTCGAGGCATTTTAGGGTTCACATTGTGGCACCAAAGGTTTACTCATATTACAAAATGGTCCCCAATATTTTGAATTTGATTCAATTGGGGCCCTAACTTTGTTTTACGCACAATTTAGTCCTTAAATTTTATAAAATATACAAGTTAGTCCTTGAAAATACTAGGGTTCTGAAATAAAAAATATCCAATTTTAGGGTTTAAAATTGGTGGTAATTTTGTTTGTGACATTTGAAAACGATAGTAGATACGTTTAATCATTCTTCTGATCTGCGTTCCAGCAAGTTTACAACAAATTATCACAGAAACGTATGAAATCTTGCTGGATTCACTACAACATGCCGACTTAAACTTATCTGTAGCTGATGTTCGAATCTCATGTCAAACTCCACCAAAATTCTTGGCTCTGGTTCTCAATCTTTCCCATTCAACCCATGATTGATTAATCCATTATATTTCTGAGAGGTTATGCTGTTCGGATTTAAGTGGTTGTTGATATGAATACTGTTTAACCAGAAAATAATATTGCAATGGCAAGGCACTTTGCTCTCTCAAGAAGAGAATTCGATTCGAACTTTGGAGATGATATTGTTGGGAGAGAGAATTACGAATGTCAAACATGTATCATAAAATGAACATGTATGATGATACAAAAAAAGTCATTCTAAATTTAGTCACTCAATTATAAATTTGTGACAAACATGTCCCCAAAACGTATACGTGGCAATTTCAGTCCCAAATGTTATATCAGTTTGATCTTAATTCAAAAATAATTATATAAATTTAACTCTTCATATTTAAAAAATCTGACATCACACCCTCTTGACACACCCTCCAACCACCTGTCGCACTCCATGCTACTATTCCTTAGCTCGATAATTGACAGTTGTGATAGCTCGACAAACACAATTACTTCACTACCGAACAACTAATAGACTAATGGATCATACTCATTATGATCTTAATGTCGTCTGCTAGTAATATAGTCAATTCACTAATTATTTTTTAAAATATGAAAGGTTGCATTTATTGAATTATTTTGAATTTGTACCAATTAATAGAATGTATAAGTTTTGAGGAATAAATTTGTTATTATATCAAGCCATTTTTGTTTCAATTTTAATGGAGAGTGACTTGATTGTCACAAAATTTTAATTGAATGACTAAATTGTTACTTTTAGGAAAAAAGTGACATGTTTGTTATAAAACCTATACTTAAGTAACATGTTTGTCAAAATTTTAATTGAATGGCTAAATTGTTATTTTTAGAAAAAAGTGACATAATTATTACCAAATCGATAATTGAATGATTAAATTATTATTTTTAGAAAAAAATACATATTTGTTACTAATTTGTGGTATATTTTACACTTCTAAATACTAGGAGGCTGCGTTTTTTTTGCCATGACTAATTCAGACGAACCCGCTTCGCACACCTGGTTTTGGTGGGTGAGTCCCCAGCGAGGATTTTTTGTATATACAACGCTTTTGAACACAAGATCTGCTTAAGCGATACCAAACTGTTTATTACTTGGACCAAGCTGCGTATTTAGCATTATAAATAGACATTCTAATCCAGAAATCCAACTCAGAATGTCCGGTTCTCGTAAGATTCCACTGAGTCAATTCAGAGGATGAGAACTCATATCCCTTTTCTTCTCCTTCTGATATTGGCAATAACGCTCCATGTTTCCAGTTGTCGGCAACTCAGCCGGGCTCCCAACCAGGAAACACACCAAAAGTTGAGAAGCCAGTTTTCCTTTTCATTCGCACACCATTTTCCTGCAGGAAACGAGGGCGTCTCACATCGACTTGTCCCCGGAGGACCAAACCCGCTGCACAACTGATTACGATTCTGTTTTGTTTCCAAAAGTTGAGAAGCCAGTTTTCATTTTCATTGGCACAACCGCTATTTTCCGCAATAACAATTTTGGATGGTGCCGCTGTGGTCATCACTATTATAGTAGCATATTGCTATTTGAATTCATATTAAAAGTAGATTTTTTTTTGTTTTTTTATTCTGGAACCAAATTTTTCTTTTTTCCCCTAACTTTGTCTTGAAAAGTATGTTTCAATGTGCATGGAATATGCAATAAGCACAGGTAAAATAACCATTGGATTTGCCACGATAATATGCATAAAAATCATATCAGGAGCAGTTTGTTTTATCATCATGATCTTTGCTTTAATTCATATTAAGCAAAGAATTTGGAAGTTTCTAATATTGCTGTGTTTCTTTTCTTCACATTTGGAATTTGATCAAAGATTCTCATCAACGAGAATTAAGTGTCATAACACGGCCAAGGGAGTCACAATATATCTAGAGGCAGGGATAGGGGTGGGAATTGGGCGGGCAATATTCGAAAATCGTGGGGATTCGAACTGACGGGATGAGGAATAATCGAAATCTTCACCCACGAGGACGGGGATGGGGAAGTTTTATTACCGAAGCTCAAATGGAGATGGAAATGAGGATTGTCATGTCCGAACCGTGGGAATTAGGGGTGTTCAAAAAAATCCGATCCGAAATACTGGATATCTGATCCGTTTTTTATTTTTCGGATAATTCGGATCAGATATCTGAAAATTTCTGATCGGATACGGATAGTGATTTTACATTCGGATCGGATATCCGATTATCCGATATCCGAAAATTCAAAATTTTTATAGGTATAAATCTTGTTATATTCGATATTTTTATTTGTTATATATGAAAAATTAAAATTTTCATGATACAAATATTGTTATATTCAATAATTTATTAATTTTTATATTCAAAAATTTAAAATTTTCATGGATAGAACCATTAAATAAAAAAAAAATCAAATAAATTCATAAATTTCGGATAGTCGGATATCCGAGAATCCGATCAGATTTTCAGATATCCGATTTTTTCGGATCGAATAAGGAACGCTATCTAAGTGATCCGAATTTTTCGGATCCGATATCCGAAAATAGACACCCGTAATAAACACAGTTCAAGGGACTAGTGGTCAGCTCAGCTTCAGCTCAAAGGCTTCCTATGAGCTCAAATCAGCTCATTGATGATTCAAGGCCTTACAAGCTTCATTTCAACTCCAGAACACTCTTATAGTTCAAGGGCAGCTCGAGGACACTAATGGACCAGCTCACTTAGCTAGAGGAAGCTTTGTTCAACTAAAATCATCACTGAACTTCAGCTAGCTCAATCAGCTAGCTAGCTCAGCTCGAACCAGCTCAACCTTAGCTCAATCAGCTCACCCTACAACTATTAGCTCGAGTGTGGACACCCCAAAAGACACTTATCAGCTGAACCATCAAGGAAGCTTCGAAAGGAGACCTCTCGACCAAGGGAGGAAAAATTCGGCGCCATCCCAAGCTTGGCGCCACCATGGAAGGGCGCCTTAGGACCGAGTTATTGCTGAGCGCTTATCAGCCACTCTTCATGGCTTATCAAGCCATTTCTGCCACCATGAAGGGTCACAAGCCTTGCTGAATTATCCTACCCTTTTGTAACATGCCCATTCGGCCACCCCTTTCATTTACTATAAATATGTATGCCATTTTGACATTTGAACACACTATTTTTCTGAATATAAATTATATTTGTGAATTTTCTCTCAAGCTTGTTCTTTTAAGAACTTGTCTTATCAAATCTTTCAACAGATTTGTGGCGTCTTCTATCTCTATTTTTGATACTTTAGATTGTTGGTTCTTTAACCAATCGGTCTAAGTCCTATTCTACCACCCTCAAAGATAACTTCAAGAACGAATTTATACTTGTTAGTATAAGTTTCTTTTTTTTGGTTACTTTGAATACTATTTCACCACCATTCTTTCATTTCTTTTCCCTTCCATTTCTTTCACTATCCGAACACCGTATATCCTTCATCTAAACCTTTTATTTTTTTCCTTTTTTTTCCAGCACAACCTTATATTTCCGCAGCCTATACTCATTTTCTTTTCCCATCTTTCAACATATTTTCACAAGAGGACGTTCGTGAAGACAAGATTTGCTTGTATTTTAGATCGGGACAATCAAAGTTTCTCTCTACAATACTAATTGAAAAGTTGAATCGTATCACTTTTACTCTGATTATTCTTTGCATTTAGCATGATTTCTAGTTAATTTATACAAATTACAGTTTTCAATATTATTTTTCTGCACCTAGAGATGACACTGAATTTTATAACTTATTCTTCCATTTTCTTTTATTTTTAGAGTGATTTATACTTTAGACACATAGTCGACATCATCTGGATAGTCTTGTATTCCATTTAATTCATGATTTACAACATTACTTTATCCTATACACTTTTTATTTATCGGGTGTAACTTTGGATTTGTTACATTATGTTTTGTTCTGGACTAGTATAAAGGGCTTTGGACATTTGTTTAATTTATTGAGACCAAAATTTTCGACTTAATTTTTCTGAAAACATTAATTATGTAGTATAAGTCTTAAGCACAATCGGTCAGGAAATTCATCTGAATATTCGGTTCGTTTACGGTCCTATATTTATGGGTAGGGAGAAGTCTGAATATATAGTATAAGTACGGTCTATTAAATGTAAAAAATACTAAAAAATCTAATCATAATTTATCATATTCACACTCATATTCAACATTTACACTTTCAGTTGAACCAATGAGCGGCTCCAATAGAAAAGAAGATGATGTTCATCCTAGGTGTGATAACGAGCCGTCAGGCTCGGCTCGTTATTTTCCTTAAATTGCTTTTAAATATTTTTATTAAAATTTTGAAAAATAACATGTGAAAACCTATTTGAGAAAAGATAATATTTATTTTTGAAGTTCACAAGTAACCATAGTACATTTTCAAAATTATACAAGTCCACAAGGAGAAAAGATTTAAAGTATTTAACCATGATAACAAATTAACAACACTGAAACATACAAGTATATCATCATTTCGAGCTTGTTCACGAGCTTTTCGAGCCGAGCTTAAGTCGGCTCGACTCAGCTCGGCTTGTTAAGGTCATGAGCCGAGCTTTGACCAAGCCGAGCCCGAGTAGCTTATGAGCCGGTCAGGCTCATTATCACCCCTAGTTCATCCTAGGAGACTAGAGTTCACGCATCTGTGTGTGCACCTAGGTTCAAGCACATGTGTGTGCAAAGTGTGTGTCTTGTCAAAGCATTAAAAAAAATATGAACGTATACTATCATGTAAGCACACCAATATATTAAAAAAATATTTACACCTCAATTCGAATAGCATCCAGTATAGAATATGAAGAAACTCCCAAATAATTCAAATATTCTGCATCTGTTTTCTCCGGCCAATCAATTATGAAGTGGGTTTGGCCCCTCGGGGACAAGTCGATGTGAGACTGCGTGAAAGGATGCCATTTTCTCCGTTCCAGGCTTTCCACGGCGACGATTGGCAGATAAGCTTGTTAAAAATATGGGCGAATACTCGTCTCTCGCTCTTTGATATTCCATTTCTTTACCGGCCGCACGGTCCAGATATCGGCAACTCGCGACTTGAACAAATCCCAGGATCATCAAAACAACTACAAACTGGGATACACAGCTGGGAGTTTTCATGGCGGCTGGGAAATAGCTTAATAAGAAGAAAAAAAATCAAAATGGTATAGGGGAAACCAAGTTTTTTTTTTTTTTTTAAGATTCTGTGTTTTATTTACATATTGGTAGTAGATATAAAGGATTAAATCTTCATATTTGTCAACAAAGAAGCTTGTTGTAGCACGTTAATGATGAATTAATTCTTCCAAACAGTTTAGAGAAAATTAACGTGTCTGAAATTCTAATGTTGTAGGAAAAAAGAAACAAATAAGACAGTGTTTTTATATATTTCTATCATTTTCTGCATGGATGACAATATAGCAAAGTTCCAAAACAGAATGGCCGAGCCAGCCAAGAAAATGACATCAGGCAAGAAAATTTGGTTCCTAATTTTCTTGTCAAAACCGGGTTTTTAATTGTTTTTTATTACTTGCTTTTGTCTTCAGCTGTTGACTTTTTAAGCAAGCCCGGCTACGTATATGATATTGAATCCGTATGTAACTCGACTTCATTCTTTCAGATTTGGTTGAAGAGTAAAAAATTCAGTTCGAGTAGAATTTTTTTTTATGCAAATTTTCTTTATAGCTAAGCAATCAATTCCTATAAATAAAAATTAAGGATTATAATTAAAATCATTCAGTTGTATTTTTTCTCATTATAGTGAAATTTCTCTTCTTTTGTCCGTAGTTATTTTTAGAGTTTTTCACGTAAAATCTTTGGTGTTATTTCTCTTTTATGTGTTTAATTTTATTTACTCATCTCACCATTATCGTCCCGATAATATAACAAATTTTAATTCTATTTTTCACGTAAAATCATTCAATTATATTTTTTTCTCGTTGTAGTGAAGTTTCTCCTCTTATGTCCCTGATTTTTTTTTAAGTTTTTCACATAAAACTTTTAGTGTTATTTTTCTTTTATGCGTTTGCGTTTATTTATCCATCTCGCCATTATCGTCCTAATAATATAACAGTTTTTAATTCTATTTGGTCTCAAAATTGAAACCCTCTCGTACATTTGTCATGAATCAAGATTGAAGAATATCCCTTTGAATTTCTCTGATGATGATAGGCAACCAACTTCAATATGAACTAATTGGTTCTATCATGTTAACTTTGAAAGCTGTGTTATTAGTTTATATTTCACCTAACTCGGACTATTGGTTTGTTTAAACCTTTTTTATATAATCAATCTTTTTTAGAGATGTCACCCAAATTTTTAAACAAAATACACAAATATCTTGATGGATTGAAACATTGATCATAAGATAGAAAGATATACATATACACAAATATACAGATAAATGAGAGTTAATTATATATATTTAAAAATATTGTAAAATATCGAGATCTTTGCGGATATTTTTCAGGAATCCCCATAATTATTTATACGGTTACGGTTCGGTTATTCCCACTGTTTATCACATCCTACGAAGAAAAACACCAATTGCATAAGTAATATTTCATATAAATAGTATAAGGACTAAAAAGGCATAAAGACATAAACTGTGATGATTTGCATGAATGAATATAAGATGCAAACATATAATAAAATGCATAAGTGATGCAATGCATAAATGATAAGTAGAGATGTGGTTTTAATAATTTGTGCATGTATTTATCTATGCTATGATCATTAGAATAAAGTATGCAAAATATATGTATAGTATGATGGCAAGTATCTAGATAACTAGAAATGAGTGTAGCAATTGTACTAAGCAACAAAAGAGAAGTAAAGAAACCCCTGATCTTTGTTGCGTGAAACACAACATTGAAGTGAGTTAAACTTGAGTATGTGTACATATCATCCCCTCCTTCTTTTGAGCGATTTGTCCTCAAATTGAACATTCTTGTGCCTGAATCCTTTCCGGCTATGGGAATGATGCAATTGTGGTGCGCACTTTCCCCTAAGCTCTTCTTACGTTCCTGCAATGACAAAGATAACATTTTTGCTTTCTTAGGGTTAAAAAATCAGTTGTGATCATAGGATGTATCAAAAGACATTCCCTAATCATTTCAATGTTGCCCGAATGATTCTCCTTCTTGTGACCCTTCTCTTTGAACTTGGCTTGATTCTTTTCTTGTTTCCATGCATCCACGCTTTGTTTCATGAGAATCTGGTCACTTTGCACTTGTTTGGGCGTCATAGGTGTAAGCACTATTTTTTTTCCTTCATGTTTGAATGTGAACCGATTTATATAGCAATCATGCATAGTTTTTCGGTCATATTGCCATGGCCTCCCAAGTAAGATATGACTTGCATGCATAGGTACAACATCACATAAAACTTCATCTTTGTATGAACCAATAGAGAAAGGAATAATAACATGTTTGGTGACCTTTAGTTCCCCCGAATCATTCAACCATTGAAGCTTATATGGTGCTGGATGCTTGATGGTCTTTAGGCCCAATTTATCCACCATAAGTGTGCTCGCCACGTTCGTGCAACTTTCCCCCATCAATAATCATAAAACACATCTTTTCGTTGACATAACACCGGGTGTGAAATATGTTCTCTCGTTGTTCTTCTTCCGCCGCCATTTGAATGTTTAAAAGCCTTTTAACCACCATAAGTTAACCGTCAACGGCAGGGGTGATCTCTTTTTCTTCTTCTTGCTCGAAATCTTCTTGGTATTCATCATCTTGGTCTGAAGTTACTTCTCCGTTCTCCCTTAAAAGCATAGTGTGTTCATTTGGGCATTGGCTAGCATTGTGACCATGTCCTAAGCACTTGAAGCATTTAATCTCACGGGACCGAGTAGGAACTTCTGCTGACTTTCCACGAGCATTTTCCACTACGGTAGGCTTTGTTTTGGAAGATTCGGCTGAGTCTTTGGCTTGAAAAAGAGTGCTCTTCCGAGAGGTGTTTGGACTCCATTTAGGGGCAGCACTTGTGACATTTCTAGATGAAGATCTCTTGCGTTGTTGCCTCACAACTTTGATAGCCACGTGCACCATTTCTTCTATTTCAATGTAATGTTGTAATTCCACTACATCGGAGATCTCTCGGTTCAATCATGCTAGGAATCTAGCCATGGTGGCCTCTCGGTCTTCATCCACATTAGCACGGATCATGGCAACTTCCATATCCTTGTAGTAGTCTTCTACACTCCTATTGCCTTGCTTGAGATTCTGCAACTTATAATAAAGATCACGGTGATAATGGTTAGGCACAAATCTTTTTCTCATGATACCTCTCATTTCAAGCCATGTGCTAATTGGCCTTTCACCGTTGCTTCTTCTAGAACTCTTTAACTGATCCCACCAGATTAGAGCGTAGTCTGTGAATTCCATAGCTGCCAATCGAACCTTCTTTTGTTTAGAGTAGTTGTGACATTCAAATATGTGTTCTACTTTGCATTCCCACTCTAAATATGCTTCCGGATCAGTTTTGCCTTGAAAAGGAGGAATATTAACTTGAATGCTTCCAAGGTTGTCATCTAACTGGCTACGATCTCTTGCATTACTTCTGACTGAAATAACATCTTCTGCATCACTCTCTTCAATAACTTCATGTTGCATAAAATGTCTCGGTCTGTTCCGTCGTCCATGACCCCTAGTGCTTCTGTTGTCACCTTGTGATCCTTCAAGTCGATCTATCCTTTCGTGAATAGGCTCCAATTCAGTACGTAGAAACCTTTGCATTTCCCGGGTCAATGCTTGAGTCTGAAGGTTTTGGACTGGATGTTCCTCACCATTATTGTTTCCTGATTGTTGTGACATATTGTTAGTTAAAACAAATAATATGTAATGAAATTTAGGACCTCACCGATTCACACAACAAAAGCCTCACGGTCACTCCAAGGAAAGAGATACATATGTCACTCAAATTCACTCGTGTTTACACTCTGGGAATTCAGGATTTTACTTCCCCTTCTGTGCTCACTACTCTCTTTCCTTTTACCGCTCAATCTCTCAACACAAGTTCTTGAAAGAACTAACTTAAACCTGTCAAATTTTCTAAGATTCTATGGCGTTTGGGTTGCAAAATATAGGTTAGGTAGGAAAATGGAAAAGAAATAAAGGTTTAAAGAAGAAAAGAAAAAAGTTAAGGGACTAAAATGTAAGAAATGAGAAAATTAAAAGAAGAAATGAAGAAAACATATTCGTTACCACAAAACTTACTTACAAACCGATCGTGAACAATCAAACTTGAGGAACTTCTCCGAGTTGGTTGCTTGATCGTTTGTGCCTTTTGCCTTCACCCTTTTGTATTTCTAATTTTCTCTTCTTTTCTATTTTTTTGAATCTTTTTGTCTCTTTTGTTTTTGAGAACTTGAAGAAGAAGAAATTATGATATTCTTTTTTTTATCAGAATTGAAATAACAAAAGATATGACTTACTTGATTATTCCTTTGCTCTTATTACCACATGATACGCTCCAACTCTCCAATTGGTATTGTAGAGAGAAGCTTTGATTGTCCCGATCTAGAATGCAAGCAAGAATTGTCTTCACGAACATCCTCTTGTGAAAATATGTTGAAAGATGGGGAAAGAGAATAAAAGAATATGGCTGCGAAAGTATAAAGTTGTGCTGGAAAAGAAAAGAGAAGAAAATAGAAGGCTTAAGTGCAGGATATATGGTGTTCAGATAGTGAAGGAAATGGAAGGGAAAAGAAATGAAAGGATGGTGGTGAAATAGTATTCAAAGTAAACAAAAGAATGAACTTATACTAACAAATATAAACTTGTTCTTGGAGTTGTCTGAAGGAACTTATCAAGTCATTTCGGCCACCATGAAGGGTCACAAGCCTTGCCGAATCATCCTACCCCTTTGTAACATGCCTATTCGGCCACCCCTTTCATTTACTATAAATATGTAAGTCATTTTGGCATTTAAACACACCATTTTCTGAATACAAATTATATTTGTGAGTTTTCTCTCAAACTTGTTCTTTTAAGAACTTCTTGACTTATCAAATCTTTCAACAGATTTGTGGCGTCTTCTATCTCCTTTTTTGATACTTTAGATTGTTGGTTCTTTAACCAATCGGTCTAAGTCCTATTCTACCACCCTCTAAGACAATTTAAAGAACAGATTTATACTTATTAGTATAAGTTCCTTCTTTTTGTTACTTTGAATATTATTTCACCACCATCCTTTCACTTCTTTCCCTCCCATTTCCTTCACTATCCGAACACCATATATCCTTCACCTAAACCTTCTATTTTCTTCCCTTTTTTTTCCAGCACAACCTTATACCTTCGTAGCCATACTCTTTCATCTTCTTTCCCCATCTTTCATCATATTTTCACAAGAGGACGTTCGTGAAGACAAGACTTGCTTGCATTCTAGATCGGGACAATCAAAGCTTCTCTCTACAATACCAATTGAAGCATTGGAGCGTATCACGAAAGTAGGGTCGCGCGAATGCATGCCCCCTCAATCACAAATTATGACGTACACTCTCCCACTTGGGGAGATGTTAAGCTGGCACACTCACCATGTGCAATGCGAGCAACCAACCTAGGCCATGAGCCTCCATGATCACCCATGTGCTCCGTCCAAGTAAGTGTGCCTAAAGTATAAATCACTCTAAAAATAAAATAAATGGAAGAATAAGTTATAAAATTCAGTGTGATCTCTAGGTGAAGAAAAATAATATGGAAAACTGCAATTTGCATAAATTAACTAGAAATCATGCTAAATGCAAAGAATAATTAGAGTAAAAGCATAATGTAGCATATGCAATTTTATTCAAAATGATGTGCTAGAATGTTGATACATACTAGCATATGCACCTTTGTATATGGTAGGCTACTTAAAAAATAGGGTAAACTACATTAGTAACCATTAAATTTGTATGGTATTTTCACTTTACTCACATAATTTTTTTTTATTATAGTCACTCAATTTTTTATTTACTTTCATTATGTCCATTGCTGTTAACCCCGTTAAGAAATACCGATGTGGCACGTTAAAGTTTTCTTAAAAAAAAAGAACCCTAATTTTTTTAATTTACAACCATTGTCAAGACCAAAATTCTTATTAACGGAACGATCGTCGTTCAATCTCAACTGTGTGAAAGATTCGTTTTGCCAAAAGTTTAACATAGTTTATGATGTGAGCACGTTTATGCCACCCAACGATGCAACTTCAAACTTTCAGGGAAGTTTGCTTTTTTCATTTGTTACATACTGATGTGTAACATTTGTATACTTATATTATTTATATTAGTGTGTTTACTATGTATTTAGTATGTTTGGTGTGTTTTGACTCAGTTTGATATAACTTATGATGTGTTTATATTTGTTTGTGAGCTAATGAATAAGGTTGCAAGTGTTTACGACTTGTATTAGTGTTTCCATTAAGTTTACAATACTTTGATGGAAGTTTATTACCTTTTGACGTAGGTACGTAGGAGGACACTAGCTCAAATGAGTATATGCAGCTCAACTCCAGCTCAAGTGAGTGTATGCAGCTCATCTCCAGCTCACCAGAGTGTATGCAGCTCGATCCCAGCTCATGAGAGTGTAACCAGCTCACTTTCAGCTCATCACAATTTCAGCTAGTTCGTTTCAGCTCAACTCATTCCCAGCCAGCTCAACTTTAGCTCCACTAGCTCAACTTCAGCTGACAAGTCCAGAAGTAGCTGAAAAGCGTCTTGCATATCGGGGAGTGTGCTAGTGCACATGTGGCAGCCTAGGTGGCATCCGGTCATCTCCAGCACCCACGTGGCAGCTTGACACATGTGTGTGAATGTGCAGCCGAATCAACCCGTTTTCTCCTTCATTATGTGCCATTTGCAAGAAAGGATAAGACCGAGTGGTTATGTTTTGACTCAGTTTGATATAACTTATGATGTGTTTATATTTGTTTGTGAGCTAATGAATAAGGTTGCAAGTGTTTACGACTTGTATTAGTGTTTCCATTAAGTTTACAATACTTTGATGGAAGTTTATTACCTTTTGACGTAGGTACGTAGGAGGACACTAGCTCAAATGAGTATATGCAGCTCAACTCCAGCTCAAGTGAGTGTATGCAGCTCATCTCCAGCTCACCAGAGTGTATGCAGCTCGATCCCAGCTCATGAGAGTGTAACCAGCTCACTTTCAGCTCATCACAATTTCAGCTAGTTCGTTTCAGCTCAACTCATTCCCAGCCAGCTCAACTTTAGCTCCACTAGCTCAACTTCAGCTGACAAGTCCAGAAGTAGCTGAAAAGCGTCTTGCATATCGGGGAGTGTGCTAGTGCACATGTGGCAGCCTAGGTGGCATCCGGTCATCTCCAGCACCCACGTGGCAGCTTGACACATGTGTGTGAATGTGCAGCCGAATCAACCCGTTTTCTCCTTCATTATGTGCCATTTGCAAGAAAGGATAAGACCGAGTGGTTATGTTTTGACTCAGTTTGATATAACTTATGATGTGTTTATATTTGTTTGTGAGCTAATGAATAAGGTTGCAAGTGTTTACGACTTGTATTAGTGTTTCCATTAAGTTTACAATACTTTGATGGAAGTTTATTACCTTTTGACGTAGGTACGTAGGAGGACACTAGCTCAAATGAGTATATGCAGCTCAACTCCAGCTCAAGTGAGTGTATGCAGCTCATCTCCAGCTCACCAGAGTGTATGCAGCTCGATCCCAGCTCATGAGAGTGTAACCAGCTCACTTTCAGCTCATCACAATTTCAGCTAGTTCGTTTCAGCTCAACTCATTCCCAGCCAGCTCAACTTTAGCTCCACTAGCTCAACTTCAGCTGACAAGTCCAGAAGTAGCTGAAAAGCGTCTTGCATATCGGGGAGTGTGCTAGTGCACATGTGGCAGCCTAGGTGGCATCCGGTCATCTCCAGCACCCACGTGGCAGCTTGACACATGTGTGTGAATGTGCAGCCGAATCAACCCGTTTTCTCCTTCATTATGTGCCATTTGCAAGAAAGGATAAGACCGAGTGGTTATGTTTGAATTTCAAACATAAAAATCACATGTTAAATGTGATTTTCATGTGTTTTGGGCGCCTAAACTTGTGGCTGCCAATTGAGTCCGCCCAAAAGGAGTTATTTTCACTCAAATTTAATTTTTAAAACTCCTTTTAATATCAGCCACACAACTTAAATGAATTTGGCAGCCCTTGTACCTATATATATGTGTTTAAACAATGTAATTTGAAAAGATATTTTGGAAATAAAAATTTTGAGAGAGTTTCTCTTGTTCGGTTCTTTTTAGAACTATCTTTTGACATTTCAGACTTTGTTTTGATTTGTCAAATTTTACTTGATACTTCGGGTTCCTAGATCGCTATCTAGTGGGTCCAAGTCCTTCGACGTGAAGCATATTCGATTCGGGTTTGCTCAGTAGATTGTGCAGGTTCTTTCGAGCTTTTCGTCTTTGACGTTAGACAGATTCGATTCGGGTTCGTTCAGCAAATTGTTCAGGTTCTTTCGAGTTTAACGTTGCCAAACTTTCGCTGATTTTCCAGCAACGTTTCTGCCATATTGTGGTCTCCGTAACAGCCATGAAAGCCCGTTGAAGCCTTCATCTTGTTCGAGTCCAAATCTGTCCAGAAATTCCTACACCTTGATTCTGTCCTTTTTTGTTTGTTTTTTTTCTTTTTTATTTTAACTATCTAAAAACGTTCATTCTTGTGTTTTATTGCAGAGAAATGTTTGCTACGATCCTAGATCCGTTTACGAACAAGGAGCGTTGTTTCTGAAGCAACGTACACCCTTTATCAGTTTAGTTTCAGTTTGATCTTACGGTTTAACAATGGTGAAACATATATGAAAATCTTAGTTGAAACTAAAAATTAAAACTTTTCGATATGTCGTTGTTAACCGTCAAATCAGCTTGAAGCCAAACTATATTAACATTTTGACCAAACAAATCCTTCTCACGTCAATATTTTTTATTGGCAGTGGTCGTAATGAAATCAAATTAAAACTTTACAAATTATTTTTATTTCAGTAACCAAAGTGAAAGCGTCTTAAAAGTTTAGTGACTACCAGTGTAGTTTACCCTAAATAATATTAAATGTGTTTTTGTTTAAATGAGTAATTAGCTCTTAAATTATTGTTTTTTGCTTTGAGGTCCTGAACTATTTTTGGTTTAAAACAAGTACCTAAACTATTATTCTATAACCATCTTAAGTATATTTGTTAGTCTCATTAAAAAAATTGGTTAAATACACTAATACTCATGTCAGATAATTTAACTAAAATTTTGATTTAAAATTTTAAAATAATTTTGATTGGTTTTTTAATGTCAATATGTCTCCAACTATAAACTATATTTGCTTGCACAATAATTATTATTATCAATACATTATTACAACCATGTAAATTGATTTTACATTATTACACTGATCAATAAATTACCATATTTAAATTTTGGGTAAACTATACCATTGACCACCATACTTTGGTTAATGTATTAAAATGACCACCTTAAAAAAATCGACTCAATTGACCACCCAAACTATTGAAATTGGATCAATGTGACCACCAGCCGTTAATGGGCTAACGGAAGGTGACGCGACAGTTAAAAAATTAAAGGTGGTGACACGTGTCAACACCTTATTGGAGGAATTTAATTATTTATATTTAATTAATAAATAATTTTCCCCCTTCAATCAGGTGGTGACATGCGTCACCACCTATTTAGAGGAGAAAAATCAAATCTCCAAACTTGCTCTGGCTGGGAATCAAACCTGGGTTTACCAAGTTTAAAGGCAACACCTTAACCACTGCACCAAGCACATGTTTGTGCTAAAAATCACCAATTATATTATATGTCTTATTGTTTGTTACCATTCAAATTCATCTTCTTTCTCATCACTCCACATAATCCAATCGTGTTAAAAAAATTGGTGATTTATATTGAGCATGCCCTAGCTGGTTGTTGAGTGGATCGAAAGATCGATATAAACCAAGAGGGGGTGAATTGGAAATTTAAAGGTTTTGTGGTGGAAATTGCAAATTAAAAATAATGACAAGGGATTTTAGAGTGGTTCAAGTTCCAAATGAACTCTACATCCACTACCTTAGCTTCACTAAGGATTTGCAACAATTCCACTAATTGCTCTTCCCCTTTTCTAGGCTAAGGAGGCAACCCTTACAATTTCGGTTGAATTTTCTACCCAAAATTCAACCCAATCCTCACAACAAGAGAACAAAGAAATTTATTGGCTAATAGAGTATCTCTCAATACAAATGATAGCCCAATTACAAGCACTCAACCCAATTGAACAAGATAAGAATGAAAATTACAATTGGGGTTTGTAGACAATATGGATTTTTGCACAATTGCTTGGATTTGATGAATAGATGTTTTCTTGAAGATCAATAGTTGTTGCTGTATTTTTGGATGTGTCTTTTATACCTCCTCATTGATTTCTAGCCGTTTGGGTGGTTAGGAACATAAATGGAGCCGTTGGAACCCTCTCTTACCACCATAAATGCACTTCTGCAGCTATGCGTATCGGTACGCGGGAAGGTGTATCGATACCTGTCTCAGAAAAGAAATAGTCGTTGTGTGCAATAAATAAGGGGTATCGATACACGCGTAAGCGTATCGGTACGAGGTATCGAAACGGTAAAGGCCGTATCGATACCTTTTTCTTAACTTAACTCACTGTTGATATCCGTATCGGTACGAGGGTTAGGCGTATCGATACGGGTCAACGACCTTTTAAAGTTTGGTTACCAACCAACTGACACCAACGGTCATATTTTTTAAACCGACTTATATTTAAAAATTATAAAGCCCGTATCGATACGAGGGTTTGCCATATCGGTATGCTATTCAAACTCTTTAGATTTTAACACAGGGGCGTATCGATACAAGGATTTGCCGTATCGATACGTGTTCCGACAGTAGCCAAGTTTTGTAAAAAGGTATCGATACGCTTGGGAGTGTATCGATACACCTGAACGTTTTTCAATGGTTTGGCCTTGGAACACTTAGAAAATATTTTGAGTTTGAGTTTTACAAGTCAGTTTTAAAGTGTTGGTGTTTTGAAACTTATTAAGGGACTTATAAAAACAATTTTAAGTTTTTCAAATTAATCCTTAAAGATCTAATTATATCAAAATCAAACATAGGTTTTACAATCTCCCCTTTTTGATATAACAAAACTAAAACTTAAAATTTTTGACATTTTTGAAAAACTTTACAAAGTTAACTCCCCCTTAATATAAGCTTGGTAACCTTTGAGTCAAAATCAAAATATTTGAAGTGTGAGCTAGTTTCTCTCCCCCTTTTTGTTAGATCAAAAAAATATTTGAGACAATTAAGTGCATAAAGAAGGCAAAGGTATAAATAAGCAACATAATTTTATTCATCATAGCATAAAACTTGAAATTCAAACAAAAGCAAAAAGAAATCAAAGCATAGGTTTAATCCTAAAACAAACTTAATCCTAAGAAACATAAAGCAAAGGTGCATAAAATAGAAAATCCTAAATGATATGCAAGAAGAAACGTCTAGGCACGTCTTCGTCATCTTCATCATCTTCACCATCAACTCCCATAGGCTCATTATCCCGCATGCTATTGGGCCATTCATCATGGAAAGCGGCGATGGAAATATTCAAAGAATTGTGCCCGCTTTCAAGGGATGTGAGGCGATTCTCCATACCCGTCATCCTTGTATCAAAAGTAGTTTCCATGGAAGTAAGAAGAGTATTCATGTCCGTGTGCAACCCGGTAAATTGCTCATTGAGATAGGTCATGAGAGCATCCATGGAGGGTTGTGGGACTTGAGGAGCTTGAGGCTCTTCAAATACGGCGGCGACCTCGGGTGGTAACTCGGCAAGACGTACCCATTCACCATTAAGATAATGAAATTTTTCCCGAGCAAGAGATCGCTCATCAATGGGATCGGTGAGGGGAGTTGGGTAGTCATAAGAGCAATCAATATCCTTTTTAAGAAAGAAATAACTCAAAGCCGTACCATATGTAAAGGAGGTGACGAGAGTTGTGTGACGATTTTGCACGAGGTAGACGATCTCCGCGAACATGAGTCGAGCAAGATTTGGGCGCCTTTTTCTCACGGAAACAACGGATCCAAAAATCATCCACTTGACGGATGATGGAATATTTTCCTCCGAAGGGACGAAACCACCAAGACACCATCAAATGTAAGATCCGGTCTTGAGCATTTAGGGCGGTGATGGATCCACTAAGAACATGCCCCAAAGCATGCTCATCATCAAGGCCTTCATCCTCTAATTTGAAAACCTCACAAATGGATTTTACATCAAGAATGATTTTCTTCCCCATGAGGAAAGAGCTAATGGCAACAACTTCCCCATCACGAGTAATACATTTGGCATTAGAGTAGAAAATCAAAACCAAAAGGCGATAGTAAAAACCGGGAATAGAGATGAAATCCATGAAGTTCCATCGACGAAATAAAGGAAGATATTCAAACTTAAAACGCTCGGAGTCGAGAAAAGGAACGGATATTACCCTTTCGGCACGAATCTTATAATTGTCATATTGACGAAAATGAGTGAGACTCGAGTTGCCATCAAAGGATTGCTCATAGATGATTGAGTAGTTCGGACGAGCAATCTCTCCAAGGGTAGATGATTCACCAGCTTGTGAAACCCTTGTACGCTTCCTCGAAGGTTCTTTTGGTGCCATGATCTAAAAGAGAAATTAAGCAAAAGGATTTCTTCAATTTGAGTAAAAATCAAGGTAAAAAATTTTGAGAAAATTTTGAAGAAAAATTTTGAAAAACAAAAAAAAATTAAGAGAAAAGATGAAACAAAACAATAAACCAAAAAAAATTGAAAAAGAAAAAAGAAGGAAAAGGATTACCTTGATAGAACTTGGGAGATTGAAGAAAATCTAGCACAATTGATGAGAGAGAGAGCACAAAGCTTTGCTTAATTCAAAAACTCTTTTAGATTTGAGTTGAGGTGTGAAAAATATAAAGGAGGAAGGGCCTTTTTATAGGCAAAAACGGCTAGGGTTTTTAGGTTTTGAAGAGTTTTAATTTTGGTAAAAGTTGAACTCATTAAAAGTCATATTTAATGCCATCTGCGCAATCGAGTATCGATACGCCTGAGGGTGTATCGATACGGGGGTAGAATCGTCTTTTCCGCAAAAATGCCCGTTGGAAAGTCGTATCGAAACGGATGGGTCCGTATCGAAACGACCCGTATTGATACGAGTTTAATCGTATCGATACCAGTGAAGCGAAGTGAATTCTGGGAAACTGAATGAAGAACACGTATCGATACGCGTAGAGCCGTATCGATACCGTATGCCCAGAAATGCATATTTGGTTCTAAGAACAACCAAAGGCTCGAACTTAACATCTCCTAAAAGTATGCAAATGATGAATGAGCAGTTCTAAGCATATTTTAATAGAAGCATACTCCCCCTAACAATAGGCATGGATGAAATTAGGAGTCTAAACACATAAACATGGCATTTCACAAGATCAAGCATATTTAAGCACAAAAGAGGTCCTAAAAGGTCAAGATAGGCTAGCTAGACCTAACTCTCTCCTAAGGGACCAAAAACGCTCTTTGTCTAAAGGTTTTGTAAATATGTCCGCTAATTGATTTAAGGTGTCTACATATTGTATAACCACATCTTCTTTAAGGACATGATCTCTAATGAAATGATGCCTTATTTCTATGTGTTTGGTTCTAGAGTGTTGGATGGGATTTTTTGTTAAACATATTGCACTAGTGTTATCACATTTTAGAGGTATGGTTTCAACTTTAATTCCATAATCTAAGAGTTGTTGCTTCATCCAAAGGACTTGAGCACAACAACTCCCTAAGGATATGTACTCGGCTTCGGTGGTAGATAAGGCTACACTATTTTGTTTCTTAGAGAACCAAGATATGAGCATACTACCTAGAAATTGACAAGTTCCCGAAGTACTTTTCCTATCGATTTTGCAACCCCCCATAATTCGCATCCGAGTAAGCATGAAGGTTGAAGGTAGAGACTCTAGGGTACCAAAGACCTAAACAAGGAGTATCTCTAAGGTACCTAAAGATTCTCTTAACGACTATAAGGTGAGACTCTCTAGGACTAGCTTGAAACCTAGCACACAAGCAAACACTAAACAAGATATCCGGTCTACTTGCGGTAAGGTAAAGCAATGATCCAATCATAGAACGATAAAGCTTAGAGTCAACACACTTACCTCCTTCATCTTTGTCAAGCTTTGTAGATGAGCTCATAGGAGTGGCTTGAGGCTTTGCATTCTCCAAGCCAAACTTCTTGAGCATATCCTTTATGTATTTTGCTTGGTTGATGAAGGTGCCATCCTTCTTTTGCTTGATTTGGAGTCCCAAAAAGAATGAGAGCTCCCCCATCATGCTCATCTCAAATTCACCTTGCATTAACTTAGCAAACTCTTGACAATGACATTCATTAGTAGAACCAAAAATAATATTATCAACATAAATTTGAACTACTAAGATGTCATTTTTCAATTAAAAAGTTTGAAAGTCTTTCATACCAAGCTCTAGGAGCTTGTTTTAAACCATAAAGAGCTTTGGTAAGTTTGAAAACATGATTTGGAAATTTTGAGTCTTCAGAACCCGGTGGTTGTTCCACATACACTTCTTCATTTATAAAACCATTTAAAAATGCACTTTTAACATCCATTTGAAAAAGCTTGAAATTATGATAACATGCATATGCAAGCAACATCCTAATGGCTTCCATTCTAGCTACGGGTGCATAGGTTTCATCAAAATCTATTCCCTCTTCTTGAGTGTAACCTTGTGCTACTAGTCTAGCTTTATTTCTCACAATGTTACCACTCTCATCTAGCTTGTTCCTAAAGACCCATTTAGTTCCTATTGTAGATTGATTACTAGGCCTATCAACTAATGTCCAAACATTACTTCTCTCAAATTGATTTAACTCTTCTTGCATAGCCATAATCCAAAAGTCATCTTTCAATGCTTCTTTAATATTCTTAGGTCTATGCATGAGATAAATGCAACATGATTCATTAATCTAAGAGAAGATCAAGTGGTTACCCCTTGGATGGATCACCCAAGATTTCACCATCTTTGACATAGTTCAACTCCCTTGGGTAGCTCACTTCCTTTTCCTCAAGAGCCAAGTCCTTCAAGGCTTCAAGAGGTGGATCTTGTGTGTCCTCTTCTTTTGTTGGAATCTCATCCTCCTTTGAAGTTTGTACTCCATCAAAGGCATTTATGATTCATACATCATCATCATCACAAGAATCCTTCCTAGGAAGGAGGTTATCATCGAATACAACATGAATAGATTCTTCTACTACTAAAGTTCTTTTGTTAAATACTCGATATGCTTTAGAGGTTAAAGAGTAACCTATAAAAATAACTTCATCACTTTTTGCATCAAATTTACCTAAGTTGTCTTTTCCATTATTTAAAACAAAATACTTGCAACCAAAAGGGTGAAAATAGCTAATGTTAGGCTTTTTAGATTTTAAAATCTCATAAGGTGTTTTCTTTAAAATTGGCCTAATCATTACTCGATTTACAATATAGCAAGAGGTGTTTGTGGCTTCCGCCCAAAAATATTTAGGTAAATTGTTTTCACAAAGCATAGTTCTAGCCATTTCTTGCAAAGTTCTATTTTTCCTCTCAACTACCCCATTTTGTTGAGGAGTTCGAGGAGCCGAAAAATTATGGCTAATACCATTTTCATTTTAAAAATCTTCAAACACCAAATTTTGAAACTCGGTTCCATGATCACTTCTAATATGTGAAATTTTAAGTTCAAGATCATTTTGGGTTAATTTTGAAAATGTGATGAATTTTTCCAAAGCCTCATCTTTAGTACTTAAAAATAGAACCTAAGTAAATCTAGAAAAATCATCAACAAGTACAAAAGCATAAGACTTACCACCCAAGCTCATAGTCCTAATTGGCCCAAATAAATCCATATGGACTAGTAGAAACATCATTAATGGATTTAAAGGAAGATCTATGTTGTTTACCCTTTGAGCATGCATCACAAATTTTATCATTTGAAAATTTTATCTTGGGTAAACCTCTAACTAGATTTAGGGAGACTAGTTTTTCTAAAACACTTATGCTAGCATGTCCTAGCTTCCTATGCCACAACCATGCATCATTTTCATTTTTTGCAACTAAGCATGCATGAGATGTATGAATGTCATCTAGATGCACCATGTATATGTTTCCTATGCGATGACCTATGAGCATAATATTATTAGATTTAATGTCCACTATTTTGCATCCATTTTTATCAAATAAAACATTAAATCTTTTATCACACAATTGACTTATGCTCAATAAATTGTGTTTAAGACCATCGACATATAAGACATTTTCAATGAGAATAGTAGAGTGATTACCTATGGAGCCAATACCTTTAATGTGGCCTTTGGAGTTGTCACCAAATGTCACTACTCCTCCACTTTTTGGCTTTAGATCTATGAATCTACTCTTGTCTCCGGTCATGTGCCTCGAGCATCCACTATCAAGGTACCATGAGTTTTGACTTTGTGCTTTGGCCTTGTAGCAATGCTCCCCCTACAAACAAAAATATTAAGCTTTTGTTTTTGGTACCCAAATCATTTTGGGTCCATGAGTGTTAGCTCCCAAAACCTTGGTTCCCTTAGGAATCCAAGATGACATAGCAATAACATTGTTAGATTTTACAAGTTCCTTAGGAACCCATACACTTCTAATCCTTTTAGCTCTACTATGTCTAGGATAGCTACCTTGTTTGTAGTAGTTAGTCTTTTTCTTAGGTTGGTGTGTTCTAGAGGATTCACCTATTTCATGCTTGACACTACCAACATCTTTCAAAGACTTTTTGAGCTCATTTAGCTCAACCAACACCTTTTGGTGCTCACTATTACATTGAGACAAAAGATTATTAAGATCAACATTCTCATCTTGAAAGAATTTTAGTTCATCTTTTAATCCTAATATCTTTTTCTCAAATTTTGAATTAGCTTGAGTGAGTGAGTCATTTTTCTCATTTAGTTCCAAAATAATCTTTTTATTCCTAATGACCGACTCTTTATATTTCTCAACTAATTCATCATAGACCTCTTGTAACTCATCATATGCATCATTTAATTCTTAAAAATCTAAAGTAGATGAGTTAGAGGTTACCATGGAGGAATCTTCCTCAAGTGCCATGAGGCAAAGGTTAGCCACTTCTTGTTCGTCATCCTCCGATGACTCCTCATCACTCCAAGTAGCAAGGTTGGCTTTGAGCTTCTTCTTCTTCTCAAAGCCCTTCTTCTTGAGTTGAGGGCACTCCGAACGTATGTGGCCGGGTTGTTTGCACTCAAAGAAAATGATAGGATCCCTTCCTTCTTCTTTGTTCTTGCTTTTGAAGTCCATCTTCCTTTGGATTTTTCTTCCCCGGTTGGACCTCATAAAACGTGAGAATCGTTTAGCTATCATAGCCAATTCTTCTAGTTCATCCTCCTCACTAGAAGAGCTCTCTTCATGTTGTGAAGCTTTAGCCTTGAGAGCTATTCCCATCTTCTTCTTCTTCTCAACCTCAAGTTTCTCTACCCTTTTCTCTTCTTTCTTCTTCTCATCTTCCCTTCCTTGCTTCATGATCTCACGAGTAAGGAGAGAACCCACAAGCTCATCAAGCTTCAAAGTTTTCAAATTCTTTGCTTCAATAATGGCGGTTCTCTTCCCATCCCAAGACTCGAGAAGTGAATAGAGTAGCTTCTGGACAAGCTTGTCTTCCGGTATGATTTCTCCAAAACCCTTTAGCCCATTGACAATCGTGGAGAAACGATCAAACATCTTAGACACCGTCTCATCGGGCTCCATCTTGAAATTTTCATAACTAAGATTGAGAATTCCAATCTTAGTTTCTTTAACATCGTTGGTGCCTTCATAAGTAGTCTCAAGAGTGTCCCACACTTCTTTGGCACTCTCGATTGATGAGACCTTTGAATAGATGTCCGGACCGAAAGAACAAAAGAGCATGTGGAGAGCTTTATCATTGACTTGAATCTTTTTCCTTTCTTCTTCACTCATCTCCACCTTCTTCTTCAAAACCATCTTGCCTTCACCATCTTGCTTCAATGGAATATAAGGGTCATCTTCAATGACATCCCACACTAGATAGTCATTTGACTTGATGAAGAGACGTATTCTATTCTTCCAAAAAGAATAGTTATCACCGTTGAAGAAGGGAGGCTTTGTAGTGGATTGAGACTCATACATGCCCGAACCAGAGGTTGAAGCCATCTCTTGATATATGATGATCACACTCTTCCAAGGAACTCCTCTTGTGGTTGTTAATCCTCAAAGAGGTAGGCTCTGATACCAATTGTTGAGTGGATCGAAAGATCGATATAAATCAAGAGGGGGTGAATTGGAAATTTAAAGGTTTTGTGGTGGTGGAAATTGCAAATTAAAAATAATGAAAAGGGATTTTAGAGTGGTTCAAGTTCCAAATGAACTCTACATCCACTACCTTAGCTTCACTAAGGATTTGCAACAATTCCACTAATTGCTCTTCCCCTTTTCTAGGCTAAGGAGGCAACCCTTACAATTTCGGTTGAATTTTCTACCCAAAATTCAACTCAATCCTCACAACAAGAGAACAAAGAAATTTGTTGGCTAATAGAGTATCTCTCAATACAAATGATAGCCCAATTACAAGCACTCAACCCAATTGAACAAGATAAGAATGAAAATTACAATTGGGGTTTCTAGACAATATGGATTTTTGCACAATTGCTTGGATTTGATGAATAGATGTTTTCTTGAAGATCAATAGTTGTTGATGTAGCTTTTGGATGTGTCTTTTATACCTCTTCATTGATTTCTAGCCGTTTGGGTGGTTGGGAACATAAATGGAGCCGTTGGAACCCTCTCTTACCACCATAAATGCACTTCTACAGCTATGCATATCGGTACGCGGGAAGATGTATCGATACCTGTCTCAGAAAAGAAAGAGCCGTTGTGTGCAATAAATAAGGGGTATCGATACGCGCGTAAGCGTATCGGTACGGGGTATCGAAACGGTAAAGGCCGTATCGATACCTTTTTCTCAACTTAACTCACTGTCGATATCTGTATCGATACGGGGGTTACGCGTATCGATACGGGTCAACGACCTTTTAAAGTTTGGTTACCAACCAACTGACACCAACGGTCATATTTTTTAAACCGACTTATATTTAAAAATTATAAAGCCCGTATCGATACGAGGGTTTGCCGTATCAGTACGCTATTCAAACTCTTTAGGTTTTAACACAGGGGCGTATCGATACGAGGGTTTGCCGTATCGATACGTGTTCCGACAGTAGCCAAGTTTTGTAAAAAGGTATCGATACGCTTGGGAGTGTATCGATACACCTGAACATTTTTCAATGGTTTGGCCTTGGAACACTTAGAAAATATTTTGAGTTTGAGTTTTACAAGTCAGTTTTAAAGTGTTGGTGTTTTGAAACTTATTAAGGGACTTATAAAAACAATTTTAAGTTTTTCAAATTAATCCTTAAAGATCTAATTATATCAAAATCAAACATAGGTTTTACACTGGTAAGCACTCGTTTTATGTTCGGGTAAACACATCTGGGGCATTACTTCAGTACATTAAGAAACTCAGAAAAAAATGAACTGCGTTGTTCGGACACTCTTTTTTATTTTACATCCGAATCTGAATAACATTATCTTGCAACATGACTTATGTTTCTGAGTGTCTTTCATGCAGACTGCACAACAATCAGGCTTGACATAACATGGAAACTACTGCGACTGCAATGGTGGTTCTCATGGATTTAAATCCCATTCCCTGATTTTGAGGCATAAAGCAGAACAAATCAGCTATGCAAACTGCAAATACTGCACTATTGGATGTAATCTGGTGATCAAACTCCACTAGTTTTCCTATGTTGTCTTCGGTATAAATAGGCTCAGGTACAATGTTCTGGCTAATCCAAACATGTAATACTCGAGTTTAAAGTTTTTTATATACAACATATTGTATAGATTTTGATGATTGTCGTGTTTCAAAGTAAAAAAGCAACAAATCTCTCAATGTGCGGCACAAATGAGAAATTGTAACACAAGACATGTTCGGATGAGTAATGGTAGCAATGGATAAACAACAAAGTACGATGATACAATACTTGCTCGACCTGCTATCTCTAAAACCCCATAGTTTCTCAAGGAAGAACAAAGAAAGTCATTTCATCTTTTTCAAACGAGTGCTTACGCGATTGGATTATGTGGAGTGATGAGGAAGAAGATGAATTTGAATGGTAACAAACAATAAGACATATAATATAATTGGTGATTTTTAGCATAAACATGTGCTTGGTGCAGTGGTTAAGGCGATGCCTTTAAACCTGCTAAACCCAGGTTCGATTCTATAAATAATTAAATTCCTCCAATAAGGTGTTGACACGTGTCACCACCTAATTAATTTATTTTATTAGTTTAAAATTAGGAAATTAAAAGAATGTGTAAATAATAAGGACCAAATGTGTGATTATACCTTTAATTTTTTAACTGCCACGTCACCTTCAGTTAGCCCATTAACGGCTGGTGGTCACATTGATCCAATTTCAATAGTTTGGGTGGTCAATTGAGTCGATTTTTAAGGTGATTTTTAATACATTAACCAAAGTATGGTGGTCAATGGTATAGTTTACCCTTAAATTTTTAGATCTACCCTGAATACACGCTATCTCTTCGATGGATAATAGTATAAAATTATAGGATGAGTCTACCACGTGCGACCAACATTGATGAACACCACTAACGATGAACACCATTACTTTTTAAAAAAAAATTAAAATTTAAAGGACTAAAATTATAATTAAAATTATCTCTTAGAAAAATAAAAATCAAATTTTATAGTTACTTTATAATAATTTTTTAATAGATTAAAATCAAATATACACAATTCTCCTAAACCCTAACAAAATCAATTTATATTACAAGTAACCGACAATCAGTGTAATTCTCACTCAATTTTCGTCGGCTGTTGTCAATGAGAAGTAACCGACAAAAAGATTGATTGAAACTTGAAGAATTGAATAAAATAATTACAAGTAAATCAAAACAAGAACAATCCCAAATTAAGTGCCAATTATAGTTTCCTCTATATTAACAGTTAAAAAGGGAACATATAGGAACCATCAAGTTAAAAGGAAGATCAACAATATGAATATATTTCGTTTCACGTTTAATGGAAATTAGAATTGAAACACGATTAATTCTCCCTTTGTTTCCATTACTTTTTTTAATATATATTTTTTTAAGAAATTGATTTTATTAGGGTTTAGGAGAATTGGGTATATTTGATTTTAACTTATTAAAAATATTATAAAGTAATATTAAATTTGATTTTTATTTTTTTAAGAGATAATTATAATTTTAGTCCTTTAAATTTTTAAAATTTTAAAAAATAAATTAATAGTGTTCATCCGTGTTCATCGTTAGTGGTGTTCATCAATGTTCGTCGGCCGTTGTAGAATTTTCCAAAATCATATCACATAAACATATCTACGCCAAAAATAGTGTGATGAAGTACAATTCTAGAAATATTACTTCTACCTGAACAACCAATCATATCATGCAATAATATTTAGGGTTGAAAGTGAAACATAAATAAAGGTAAAATATAAGAAATTATATTATTAGTCATTCTCGTAATATTATCTATGAGACTAACCAATTAAATATATTAATTTCATTAATTTTTTTTATTTCATCTTTTTACTAAGTAAATCTTCACTTATATTTATTGTAAATCAAATTTAAAAATAATTTTTTCCAAGTGAAAATTTAATTGGTAAAAAGATAAGATGTAAAAAATTAATGAAATAGATGCATTTAATTGGTTGGTCTCATAAATGACGTAGCGAGAATGACCCATGATATAATTTCTCGTAAAAAAATTGTGTTCTCAAATTTGACTGTAAATAAGGAGAAATATTATAATGAGTCATTTCCACCACGTCATCTATAGGATCAACCAGCGAAGCGACGGCTAAATGGAGCACTGGGCAGCGGTCAACCGAAGTAGAAAGACAGTGGACTACCGAAGCAGAAGGGGAGAGAACCACCGGAGCAGTAGGACAGTGGAATACAAGAACAGAGGAACAGGGGTCAACCGAGGTAATGGAGCAGCGGATGTTCTTCAAAGGGCAGCAGCCGGAAGGAGAGGAACAACCAGGAGAGATGGTTTTGCAGTGTTTATTTCTGGAGTTAGTAAGAGGATCCATCGGAGGACCCTGGCGGAGGCTTTTGCGGTTTATGGCAGGGTGCTAGATGTTTACATCGCATACAACCACAGAAGATACGTGGACAGATGGTATACCTTTGCTTTCGTCAGATTCGCAGATGAAGTGGAAGCATGCCGAGCCATATCAGAAGGAAACAATAGAATCATGGACGGGATGATGGTCAAAGTGAAGCCTGCCATTGCAGAGAATATGAACCGTAACTATGAAGCTGGCGAAAGATCGACAGGGAGACAATCAGCACAAAACAAGGTGGATCGCGGAAGCAAAACCAAACTGTACAAGACGACAGACGGAAGATCTTTCAGAGAGGTTCTAACATCTAAAATTTGTGAAACTACGACAAATGAGCCAAAAGAAAATTTGGGAGCTACTAAAATAAAAAGCAATCCAATATGTGATCCATTCCATTTTAGTGTCCCAAACGATGAGATGCAATGGTTGAAAAACAGCTTGGCAGGACAGCTGAAGGGGATGTACGACGCAAGCTTTGTGGAACAAGTGCTCCGTTCAGAGGGGTTCAAAATTAAGATTATTGGTTGGTCGGGCCCTTACGTGATCATAAATTTTGAGGAAGAAGAGCAAATAGAAGTTTTCCAGGATCTTAAGGAGTCGATGTTAGAAAACTGGTTTGAGGACATTGACACGGTGGACAAATTCAGAGATGGTCGTAAGATTAAAGTATGGGTATCCATCGAAAACTTTCCATTGGAAGCATGGAACGACGGTGTTCTTAGATCCATGGCAGAAAGATGGGGGGACCTTATAAAGATTGACGAAGAAACATCTAATAGAAAAAGATTTGACGCAGCAAGGTTCTTAATCGGAGTCAATTACCCGTACGATATTCCAAGCCAGGTGAATATGTTCGTCAACGGCAGAAGTTCCATAATACGTATAACAGTTTCGGAATTTGAAGATGAGAAATGCTGGATAAGTGGATCTCCGGTCTGGAAAGATGACGAAAACCCAAACGTTTTCTCAACGGACGAGATTCAGAGTTGCCGTGTAGAGGACTTTCCGGCGCCGACCTCAGCGCCTAAATCTGGGGCACTTCCCAATTCCTCGGAAAAATCAGACATTAATTCTGCAGATGCTGAGACGACAAAAGGAAAAAGTGATAATGATAGAGATGTCAGTTCAATGCCGGTTGAGATCGTCAAATCAGTGGGACCGCCTCTATCTGGAGAATTCTACAGTGTTCTCAGATCAGATGTCAACATAAAAGAGGCCAAGCTAGTTGGGCTTTTTGAAGTCCCAATAACAGCAGCCCAGGACACGCCAAACGGATCTTTGGGATCAAGTGTTCCATTACCTGAACCCGATTTAGATACTGGCATGTTTTTAATAAAGCCCAGGTATATGAGGGCATTCAAAGATATGGACAGTGGCTTAATAAGGCCCAAACCAAATGTTCAGTCCATAGGGGTTAACACAAGAAAAGAGACTAGATCAGAATCTGGAATAAATTATTCCAACGATGGGTTTCTATGCGAATCAAAAACAAAAGCAGACCAGATGAAGACAGTGGCTATTTGCAAGTTAGCAGGCTTGAAATTCGCTGCGGAAGACGATCAAGTCTGTTCGAAGCTCAACGAGTTGGAGGAGGAAGGTATGTAGAAGAAACTCTTTGCTGCAGAAGTGTGAGAGGTTTTTTCAATTATGTCAATGCAAAATCTGTTTTTGTCTTGGAATGTTAGAGGAATTGGTAAAGCGGAAAAGAAAAGTCAGGCAAAAAGGGTGATCAGAATTCATAAACCAGAAGTGATTTTCCTACAAGAAACTAAGTGCAGAAATCCAACGGTAAACCTGGTTAGGGAACTGTGTGGCAGACCGGATGAGTATGAGTCTTTATCGGCTCCGTCAGAAGGATTGTCTGGGGGGTTAGTAACAATCTGGAAACTGGAATTTTTCAAGCGCGAATTCTCAGTAGTGAAACAGAGATACATCATTTGCGTGGGTTGCCTGAGGAAACAAAATTTCAGAATTGGAGTTATTAACATTTATGCTCCAAACGACTTCGAAGATAGGAGTAAAATGCTGGATGAAATCAAAGATTGGGTACAAACTAATCAAATCCCAGTTATTTTGGGAGGAGATTTTAATGTTGTGAGGTCCCAGGAGGAAAGTACAGGGGTGAGCATCAAAACAAGGGAGATGGAAAATTTCTCTAGTTTCATAGACGATTTAGGCTTAATTGATTTGCCGTGCAGGGGTGGAAAATTTACATGGTCGAGTTTAAGAGCAACGCCAACCTATAGCAGGATTGATCGCTTCCTTATCTCAACGGAATGTGTGAGTCTTTGGCCATCTATAGGGCTTCGAATATTACCCAGGGGGTTATCAGATCACAACCCCATAATCCTCACAATAGACAAGTCGAACTGGGGTCCAAAGTACTTCAAATGGTTTGATCATTGGGGGGAAAACAAAAACTTAGTGGAGATTATTCAGAGAACATGTTCGGATTTCAGGGGGAATGAAATAACGAAGTTGTTGAGGGCTTGTAAATTTGCAGCAAAGAGTTGGGAACAAAGCGAAAGAAAATGTAATGGTGAGTCAGCACTGGAAATTCAAAGGCAATGTAATGAAGCAGAATTGAAGCTAAGCAAAGGCGAAAATACTCCCCGGGCGAAGGAAAATCTCAGTGAGTTGCGGATAAAGTTGTGGAAGGCGGAAAGAAAGGAGGAATGGGAATGGAGGCAGAAGTCAAGGCTCAAGTGGTTTCACGAAGGGGATAAAAATTCTACTTTCTTTTACCTAGTAGCTTCGGCTAGGAGAAGGGTAAACCACATTGAGGAACTCAAATTTGGAACAAATATGGTCAATGAACCGGCCAGTATTAAAGAGGAGATAGCAAATTATTTCAAGAAAGCCTACAACAATTCCAAGACCATCCCAGTTTCCAGCTTCGATTGCAACCTAAAAAGCATTCGATCTGAAGCAGCAAAACTACTGGAGAATCCGTTCACGGAAGAAGAAGTAAGATTGGCGTTGAATATGCTCAGTAGCTCGAAGCACCGGGGCCCGACGGCTTTAATGTAGGCTTCCTGAAAAAATTTTGGCAGGATTTGAAATCAAAGATATTAGACTTTTTTGATGATTTCTACAATGGGAAGGTTACTGAATGGTCTTTCAATCACTCCTTCATCTGCTTGATACCAAAATCAGAATCCCCTACAACAATTGAAGAATTTCGCCCGATCAGTCTGGTGGGCAGTATCTATAAACTCTTGACAAAGGTGTTATCCTTAAGACTTAAGAGGGTGACGGATGACATTATCGGCCAATCACAGTTTGCCTTCTGTTCCGGGAGACAGATACTAGACTGCTCCCTCATTTCTAATGAGGTTATCGATTACTTGGACAAAAGAGGGTTGAGCGGTTTAATCTTCAAGGTAGACTTCAGAAAAGCGTATGATTGTGTCGATTGGCAGTTCTTGTTTTTTCTTCTGCGCAAGATGGGATTTGGCGAAAAATGGATAGGCTGGATCAGAACATGTGTGTCTACAGCATCCATTTCGGTATTGGTGAATGGCTCACCTACTTCACAATTCGATATAAGTCGTGGCCTCAGACAGGGATGTCCATTATCCCCATTATTATTCAATTTGGTTGCGGAGGCGTTAAACTGTCTACTTTCTAAGGCAGTGGAAGTTGGGTTATTTAAGGCAGGAGGAAACGGTTTGAGTGAGGTGAAAATTTCGCATCTCCAATATGCTGACGATCTAATTATCTTTTGCGGAGCAAGAGTCTCAGAATTGGAGAACATAGTGCACCTATTGAGAGGTTTCGAATTAGCTTCGGGACTTCGGATCAATCTGAAGAAATCAAAACTGATGGGGGTAAATGTTGACGAAATGGTGCTGAAGGAATGGGCTCATATAATAAATTGCCAAGCAGAACAACTACCCTCATCATACCTTGGATTGCCTCTAGGAATCAAAAAAAATAATCCCCAGCTGTGGGAACCGATTGTGGCCAGGTTCAAAAACAAATTCGCTGGATGGAAGTCTAAAAATCTCTCTTTTGGCGGGAAGATTACATTGGTGAGATCTGTCTTGTTAAGTTTGCCCATTTACTACATGTCCATGTTTTATATGCCAAAGAAAGTTAGTGCGTTAATATCCAGTTTGATTTCGAGATTCATTTGGGGTAGCTTGGAGAAGAAAGCGATACATTGGGTAAGCTGGGAGACGATGTGTTTACCCAAAAAATACGGAGGTCTCGGATTAATCGATCTCAGAATCAAAAATCAGGCCCTTCTACTAAAATGGATTTGGAGATATTCCTCCGAACCAGATTCCTTATGGCGAAAGGTAATTGCCTCAAAATATGAAAAAGAGCAAGAGCTACTCCTACCGAAGAATTTAGAGAAGAATCGCAAGTCATTCATCTGGAGAAATATCACTTCAGCTTTTCCTGAAGAGATTAGCAAATTCTATCAGCATGTTCGGCTCCTAGTAGGTGATGGCAAGAAGGTGGATTTCTGGAACGACGCATGGATATGTGACCAGCCATTAAAGTTAAAATTCCCAAGGATGTTCGCACTGTCAGAAAAGAAATCAGGTTGTGTAGCTGAATTTGGTTTTTCATCTACAACAGGTTGGCAATGGGATATAAAGATGAGAAGGGAGTTATTTGAATGGGAGAAAGGAATATGGGAAGCTTTTCGCGAAACGTTGGAGGTGTGCAAATTGAAACCAGACATGCCGGATTCTGTCAGATGGGAGCCAAGTTCCAATGGAGTATATAGTACAAAAGGTTGGTGCGAAGTGAATCAAACACCCAGAAACAATTTTGAAGGGCTTTGGGACCTGGTCTGGACATGTAAAGCACCCCCAAAGTCGTTTGCTTTGTTTGGAAAGCTTTGCTTGGTCGCATCCCAACAACGGTGGAATTAAAAAAAAGAGGCTGCAACTTAGATTCTGTAATTTGTAAGTGCTGCAATGCGGATGAAGAGACAGTCGAACATCTTTTGTGCAGCTGCTATTTCGCGTGGAGAATTTGGCAGAGGTGGCTTAACCTCTGGAACTTACAGATAGTTTTTCCGAGGAGTTATACTGATCTCTTCAAAACGTGGACAGCTTCGACCCCTAGACGATTTGACACAGGGATTTGGAGAATGTTATTTTTCTGCTGCTCATGGACGATTTGGCTAGCGAGAAATGAGCTCGTTTTCAACAAAACCAAATTTTCCGTAGAAAATTCATTTTATCTGTGTACTCTCAGATTGGGATGGTGGTGTAAAGCCTTATTTCCGAAAAACGTTACCGACTTGAATGACTTGATGAACTACCCAGCAAGGTTTCAAGAAATAGGAGTTCAAAAAGCAAAGATTTGCAGCGATAGTTGGATACCTCCGGAGCAGGGAAAGCTGAAATTTAACATAGATGGGGCTGTGAGAGGAAGTTTCGGCGAAGCCGGCATTGGTGGGATTTTGCGAAATGAAGAAGGGAAAACTCTTGTTAGTTTTTCCAAGAACGTAGGTAGGCTCGATGCTACCTCTGCTGAAATATCAGCAGTTAAGGAGGCACTGTTCATTTGCAAATCAACAATATGGGTGAAATCGGCTCACATCACAATAGAGTGCGATTGTTCGTTGGCAATTGAGTGGTTACAAAATCCATGGAAGTGCCCACATTCTTTCAAAGGACTGGTTAAGGCATGCTTGCAGTGTGGTGAAGGTCTGAAATGGAATATTCAATACGCGCCTAGAGAGGCGAATGTATCGGCTGATCTATTAGCCAAGAAGGGGATAGGGAGAAAGGTTAATAGTTTATGGTTTGCTGGGACATGATGAAAGGTTCTAAGTCCACGGTGCAGGACGTGATTAGCTTGAATTAGAGGGGGGTTTCAAGTGTGGATATGAGTCCAATTCTCTTGATACAGGATTTCAGAATTATAAGTGTAATCATGGTCTCTTGCACTCTTTTTCCTCCAAAATAGGATTAGGGAGGTTTTTTAATGAGGCAAGAGTCATGAATTTCCTCTTGAATTGAATAAATTATCCTTTCAAAAAAAAATCTATAGGATCAACCAATAAAATTCATTCATTTCATTATTTTTTTTCATCACATTCTTTTACTAAGTGAATCTTCACTCATATTTACTGTAAATTAAATTTAAAAATAAATTTTACCAAATTAAAATTCATTTGATAAAAACATGAAATGAACCTATAATTAACGTGGTGAGAAGACCCATAATATAATTTCACCTAAATAAGAGAAAATTTTCTTACCAATTTTCAGATTCCACCATTGCCCTTGGGCTTAAGTGGAATGAATGATTAATTCAAAGACTACATGGTCAACGGAAAAGTCAAATAAACCGAAGGTGACGATAACATCACAGCCTTTGGATACAACCGGTATTTAAAAATGCTGAAAGGGTAGAATTGGTAATATGAAATAATAAAAACACATCGAAATTGAAAACTTAAAAATCCCCTGAAAAGGAATTGCCCTGGTATTCAACTTTCAGAATCAAGAGGAGCGATCGGAAAGGTACAAATTTCCCTCTCCAATTGCTATTTTCGTTTCTTTTCTCGGTGCAGTTGAAATTTGTAGGGTGAAAATTGAAATAAATGGAAATCTTTTTTGATTTTTTATTGATTTTTGGTGTTAATTTTGCCGTTTTAACTTTAATTGAATTTATTCCTTCATTTTTCTATGTATTCGGACTGGGCTTGATGCCCTGATCCTTGGATTGAATTAGCTCTACATTTGATTCAATTAGATTTTTATTTATCGAGATTTGCCTAATCATCCTTTGGTTTTAGGTTAAATTACTTGTGTATTGTTTTACTTTATTGCTATATTTTTTCCCTTTTTATTTAGGGATTTCTGATTGATTAGTTGTGTAACCTATGCAATCACTTTTGGTTTCATTCCCTTTTGCCCTTGATTCATGCACTGGTCAACTGGTTCAGGCAGCATCCATTTTGCATGTACATGAATTCTTTCTGTCCTTGTTTTTTGTTCCTGTGGATTGTAAGAGCGGTAAATCTCGAATCTTTGCGCATAATAGGGTTTACGTTCTGGAATCGAGGGTCTTAGTGACTCAACATAGCTACTTAAATTAGCTTATGATTTATGAATGTAGCCCTAGGATCATGAGTTTTTTTCGCGATGGAGCAGCTGTTGATAATTAGTTTTTATTTGGTATAATTCCGTGTTCCTCTCATGGCCGCTACTAGCATGTTCTGTTATTAGCTTTGACATGGTTGTTCTCTGTAGTTTGAGTAGCTAGGCTTTTTCCACATTTGGTGTTGTGATTTCCTGTCCTTTTTAGTACCTAATTTCTCAATTCCTATTGTCATCAACTTGAAACCTTGTTTGACCTTCAACACATTCCAGTTTGGTTCTTTCTTGAAATTCTTATGCTTAGTATAAAGTAAATGCCAAATTGCCAATACAAGCCTGATTGTAGCATGAATCAGTAATATCACACTTTCTTGTCTACATGATAGTTTACTGCTTGGGTATCTATATCTTAAAGTTTCGCTAAGTGATTATGATAATGTTTCAGTGTATCAGGACTACTAGAAGCTTGCTGTGGCACTCCAGACTTTTCCAGATGAAGTAATTCTGAATATCTTCCTCGTTCTTTTGTTTGGTTTCCTTTTATTTCTCTTTTGGGAGGAGATGGGATGAAATGATTGGTGGTTAACTTATCATATTCAAATTTATTTCTATCATTATTCTTATAGCATGTAATAAGAATATATTACTAAATTTGAAGTTTTTCTTCTCTTTTTTTTTTTTTCTAGACAACCTAATTTCTGAATCTGATGGCCGAAATGAAAACAATCTGACTTATTCAGCTTCATCTCTTAGCTTGCGTTCCCCCCATTTAGGTTTTAGCTAATTTGTTCTGGACGTAGCTTTTTTTAGTATATTAACCTTGTAGAATGTTCATTTTAACATGGTCTAGTTTTTGAGAAAATCAGTAGTAAGAATTGTCTGAAAAATTATTAGAAAAGGAGATGGAACTCAAAAAACATAGAATTATAGAAAACCTCTAGTTTCTCTTTAACAATTCAAGGATAATAATATTAAAGGTTTGGCTATAAATATTTTACAGCTTATTTATACTAGAGTTTTAATCCTAGCCCTAATTTAACCCCTAAATAAACTTCTAATCTTAGACCTAGATTAAACCCTTAAGATAACTTATAATCATTTCCGTCCATCTATGTCTTTTAATTAATAAATAAGACTAAAATAATAAAACAACATAATAGTAAAAGCTCCTGCATCATAGTAGGTAATGGATTGTTCTAATTATGCAATATTCATAAGGTGTTTCTTCATTTTAGAAAAGACTGACTCTTAAACATATCAGTGAATGGCTTGAGATAACTGTAGGTGGTCCACCAGCAAAATGGGTAAATATGTCATTTTATTCATTTATATGCTGTGCCAAGTGACGATGAATCATTTAGATATAACACTTTAATGAGGTGTGATATAGTTTACTTATCTAGAAATCAACCTTGTAGCTTCGCCTCTATGCCTGGAATTCAAATCCAGTTTCTTGACTCAAGTAGTTGAGAACTAGCTTTGTTTTTTTTAATGATGTTCCCATTTTGATAATACTTGTCAGTTTATATGCTTCAGTTTTTATTTTGATATAGTTTGCCACTTGTGGCTTTTTGTAGTTATACTATTCTTAGTTGTATTTTGGATCTAATAGTTCTTTCTTGGGGTAACAGTAGGCGTGTAAGATGGAACGAGGAAAATCTTGGGGAAATTGAAGCGAATAAACCAGTAAGGCAGAAAATAACTGAACCCAAGACGCCGTACCACCCCATGATTGATGATGATGATGGTATTCTCACTTGCATAGTGTGTTTCCTCTTGCATATACCAATATTTTTATGTGTGGATGTGTTTTTGGATTTTAGAAAGTGGTTCCTGGTGTTGTTTTGTTTTCACTCTATAATCTTTACGTACTTTGGTTAGAGCATTATTCTTTAAATTGGATTACATTTCTCACCTTATTAATCTGGATCTTGATTAGGGTCTTTGTCTCCCAGAGGACGTAGTTTCAATGATTGTATCAGTGATATGGATGCTGAGGAATTGCGCTCTGCTCTGAAAGATGTGGCTTCCTCGAGTAGAAAAACAACTGAGCAATCTGGTGGCTGGACATCTTCTGATGATGAGGCTGATCCTATGGATCACGAAGAAGAAGGTTTTTTACTATTGCTTTTAATTAAGTTGAAAGTGTTTTTTACTTTCCTTTAAGTTGGCTAGCATTTCTAACTACTGCTTTATCTTTCATGAGATTACAATTTAGCAAAAATCCTTGTTGGTGCGAATGGTACAATTTAGCATTCCTTTAAGATGGTTAAAAACTTTATTGTTTCTCCTAGTGAAATTTTGTCGTCGGGTGCTTTTCTTTTTGGAGGGAGGGTGGGAGATTGATTGTTGAAATGGTCAGGAGTTACTTGCTTTCTTTTTCCGGTTGGAAGATTGATGATGTTGAACATTATCCTTGAAAGGATAGTTTTCTAAACTTCTGCTTGAACTTAGCTTGGAATGTTCGTCTTTTTCTTGTGCCGTTCTCTCTAGGTTACATTGTAGGAGCCTCTTGGTTTTTTCTGGTTGATGAATAAAACAGGAAAAAAATCACATTTTTTAAATCTGTGTTAAATCTATCTTACCTCTTTTAGTTATCAATTGTTTACAGTTTATGTCCTGTGTTAAATCTGTGTTTGATGATTTGTCTGTTCCACTCTCTTTTCTTTTTCCTCGGGATTCTGAAACAGATCAAAATGGTAAGAGTTTCAAGGAGCAAAGAAAAGCACACTATGACGAGTATTTGAAAATTACGGAACTGCGACAAAAAGGCTCTTTCCTCGACGATGAAGATGATGAAGTGGAGGGTGATTCATCTTCATCACTGAGCTCTGGTGTCAAAGACATAGGAATTGGGGAAGGTCCTGCAACTTTGCTGCAGAAATCTTCTGCGAGTCCCGGGCATCCAGCTAATGGATTGTAATCGTAGAGGCCATCCAAGCAGTCTGAGATCCAAACCTCACTCCTTTGACATTCTTTTATGGCAGTTTCATGTTATTTCGATGTACCGAGTTGTTGTTGTTTTCATATTGGAGTTCACTTTGTACAAAATTTTCTAATTTGGTATGTTTGTATGGAGTATTGCGCATCTAACTCTACTGATGTTAACAAATAAGCATAATGGCAAAATGTTTTGAGACATTGCTGTATATCCTTATTCTTATGCATCATTGATGTTAACAAATATATATTATATAGTAAAATTTTAAAATGATTTAATGCATGCGGAAAATAAATAATTATTTTTTTATTCTCAAAAGAATTGAAAAAATAATTTTGGTACTATTTTGATTTATTTTTAGGTGATAATAAATCTTAAATTAAATATTAAAGTTTGTGGATAAATGATAAACTCTCAACTTAGATTAGTGGTTAAACACCTAGCTTTTAGTTCAAGGTGTTCTTAGTTTAAATATCTAGAGATGTTGTTTGTTTTTTTATGTTGGAAGAGTACAAGTTAAATATTAGTTTGGATAAAATTCATACAAATTTTAAGCTTGGCTTAGTGGTTAGCCGTTGAACCTTTATGCAAGGGGTCCATTTTTTCATTAAAATACTTGTTGGTTCTTAATTTTTTTATTAGTTAAAACACTAATTAATAAAAACATATATTTAATAATCAATGTTGGTAAAAAAAAATTAACAAAACACATTTAATTGAATGAAAAAAATTAATAACTTCGTTGGATTTCTATTTCAAAAATTAAGATTTCTGACACCAATACAACAAATATTTTCACGTACCAATGGGCAGCTATAAGTTGTTCAAAGTTGATGGTCCTAAGGCTATTTGTCCCGAGTAAATATTTTCTGCCCCTGATTATACTTTCTTACATGCTCTTACTAAAAAATATCTAAAAATTAAATTTTAAGCTCTAACCCTAATTTTTATATTTTAAACTTTAAACCTTAAAAAATATATCCTACTTCTAATTCTATGCACTCTAACACTAAACTCCAACCTTAAACCCCAAATCATAAACTCTAAATATACTGTTTTAAAGTGGACGCACCAATAAAATCATAATTAAAGGTACGAAGATTTTCATTTTTGGCCAATAAATGGGCATCAGTAATTCAATGTTGCAGAAATTTGTGTTGGCTAGGGCATACCAACTTTTGTATTTAATTGGTTGCCGTCTTGACCCTCTGCACCTTAACTTTTGTAGCATATGCGTCGGCTCTACAAGGATAAAAGCTAAAGCTACGAGGTGTATGCGGTAGAATACTCTAATTTACGGTTAAAGAAATATAATTAAAATGTTAGAAAATATGAAACTTAAAATGCTACCCACATAATCAAAATGTTATACTTTTTTTATAACATTTTAGGTTGGTGATAAGTTTTGAAACTCATAGTTAAATGTCGAAACTTGTCGTGAAAAAATATTTTGATAACATTTCAGGTTGCAACCTAAAATTTTGATTGTGTGAGTAACATTTTAAGTTCCTGATTTTCTAACATTCCGATTGTGCTATTTTTAACCGTACATTAAAACGCCGCACCTAAGCTCACCGAAAAATTGTACCACTTACTAGGGGTGTAAACGAGCCGAGTCGAGCTCGAGTAGTGCTAAGCTCGGTTCGTTAAGATTTTGAGTCGAGTTCGAGCTTGATTCGAACCTAATCAAATCAAGTGTTGATCGATCTTTAATCGCATTGGACTCGAGTAACTCTTCATCTATCACGTCTCATTTAAAGTCCTATGAAGAAAAAACTTAGATACACAAGTTGTGTAAACTCAAGCTTGTTAATTTTAAGGTTTATGGTGTTAGTTTAGGGTTTAGAGGTTTAGGTTGTTGGGTTTAGAATTTAGGATTTAGATTTTAGGGTTTATATTTAGAGTTTTGCATTTAAGAATTTAGATTTTAAATTATAAAAAATAAAATAAAAATTAGTATATTATATTTTCGAGTAGTTCGTGAGCTTTTCGAGTCGGGTATCAAGTAGCTCGGCTCGTCAAGAACTCGAGCCGAGTCCAATCAAGTTAAACTTTGACCGAGTCAAATTTAAATAGCTCGCGATCTGTCTCGTCTCATTTACCGCCTATGAAACAAATCAGTAAATAAGTTTTTCACCCCACATGTGTATTAAATACACAATTTATTTAATAATTCAGATCAGATGTAATTTATTTTTAAAATGCGGTACATGGTGTAGAAAACAAAGGAGTGCCTTATAAATTATGGTAAGATATTTGTTTTTGTCATCCAAGTTTTAAATGTTATAAATTAATTATTAATTTTTTTTTACAAAATAATCATTGAGTCGTCAATTGTCGTTAAGAGGGTGAAATGATAGTAAAGAAAATATTTTATAATAGTATGTTGGGTTCTTTATATTTATACATTCAATCAATTCAATCCTAAATTAAAAAAATTAATAAATTTAACACTTATTATCTACGCATTCTATCAATTTAGTCATATTTTTAATTAGAAATGGTTTAATAAATTTTCCTCCTAAACACAAGGTGAAGGTCGAATCCTCATATCTTTGACATTCAAATGATTACTTGTCACCAAACCTATGGCATACTTTGCACAGTAAAAGCAAGAAATATTAAGAACAATTTTTTTTTCATTTTAGATGAAGAAATGTATTAAAGCAATCTGTAATTTATGAATGATTTAACGTTGTTTTCAAATTGTTTGATTGATTACTTAGTTTTATTAATGACTTGAGTGACAAGAATTTATGATTAATTCCTTTTATTGGTAAATTTACGATTTGGTCTCGTTAAATGATGGGTTCGGTCCGAAAATGTCAAATTAAACAGATACTTAAAAATGAGGTTTATTTTTTTTGAATAGTCTAAAGGTGATTACAATGTAATATCTGTTTATAGATATTTTTATCCCTTTGACGATACGCATACACTTTGTAGACAAAATGATTTATATTTTCGCCAAATAGTGGAATTATACCACTAGTCTTTAAGCTCATTAGGCTTTACAATTTGAACTCAAAAGGTCACCACGTGTTCAATTTAGTCCATACATTCACTAATATTTAAAATGTAAAAGAATGAAAAGGAAAACCAAGTAAACGAACTTGTTCATCAACATAAACGAACGAAATACACCTCTATTTGTGTTAAATCGTTTATTAAATAGCCATAAAAATTGTTCATACTCGTTTATTTAGTTTAATAAACGAACGTTATACGAACGATTCACTAACAATTTGTCGAACACTTTGTTTATTTATACCTCTAGGTTGAACTAAAAAAGAATGAGCATGTAACCTCAAATTTTTTGGTCCAATAACAATTTAAGTCCTTATAAATTTAAATATTAGACAAATTAGGCATTGCCCTCATGAATTTTGAGTTTAAATATGTAATATACCCTTGCATTTTTTAAATTTAATATTTTGGTCTCTGCCAATATACAATCCTAGCTCCGCCCCTGCACGAGGTTATTATCTCTTTCCAAAAAGACTTGTATGATAAGATGTGCAACGCCATTACATTTATATGTCAAGACATCCCTTATTCTTTTCTGATTGGGATTAATGTCCCTCGCCTCTCTAGGACGTGACATTCTCTCTCACTCAACGTCGTGACGCCTTCGTCACGAGTTATATGTCCCGTGATGAGTTACTGTCACAGTTGTTCACCCTACCTACTCTACTTCTGAGGCATTCAACATAAAATCAAGCAGTTAAAAGGTCGTTTTGATACCACTTGTTATGCGACTATTATCCTCTTTTCAAAGACATGTTCGATAAGATATGTAACACTACCACGTTTATATCCTAAAATTCCTTTTTTCGATGTAGAATTAAGTTCTTCGCCTCTTTAGGATGCCACAAAAATGCACAAGCATACAACCAGCATATTACTTATAACGAATGAGCCTAGTTATAGAGCTGGGGGTGAGTGGAAGCATACGTGTCAACTGCCGAGGCAACTTAAAAAAAATCGAATTTTGGCCTGGGTTTATGCTGATCGTCAAGGAAGCAAGTAATGTCAGTCAAAGCCTACGTGGAAAAAGAATTTTCCAGTACCGATACGTGTCGAATTTGAAGAGGTTTATATTCTCGCAATTTCGAACGTCGGCTGCCACTTCAAATTCCTTAGGAATATTTCTAGACTCATCTCGTCACGTGGATAAAATAATAGGCTAGGTTACTTTACCTTAAAAATAAAAAAAATCGAGGAACACATTTGGTTAGTTGGTCAAGCTATTTATTATTGTTCCCTTCTATTTTTTTAGATAGTAAGTTTTAGACTCACTAAAAATATTTCTTTCTTTCCCCCAGTTTTTCTTTCTCCCCTTTAGGTAGGATTAGGATTAAGATTTGTGAGAAAAAAACGAAAAAACCTTCTCAAAGTTAAAAAAATGGAGTGTAGAGTAGGGATGAACATTTGATCGAATTGAGTCGAATCAAAAATTTCAAGTTAGTCGAGTTGAAGAATCTTATTTTCTAACTCAAGCTTTATATTTTTAATCGATACGAGTTTATGAAAGTTGGTTCGAGTTGTTCGAGTTTATGTTCAAATTTAATTGTAAACATTTATAATGTTATAGTATTAATTAGTTCCAATTTAAACGGTTTCCTATAACCGTACAATACACATATATATTTTCATATTTGATATCAAGCATATTTGAGAGATTCGACTCGAATTTGAAAACTAATCCATTAATTACTAAAAATTTGAGTTACTCGAAATTTCATTTTATAACTCAGATATTATTTGAACTTTTTATAGTCGTATCGAGTTTATGAAAACATGAGTCGAATCAAAACAAATCGAATATTCTTACATCAATTAAATCAAATCAAATAATTTTATTTTTCTAGTCGGTCGAATTTTGCACACACTAGTTTGGACTTTGGAGTGGGATGAGCAAAACGAAAGAGACAAATAGTTATAGGCCGTTGGGTGGCAATGATATTCTTTTCTTCACCTACGTACAGCTGGATTGGAATTCTTTGTGTTTCCTTTTATATGAATACATGAAAACGATATATCTTCGTGTCTCTGAATCTTATCATTAATTAAGAAAAGGAATAAAAATAAAACACAACTTTCAAAACATGGCAGTGTACACGAATGTGTTTCTGTTTTCTCAAATACCAAATTAATCATTAAAGTTTTTTTAATTGTAATCCGTTAATTTTATTAAACGAGAATATATCTAAAATTATAATGAAAATTTACAATTTAGTAAATAAAACACTTAAATCCATACATATTCTTAGTAAACAAAATTAGGGTCTCGAAATCATGATCATATAAAGAAAAGATAAAGAACCTAAACTAAAGACTCTAAACAAAAGAAGGATACAAACATCACTAAAATCAACGATGATAGGTAAAACCATCAACAAGCAACATAAAAATACATATTACAATGAAGGTACGTTGACAATAAGATCATTACCACAAGTCAATCGTGAATAAGGAACGGTAGATGCAATTGTGTATCTAAATCTAGTTCGAGTGTCCGAGATAGGTCAGTTTAATATTTGACCGACTTTATGATGTTAAAATGTGTTGATGTTAAAATTATTTTAGCAGTTAAAGATCGGTCAGTTTAATTACTAAAATTTGTTAGTAATTAGTTGATGAATTACTGAGTTGGCTGATTAGTTGTTGATCTAGTTAGTTGAGTAAATTTGTGTATAAACAAGATACAATAATACTTCTATAAATTAATAATCTCTTTAAAGTAAAGTCTTGGTTTGAGCTCAAGGTCTAAATTAATAATTTCGATAAGTTAATAAGATAATAATTTTTCAGAAGACTCTTATATAATTTATGGTCCCTTCAATATTATAAATTAATAATTTTATAAAATTACAAATATAACTAGGACAACTTAGTAAAATATGATTATATTGTTGTTTACTTCTTCATAAAATTTAAATCTAATTGTATTTTATCTCTAACTTCTCTTACCGCATTCAAAAGTTTCGGTGTAGCATTCTCATACTGCAACAAAAGTTCTGATTTTTAGAGGTATGTATTATATTTAATTAGTTACATGGGTTGATTGTTGTCCATTTTCTAATCTTGAAATGAAGTGACAATACACCCTCTAAGTGGAAGTCACGCATATTGTAACCCCCTAGACCCGCCTATGCGTTACCACGGATCCTAGGAAGTTACATTAGGGCCACCGGGGCGACCCACGTTAAAATTTTAAATAAAACAAATTGTTAAACTATTAAAATCATAAATCAAATTTTAAATCAAAATACAATTTTATAAATCTTTCAAACAATAAAACAAAATCGTGATACAAGTTACGAAAACAGATTTCAGACTCATATATATAACACAAGACGTGACATACATGCCCCCTAATTACACAAATACTATACTCCGAGAAAGCCGAAGAAAATCCCGTACCAACGTTGGTAGTTGCAACCTGGTCGATCCTTTAACCTGTGATGGTAAAAACAGCGTGAACTTCAAAAAGTTCAGTAATACAAACTACCAATGGATGCTAAAATCACAAGCAGATATATGATAAACTTAACACTTCGTGAAGAACTGGACAACTATGCCCAAGTTACAATTCAATGTTTTGTGATCATCATGTCAAAAGGTAATAGAGTTGCTCGTTATTCGATCACCCGAATCTTAGGAGATGAGTCTAAAGCCGGAGATTCAAAGAGATTCAGATTTCAGAAGTTGAATGAAGGAGTCCAAAGTGGTTCATTAGGCGCGAATTGTAAGTTTACTGAAAGCTCACTTTGATACATTAATTTAGTAGGGTATGTTTCAAAAGAAGTCAGAAAGTTTTATTAATTTACTTAACTACCCTCCAACCAAACCCCAAAATGCAATTCCCCTGAACTGCATACAGAAGGTCTTACCTTAGGCCTGAGGCGTAGGAGCCTGCCTATGGGGGCGCCTTAGGTCCAAAAAGTCTTATCCTAGGCTCGTGGGCGTAGAAGCTTAACAGAAAGGCTTACCCTAGGCCCATTGGGCGTAGGAGCTTAGGTCCATAAGGACTAACCAGCGCTGAGCCTACAGATCATCATTCATGTCCCAGATAATATACCCAGATGATTTTAGCTTATATTCAAAAGACAATATAACAGAAAATAGATATCAAATCTATTTTTATACCATAATGCAGATATCAAATTTATTTTATTATCATTATTATTTCGTATTCAATGTCATATATCAGATATATTTTTATATCAGAGGTCAGAAATCAGAGAATTACTTTCCTTTTGTATTACATTATCATACTTTTAAATTTTAAGCATATGGACTTGGTTTAGAACAGAAAGTATTTACAGATACATGGTACGCGCTTATAGCCCAATTCATTTCTTAGAGGTACTTGATAGATATCAGAAAGATGACATTTGACAATTTTGGACGGATTTCAGAACGAGGTCCCAACGAGTAGGGGAGTTCGATAAGACGGATTGAATCAACATCGGAAGTTGATGCATCAGAATCATTGAGATTTCAGATATATCGAGAGTGGTTCGATCGTTAAAGCTTACGAGGGTATTGTTGGTCATTCTAACCTTCGGGGGGTAATTTGGTAAACTAGACCAACAAGGTATAAACGGTGATGTACCGAATTCAGAAATTCTAGATGCTCATCAAGCTTTCGAGTCCCTCTGAACTAATTGAAACCATTAACACAGAGTTTGAAATATAATCAGATAAGTACATCTTAAGCATTCATTTCCAGAACTGATTACAGCGTAACAACAAAGCAGTTCGTCTTCACCGTACATCCACTAAACTTACTACGAGAGATCAAATATGTATCCAAATGGTAATTCTTTCAAATTCATGAACATGTATATAACACCCGAACTCGTTCCATAGCATCGGATTTATCTTTTTGAGGAAACATGTTGATTTTACCAATAGCTGAGTACTTTCTCCAAATAACCCAAACATGTCGCCACATGGTATCTTTCCAAAATTACGATAGTATCAGAAACGACCAACAAACACGGGTCGTGAATTACCACTTTAGAGTCATTATATTGTCTAGTTTTATTGGTATTCCTTATTCCAGTCTTAGAGGTACCTTTAGTCATTTTCAACATTCGCAGGTATTTCAGATGCTTCATATCCGAAGGTGTTCCAAAAATTCTAAGCCTTTCGGTCGTTCCAACTATTCATTCCTTTCCGATCTCGAGGGTATATTCATCATTTCAGTTAATTTTGGCATCTAGTGCTTGAGGGTAATTCAGTCTTTTTTTGTCATCACGTTGTTCCGATTAGTTCCGCCTTATTAATATTTTCAATCCTCTTTGTCATTTCAGACGTTTTAGTCAATCCGATAATTACACCATTGGTAGCTCTGGACATGCGAAAAATTCTTGTAAAGTTGTCTTTGGAGATTATTCAGAATTCAGGAAAAGCTTAAGTGTTGACAATCTCGGAGATGCAAATCTTATTACTAGGTCATTCCAAGTATAACGAGATTTTCTGATGAATCAGTTGTTTATCAGATAAAGAGCAAAATCTCATATCACATTAATCTCATGGGTATTTTCATCATCTCTTAATTTAGCATTTCATAATTTTAAATTATTAACAAGCAAAACTCAATTTAGAGCATCATAGTCTTATCAATCATTCTTAGATCTCGAAAGTTCTTTTAAGTCACTCGCCTTTCTAACCGAGCACTAGTCTCAACTAGTTTATTATCCTTTTCGATATTCGATTAGGCATTAACAGAATTAATCATACGCTTAAACACAATAATGCATGTGCTTACCATATACCATTATGTTTCATAAAGCATACAAGAGGTTACCTCAACTTCGAGCTACACCGGTCGATTCATGATACTTCATTCGATCGCACTCGAACCCGAATTCGACGTCCTCAACATCTCAGATACAAAGATATGTGAATACCTTCAATAAAATCAAACTCTTAATCAGATCTCATATGTATGTTCTCAACTGAAATTAAACACATAAGCATACTCGAATTATAGATTAGATTCAAAGGCTTTCGGGTAAGTATTTTGTGAAATGGGCTTCAAAAACGGTCTTAGGACGTCGAAAAATATAAAATAGAAGTTTTCGAAAAATTGGACTTTTTGGTCAAAGTCAACGGTCAACGCTGACGTCATCAGTCAACAATTAACCGAGTTGACTCAGACGGGTCGACTCACTGAGTTGACTCGGACGAGTTGACTCACTGAGTTGACTCGGAAGGTTTGACTCGGTCAACGTGTTAACGGGTCGGGCGAACGGGTCGGGGCTCGGTTCGTCGGGGCTAAGACCGAGTTAAGCCGGTTCAGACCGGGTTAGACTAGTTTGGACCCGGTTCACTTACCTAAAAAAGTCAAGCTTGCCGGCGATACACCAGATTCTTCGCCGGTGACTCCAATACATCGATTCTGCCGGAAAAAGGGTAGATCGTTAGACCAAATTCAAAACCCAACAACGAAAACTCAAAACTAACCGGAAACCTAAAACAAACACAAGATGACCGAAGGCACACTGCTCCGACGAGGCTTCTCTCGACGTCGAAACGACGATCGATTAGAGGGGTTTTACTCGACTTGGGACGAGGGGCTTTCTCGTGGCAGCAACGCGGCGAACAGATATCAGTCGGCACCGGAATCATGGAAAAACAGAGGCGACGGAAGCTTGGGTCACCACCGAACCTTCAACCCAAATTTCATGGCAAACGGCGGCTCGTATCTGTGCGTGAAGGCCAAGGATTTGATCGGGCTGCGACGACGCTTCCGATAGCTGGGGCGGTGGCGACCATCGATCGGCGGTGAGGGAAATCAAGCGATAAACATGATTCGTTTGCAGAGGACGAATCTAGAAACTCTCTTTGGTTCAAGTCTCGAAGCAGGTGACCATCAAGGGGGTAGTTGAGGAGTCAGATCTAACTTGGTATAATCGTCACATATAATATAAAATTTAAATCAAGTAAGATAAAACTAGAAATACATGTAGCTCTGATGGTTAAGCCTTTATCTCGCAAGGCTAAGGGGGACGAGTTTAAAACCCCTTGGCAGCACCTCATTTCAATCATTTCTTTTCTTTTTCTTTTTTTTTAACTCAAATACTTTGGATGTTACACATATGTGTACGAAATTCCAGTTTGTAAGTGGAAAATTATACCAGGATTAACCAAAGTTAATGAATTTGAAATTTTAGTTATTTTGTCTATAAAGATTTGTATTATATATTAGAAAAAAAACATAGGTTATATATATAAAATATGATATGCATATTGTCACGGGGCCATTATCTTATTCCCAAAAGACATGTCTAATAGGATGTTCAGCGCCACTTGTCACGGGGCCATTACTCTCTTTTTAAAAGACATATTCAATAGGATGTGCAGCGCCACCGTTTATATATCCTAAGACTTCCCTTTTACTTTCTGATGAGGGATTAATGACCTCTGCCTCTTCTCGGACGTGACAATATAATAAACTCATACAAGCTATGCTTAGGAGATAAAACTCAAAAAAATCCAAAATTCTTGGAGGAAAGTGGTTTACTTTATGTACATACATATGATGATTTTATGTTATGATCTGAATTTAGTGAAATTAAATCATAGATTAAAAATATAAAGAAAATACCTAAATTATAATAAAATTTAAAATTTTTCGGGAATGCAATTGTAACCTAACATTCTTCGATCTATCTCTGATTCAATCTATGTACTCATCAAAACCACATGCTTAATTAAAATGTTACATGTGGAAAGGAGTTGGGTTGATGCAAAGAAAACATTGGAATAATTACTAAATATGTTCTAAAGGTTGTTGTTGACAAGCTTTTTGTAGTTTTGTAATAGGAGAAAGCATGCGTATGGAGTGAAGCACCATAAAAGCTGAATTCCCATTTGTCCAAAGATATATTATTAAATTGGGAACAAGTAAACATTGTATTATTGATAAATAATTATGAACCCAACCAAGTACACGTGTTAGATTCCAATCAGATATATATGTTTTGAATTAAACATTTCAAGCTTTTGTGAGGGTATCTATAAGAAGCCAATCCCATCACTCCAATGATTTCTATGGACGAATATGGGATGGGGTGGGGGCGGGGCGGGCGGGTTTTTTTCGATTTGATTAGTATTTTTATTAGAATGATCAATTGAATTTTATTGAAATAAAGGAAGGTATAATACAACCAATTAAAAAGAGAAATTTAGAGATTAAGTCCATCAAAAATAGTCAAAATCGTCTACTTTTTATGTCCCGCCCTAGAAAATAAGTTTAAGATTTGGACTTAAAATTTAAGACTAATGTTTAGGGAATTAGAAGTATGATGTATTTTTTAGAATTTAGAATTTAGGATTAAGGGTTTAAGGTTTAAGACTTAAAATTTAAGGTTATGACTTAGAATTTATTTATTTTGTTGTGACATAAAAAGGGGCGGATGATTTTTTTTCATGAAAAACTAGTACAAATAAAAATAACAACATAAAAACTCAAGGCACAAAAAAATCGATACCTTCCTTTAAAACTGATGACATCATCTATAGAAACATGACAATCTTCAACAAAATTTTTTGTCTCTATCCAACTAAATGCTTAAGAAGTGATGTAGGAGTGGTGAACGAAGCAATCTTGCAAGCTGCTTCGCTAAACAAATCTGAATGTAGCGGCAAACAACCACAAAAGGTGATCAAACTTCTTAAGACTACCAAAAATCACAAATAAAAAATGAGCATAGTGAGAAGCTCTACAAAGAAATCAAATCTACTGCAAAGGTAGGTAAAAAACATGTCACAAGGCAAATGAAAAGCGTGTCACTAGACAGAGGAAACAAACGCAACACAAGATGAGCGAAAAATAAGAACACAAAAACAAAAATGTTCTTATTAAGAAAACTAAATGAAAATCAACAAAAATAAAAATACAAAAGTTGAGATATAAAAAAGTATTGAAGGTTAGTGGCGGCCAGCACTAAAATTAGTGTCGTCGTCGGTCAAACAAAAAATTAAGCACAAGAAAATTCTCACGAAAAAAAGAAAAAAACTTGTCAATCTTATTATTAGGCATACATATTTGATTTCATTATCATAAAATCATTTGTTTTACTATGTTCTCATGTATTTTACAGCAATAGTAATATCAATCAAATTAAAAACCAAATATATATGTGGGCGACTTCCGTCCCTACTCGACGGGTGAGTCTTGCAGTCAAGCTCCCTTCTGCTTTTGCACTCGAGGGCCAATTTCCGTCCGGCCCGAGTGGTTTTATCTAGAAATGAGACTACTGAAAAGGTTGTCAGAAATACCAAATATTCCATAAATAGACACCTTTTCTACTTATGGTAATGTGAAGAATTTTGGAATACTTGAGCTTCAAACCCAAGCTCCACCTCCGGTTACCTATAAAAACTCTCATATTTCCCCAAACCCATTACATCAAAAATTTCAAAACTTAGCAAAGTTTTCATAATCTGCCCCATTACAGCATGTCAAGAGTCCCCGACCCACTTGTTATCGGCAGAGTCATAGGAGAGGTGGTGGACATTTTCTTCCCCACCGTCAAAATGACAGCAACCTACAACTCCAACAAACAAGTTGCCAATGGTCACGAGCTCATGCCCGCCGTCATCACCGCCAGACCTCGGGTCGAGATCGGCGGCGACGACATGAGATCTTCCTACACTTTGGTAAGTGTTTTCATTTATTGTCAATGGGTGTCACCAGGGACGGACCTAAGACTTTAGTTTAGGGGACGAACCTATAAATTTCTAAGGGGCGCACTTATAAAAGTTTAGGGGGCAAAAATATATTTTTAATAAAAAATACATAAAAAAATTTAAAAAAAAATTAAATCATATATGAATTTTTAAATTTTAGGGGAGGCGGTTGCCCCCACCAGCACCCCTCGGTCCATCCCAGGTTGTCACCTTGCCAAGTTGTGTAATAAATTCCTTTCTAATTTCTGTTTGTTTTGTACCCTTGGAAAGATCATGGTAGATCCTGATGCTCCAAGCCCTAGTGATCCCTACTTGAGAGAACATTTGCACTGGTTCGTATACATAAAATTTGCTGGCATATTCCAATTTAAACTTTACATCTTTGTTCGACATGTAATTAACAATATTGTTCGTGATTGGCAGGATGGTGACCGACATTCCGGGCACAACTGATGCTTCCTTTGGTGAGTTCTTGAAATTATAGTTTCGATATTGTCATGTAATCACATCAATATATTAAAAAAATGTTTTATACCAAATAGGGAGGGAAGTTGTTGGGTACGAGACTCCGAAGCCAACAATAGGGATCCATAGGTACGTGTTCGTACTGTTCAAGCAGAGTGGGAGACAAACCGTGAGGCCACCATCTTCAAGGGATTACTTCAACACCAGGAGGTTCTCGGCCGACAATGGTCTCGGCCTCCCGGTGGCTGCCGTGTTCTTCAATGCCCAGAGAGAAACTGCTGCGAGATCAAGAAGATGATTCTGACCTCCGTAATCGTATAAATTCATAATACAATGATCGTTAAATAAGTAATGAAGATCAGTTATTTACTTGTGTCTTGTGTTTAAATTTGGCACTTGTATTGTTGTGTCACGTAGGCGAGTCTACGGTACAACACCTTAAGTGCGGCTAGAAAGTAATACAACCGAAATGTTAAAATACATGGAACTTAGAATGTTACCATATAATCTAAATATTATATTTTTCGATAACATTTCGATTGTATGATACATTTTAAGTTTCGTATTTTCTAATAATTCAATTGTGCCGATATTTAACCGTACCTTAAGATGTCGTACGCCAGAATCATGTGTGAGGTTTTTCCATCTGTGGACCAACTTCCCCCCCCATTCCTTTGGTGGACACGTGGCATGCTATGTAAACGTCTCCACCACTCTCATCCTATCAGGCTATCATGAAAATAACTGAAGTTTTAAGCTCTGTACTGCCGCACTGTTATCAATTATCATATTGGGGTCATAGGATTTTGGAATTTTCACCTTATTTAATAAAAATCGGAGATTCATTAAGTTGAGTGGTCAATTATATTTATCTTATATAATTTTGTATGAGTTCGAATTTTAATTTAATCAATAAAAATATTAATCGACCCAAATTGAAGTATTTGAACGGTTAATAATTTACAAATTTATAAATTGTGGCTAATCACATAATCAAATTTAATTTTTTATTTAATTTATAATTAATTTTAAATATTTTATAATGTAAAAATAAGTACTTTGTACTTAAAATAGTGAAATGAGTTATAAATATTATATATGAATTTGTTAATTATTATTTTTTGATAAGAAAGGGTTTGTTAATTATTTTTTATTTACTTAAAAATTTAATTTTTAAAAAAAATATTTATACTTTAAAACTTTGCCAAATAATATTTAAAAGTCATTAAATAAAATTCTTTTGGTCAAAATAAAATATAAAAGTGTAAGAGTATGCAAAATCAAAAACCGAGGTTATACATCAGGATAGGAATTCTTTAACCCTTTTCGGTGTCTCTACTTGATACTCCACACTTAAATTAAGTTTAGGGTTTAAGTTTTAAAGTTTTATGTTAGGGTTTAAAAAATTAGAGTAAGTTATATTTTTAGGGTATATGGTGTAGGGTTTAAGATTTAAAATTTAAGGTTAGGGCTTAAAATTTAATTTTATAATATTCTTTTAATGTTGGGGCTAAATAAGAGCACTAAAAGGGGCTTAAAATTTTTATCCTATACATCACTACTCTTTGCTCTACCATTACGGTAAATAACATATTCATCACTTCTTAATCCCATTCTGATTACTAAAGTTTATTTTTTTAATTTAATCATTAAACTTTAGATATTATATTTTTTGTCACTTCAATTTCTTAGCTATTGTCCGGTGGCATAGCTTATTTTAATATTTTTTGAGCTACCATATAAGTACCGACTGATATTTTATTAATATTTTATATTTTTCGTTAAATTATACTCTACGTCGATTATTCCTCGGCGTCTGTATCTCTATTCTGACTCCTATCATCTTAAACCAACCATTAAGCAAACAACTCACCAACACTTAAATCATTAAAAGTTAAATTATATTAAATCTAAACTTAAGAACGTAAGAAGCCTTTGAATTTTTGAAGAAAAAAATACAATTAAATTCTTAAATTTTTTTTACAGTCAATTAAACTTTTGAACTAATAAATTAACAAAAGACATAGAAAATAAGAAGTCCTTATATGTGACATGATGCACTGCACTAACTTAAAAATTTCTTGTAAAAAAATTGTTGGAGTAAAAGCAAACTTAAAATAAAGAGAAATAAACAAAACGGAGGTTGACGAAAAAACTCTGATTTAACAAAAGCCACTTCTATGGAGTATATAAGTTGGCCTCTCCATTTTGGCTCTTGCAAAAGCTTGTAACGCAATGGGAGTTTTGAACAAAATCTCAAGGTTATAATTTGAGGTTTAAAAAAAGAAAATATATAAGAAATGAAAAGAAAATGTCACTTTAAGTTTTGGTGGATCTCTGGTGATTAAAGTTTATATTTGAAGATTTCAACAATGGAGAAGTTTCTATTAGGACAAAAAGTACGTTTTTTTTAGTTTCATTTAATAATAGACTACGAAGATAGAAGAATAAGAAATAAAAACATTCAACGTTAGATTTATAAAATTTGAGGTGTTTTTTGATTAAACATGTTAACATTCAGGAAGATAAAATAAATGAAGTTAAAAAATTTAAAATTCGTCGGTGTTCGGTGATGATAGTCGACAATGGTCTATTGTGAGCATAGTGGTTGTAATTAAAACAACTTGAGAGAAGAAAAAAGAATAGAAAAAAAATGATTTTATAAGGATCTAAAATAACGTTGTTTTGGTGTCATCTATCATATTACAATGTTGTCAACTATTTAAAGATTGAGTGATCAAAATAAAATAAAAAAAATTATAAATTTAATAAAATTAAAATTTTTAAATTTTAATAACCAAAATATTAGTAGAAAGAAGCTCAAATATAAAATTTTAAATTAGCATCACAATTATTACTACTTCAGGACATCTTATCAGGACAAAGAAAAATTTTTAAAAAAAAATTATATGATGCTTATGTCGATAATAAAATTAAATTTTGACCGTGAAAATTTAATATATTTTCTTAGTTAAATATTTTAGATTTTTTTTCGATTAAAAGGGAAAATGCGTCTAACACATGCCTCGTTAAAAAACCTCCCTAAAACCTAACGGAGGAAAAAAAAGTACATGTGTTAGAGCTACAGAGGAAAACGAAACAAGACCAAACGACGATCCAAGTAAACCTCAACCATCAGCCTATACCATCCGACTGAACATTCACATCATTATACCTATCCGCATCAAGTAAACTCAAGATATCCGCAGGAGGCACCTCCCAAGTCTTTGTGCACAATCCGGCATCCCGTATATCCTTCGCCAACCAATCCGCCACGCAATTCGACTCCCGATTGATATGCTCAAAAGATACCTCCCACCCTCGTTTAACCACATCCGCAATTGCAACAACAAGAGCATTATACGTGCGTACCGTAGAGTTATGTAAGACAAGGCCAATCGCCTCGCGACAATCCGATTCGATAATAACTTTCTAAAACCCAGCGCTCTAACCACGAAGCAGCCCTTCTAAAATCGCCCAAAGTTCCGCTATCAAAGCCGAACAACAACCAATTTGTCGAGCAAAGCCTAACACCCAAACACCCCCATCCGTGCGGCAAACACCTCCCAAGGACGCCTCACCCGTCAAAATATTCACCGCACCATCAACGTTGATCTTCACCCACTCGCTTGGGGGGCATTTCCACCGGTTTCCTCGCGATATCACGCGAAGCATAGGAGACCCAACTCCAACGGCCGATACATGCGCTTCTTTAACCTCCTCCAAATACCGTAGGCTCGCGAACCGCAAGTCCTCCTTTTCAACAAAATTCGGATCGAAAAGCTTTTGATTCCTCCTCAACCACAATTTTCAACAAATGATCAGAAATAACAAATACCATTCCGTACCATGTGCAACACCTATACCCTTGCTCGTCACATTTGCTGTTAACCAACCGTCCAAATCGAAAGTAAAGAAACTGCTTCTCTCGTCAAAGAAGGTTCGTCACACCCCGCGCGCAACGCTGCAATCTCGCAGCACATGGAGAACGTCCTCGACTCTATTACCACAAACCCCACACCGTTCCTCATCCGTCATATGACGTCTCATCCTTTCCGCATTAGTCAGCAGCCTTTTCCGTGCAACAAGCCACAAAAAGGTGCGAATCTGATAAGGCAGAGGCAGCCTCCATATTAATCTCCAAATCCCCGTCGTTGTCGCAGCATCAGCCCCCGATAGAGATTTATAGGCTGATTTAACAGTGAACCGGTGACGCTTGTCATCATACCAACCAAGCTGGTCTGGGCCAAGACGACCGGCGGGCAGATAGCACGCCAAAACCCGATGTACCACCCCTTCCGGCAAGACCGCACGGAGAGCTTGCACGTCCCATTCCTCGTCGACCGTCGTGTAGGCTACCACCGGACAAGGCTCTGGCTGCGTATCATCGTCGACATACACCACAAGCTGTCCCAACTCACCAAGCCATGTATCGTACCAAAAATCCACCGTGCATCCATCCCGAACAATCCACCTCATCCCCTCAACGACCTTATCCCAAACGTTGCTAATACCGGCCCATAAACGACTACCACTCCGAACCGATACACTCCCCGACAATGCACCCTCCACCTTATACTTGGCGCGAACAACCCGTACCCAAAGCTTGTCATTTTCCGTAAGAATCTGATAGCCCAATTTCATAAGAAACGAGTGATTAACTAACTCTAAATTCCTCAAACCAAGACCACCTTCCAACATGGGTTTTTGCACCTCATCCCAACGAACTAGGCTAATACCCTTATGATCACCACTACTTCCCCAAATGAACCCACGGATAAGCTTTTCAATCTCCGTGCAGACACATTTCGGAAGCCATGAAGCTTGCATCGTATAAGTGGGAATCGCCTGTAAAACAGACTTAGCCAAAGTTACACGCCCCGCAAAAGCAAGAGCCCGAACCGATCTCGAGTTCAATTGGTTTTTCACCTTATCAATCAGATAACTGTAAGTCGCCCGAGAAACTCTATTATGAAGTAAAGGGATCCCCAAATACTTTCCCAGATCCGCAACTTCAGAAAAACCGAACCCACTAACAATAGAAGTCTTCAAATGCACAGATGTATTGCTCGAAAAAAAGATATTTGTCTTAGATATTTTAGATTTAATGAGCAAAAATAAACACTTATGAAACATAAGTATCTATACGTGCAATGACATCATTTTTTTCATACAAATCAAATACAACTATATATTTCTAGGGTTTCATGTATTTCTTGGGTTTGCTTCAGTAACCACTTCTATAACATTAAAAACTGAAGTGAAATGCCATCTGAATTCAATGGAAGCCAACTAAAACTTTCTGGTAATAATTACAAGTATACTACCCGAGAAACCACTTGATGATTCCAGCATGGAGCATAATCCGGCTCCGTTTGCTGACCGGGTATTCTTCATCTCATAATGGAACATACGACCGAATCTCTTTCCGTGGAATACATCGATCAACCACAGATGAAACGAATCATGCATTTATTTCCGAATTGCATCGGTGCTCCCTACTGCAGCTCCTGCCCCAGAACATGTTTGAACAGGTTGTTCTCTCCGGTTCTGATCCTTCAATTTTATCCTGCCCGGTCGATGTAGCTTGTGAACGCCTTGGAGATTCATCTTGTGTTTCTGTCTCTCCGGATTCCATTGAGGGGCAAGGGCAAGCACTGCAGGTGCACAACGGCATGGAAACAGAAGGAAACGGACGACAGGTAACTGGGCGGAAAATATCCGAAGAAACTGATGCAACACGATTCCTTCGGACATCTGAAGCTGGTGATGGGCAATCTGTATCGCAAGGATGAAGCATGCATGGGGTACAAAGGCCAAGGGATACATGTAGCTTAGTTTCTTTTGCTGGGGAGCTGGGCAATTTGACAAAGGAAAGAATGCCATGTCTACAGAGCGGGCACGGAATAGACCCCGGTGGGGCCACGATATTGGAGGGAACTTGGCTTGTTGAGCAAAGATAGAGTGCACACCTTACACACAGCTCATGTCCACATCCTGAAAAGATTAATCCCACCAACTCACTCAAACATTAAGTTTTTCATTGCTATGCCATTAAAAGTAACTTCTCATTACAACAACCCGACTCGAAGACTACAGTTATCATGTTCATAAGGTCACAAAAAATGATACTAAGATCAACAAGGAAAACAGTAAATAAAGTGTTGAACATAGTGGTCAAAGCAGTTTGCTACTTTCTGCCAGCATATTTTTTAAGGAAAAAGATATAAAATACAAACCAAAATTATGTAAACAGCGAGAGTTGACGACATACCTTCAGCAGCTACACTGCACAGTCTTTCAAGGCAGACGGCACAAGTTTCAGCATCTTCCGAGGAGGTTGTTGGGTACTGCAACCCACAATCTCTGTATAATATAGTCATAATGAAAGTTACTCACCATAAAAACCAACTAAACTTTTTGGCATTCAAGGATAATTTGCTGGATTAAGACGGCATTTTAGTAACAGCTGTGTGCAGTATGGACAATGGCAATACTATATTAGGTTTTAACAATTGATGCCATTTTTTAGCCAAATAATTGCAAACAAATTTCTAGTCTTATTTTAAAGTCTTCCATAGTCCATGTTCCATAGGTGAGTCCTTACCGTCAATAATACATAACAGCAAAAAAGAAAACTTGAGAAATGAAAAACTCCTGCAAACCAATGGTGTTTTGAATGTAATATAGGCTAAGGGAAGTTAAGACAAATCATGAACTTTTACCAATTCACAAAACTTTGTAATATCATCTATGGTCACTCACATTCTCCAAGCAGGATGAAGCTTTTAAAACATTTTTCCTTACATAAATGGAAAAGCAGGAGGATTTTAAACAGAAAAATGGGAGGAACAAACATTCATTATAATCAAAGCTTAAAAAGTCACATTCTTCAGGGTCTACAACTATCCAGCACCAAGCTTTGAATCTTAAAATGACGGCTTCACATTATGATTTAGACATGATACACAAGATACCTAACTTTGATGTCTTTTCCCATCACCTAAAAGTTCATATGATAAACAGCTCAAAATCATCTAAAAGTTTCGAACATAAAAAATACTAATACGATACTTACTAAATCAATATTAACTCAGTCTGACTGCCATAGGTCTGTAAGCTCAGTATATAGCTAAAATACCAATGGGGTAAATTGGTGTTTAAAAAATTAGCTAAATCAAATTTGGAGTAATTGAGAAAAATGGACACAATTGAAGAAATTTAAAGAGGTTCAGCCCCAATTGCCTGTGCCCTCTCTCTTGGCTATCCTTGCCAAGTTGCTTCCAAATCCACTATTGAAAAAATACCTTCACAGTTGAGGTATAAGTATAACCTTATAACTCTCTATCTTTTAATTAGGCCTTAGATAAAAACCATTAAATCCCTTTAAGGTTTTCTATCCAGAAACCTGATGTAATCTCACCAAATTTGAAGAGGAAAGTTGCAAACAAATATGAATATCTGGAAGGTGTAAGTTTGCAGAATTTAAGCTCTTACAAATCTATTTAGCACAATTTTTAAACACCAATTCACCCCCTTTTGTTACTTTAGCCATCTTTTGAGCTTACAGACTTGGGCAATCAGACAAAGTGAATATTGATTCAGTAAGAATCCTATTAAATTTTGTTTTTTTCTCACAATAAATCTCACCATCATTTAAAAGTATGTAAAAAAGGTTATAAAGTATATTGAATGACTGTTATATCTACCGCCGATGAAGCTCTCAATTTAATTTTCACCGACGTCAAATATCAGTGATGTCATTTTTTCTTTAAAGCAACATTGTGCGATAAGAAATGTTCGGCGGTGATTGAAAACTAGTGATCTCTAGCTATCTAGATTGTAAGCCGTAGTAGTCACAGGGTTACCTTGCTATGTTAAGTACACTCGAAAGAGGCAATGACAAGTAGTTGGAAGAAGGAAATCTAGGTATCGTTGTGTCAGAATTAGGTGCCAGCAAGGGCTCAAGCCAATGACGACCCCACATCCTGGCAACGTCAAGTGGCAGCCACCTGAGAAATACAGATCACTCTTTTTAGCTATAGTAGGTGCAAAACTGAAATAACAACCAAACTTGAAGACCAAACAAACGAAAACAGAAAGAAAATAATATTCAGCCTACCCATTGCAGTTCAAAGTCAACCGACTGGCTCCTCTTGCTAGAAGGATCTGCAAACAAAAAATAATAAAAATAATTTCCAAGTCGAGAGAAATTACATATGGGTGCAACAACATTATTTATAAGCCTTGCCTGGCAACATTTCAGGTTTCCCCCACATGCAGCATAATGCAAAGGAGTGCTTCCAGCTCCTGTCCATAAAAAACAGGTAACCATATCACCTACAAGTTATAAAAAGGCAATTTTCCATGAAAAAAGGAAACTCATACCTATCAAATCCATTGATGTTCCATAATGAAATGTGACGGCAGAGACATTGGCATGAAGGTCTAGTAAAAGCTGTACACAATCAAAATGCCGATTTAATGCAGCCATATGAAGAGCGGTATTCCCACCATCAGCTGCCTTATTTACAAACTTCGACAGTGTACTGCATAGTAATAATTAACCTAATTAGCACGACAACAGTTCCCAGAACTTCTGCCATTGAAGGTTTGAGTAATTCCATAGCAATTGAGATCAGAGGTATATATCCATCATGAGCATCAATTATTTTAGCAGCTTTTTCTGTGAATTAATTTCACCTTTCTGTTTAATCTTTTTCACAATATGACATGCAATAAATCCAGGAACTACTTCTCCATTTAAATCCAAATCAGAGCCAGCTGGAGCAAATGGTTGTTCAGGAGTTAATAAGACACACCTTTGATCATTTCTGTATCTCACAATAGAACCATCCCCTCTTTCGCCTTCGATTTGGGTGTTTATAGCTTCAAAAGGAGCATTAGGAACAAAATCAGCTACAAGTAGTGTTATGCATCGTACATGTCCATTTACAGCAGCAAAATGTAGAGCAGTTCTTCCACTTAGATAATCTGCTCTCGTAACCTACAAGAACGTAAATAAACAACACCAATCAACTAATCAACAAACATTTGAAAAAGCTTGCATTAAGTTAATAATGAAATATCCAGCTATAGTGAAGACACCATTAAGTAGTCATATTTGCAAGTAATTACAAAAATTCGAAAAAAAAAACAAAACTCACATTGCATCTGAAGAGCAAAAGGGTCTGCACAACCTCCCAGTGCCCGTATCTACATGCTTGCATCAACGCCGTCTTTCAAATTCAAACATAAAAATAAGAATTAAAAGTTAGTTATACCGCAGAATGGTTCCGTTGTTGCTTATCATAGAGCAGAATTTATAAAGTCCAGATTCTTCAAAGCCAACTTTGGGTTTCCACAGTTCAGATTCGGATTCCAAAATCATGCTATACGAATTCTCAGAACCAATAGTGTATCTTTAGAAAGCTGGAAAGGTCAGCCGACCAGAAGAATTTTCTTTCAAAACATGTATAGCTCCGATTTCCAATCCAAGTCCCAAATTCATAAAATCAAATACCAAATTTTAAAACTTTACATAGGAATTGAAAAATCAGAACTAACCCAAAGCAAAAACAAAACAAAAAATCTGCACATATAATAAAACAAGTCACCTGGCCACAGTAATTCCTGGAATTAACATCAGCTCCATTTTCAAGAAGCAAAGCAACAATCTAAAAAACACCCAGCAAAGAAATAAAACACGGGGGAAACATAATTCAAAAGGGGGAGCTTTCTATAAGCAAAATGGAAACTTTAGGTCAAAATTGAAGGAAACAAACCTCATTGTGGGCTTTTGCAGCAGCAAAATGAAGAGGGGAATTAAGGGCGCCAAAAGTGGAATATTTAGCAAGACAAGGATTGCAATCCAAGAGCATCTTAGCTTCAACCAAATCCCCATCTCTCGCCGCCGAAACTAATCTCTCCCCTGAAGCTGAGCACCCAAACGAATTCCCCATTTTGTGTTTTTGGGGTTTTTTTTGAAGGGGGTTGAAATTAGGTCAAGAATCGTAGAAGAAGACAAAATTGAAATTTGAAAATGTGAAGGAATGAGAGAATATAATGGCTGCGAATTGCAATGGGGTGGTGGGATTTGCGTGTTTTGCTCTCTTTCCCAAGTAGAAAATAGTAATCAAACAAAAGTTTAGGGAAAATGGGAGCGGCCACCTTTCTTTCTTCCTTTTTCTTCTTTCTATTTTTTTTTCTTGTGTTTGGAGCTGTGTTGTTGTTACTGTCGAAAACAAAATTGGAGGGAAAAAAAATTGAAGCTATGCCGGTTGGCAATTTAGAAAAAATCTTACTGGTATAACTATGAATGTATTGCATAGGAATACAAGGACCATACATGAAAAAGTTAAAAACTTATTCAAAAGACTTGATCGAAAAATATGACACGAATAAATTTGACTGCATTGACAAACGAACCATAAAGGGGATTAAGCTATTGAAAGACCACTGAGAACTACAAATCAGAGTCGAGCGTCGTGAGAAACTATCCACGAGCACAAACCGCATATTTAAATTCAATTTAAGGGTCCAAAATAGGGAATATCATCATGATTATGAATAAGCGACATCTTGATCAGCCGTGGCGTTGTCAGATACAACCCTAATAAAAATCAAAACAAAAAAGAGAAAAGTGTGCCGAAAGGCAAAGAAAGAATACCAAAAGTCAGAATAAATCATGCCACAAGAACAGAGTAATTTATTAAAAATTAACAAATAAAACAAACGAAACCATAAATCCCGACGATCGGCGACCAGAATTAAAAATAATGCCGCCGCTGACGTTTAAAGGGAAAAAACAAGAGAGTACGACTCTATAGTTGAAAGAAAAATTTAGGTAATATCGATACTAATAACTTGAATATCATACCAATGAATAAAATAAAACATCAAAGCTAATTTCAGTACTGATACTTACTCTTTAGTACCGACACTTTATGTACTCAAGCTTATTAAAGCAGTAGACTTGAATAAATGATACTCAAATATGATTAGCGTGATTAATATAGCAAGATGATTAGTTGATTTCTTCTTAAATTGAATTAGAGAGATAAATATAATGATATTACACTTTCATCCTTTAACTTTACTAAAATAGCAATTCAATCTCTTAAGTTTCAAAATTTTACAAACGGTCCAATGTCAAAAAAATGAATGAAGACTCATTAAAAGGTACATTAATGGATAAAAAGATCATTGGATTGATATGGTTGATTTATATTGATTCTCTATTTAAATGTTGTTTGCACTTTTCAGTTTATTGTTCATCTGTAGTATCCTCAATCGATACTGATTTTCGACTAAACCGGATAAGGGGTGTTGCAAATAATCTAGCGTCGTTTTTCCTCAACATTAACTCATCTATCTGCCGTCGTGTGTTACCTAACTCTTGATTCATCATTCTTAGTAAGTCTCGTTAGCCTCAAAGAATCACCACTTCTGTAGTTCTCAATGCATCATTTGGTGCCAGAACCAGTCACCCCCGAGACCCTCGTCCACACCGTCCTTACGCGCAACGACCACGCTGGTCGTAGTCGTACCCACCCCCTAGTGAACTCACGCCCGTACATCCAACCCCTATGTTTCAAACATCATGTCGTAATTTTTCAGCAACCCAATTGTCCACGTATTCTGTTCGATAACATCAATTATAGCACTAACAAAAACTATCTATGATCAACAAATATACAAAGACAACGACAAAAAAGGTTTAACAATCGAACCATATAAAAATTTATGCCTTGCGTAATCACGACCTGTCGAACAATGAATAAATAGCAGACATGATAATGCCATCTACCTGTATTATGTACACCAAAAAAACTAAGTAGATAATTCGAAAGATTCAACGCATAGGACGAGGAAAGTTCATAATCATCAAACACTATGTTGGCATCTGTTGTTTTCAATGGTTACAAACTACAGTTTCTTTTCTTTTCTTTTCAAGTTTTGGATATTTTTGGTTTTGTTTTTCAAAGCAAACCAACCAACTTCGGACATATGGCTTTGGCAGACATCAGCTTCTGGTCCACTCATGTAGGCTAAACTTATTGTGCAGAATGAAACAAAAACAGCTCTATCTATCTAAGTTATATATCTCATTGCCCTGCTATATCAACTCGGCAAAGAAACTCTAGACAGAAAATGTAAATAAAAGGCCTACACACTTTATCAGGGAACATTATCACTTATTTCCAGCCAAATACCTGCTTTGCCCTGTGTGGCACTTACACGCTAGCGTTAGAAACTTCAGGGAGCTTCTTATTTTCATTTACCGGCGAAACTTTTGCCAGCTTCTTCCTTTGGTGACTAACACAGGGAAGAAGAATTGCAGTACAAATGCCTTCAGCTTCAATATTCCATCACTACCTTAGGTGTTCTCCCACTCTGTGATTGGTTCATCAAAGCCCCAAATTATCAGTAAACACACATGAGATGCCGGTGCTACTTCCACCAACAACTTAGAAATCCATCGACACTCTCCAGATCTGACGGGGCAATCCTTAATCCAAAATGTCCTCTGGATGTTACTGCTCATCCAATGTAATGTGTGGCTGATTATAAGTTCAATATTACAAAATCAAAAATGAAAAGAACCGACAAAAGTCGGTCTCGTTACTCTCTTACACAGTACCCTCCTTTCCATCCATGGTTTCATCCATATCTTCATTCTCATCTATGTTATCAGAAACTAAATCTGAATCGAAACCATCTTTTCCTTCCACATTGTGCTCGATTTCATCCTCAACCCTGAAATCTTCGAAGTCGTTTTCCATATAGTCCGGTCTAACACACACAATGTCATCACCTTCCCTATCCCTCCTATATCTAACCAGATCCTTATCCACCTTTGCCTTCCTAGAGCTCAGCAAAACTAACTCGCCCAACTTCCTTCTCGCCAAATACAAATCATTTGGCTCAATTAGCTCCCCCTTCCTATAAGCCTCCCTAAGAAACACTGTGTGAAGTTTCCCATAATTCCCCCTTGTCGAAACATAAAATATCCCCTGATGCTGAAGCAGAAAATCCTTCAACTTCTTCGGCAAATTCATTGCCATCCTAAAATGCGCAATCCTCTCCAAAGAAATCTTCTTCTCCACGGTCAACGACAGCAACTCATGAATAGTTGCTACTGCCCTCTTTTCCATTCTCTTCTGAGCTTCTAATGACCTCAAATCATAACCAGAAACATCCTCATAAGGCGACCAATACGGAACTCGTTGCCATTTCCAAACTGCAATCCTATAATACTTACCAATCTTAAACCCAGGTGGAAAATTCACAATAAATGAGAACCTAATATCCTCAGCATCAAGTCCTTTTACTCTATACTCTCTCTCTCTATCTTTCTCTATAGCACAAACAGCTAACTTAGGATCTCTTTCAACAATCTCAATGTATTTATTCCTAGTCTCTCTAGCATCAAACAATCTAAAAAATTCAGGGTATTTGAGAATCACCGAGTACTCGAAATCATCCGGCAACCCGAATTCGTTCCTCGCAATCCGAACGTGTTCCAGCCGTAAACGACCCGTATTGGACATCATAATCAACTTCCTCAACCGGGTGACAGCGTTAGGTATCTGGGCATCAAGGGCCTCTTTTTCTAGCTCAATTTGAAGAATCGCCTTCCGGGTTAGCCTGCAAAAGAGGATTCGAAGAACAGGGTGCTCGTATATTTCAAAAACGTGAGGGAATTTGAGGAGATAAGCGGCGGCTTCGTTTTCTTTGAAGCCGAGGCCGAGGCGGCGAGCGAGAGTGTCGAAACGGGAGATGGGCAGTGTTTGGCTTGGCTGGGAAAGGATTAGGGATTGGAATTTGAGTACTTTTCGGGTCTTCTTCTCGATTTCCATGTAGTTGTCGAAACCGTGGTCGCGTACCCTTTCCTGCTTCTTGGGGATAGAGGTGGACTGGGACATGAACATCTTGGAGGTGAAGTCGTGAAACAGAGTCAAAGGGAGAGGCCTGCCAGGGGATTGCACACTGGGTTTCAGGAGAATGGAGAAGAAAACCAGCATTGTGTTTAGGGTTTAGGGTTTTGTGTTTGAGTTGCAGAGATTTTGAAACCTAACGGAAGAATGTGTTCGTTTCTCTCAAACTTGGCGGAAAAGAGCTGGGTCAGGAATAGGGATGGGCACGGGTCGGGTCGGGTCAGGTTTTTGGCCCACCCGAAACTAATTATCCTAAAATCGACCACGGCCCGACCTGATCCAATTTTTTAAAAAACTCGACCTGACTCGAAAAAAAAATATTCTAAACCCGACCTGACTTATAGAAAAAAATTAATTTTAGGGACTTAATTGTAAAAAAATAATTTTAAGAGACATAATTATAAAAAAAAAATAATTTTAAGGACTAAAATGTAAATAAAAATTAATTTTAAGGACCTAATTATAAAAAAATATAAAGAGAGGGTATTATTACAAATATCCCTAAAAAATTTAGGAAAAATTACACTATTAGTCCCGGGTCGGGTCGAGTCGAATTTTTTCACCTTAAAACCCGAACCCGACCCGACCTCACCCTACACAAAAATCCGACCCGACTCGAACCTGATTTTTTCATAAAAATACTCGACCCGATCAGGCCGGGTCGGGTCGGAACTCATCGGGTCCAGGTGCCGTGCTCATCCCTAATCAGGAAAGTAAGCTTTGCAATTACTTGTAAACCCTTTATTTACGAAGGTTAACTACTGAGATGGTCACTTATGTTTTTTTTAGTACATAGTTGTTTATTAATTTTAAAAATAACCAGTAAAGTCACTTACGTTTTTTGCCGTAAACTTTTGATCATTCAGTCGTTTGTTGCCATTAAATGTTAACGGGAGGCTGATCTAAGATAATCAAAAAAGATATAAATTATTACTTTACTTTTATTTTTCCCACCGAAATAAAAATAATTTGTATAATTACACATTTAATTCTCCATATTTATATATTTTTTATTTCTTGTCTCCTCTACCATATTCCATATTCTTCTTCAGCTAACTCAATCTTTAATTTTATATTATATTAATCCTCAATTCACACCTATATTATAATCCATCACCTTATATATTTATGTTTCAAATAATGTTGTAATTCTTAATATTGTTCGGTACCAATAATGCTCAATTTATGTGCAACAATGTTTACATAGCATATTCGAAAGGCTTAACTGAAAATAGGTACCTAAAGTATACATTTTTTAGCTTTAGGGGCTTAAAGTATTTTTTTGTAAAAATAAGTACCTAAAGTTTCAACCATTATAATTTTAGGTGTAGATCGCTAAAGGGGTGTTAAAAAATTATCAACTAATCAATTCTCGACATGTAACACTATTTTTATTTTTTAAAATCAATATAATGAAAATAACCTCAAAATTTTTAATCTTTAATATGAAAATTTTAGAAATTTTATAAAACAATCCTCAAATCTCTAAAATTACCCAAATCCAAACCCCCCAAATCTTCATCGCTTCCGCCACCGATCTTCGTCCCTGACCACACTTTTTTAGTCGTTGGAGCATGACGACCATTTCTCTCAACACGGCGTCACCAAAAACGGTGAACGGCGTACCAGCCGAACGTCGATTTCGCATTCAACGTTTGACTGCACGTCATTTGTCGTTTTCGGTGACGTTGTGTTGGGGAAATGACTGCCATGCTCTGACGACCAAATGGGTGTAGTCAGGGGCGGCGATCGACGACGAAAGCGGCGGCGATTTGAGGGTTTGAGTTTGGGTAATTTTAGCGATTTGAGGACTGCTTTGTAAAATTTCTAAAATTTTAAAATTTTTAAAAAGATTAAAATGTTGAGTTGAGAATTACAAATATTATTTGAAACATGGATATAAACAGTAATGGATCATAATATAAGGTGTAAATTGAGGATTAATATAGTAGAAAATTAAAGATTGAGTTAGATAAAGAAGAAATAAAAAAATTGTAAATGTGGAGGATTAAATGTGTAATTATACAAATTATTTTTTATTTCAGTGGTCAAAATAAGAGTGAAGTAATAGTTTAAGGACTGTCTAGGTGATTTATCTTTTTTTCTTGTTTTAGATTAACTTCGCGTCAAAGGTTAACGACAACAAACGATTAAGTGGCCAAAAGTTTACGCCCCGAAAACGTAAATGACCTTACTGGTCGTTTTTTAGAATTGATGACCAACTATATGATAGGAGAAACATCATCCCAGTAGTTAACCCTATTTATTATTTAACCTAAATGTTCAATTCACTCCGATATAATTTTGAGGGGACAGTGCAATATAATTTTAATATCTTTAATACAAGTTGGGGGTAAAATAAACTTTACACGATCTGTGTATCAAAATTAAATTCTTTAAAAAAAATAGTAAAAATTTTGGCGAGTTTAACGAGCAACAAATCGAACAACAAAGATTATTAATGAGCATGAGTCAAACAAAAATTTATAGGTAATCTTCACCGCAGTCCCTTTTGTTTGGGGTTTTTTCTATTTTGATCACCCGAATTCAATAAAGATCATTATTGCCACTTACGTTTTAAATCGTACTTGTTTTAGTCCTTTGGCCGTTAACAAAAAAATAATTCTAATTTAACTCCTAAACTTTCAAAACTTTATTTTTCACCATCTTACCTCTATTCTAACAACAAACTACAATAAGAATCTGGAAAACAATAAGTAGGGGTGAGCGTTCGATCGAGTCGAGTCGAATCGAGTCAAAAAATTTCAAGTTATTCGAGTTGACGAGTCATATTTTACAACTCAAACTTTATTTGAAATTTTTTCGATTAGAGTCGAGTTTAAGAAATTCGAGTCGAATCGAGTTTTCGAGTTCCTATAAAAATTTAATTGTAATTACTTATCATGTTATAGTAGGGTTCAATTCCAATTTAAACTTCTTTCTCTAATCATATAAGATATGCACATATATATTTTTTTCACATGTGACAATATTTCTTCATATTTTTATATATCAATATGTATATTTCATAAAAAATAGAGGTACTCGTCTCGAACTTAGAAATAAATCCACTAATTACTAAAAATTTCGAGTTATTCAAGTTATTCGAATTTCCATTTTACAACTCAAACTTTATCTGAAATTTTTTCGAGTTATTCGAGTTTATGAAATTTCGAGTCGAGTCAAGACGAGTCGAATATTTTTGCCTCGAGTCGAGTCGAGTCATTCGGTTTTTTTCGAGTCGAGTCGAGTTTTGCTCACCCCTAACAATAAGGAAACATAAAACTAAAAGTAAAAAAGTGTATTTCCATAGGGTTACTGCCCACATAATTAGTGGGGAAATGAGATTAACTGATTTGGCTTAAAATTAAGTAGACGTTCACAAGAACAAGCTATATCATATAATATTAAAACCAAAATGTTGGAATGTAAAAACAGCTGACCCTGGATTCTGATGAACTTCAGCAACACAAAAACCAAAAGACCAGTCTTGCAAATGTAACAAAAAAAAACATGTTTTTAGACAGACCATCTCACAGGTTAACCAAGTCAATGCCCGAACCACAATCGCCCTCCCGCGGTTCGTTCTTGACTTAAATCTTCATCCGCATATCTATTGCTGTTTTTTCCTTTCACAAAAGCACAAAAATATAAATGTAAGAGTTTTAACTATGCACCTGCTGCTCCGGTGGCTATGTTATGGTAAGGGAAGCTTTGATCTTTTGAATCGTGCAGGAGATGAGATTGTTAACCGTTTCCACTGATTCCAGTGTTAGTTTCGCGGTGGGGATGTTGTTCACCAAAATCTGAAATCCAACTGTGAGTAAGCATCCACCACCGCTTACACTCCCATCCGTCTCGGACTTCACCAAAGGCCTGTTCGAGTCGTTTCGTCCACCGTGATAACTTGGTGAAATATAAGGAAGAATTGCAAATCCCGATGGTAAGAGTGGCACGTATGCTGAATCGCCACCATTCATCACCATGCTCATTGACGATATGTCAACAGGTGCGTAAACTACGAATGCTCCAGAGGCATCACTCCATGTTTCTTGTAAAATTAGCATGTTGTTCTCGTTTGCGTTAACGGCCTGCAACGGAACTACACATCTCAAACAGAGAAAAGATGGTAGATAAAAGGGAAACAAATATCTAGAGAGTGAAAACTTACACCGCTACGAAGGAGAGAGACGCAATTACCATGTTCCATGCCCTTGGCTACATGAACCATCTCTTGTATTGGCCCATCATGGGACAAAATGTCCCATTCACTCCGCATACGTTCGTCCCGCAAGAAATCAAACAGCCGTTCTTGTGTTATCGGCATCCAAACAGAAGTAGCAGCACTCAACACAACACCATGAGGCTCACCGGGATCATTTATATTCTTCCGTGTCATCACCCTCACATCTTCACCAACATTACCAACACTAAGCTTCTCCCATTTATGAACGATTGAAGCACAAACTCCAGAGCAGAAGTTATATGTCATGCGCTGTGCAAGCTTTAACAAGCTTTTCTTCCCAGCTGGAGTTATTCCTACGGCACAAATAGAACGGTATTAGACGAGGACGACTCCATATTTATTTTCAAGGACAATGTACAAGCTAAACAAACCAGTATTATTTTCACCAGGGACGTCTTGGGACATCAGTATTGCCATGCAGTCACACTGCCTCTGCAGAGTGGCAAGCCACCTGTGTGCACCAAACCCAAAACCAGAACTGAGAAACGGCCGTATGAGATGGTGAACAGCACTGTCATCATACTCCGAGTGTTCGACCCATGTAACCTGCATTTAAATATTTGTAAGAATGCTTGGTTGCAACAATATCGAAACGACAATCAAGGCAGTTATGTACTTATGGCAAGGGGGAAACAAAACATCATATCAGTTGGGTCCATTCATCTAGAGTTCATGACTCCTGGAAGACTAGAACTCGGGCGGATTTCACAAACTGTCAATTATATTAGAAATAAAACACCAATGCATGAAGGCAGAAAAAAGGTCGGAGAGGGCAAGAAATCAAGTCAAACATCAGAGTGCAGTCTTGGTAAACTGGGACAAAAGTCCACATATTTAGAAAATAGAATCACAAAACTCGAACAGACAATTTCTGTCAAAGTTCAAAATAAGTTAGAATATGACATTATTAAAATAACGCAGACAGTGACACATAACACGGAGACTAAAAACTACAAGATAATGACTGGATCCAGGTAATCACCTGGTGGACAATTAAAAATAGATTAAAAGAGGATAGATTAGGAATAGAAACACCAAAATATAATTTATAGAACAATGATTGACAATTCCAAGGATTTGCCTGCACACAAAAATTAGAATTAAGGTACACTCAAGATCATACTAATATATTCAAACTGTGACTGTAACTGCGATTTTTTCAAATCTGCAAATAACAGTTGACTAATCAAGTAGTATGTGCATAAGATAACATAATTTCGAAACTCGAAATTTAAAATGATTTAAACAAGACCTAGAGCAAAATAATAATTAAAGATTCATATTCGTAGGTTAGGTAAGTCCTATAAAATTCCAGATTAGCAATTACCTTGGAGCACTTATTATCCACGTCTTGGATAAGACAGCCAGAGGGAAGCCTCCTGCAGTTTGAGAACATCTGTGTATTTGCAGCACCTTGGTTAGCATCAATTGAAACATCAACCACGGCCCATACACCCTCCGAATGCTGCTTACAAAACCGGATGAATCTCACTTGACGGACTGGAACCAAAGGTGAAAGCACTTGAAATTCAGCATCAATCTGCAAAGTAGGATTTTTGTAAGTCCCAGCTAAGCAGCAAAAGAAATAGACAGATGGTTGAAAATAATACCACTAGTAACTCGTTGTCTCTGGTTCCACCCGTACCGCTGGATAGCACATCAATGGTTGCAGCTTTAGAAATCATGCACGGAAACATTTCCACCCAACGATTCTATTCACAAAGTAGCATGAAAAGAACTTGTTAAACAACAATTCAAAGATTCGATCAAAAGAACAAACAAATAATCAAATCCCAAAAGATGATGGGAAGTTCAATAGGACAATGAAGGCACTGAAACAAGTTAACGGATGGCATACCGCATCCATCAGTGCCTCTACAAGAGCCAAGCCACGGAGGTAAACCAGTCCAGTTGCCCGTGTAGCCTCAGTTGCATAGCCGCTCAGTTTCATACCAATGCTAGAGGAGAAAGTCCTCTTGTACTCCTCAATATTCAAGGATTCCATCCCACCATCCGAACTTTTAATCCATAAAGGATTATCCATCTGTGCCATCTTAATTAATTCATCCATAGCTGACAAAGCAACATCTACAAAAGCTGACCTGTCATATTGCATTTCATTGACCACAGGTTTCACTAAGGGCATCATAGTGCCATCACCAAAGTCGAATCCCATTGGCAATGCAGTGCCTGCATTGTTCAGGCCACCAAAACCATTCCTTCCAACTGCAAGCTCCAAATTGGAGTTTAATCCCTGAGAAGGAATAGGACTGCCGGAGGACGAGAGAGGCCTGCCTAAGAACTTGTTTGTTAAAGCACATATCCGGCTAAGTTCATCTTTTAATCGTGCATTCTCAATCCTAAGTTGGTGTTGTTCATAAGATATTTCACCAGGCACTGCAGGACCACCACAACCGTTGCATACCGGGGTAGTCATGGCCTGCTTCAACATGTTGTTCTCGGCACGGAGTTTATCATTCTCTTGTCTAAGAATCACATTTTCATGGCGTTCCAATTGGGTCTGGTTCAAAGGATATATTTTCATTATCAGCAATCTCAAACACAAGTCTAGAATCCAATCATCAAAATTGTAAAATAAAACAAAATAGATTATTCCACTTACTTTCATCTGGGTTCTCCTGTTTTGAAACCAAAATTTTATCTGCTTTCCCTCTAAGCCTAGCCTCCTGCTAAGCTCCATTCTTTGTTTTTCATCAGGGTGAGGACAATCCTTGAAGAAACTAGAGAACAACATAATAAAGTCTAAGAAATAAATCCATAAATTACAAATTGAAAAGGAAAACATTTAGTGAAATATAAACAAGCATACGATTCAAGCTCCTGTATTTGATGTGGAGTGTGCCTGTGATACTTCTTCTTCTTCTTCTTCCGCGGTCCGTCGCCGCCGGCAGCATCCTGATCATCACCGGAAACAACTTCAAAATTATCACTGCCGGACCTACTCTCATATCCATCTTCCCTCATCCTCCCAACGAAACCCGGATCAAAGTTTTCCCCAATCAGCCCCATCTCACCATGACCATCCATTCTTTTCTGCACCAAAACCAAGTCCCCCTCTTAAATGACCCAGCTTTAAAATAACAACACACAACCAAGCTCAAAACATAAAAAAATACATTAAAAAATTAAAGTAGGTAATAAATTAATGAAAGGACAGCAATAGCAGAACTTGCACCCAAACCACCACTGTCGTTGCTGCTACTACTCTTGATCAAACCCCCCAAAACTCATTGAATTAGGACAAAAAAAAGGCGAGACAAAAGCAATTCTATTGTTTCATTTCGTTTGTTGGAAATGGTCACCATCACTTTCACAAGGTTGTGCTTCGGTTTTGTTCCTGTTTCTTGTCCATTAATTTGAGCTTACAGACAATACCCAGATTGTGCTAAAGTCTAAAACTTTTTTAACAAGTTCATCTCAACAAACAGAGAATGACAAGAGCTGTCTCTTTGTCAACGCTCATGCATGACTAATTGCACCACCCCCCATCGTTCTCTCTCACTAAAAAGTCAGTTTAAGAGAGAGAAAACAGTGGAGGAACAGGACAAAGAGACCACCTTTTTATCTTGTAATATAATAAATATATTCACACCTTTTTTATGTCTGTAGTACCTAAGTCCAGCGTTCCCAGCCTGGGAAATCCCTGAAACCGCCATGGAAAAACTGACAAGTATGATAAAAACCCTAATTTTCACAGCATCATTCTTGACCAATCGTTTGTTTGTACATTTGACAAAATTGAAAAACACAAAAAGTATGGCATCATGGAAAAGGAAAAAGGGAAAACCAAGAGGGCAAAAAGGCAAAGCTTATCACTTTAACATTCACACTATTCAAACACTATATGACGTAGCAATAAACCGAACCAGAACCAAAAAACATGAAGAAAAAAACCCAGTTGACCACTTTCTCTTTTTCTCTCTTCCAGTGCAAGAAAACAAAAACCCAAAAAGAAATAACCAAAACCCAGTACGGGGATTGAAAAAGAAAAGCAAAGGCAATACCTTTCTTTTTAAAATTTTGACAGAAAGCAAAGGTCAGTGTTTTTGAAGGGAGTGAAATGGAAACAGGCAATCAGATCCTTCTCTCTCTCTTTTTAACTGTTGGGATCTGTACAAAGAAGGAAAAGGACATAAACTATAAAAAAAATATATATAAAAATTTGTACTTTTTTAAAAATTTAGATGAAATAAAGAGTAAGTAATTACAATGGTGGTTGGATCGTTGGAAGCGGTGAAGAACTGTAAGCTGACTTATACAAAGAAAAGGGGAAGAAAATCAGTAGTCAAACTGGTTGTGCTTTGTTTAATATGTAAAGAAAGCTATTGATTTTAATACACAAATTAAGAAGAAAAAAAAGAGGAGATTTAAAGGAATCTTATAAACCCTAATGAAGACTGCAGCCATTTCTCATTCTCTCTCTCTGTCTTCTTTTCTTTTCTGTTCTTTTCTTCTTCTTCTTCTTCGTTTTCTTTTTCCTTTTGTATTCCCCGTAAATTTTTATAATATTAAATTATATAAAAGAGAAAATCAAGAGCTTGGAGTGTGGGGCCCACCGCCTCACAGAAACGGGTTTTTGGGATGTCCGCCTTTTCTCTCCTTCACACGCGCTGGCCACGCGCTTGTGCCTGTCCGCGCCGCTTGTTTGTTTCTCGACGGGTCTGGATCTTGTGTGCTCGATGCTACGTAAGCACGAGTGCAACCTTTGATGGGAACCTATCCGGAAGTTGACACGTATAACTGAGATGATACTCCGGGTATTAAGGGCACTGTTTAGGGTCAATATCGTACTTTCGGATTTATAGATGGGGACACGGTCTAGATTCCTAAAATCCAATTCGGCCGTGATAGTTGGCCTCCCTTATAACCCTAAGTTAGACGCCAACTCATCATCTTCTCCTTTTTAAATAAAAATCGAAATATTTATAATTATAATTAGAGTCTATAGTTATGGGAGATAAACTAAATACATAATTCGAATTTATTTTTATAACCATATAAACAAAAATCTAGCTACTTAAAGAGTATAAGAGAACTATAGAATGGAGAGATTAAAAATATAAAAATAATTAAACAAAAGATAGATACAAATAATACTATAAATCGGTAATTAAAGATTAAAAAACATCAACATAAACATAAAAATACGTATAACAATGAAGGTACATTAACCAAATGATTATTATCACAAATCAATCTCGACCAACAAACGGTGTTAGTGAGCGTCTATCCAAATTTAAATCAAGTGTCCAACGCAGAGAAAATTATTATTATAACCAAATGAAAATAATGACCAAGTCAATTAAGACAAAAAATGTACCACAAGACAGAGGAAAACGTTGTCATAAAAATAAAATTGTTCTTGTTAAAAACTAAAAAAAATAAAAGCTAATAAATTAAAAAATATATATCGGCGGTTGACGACCATACTAATTCTAAAATTAGTGTTGCTACCAAAAAAATAAAATCTTGTTTAAGGTTTGAGAAGAAAGAGTTAAATGTATGGGTAATTATACCATGTACCGCCGGTGGAAAATATTATGTTTTCATGAGCGTTCTAATTTTAGAGGTAAGGGTTTTAATTTAGGGTTCATAGTTTAGGGGTTTCATGTTTATGTGCTTAGAATCTAGAGAATGTGGATTGAATTTAAAATTTATGGTTAGAATTTAGGGGTTATAAGTAAAAACCTAAATCCTTAACATGTTACCCTAAAACCTAAACCCTGACATCTAAACCTTAAGCACCAACCCTAAACCATAAATTCTAACAACATACCTTAAATACTAAACCCCTAAACATACCCCTAAACTACAAACCCTAAATTATTTCTATAACCCCTAAAATTAAGATTCTTGTGGAAAAAAATATTTTCACCACCAGTGCATCATATATTTTCCTTAAATTTATTTGTATCTTCTTCTTTCTTATTTTATTTTGACCAAAATCTTCTTTCTTATTAAATATACATGTTTACAAATATAACTGAGCAATATAGTTTAAAAAAAACTGTAATAATTATAATTGGAAGCAAAACTAGTGAAATGTTTGCGAAAATAAATGTTAGGAAATATAGATCTGAAAAAGTACTTAGGGAAATAGGGTAAATGCTACAATGATTATCAAAGTTGTCGATAAAGTATGATTATTTTAGTAAAATCGTCATAACTTTTCGATGACTTTGTTTTAATTTTTTTATTTTTATGATAAATTGAATTAATTTAAAATTATAGGGACTGAAATTAAAGTTTTGAGATTGAAGCGAACAAACCCGAATATAAAAAATATATGTATTTTTTAATATAAAAATATTATATTAGTTTAATATAAAAATATAAAATATGTATTTATTAAATATAAAAAAAATAAATTTTTTATTACTTTAATATAAATATATATATATATATATACATTGAATATGAAAAATATTAAGGGTAAACTATACTATTGATCACTGAACTATGGGTTGGTGTCGATTTGACCATTATATTTTCAATTGTGTTAAATATACCACATAACTATTTAATTAGTTCCAATGTAGCCACCTGCCGTTAAAAAAACAAAAAAGTTAATGAAACTGTTAAACTAATTGGTATAATTACACATTTAGTCCCTTTTATTTATATAATCATTCAATTTAGTCCTAATTTTAATCTAATAAAATAAATTAATTATTCAATTATTTGAAGGATTTATTTATTTTTATTAAATTTATTAAATTTATTTTCCTTCCCCAATCAAGTGGTGACACGTGTCACCACCAATTGGAGTAAGAAAAATGAAATAATGAAAGTTGAATCTAAGGAAAATCAAACCTGAGTCACTAGGGATAGAAGAACACCTTTGCCACTAGACTAAGCGTATTTCTAGAATATGATATACTAAATATATTTTATGTGGTATATGTGTTCACTTAATTTTCTTAATTGAGAAACTGTACAATGAAAAGGGAACCCTTTTCTGTTAATTTTTATTTGGGTAAACTATATCATTGGCCACCGAACAAATTGGGGATTCCTATTTTGACCACCGAACTAACGAACTCGTCAATCAGACCACCGAACTTATAAAATTAACCTATTTTGACCACCGCCGTTAAAAATCTAACGGTGGATGACGGAACTGCCACGTGGCAGCTAACGAGAAAATTTTAAAATTACACATTTGGTCCTTATTATTTACACATTCTTTCAATTTAGTCCTAATTTTAAATTAATAAAATAATAAATTATTTAATTAGGTAGTGACACGTGTCAACACCTTATTGGATGACTTTAATTATTTAGATTTAATTTTATTAATTTATTTTCCTCCTCCAATCAGGTGGTGACACGTGTCACCACCAAATTAGAGGAGGAAAACGAAATAAAGCATAAATGCCACCCAGGGGAATCGAACCTGGGTGGTGTAGGTGGAAAGGCAGTGGTTAAGCCACTGCACCAAGCCCAACATTTTGCTTTAAAACACCCTACTTAATATATAACTCTTATTGGTTTCTACATTTATAACCCAAAAGCTCAAACCCTAAACACTAATTTCACATATATATAACCCTAAACCTTAAACCCTAAATATTTCAAATTAATTTTACACTCAACATTTCAAATTAATTTTACATATATAAATCCTAAACCCTAAACCCAAACCCTAAACTCTAAAGCCCAATTTAAAATATTTGGTGTGAAATTAATTTGAAATATTTAGGGGTTAGGGTTTAAGGTTTATATATGTGAAATTAATTGAAATTAAGTGTGAAATTAATTTGAAATATTTAGGGTTTGGGTTTAGGGTTTATATATGTGAAATTAATTTGAAATGTTTAGTGTAAAATTAAGTTGAAATATTTAGGGTTTAAGGTTTAGTGTTTAGGGTTTATACATGTGAATTTAATTTAAAATTTTTAGTGTAAAATTAATTTGAAATATTTAGAGTTTAAGGTTTAGGGTTATATATGTGAAATTAATTTCACACCAAATATTTTAAATTGGGCTTTAGAGTTTAGGGTTTGGGTTTAGGGTTTAGAATTTATATATGTAAAATTAATTTGAAATGTTGAGTGTAAAATTAATTTGAAATATTTAGGGGTTAGGTTTAGGGTTATATATGTGAAATTAGTGTTTATGGTTTGAGCTTTTGGGTTATAAATGTAGAAATTAATAAGAGTTATATATTAAGTAGGGTGTTTTAAAGCAAAATGTTGGGCTTGGTGCAGTGGCTTAACCACTGCCTTTCCACTTACACCACCCAGGTTTGATTCCCCTGGGTGGCATTTATGCTTTATTTCGTTTTCCTCCTCTAATTTGGTGGTGACACGTGTCACCACCTGATTGGAGGAGGAAAATAAATTAATAAAATTAAATCTAAATAATTAAAGTCATCCAATAAGGTGTTGACACGTGTCACTACCTAATTAAATAATTTATTATTTTATTAATTTAAAATTAGGACTAAATTAAAAGAATGTGTAAATAACAGGGACCAAATGTGTAATTTTAAAATTTTCCCGTTAGCTGCCACGTGGCAGTTCCGTCATCCACCGTTAGATTTTTAACGGCGGTGGTCAAAATAGGTTGATTTTATAAGTTCGGTGGTCTGATTGACGAGTTCGTTAGTTCGGTAGTCAAAATAGGAATCCTCAATTTGTTCGGTGGCCAATGATATAGTTTACCCTTTTTATTTCAGACATTTTTTGCTATTTGAATTACAGGGAAACATGTTCTTCCGCAAAATATTCCTTCTCACTTCAATTCTATACGTAACACCACCTCCACCAACATCCTTCTCTCCATACAAAACTACTTTGTCATAGATTCTAAGGTTCTTGGCATACACAAATTCAAGCCACCCTTTAGAGAAAACAGGCTTCGCGTACACCCCATCTCGCAGTATGCACTGGAAAGTCCAGAGGTCGCCGCCGGCATCCGTAACTGGTAAGACGGCATATCGGTGACGAAGGAAGGGAAGCAAATTCAGCATACGGGTGGGCACCGATAACCTTCTCTCTAAGGTTCTTGTATTGCACCCCCAACATATATATACATACATATAATTTTAGCTTCATGGAATTTTCCCAGAAAGTGTGAGAAAGTTATAGAAACGTTTGATTAGTGCTAGACTGCAAGTAATTTCGATTGGGAATTCTTCCAAGTTTCTTATAATTTATATATATATATATATATATATATATAAAGAGAGAGAGGGAGAGAGAGAGGGCTTAGAAAAGTAACGTTCAATTAATTGTATTTTGTTTCTCATATTTCAGTTAAGTTTATATGTAATTTTCCTTTTCGTGTCCCACACCGATAAGCTGCACGATTGGATGCTACGTTGTTTCAGGCAAAGGCGTGTATCTTCTCGACCAAGGGTCTTCTTTGCTATTGCACCTTTCTCATTTAGGTCATAGGAATAGTTTGGTTTATGGTTAGAGCCGCTAAACAGGTCTTCTATATCATTTAACACTTCCTCAAGTGCACAACCATCGATCTCAATCCTCGACAGCTGAACCGACAATGGCCAATCCTTTAAAGCATCCATCTTAAACTGGATAGTTTCAAGAAAGCAACGCTCTTGTCAATCGGATAACACATATACCACATAAAATATATTTAGTATATCATATATCAGAAATATGCTTAGCCCACTGAAAAAAGGTGTTGCTTCTATCCCTAGTGACCCAGGTTTGATTCTCTTTGGATTCAACTTTCATTATTTCATTTTTTTTACTCCAATTGGTGGTGACACGTGTCACCACTTGATTGGGGAAGGAAAATAAATTTAAAAAATCTAATAAAAATAGATAAATCCCTCAAATAAGGTGGTGACACGTGTCACCACCTAATTGAATAATTAATTTATTTTATTAGATTAAAAGTAGGACTAAATTGAATGATTGTATAAATAAAGGGAACTAAATGTGTAATTATACCAATTAGTTTAACAATTCCGTTAATTTTTTGTTTTTTTTAACGGCAGGTGGCTACATTGGAACCAATTAAATAGTTATGTGGTATATTTAACACAATTGAAAATATAGTGGTCAAATCGACACCAACCCCATAGTTCGGTGGACAATTGAAAAAATGATATTTTAATATATATTTTTTAATTGTCTGGTGTGATCACAAGATAACATATGTTCATTAGTTTTTAATATTTTAATAATGAATACACCTGCAGACAAAGCTGTTGGAACTTGAATTATTTAAAAATCACAACATTTTTTTCATCGGAACCACTTGAAGATCTTAATAATTTAATGTTTTTTAATAACACTAATTTAATCAAAGTACTAGTAATAATACATATAAATATTGTAAATGAACGTTCGATTTAGAGATGGGCACAAGTAGGGTTTTTGCCCACCCGACCCCGACCCGAAAATATATATCTTATATTCGCACTCGACCCGAACATTTCCCTTAAAATACCTGATCCAACTTGAAAATAAATACTTTATAATCACACCCGACTTGATCTATAGAAAAAAATATTTTCAGGGACCAAATTGTAAAAAAATAATTTTAAGGGACTTAATTGTAAAAAATTATAAATTTAAGGACTAACTTGTAAATAAAAATTTAATTTTAAGGACTTAATTATAAAAAATATATATAAAGGGACTATTATTATAAATATCCCTACAAAATCAGGGGAATCACATAATTAGTCCCGAATCGAGTCGAGTAAAATATTTTTCACCCTAAACATGAACCTGACCCGACCCTAACCTTAATAAAAACCCAACCCGGACCTAATTTTTTCATTAAAAAATTCGACCGGGTCGAGTAAAATGCCCAGTTGGATTTCTATTTTTCGCCCTTATTTGAAAATTAAAGTATTAATAAAGTTTGTTTTTTTTTTCTTTTAGACGTTGGGATGGTGTAAGTAGTTCTTTTAGTATTATTTTTTATTTATATCAAATAAATATTTAAGTTATTTTTATTTAAAATTTAAAAGCTGACACGTATATATATATATTTTTTGAAAATAAGCCACTAGTTTTATTAATGAGAAAATACCCAAAATTACAATAATGGTTTACAAACTATCATTGTAAACTAAATACATAATTTGGACTTTCTCCTAAAACTAGTCACTTTAGATCAGACATGAACCATACATGAAAAGATTATAAATCCATCCAAATACTCGATCAAAAATAGATACAAAATCTAACTGGATTGGCAAAACGAACCACAAAAGGGAATGAAGCTATTGATAGACCACCGAGAAAACGCAAATCAGAGCCGAGCACCTGAGAAACTCTTCACAAGTGCAAAATGCATATCCAAATTCAAACCGAAGGTCCATAGCAGGAAAGATCAACATGATTACAAATAATCGTCATCTTGATCAGTCGTGCCGTCATCAAATCAACCCTAATAGAAAACAAATAATAGAAAAACGTTCCAAGAGACAGAAAAACATGCTAAAAAGCAGAAAAATGTACCAAACGGTAGAGAAAAGCGTGTCATAAAGACATATTTATTAAATTAAAAAACTAAAAATCAAATGAACGAAACAAATAAATGAAAGAGAGTGACCAACGATCGACAAATAGCTCGAAAGCTATTGCCGCCGCCGGCGTATGTTCGAACTAAAGAGAGAGCGGCAACACTAAAAAAAAAGAAAAACCCTAAGCAGCTGACACGTATAATTAATTGAAATGTTTCAATTCAAAAAATATTAAAGTATTATTGTAGGTACTTTGATGAAAATGATATATTTACGTACATACTTTGACCAAAACACAGGCCGTCTCGGAAATTTTCGGGGCCCTGGGCGAATACTAAAAATAGACCATTATATAACAAAAACATATCTCATTACGAATAGAAATCCTATGTCGCTATTTATGCCCCAACAACAAAAATTAGGTTTAAAATTTAGCCTTATGGTTTAAGGTTGTGATTTAAGATTAGGATTTAAGGTATTAGGTGTAGAGTTTTAGATTTAGTATTTAAAAGTTAGGGTTATGACTTAGAATTTAATTTTTTTTAGTATTGGGCATAGAAATAGGCACCGAAAAGGGGCGGGAAATTTTTATTTATTTCATTACTTTGAACAATTAATTTAATATTTCAAACACATTATTTATTTATTTATTTATAAAAGAGACTAATCGGGGCCCTAGGTTGGTTGGGGGCCTGAGCGGTCGCTCAGGGTGCTCCCCCTTATAGCCGGCACTGCCAAAACATACTTTATACATATAGATAAAAAGATATTTTATTTTAGATATTTCTACCAGAAAATATTTTAGTATCAAGATGAAAAATTGATATATTTATGTTCTTATTTATAACATAAGCCTATTTTTGTTTTATAATTTTATTTTATTGATGATAATTGAGTATAATTCGATTTACATTGTCATTGAGACAATACATAAGAGGACGTGAGATATTATAGTTAAACATTTAATATCTTATCATTTATGGGCGAAGAGGGGTTGGGTAGTATAGCCATTGTACACAATACACTAGATGTTCAAATAAAAACCCACAGGAAAAAAAATTTAGTCGAATGGCTCCGAGAAATTCGGATCTCGCGGGTAACTTGGAAAACCAAAACCCTAATGTCGGTGGGGTTTTGCCGGCGTCACTGGGAACTACTGAATCGGCTGGGCGTCCTCCGGGGGCCAGTAGAGATGTTCTTGGCGTGAAGGAAGGGGATGGCTTCGCTGCAGGCGGGGGCGATGTACAGAATATGGGTCTGATAACAGATGTACCGGCAGGGTCGGGGTTGGAGCAGCAGGTTTCTCCGCTGCATGGTCCGTCTGGGGCTGGGGGTATCAATGGCTGCGAGGCGCTGAACACGGGCGTGGTTGGTGAGCGGCGGTTGGACGTAGAAATTTCGGTAGGCATGAATGTGGTTGGAAACCCGGTCTTTGATGGTGGTAGCACTGCTAATCCGGAGGATACCGATGTTGCTATGACTGGGGATGGGATTCCTAACAGCACAGCGGCAACTAAATCATATGCGAGTGCCCTGCAAGGCGCCACTGGTGGTAAAGGTTCATCCTTCTCGAATGGTTCTGAGGCGATGGTGGTTGTGCGGGACGAGGATGTGACCGTTAACTTAGGTGGCCCGTATCCGACCATCAAATTCTCGGAGAGAATTCATGAACTTGTCGATCGTACCATGGAGAAGGCGTTGGTGGTTAAATTACTTGGCCGTTCTATCAGTTATCGCGTTCTCTGGAATCGAATTCAGTCATTGTGGCAGTTAGAGGGCCGTTTTCAACTGATTGATCTGGATAATGAATTTTTTCTGGTTAAATTGGAGAAAGAAGAGGACTATGTTCGTGTGCTTACTACAGGACCTTGGACGATCTTTGGGAGCTATCTCACGGTCCAACCATGGACGAAGGAGTTCTCGACTTCGAAGGATTACCCATCTCAGGTTGTGGTCTGGGTGCGATTGCCGGGTTTACCCTTTAGGTACTATTCGAAGAGTCTTTTTCGCCGTATTGCGGACGTTATCGGTAAAGTTATCAAAATTGATTATAATACGGGTGCAGGCGAGCGGGGTAAGTTTGCGCGATTAGCTATCTTGGTTGACTTGGCTAAACCTCTTTTACCTTGTATCGGTATTGATAATTTTGTTCAAAAGATTGAATATGAGGGACTTCATCAAATATGTTTTCACTGCGGGGTCTATGGTCATACGATGGAATTTTGCGCTAATAAGGTAGTTGAAAAATCGAAAGAAACTACGGTTCCGATAACAAATCTTACGATTGAGGTTGAGCGTGCTGATCTTTACGGTCCGTGGATGGTTGCGGAAGGTAGGAAGCGTAGACCGCGTAAGTCGGGTGGAACTGATACATCGAACAAAAGTGGTGGTGGTGCTAACCAATCTCGATTTGCTGTGTTAAGAGATTTGGATTGTATAGATCAAGTGCATGTGGCGGACGGGAATGAGGTGCTTTCTAACCAGGCTGCTGTGCGTGAAGCTAAAGGGAAGCAGGTGGTATCCGAAGGTATTAATGTGCGTAATGATATAATTCCTATGGGTGCTGCTAATGCGCAGATTCCTGGCAATTCCAACGATGCTCATGGTGCGTCGTCCTCGGTTGTACCTAAGGAGGTTGCTAGCAACCCGAGGCCAGTGGAGAACAGGCAACATGCTGAATGGAAAGTTTCGCCTACAATTCCAGGGGCGACGCCGACGGTGGTGGAAAATAACAGTGAAGCCATGGGTTCGTCGCATAATGCTATCTCCATTTTGAATGACGGACGTAAGGTCCATGCGACACCAAAACATGGTAAAATTCGGGTTCAAGGTGTGCAAAAAAGTAGTAAAAATATAGTTAAACCTCAGTCCAAGGGGAAGAAAAGAGTTGATCGGCTACCTTCTATGTCGTTACTGTCTGACTGGGTTAAATCGGCAACGAATCGCCTTGATTCTATTCAAGCTGAAGGCCAACACGTTGATACGCCTCTAGGGAATATGGCTGTGGTACATAATCGAGAAGACAGTGGTTCGCCGGATAACCCCACTGTTAATGCTGATATGGCGTTGCATCCTTCTTGCGACAAGGGCGAGAGTACGCCTGCGACTACCAGCACTATGTTGGTTGATTAGGTCCTTTCTTTCCATCTCTTCTCTTATGGTTAATTTTTTATTTTGGAATGTTCAAGGGGCTACTGGCTCCTCTTTTAATGATCATCTTTGCAGGATTCGCTTGTCTGATAATCCTTCGATTGTTGCTCTTTTGGAAACTCGTACTAGCGGTTCTAGGGCGGACCGGATTGTTAATCGGCTTGGCTTCCAATCTTCTTTCAGAATTGAGGCACAGGGTTTTAGTGGTGGAATCTGGTTACTCTGGAATGGTGCTATGAGGATTCAAGTTCTCATTATATCTAATCAGTTTATGCATTGTAGTGTTGAGAGTTTATCTTTGCCGCAAAAAATCTTTCTGACTGTGGTGTATGCTAGTCCCCATATTCAATACAAGAAATTCCTTTGGGACCATCTTTCAGGGATTAATCCAGGGAATGATCATCCATGGCTGATTGGAGGCGATTTTAATGCTATTTTGCATTTGGATGATAGGCGCGGCGGTCAAACGCGTCGTCATTATATCAGTAGAGATTTTCAGAATTTTGTCTTTTCTAATGCTTTACAGGAGGTTGTTTTCAAGGGTCCGCGTTTCACTTGGGCTAGAGGTGATTTATATGAAAGGCTTGACCGGTGTTTTGCTAACGGGGCTTGGACTGATAGATTTTCTGACACGCTGGTCTTTCATTTGGATAGAATTGGGTCGGATCATCGCCCTCTTCTTCTTAGTACCGACTCTTTCTTGGACAATGTGGTGGAAAAGCCTTTCCGCTTTAACCCGGCCTGGCAAAATTCCTCTGATTTCATTACTCTTCTCAACTCTTCGTGGGATGATAATTTGTCTTATCAGGATAATATCGAGAAGCTACGTATGGTTTTTGCTCATTGGGGTCGCCAACATGCCAGTGATATGTTTAGAAGGAAAAAACGTATTTTAGCTCGCCTTAAGGGGATTGATAAAGCTTTGGGTCTGAGATATTCCTCAACTCTGAGTGATCTTGAGAAATCTCTGAAAATTGAGTTAGAGGAAATTCTTAATACGGAGGAGAGTATGTGGAGACAGAAAGCTCGTTGTGAGTGGATTAAAGATGGGGACCGAAATACTAGTTATTATCACGCCCTTGCGAATGAGAGGCGTAAGCGCAACACCATCTTACGGCTTCAGGATAGAAATGGGCGGTGGGTTACCGATCCGGAGTGTTTAAAGTTTTTAGCCGTCGACTTCTTTGAGAAGCTCTTCACGTCCGAGGGCGCGAATGGCTACGCCTTTAATTGTCGCGGTCACTTCTCGGCGATCGGACATCATGATTGTGAGGCGTTGCTACGACCCCTTTTGCGAGAGGAAATCCGAGATACTTTATTCCAAATGCACCCGTCTAAGTCCCCTGGGGTGGATGGATTTCATGCCTCTTTCTATCAGAGTAATTGGGATCTAGTGGTGAGGCGATATGCACTGTTATTCAACGTTGTTTTTCGACTGGAGTGGTGGATCCGGATCTCAATAAGACTCTTCTGGTGCTTCTTCCTAAAGTGGAGAATCCGGAAACTATTGCTCAGTTTAGACCTATTGGGCTCTGCACAGTGGTTTACAAGATCCTTAGCAAGATTGTGGTCAATCGTTTAAAAGCCTATCTACCTCGGTGGGTTTCGGAAAATCAAACGAGCTTTGTTTCGGGCCGATCGATAACTGATAATGTGATCGTTGCCCAGGAGATTATTCATTCCATGCGGGGAAAGAAAGGCAACAATGGTTGGTTTGCGGTAAAGGTTGATCTGGAAAAAGCTTATGACCGCCTTGAGTGGTCCTTTATAGATGATACGCTTGTCGATATTGGGATTCCCACGCATTTACGTTCGCTTATCATGAGTTGTGTTTCGTCGGTTTCCACTCAAATTCTTTGGAATGGTAGTCCAACGTAGAGCTTCCAGCTATCTAGAGGAATCCGCCAAGGTGATCCTCTTTCTCCATACCTTTTTGTGTTATGCATGGAGCATCTTGCTCAATCTATTCAGCGCGAGGTTAATCAGGGGGCTTGGAAACCGTTCCGTTTTAAGCGCATTGGGCCATCGATATCCCATCTTTTCTTTGCAGACGATCTTGTCCTTTTTGCGGAAGCTTCGCTCGATCAGTTTGATGTTGTTAGTAAAGTCTTGCGGGATTTCTGTGAGTGTTCCGGCCACAAAATTAGTATATCCAAGACTAACATATTTTTTTCCCATAATGTTCATGCTTCTTTGCGGGATGATATTAGTGGAGCATTTGGTTTTAATTGTGTTTCGAATCTTGGGCGGTACCTTGGCGTTCCTCTGATTCATGGAAGAATTACTAAAGGTACGTATCGTTACTTAATCCAAAAAGTGGCTGATAGGTTATCTGGGTGGAAAGCGAGGATGCTCTCGTTCGCCGGGAGAATTGTCTTGGCTAAATCTGTTCTTGCTGCTATTCCTATGTATTGTATGCAGTCTATTCGATTACCTATCTATGTGTATGTTGAGATTGAACGGCTGATTCGAAACTTTATATGGGGTCATGCTAATGGTAATAGAGGTTTTCATTCTGTTAATTGGGATATTGTGTGTTCACCTATTGCGGAAGGAGGCCTTGGATTAAAACGATTGAGTTACCATAATGAGGTTTTTCTTCTGAAACTTGGTTTTCTTATTATTTCGGAACCAAGCCGTCTTTGGGTCCAAGTTCTTCGTTGCAAGTATGGCATCCCGGATGGAGTTCCGAACTCCCTTCCGATGCGACGGGGTTCGCGGCTTTGGAGTGGTATTCAACTTATTTGGACTGATCTTGTGAGAAATGTTGTTTGGAACATAGGTGATGGGCAACATGTCGACTTCTGGCGAGACTCTTGGGTAGCTTCTTTTGGTCCTCTTTGCAATTACCTTCCTAATGGCGTGGATGATATTGATCGGACTGCCACTGTTCGTGATATGGTTACGCCTGAAGGACAATGGAATTGGGGAAATTTTGTGGATATCCTCCCGGCGAATATTGTGCATGGTATCGCTGCAATTAAACCGCCAATATCCTCTGCTTATTCTGATACACCTGGCTGGGGCCTTGAGGATAACAGGCGTTTTACGGTTCGATCCGCTTATGGTTTATATACTTCTACGCCCATGGGAACGCCGGATCCGGGCTGGTTAATTATTGAAAAAGCTCGGTGTTTGCCACGGATAAAACTCTTCCTTTGGCAGGTTTATCATGGCCGTATTATGACTAATGCGGAGCGTGTTCACCGTCACTTTGCTAATGATGCGAGTTGTCCGTTATGTGGAGGCGTCTTAGAAGACATTGGCCACGTCCTTCGTGATTGTAGATTCGTTAAAAATATTTGGCTACATTTTGTGAAGGCGGAGAATGCTGATGCCTTTTTTAATTCTGACATAAACCAATGGATTTTGGACAATATTCATTTTCCTACACGTCTTGCTCAGTTTCATGCAGATTGGGATATTCTATTTGCGGCTATCTCATGGCTAGTGTGGAAGCGGCGAAACGAGATTGTATTTGGGACTGTTGAAGGTCCGCAAGAGTCTCTTTTATACCGGGCACAACAGCTTTGCTGCGATATGGTGCAGGCGGCTGTGCAACAGACAACAAATGGAAACGTGCTGCGGACGGTGACAACGGTAAGGCGATGGTCGAAACCTCCTACAGGCTGGATTAAACTTAACGTGGACGCTGCTAGGAGTACTTCAACTGGGTTTGCTGCTTGTGGAGGTTTGGGGAGAGATAAAAATGGTCATTGGCGTTTTGGTTTCTCCAAGAGGATTGGAATTTGTTCTACTTTTGAGGCTGAATTATGGGCGGTTTATGAAGGTTTATCGACGGCGTGGGCGATGGGTGAAGCTAAAGTTATTCTTGAAACGGATAATCGAGACGTATTCCATACTTTGACAGCACGTGAACCGTGGAAGATTGCCTCGAGCTTGAGTAGTCATCTTGCGGAGATCCTCTCGCGTAATTGGGAGGTTAAGTTTGCGTGGATTCGGCGGGATGTAAATGGATTAGCGGATAATCTTGCTAAATTGGCGTGGAAATTACAGTATGAGTATCACAGGTTTTGCGAACCCCCTGCATCTATTTGCGCGGAGCTGCATCATGAAGCTGGGGACAATTGATTTTGTGGATAGTGATGTGCGTTTTTGTTTTTGGAATATGCTGTTATGCGGTTTCGGTAGAAATCCCTGCATTGCGGCTTGTTGCTGCTGTGTAGTGTTGGTTCTACGCTTGGCCTATTTTGTTTTGTTCGATTCCTTATGTAATCTAGCGCTACTATACGCACTCTTTTTCCTCCGATAGGTTTAGGGAGGTTTTTTAACGAGGCGTATAGTAGGTGCTTTCCCTTTCAATAAAAAAAAACCCACATGAAATATTATCGCAAGTGAACAATTAAATTTAGGCTTAAGTGAACAGTCAAAACTAGTCAAAACTATACCTCTTTTTTAGGGTAAAAATAAGTGTCTATCATTACATCTGGTTAACATTTTAAAGTTGTCTCGTTAAGAAAATATAGCATCCGATCATTGTTTTGACACATAATTTGATTTTAATTTATTATATATTTTTAAAACCTAAAATTTTAAAATGAAATAAAAACCATGAACTTTCTTAATTTCTCACAAAACCCCTAAATTCACAAAACACTCCAAAATCCTAGAATCCTAAAATCATCTTTATGTCATCGTCGATTGCCACATCGTCGCCGCTATAATGAACTCTTATCCTCTCAACGATGTTATTCGTCAATTCGTCGTTCGTTGTTTGATTGAAAGCTTTTGAGGTTTGATGTTCAACGTTCTATCGACACATAGTTTATCAATTTATGGAGATAGTAAAATATTTGGTAGTAGAGTCTGGCAACGAAAGAAATGAGTGGCGGCGTTTAGTTTGACGATGGTATGAGATGAATTTAAAGTTATGTTAATTTAGGTTAGAGTTTGTTGGGAATTGAAGTTTTTTTAAAAAACTAAAGATTTTAGGATTTTTTTTTTGAAATTATGAAATTTAAATTTTAAAAACTTTAAAAGTAATTAGAAATTAAAATTTCCCCACATGTCAAGTTTTAACTAGCTAATGAGATTTTTGAGCGAACATTGATGGTCATACGCCTAAAATAATAACAAAATAAACGTTAGGCACCAATTTTGATTAAAAAAACGTTATGCACCTAAAATTAAAAAAGATGTATAGTTTAAACATTTTTCAATTAAGCCTTAAATCTATTAAAAATTGTTACATTACTCCCATGTTATTTTTGTCCGCCCATAGCATATAAGTTTAAATGGTTCTTCGCAAGTTCATTATGTCTCGTGAATGGAATATATATTAAAGAATGAACACAATGACGATTTATAAATGAAAAATATATCGTAAAAAATTATTTAATTAAATAATAACATTTTCTCATGAAAAAGAGGAGAGGAATAATTTGAAAATAATTTTGAAATTTTTTATAATTATCTAAATGGATTCTAAATTTGGTATATTAAATTAGTAAATTATTATTTGAATCTATTGAGTTTTAAATAGAAAATTAAATAAAACAAAATTTCTAAAACGGTAAAACTATCATTATTTGACGAAATTAAATTGCTCTATATAATAATTATTTAATTAAAAATAATTTTACCACAAACAATTATTTAATTTAAATTTTGATTGTGAAAATCTAATTAATATACAATTAAATAAATGAAGTTCACAGTTTAAATTAAATAAAGTGCAAAATGTGGTTCACTTGAGCTATAGGCCCACGTGCGGCAGCAGAATGGTTTACGCCCAGCCCACATTGCTAGCTAGTAAACTGAAATTTCAATTTTACATCGAAATTGATTTTGACAATAGAAAAGTCCCACGTACGGACATGATTTGTTTGATTTTAGTTATTGTCTTTTAAAAGAATACGTTTTAGTCACTCACATTATCGATTTATAATATTTTAAGCATTAAGTCATTAATTTTTGTACCGTTAGTATGATGATGTGACATGTTAGTCAAAAAATTTATTTTTAATTTAACTCATGAACTTTAGATAAAATATCAATTTGACTCGCGATCTTTTTATAAAATACAAATTTGACCCTTGAACTTTAGCTAAATCTCCCACCGCCAATTGCCGTTCACCCTGTTACTAACTGTTGCTCACCACGTTGTCGGTCATTGTCGACGTTCAATAGTCGTTAGTCCTAAAATTTTAAGTTCACCTATTTTTGATATCCTCAATGCTAATTCAGTGTCCGTTTTATCAAACAAAAAAAAGTTCCAAACTCCACAAATCTATTTAAATTCTTTAAATTCAAAAATAATTACCGATGTATTTTAGCTTAATATTAAATTTGTCACTTCATTTTTTCATGCATTACGAGAAGACATATATGCTGTTTGAGGAGCAACAAGTCGAATCTATTCCTCAGCTAATGGGAAAGAGTAAATCATTTATCACCTTCACTAGTTGAAAATCAAATAAAAGTTGAGATGTATTAATTGACATAATGACTAAAGATACTCATATTATTTTATTTTATATAAGTTTAAATCTCGGTATAAAAATATAATATCTCTATTTAATAAAAAAATTAAACGAAAGCTGAAAAAATCTGTAATGGCGCATGTTATGAAACGTGCTTTTGCTAAGCCATTACCCTTTGGCATTGTTTAAAAAAAATTACTTAGAAAAGTTATATTTTACTTATAAACAATGCCGCTCTTGAGTTAAAAAATTACTTTTTGTTGTGAATAAAATAAAGAAGAACAAGAATAAGAACAAGAAGAACAAAGAGATGAGAGAAAGAGAGAAATTTGTATTATTCTCAAATATAGAATTGTCTATAATGCCTTCAATGAATCATCTATTTATAGGCATAAGAAGTACATAATACATTAAACTCTAATTAATAGAGATAATATTCCTAATAATAAATAAATCAAACTTCTTAGATAAAGTTCTAATCATGATAGACATCCACATAGATAAATATTCATAACACTCCCCCTTGGATGTCTATGAAGATAATGTGCCTCGTTAAAACCTTACTAAGATAAAAACTCATTGGGAAAAAATTTCATTAGTGAAGGAAAAAGAGTACACACATCTTTAATACGCATAACATGTTGCCTCATTAAAAACCTTACCAGGAAAACCCATTGGGACAAAACCTCGGTTAAGGAAAAAAGAGTGCAACGCGTATTTACTTCCCCTTGAAAATTGTGTCGGGGCTTTGTTTAATCATGATGAAACACACATTATATATCAAATTGGTTGAGTTTTGATGAAAATTCGTAGTAGGTCCTTAGGGTAAACTTTAAGGTATTAAAACTTGGGTTTTTGGTGGGTTTTTGGTTGAAAACAAAGGGCTGATGGTTAGGGTATTTTAGGAGGGTGATTTGGGACATTTTGGAGGTCATTTGGGTGTTTGGAAATGGAAATTTCAGCATGGTTTTAGAAGAGCACGAAATTGGGTTTTTGGGTGACTATGTGGATTGGGTAATTGATGATGTTGGCTTGTACATGTGATGTGAGATGATGATTGGGTTTTAGCATTGAATTGTGGTGTAATAAGTGTGTTTTGTTTGGCTAGAAGCAAGAGGAAGCGTTGAAGAGGCTTTGGGACCGAATCCGGGTTCGTAAGAGGATTGTTTCGATTTGCTAAGGAAGGGCGGTGAGTGGTTTCAACTTGTTTTAAAGTTTGGTTCGAGTACGTGTAGTGTGTGTGTGAAGTGTGCTTGGTAGGTCACTTCTAGTTAATTCAAATTGTTAATTTAGCCATTGATATCCATAAATGCTATGTGTGCTTACTTAGCTATGCTCATGTGGTTGTGGTTATTTGGTGCATGTATATATCATGATGTGAATATATGTGATGAGCATGAGTGTGGTTGATGATATGTGATGTGATAATGATAATTGGCACTAAAATAATTACCGGTTGTAAATGATCGATCATTAGGATAGTGTGCACACAAATTGAGTCAAAACGTACGTGGCCTTGATGGCATTAAGTCATCAAGAAGGAGCACGGTGATGTAACATTCCACCGAAAGCTCTTTATTCATTTCTACGGGATGATGAGTGGAATCCCATCCGTAGGGCATGTGGTGATGAGTGGAATCCCGCCCATGCAAGGTCCGGTGATGAGTGAAATCCCACCGAGGTAAAGTGTTGTTGAGGTTTAAATCCGCACAATCGGGGTAATTAAAGTGGCCAATTAACTTGTTCATACATTGTGACATGTGATGTTGATATATGATTGTGGTATATGGTGTTGTTACATGATGTTGATACTAATGTTTGAGCTTAGTAGATTATGAGAAACCATATTATGCCACTTGAAAGACTAGCTAGGACTACTTGATTATATGTCGATGCTTGTTATATGTGAGATTAGGATTTACATGCTTGAACCCTGCATTGTTGATGTTTTTCGTTTTAGAGCACCCTCACTAAGCTTATAGCTTACGCTCTCAATGTTCAACAATGCATATCATTAGCGTGGTGTTAGCTCGAGGCAAGGCAAGAAGGGCTTCCAAGTTTGTGACTCAAGTACGGTGGTGATTTTATATTAGTTAGCAATGTGGCAAGAGATGTGTATGAGCTTGTATGACTCACTTGCATGTGTTGATGTTGGTTTGACTATGGTTTGTAAGCATGATATGCTATGATGAATGTTGTGTGTGTTAGCATGTCTCCTAATGTTTAGGTTGCCTTGATGTGGGTGTGAACCTCTTAAATACTTATCTTGTGCCTTTTAAGACCCTTTTGAGTCTTTATGCATGCCAATATTGCCTAAATGGCTCTTTAATTGGAATGCTATGTACGAATGCTTTGATCCATGTATGAATGCTTCCTTTGGCTTAAGTATGTTTACTTACATGTTTGTATACGCTTAAGTGAGTCGAGAAATGCATTTAGAGTCGTGTTGGGGTCGTTTAAGTTGGAAATTGTGGAATTGCAGTGCAGGGCGTATCGATACGCCTCAGGGCCGTATCGATACTGTCTTGCCCAAAAGCCACAAATTTTGTCTGGCGTACCGATACCCTCCAAAGTTACTGGAATCTGGAGTTTTGGTTGAGAATAGAACGTACCGATAGGGGGTTCACGAGTATCGGTACGGGTCTACTCCGTTGACCAAGGAGGGTTGACCGAGAAGGGCATATCGATACGCTCAAGGGCTGTATCGATACGGTCTTCCCGGAGTTGACTCCTTGGGTTGACCTGGTCAGGGCATATCGATACCCTTAACTAGGGTACCGATACGGGCTGCCCTGTAAGCTTAAAAATTGACTGTTATGCATGGCCGTGGTTCGAATGTGTTTCCCTTTGAATGATTTCCGCTGTTGTGAATCACTTATGACTTAATGTTCATCTAGGCAAGATTAAAATGAAAGAAAAAAATAGGGTTGCTAACCGAGGGGGAACCTTAACGAGTTTCACTTTGGTTTTCCACGTGTGGCCCACTCGGACCGGTCATCCGGCCAGACCGGGACGAGGGGGTTACATTCAAAATTATCATGATTTATCACACTTTAAAATAATAATATAAAGAATAAAAATAAAATTAAAATTTACCGATATTGATTTTTCTCTCGTGGACAATGGAGACATAGCATATGACCGAGATAGCTTCTCATAGTCCCTTTATATCACATCTCTTTCCAAGTCATTTAAGCATATCATGTAAAACTCAAAACACGGTTAAAAATAGTAACTTTTACCAAATAAAATAACATAAATAATAATATGAAAAATATCAAATATAATCATATAAGTAAAAATATGAATAACCATACCGCTAATTAACCCTTTTAGGAACAAGAGAAAACACACGTAATTTACACCAAACGCAACATCTTCCTCTCTTTCGATCCGTCTTTTAGTTTGTGAGAAGCCACAAATTTGCCTCTTTCCAATGTTCGAATAAAATCAAACATACTTCCAAACTTTTCAAAAAAAAAAGTTAAAATATAAAGAAAAAGACAATCGGTAATTTAAAAAAATGAAGAGAGAAAAAAAAAACTTATCTTTGGTTTATCCTAGAATCGAATTCTTTCCAATAACTTCTTTTGGATTCAAACAATGAAGACCTCAGTTGATTAGAGTCGTGCTGATAACGTGTTGTGAATAAAATAAAGAAGAACAAGAATAAGAACAAAGAGCTGAGAGAAAGAGAGAGATTTGTATTATTCTCAAATATAGAATTGTCTACAATGCCTTCAATGAATAATCTATTTATAGGCATAAGAAGTACATAATACATTAAACTCTAATTAATAGAGATAATATTCCTAATAATAAATAAATCAAACTCCTTAAATAAAGTTCTAATCATAATAGACATCCACATATATAAATATTCATAACACTTTTTTGTTTGAAGTTACTTTTTTACCTTTAATTATTAAGACTAATATTAATATATTAAAATAATATTAAATGTAATTATTATATTAAATTAATATTTTAATATTAAATATGATAATGATTAAATATGTTAAATATAATAATTATTAAAATAATAATGATATTTTAAATAAAAATAAAATTTAATATTATAAAATAATATTAAATATAATAATCATTAATATATTAAATTAATATTTAGTTATATTACAATAATATAAAAAATTCATAGTTTAGAAGCAAAATTTTTATATTTAATTCAAAAAATTATATTAATTATTTAAAAATATTTAAAGTTTATATTTTATATATAAAAAACTAATAATAAATTGTTATGATTTTTATATTTTTATTATTTAGGTTAATTTATTTCATATATAATAATGTTAAATTTTATGATAATAAATTTAAACATTATTTACTTCATTTATTTTTACTTTATAATATCATATATAAAATGAACATTTTATCTTTTCAAAAGAACTTTTTAAGAATAATACCAAACACTAAAATCTTATAATTAACCTTTTATAATCACTTTCTAACCGCATTTTTATAAACATTTTTTAAAAGTAATGTCAAACTGAAATATGTACAATAAATTAAAATCTTAAGGAGACGTCATACATAAGTTACATATAAATTTGTCGTGTTAATCGTAAATAAGGACAGACGCAAAACTTTAGGCTGAAGGGATAAACCTATAAATTTATAGGGGATGAACCTATAAAAACTTAAGGGGCGAAAATAAAGTTTTAATAGAAAATACATAAAAAATTTCTAAAAATCTTCTAAGTCGTATAAAAATTTTAAATTTTTAGGAAGACGACCGCCTCCGCCATCCTCTCTCTGTCTATATGGCCTTAAATACTAATTTGGTAGATAATCTTTTAAATAGTATTATTTAGGTAAAATCCCAAAATCTTAAATTTGTGTTCGTGCATTTGGAAAGCTCGAACCGTATCAGCCAAGGTTTTTCATTTCCTGAAACTAAACTCAGTGTCCCACTTCCTTCACTATCCCTCTCCACTCTCCATAGCTCTCGTCACCGAAATTTAAATTACAGTCGCGGCCGCGTTTTCGGTCGCACCTCTACAGTAACGGACCGCTATTTGAATTCATATTCGTCACCAACTCCGATTGAAAATGGCAGGGGTCGACATAGAGAGCAGCAGAGGAAGGGTGAAAAGAAACAGCAACATCTATAACAACACCAGCTGCGCTTCTGCTTCAACTTACCCGATCGAAGACACCGAGATGCCGTGGACATCGTGGTTGGTGCCTATGTTCGTGGTGGCCAACATTTCCCTTTTCGTTGTTCTTATGTATCTCAACGATTGCCCGAACCGGCACCGCAACCACACCGGTCTTGTTACCGGCAAGTGTGTGGCCAGGTTTCTCGGTCCATTTTCTTTTCAGCCATTGAAAGAGAATCCTCTCTTTGGCCCCTCTTCTTCTACGTATATTACATAACTTACTTATTCCCTTTTCTTTATTTTTTGACATTTTGATGCATAATTTTTTGTTACACTGCTTGAAATGTGTTACTTGTAAGGCTCAAATATCCTTAATGTGCCAACAAGAATACTACTAATTCGCCCGAATTCGCCCGAATTCGATTTCAAGCTCAAGGATTGGACTTCTTTAGCCATTTAAACTGATGTTCCATTTTGCAGATTGAAGGAGTTTGGAGCTCTTGAGTGGACCGAAGTCGCGGTTAACCGTCAACGATGGAGGCTCATTACTTGCATTTGGCTGCACGCCGGTGTCATTCATCTTCTAGTAAACATGCTGACCCTGGTTTTCATTGGTATTCGCCTCGAACAACAATTCGGGTTTGGTACATCTCCTCCCGGTTCGAATTTATCATGTTATGTTACATTTTGAGATGTTACAATGATCTGATACACAAATTCAAAACATGACAGTGCGGATTGGGATTCTCTATCTCGTGTCGGGATTCGGTGGAAGTGTACTCTCCTCTTTATTTATCCGAAACAACAACATCTCGGTTGGTGCATCCGGTGCTCTTTTCGGACTTCTCGGTGCAATGCTTTCTGAACTTGTTACAAATTGGACCATATACACAAACAAGGTAAACACTAAACAATATGACCATAGAATGTTTCAGAAAATGCGTTCATTAATGTTGTGTTTAATATTCCACAGGCAATGGCTTTGCTCACTCTTGTGCTCATCATTGCCATTAACCTTGCAATAGGGATTTTCCCACATGTTGACAATTTCGCACATATCGGTGGATTTTTAACCGGTTTCCTCCTCGGCTTTGTTCTGCTACCTCGTCCCCGGTTCGGGAATCTTCCGGCCGGTACTCGATTGAAGTCCAAGTACAAGGCGTACCAATATGTGCTTTGGGTGGTTTCGGTAGTGCTGTTGGTTTCAGGGTAAGTAAAGTAAAACATTGAACATTCATGCTACAAATAACTTGATTCTTAACTGTCACACTCTAATTCAGTTGTTTTGAATACAAAACTAAAATGCAGATTCAGTGTTGCATTGGAAATGGTGTTTAGAGGAGAGAATGGAAACAACCATTGCCATTGGTGTCATTACTTGAGCTGTGTTCCAACATCTATATGGGATTGCAATGAAAACTAGCAGCCAAAGTAGCTTTCATTTCCTTTCTTTTTGGGTGGTGTGTTTCTCGGCTAAAAATCATCTGCCTTTTTTCGGTGCTCCTATATATGTCTCAATACTAAAAAAATTAAAATTTAAGCCCTAAATCTAAATTCTAAACCCTACATATTGTACCCTAAAAAATTCATCCTACCCTAATTTCCTTAAACCATAATCATAAACCTTGACCTTAAACTCTAAACCTAATTTTAAATATGGCATAAATAGAGGCACCGAAAAATGACAGATAATTTTATCCGTGTTTCTCTGTATTAGCTTTCTTTAAATATAAAAAAGACTGATAATATTAATCATTTAATTTCCTTTCCCAGTGAATCTATTTATAAAGTTCAATATTATATCTTAAACATTTATCTTAATCTTATATAAAAATAGAGATAAAGTTTGTTGATGTCTAAAAGTGCTGGACACCGAATATGGAAGTGAAGATGAACATAGTGGATCTTGGCAATTTAGATTGAAGGGCCTATTTAAATATTTTAAAATTTTAGAAATTTATTTTAAAATTTTAAAATTTTTGAATGATTTAATTGTAAAATTTTATAAAATCAGGGGTTTAACTAAAATTTTTGAAAAAAAATTAAGACTTAATGGGAATTTTTAAAAATTTTAAGAAAAAAAATTAATTAAAAATATTTTAAACAATTAAAATATAATAACAATTTTAAATTTTTGAAGGGGTCAAAATAAATTTTTTAGATTTTTAAAGGGCTAAATGTCTATTTGTCAATTTTTGGGGGTCTTGTCCTCCACTAATTTTAATAAAGGTCTATCTTCGAATATGAAGATCTAGATAGTGAGGTGATTTGTTGATGACAGTTCACTCATTTTATTTTGGGCTGAGAGTCATTAACCTGTCGACTCATCAGTAGCTATCATGACGTTAAGTCTAACATCATCCATCAACAGTAAAGATGTCAAAAACATGTACATGCATATGTACACATAAAAGAAAGAGTCTCTCTCTTCCCTCTTTCTACATACTTTTTACACTAACCACCGTTTGCGTGTCTCAATTCAAGATCGGAATGAGTGAACCACCACCGATCGTCTCCTCACCACCTTTGTCCTCTTTTTTACCTTAATATTTGATGTCTTCCACTTTTTAAGCATCAGCAAGTTTTGATTAAAGTTGAATGGTATCTATTTATTTTGTTTTGAGTGTCTAAAATTTTACCAAAATTTTTGATTTTATTTTCAAAATATATCAAATACCTATTATAATTCGTAAAATATAAAATCTATATAAAAGATATAATTGTAGATTAATTAGGCCACTAACATATAAGAGGTCAAATATAAATTAAGTGCGATTTTATAACTTATAAGTAGGGATGACCATTTGACTCATACTCATGGATTTCGACCCGACTTTATAGGCTGAAGTTTTTTTAAAGAATATTTTGGGTTCAGGTCTGATTTTTTTTACGATAAGGTTAGATTGGGTTTGGGTTTAAGGTACAAAATATCATATTTGACCCGACCCGAAATAATAGTTTAATTTTATTTTAAATATTTAAGTATAATTACTACAATGCCCCCTCTCTATATATATTTAATAAAAATAGAATATTTATTATAATACTCTTTCTTTATTTGTATTTTTTCAATTAGCCCTTTATTTTATTGAATAATAATAAAAAAATAATTTTTTATTTATGTCTGGTCGGTCGAGTTGGGTTTAAATTTTTACTTTAAAATTTAGGTTCGGGTCGGGTGGAACATCGTAAAATATCGAGTCAAATTTGAGTGAAAATACTAAATTTTTTAATCGAATACAAATCAACTAAAAACCCGACATGTAGCCATCCCTACTTATAAGGTACTCTAAGGCATTTTTACCAAATCTAAAACAGCTAACAATTTTCTCTAGAATGTTTAGAGGTATATTCTTTGAGAAAATTTTTATGGAATATATATTTACATATATATATATATTACTTTTATACGACTTTTTGAAATTTTTGCTATTTTTAATTCTTTTCCCCATAGTATTGGAGAAAACCATTCATGGTGAGTGACGAAGTCATTATATATATATATATATACAACATAACTGTTTTTTATTTTAAAATCATTTCTTTTTCATATTTTTAATGTGGGATTAAGCCTTTATTTCATTAAAGAGTGATATTCTTCTCTACTTCAATTATTTTTATTATTCACAATCTTGTTATTCATGCAAATATTCCATTAAGACATCATATAAACTACACAACAAAACAAAGAATAAAAACTTAAAACTTTTGCTCTGAAAAACCTTAGCCGCTGTTGTCTATTTTTACTTTTTTCCTCTTTTAATCGCAGGCGGCAGCATTAATTTTAGTACTGGTTGTTGACTGTCAAATTTATTATTTCATTTTTTAATAAATTATTCTTCTCTTGTGACACGATTTAGTCTACCTTTTAATACATATTTTTCTGTCTTTTGGGACGTTTTTTTTTTTCTTTTTTGTTTTAATTTTCAATTAGGGTTGGATCTGACGACGCCACGACTGATCAAGATGACACTTCTTTCATTATACTGCTATCCCCTTCTCGGACCCTTGAATCAGATTTAGATACGCGAAAACATCTACTGTTTATTCGCGATTAAGTTGTGGTAATGACTTTTTTGTCAACGTACGATCACTGTAATATGCATTTGTTAATGTTGTTTGTTGATGGTTTTACCCATCACCGTCGATTTGGAAGTGTTTGTATCCGTCTTTTGTTTCGAGTCTTTGGATTAGGTTCTTACCTATTCATTGTATAGTCTATTATGATCTAGAGCCGCTAATTATTTCTTCTGAGTTTGTATCTAGATTTAGGTGTTTGTTTACTCAACAACAAACTTTCATTGTAATTTCAGATATTTTCTCGTTTAATAAAATTAATGGTATCATTTTTTTTTAATTTTTTAATTTTTTAATATTGTAAAACCTTTTATTAATAAAACTGTCTAATTTCAAGTTTAAAAAATTGATTCGGCTTAAATATATCATATAAATATCCAAAAAGCAGCGAACCTACCTTCACTAATTGTGGGCGACAACCCATACACTTAACTACCGCAATGATTCTGAAAAAAAACATTTGTGGGTCTACAGGCTGATTTCATGTCATCATTAAACTCCGTGATCCCAATCAGGTTTTACAAATCCTTGTTCACAACAGTATGATACACTGTCTGATTCTCAGTTCTGGGAATCCAAGGTTTCATTTTGTTTTGTTCTGCAAAATCTAAAGGAATGTTTTCAATGTTCAACATGTTATGATTGTTATGAAAAAAACATAATCTTTTCGGTTTTAACCTAAAATGTTATACAATTTACTTAAAAAAAAGTTATGTACTTGGTAAGTCTTTCGGTTATAACGGCTGAAATAACCGATTTCAGCCGTTTTGCCTTATATTAACCGGTTGTAATTTAGACTCGTCCATCGTACGGAAAGCTTAGACCATTTTTTATATCAATAATGTTAAATTTGATCGAAAAGGATCACAGTAAGTTTAATTACAAGCCTATTCGTTCAAAAGAAAATTACAAGCCTGGCACAGCAGTGCCTGTCACACGAGGAAATGAAAGTACGAAAAGGGAAGCGGGAGCCGGGAAGGGGGATCATCGCCCTTGGTGGGCACTAGCAAACTTGTTCGAGCGGTCGGATGTCGGATGAGGCCTGTAACTAAAATCAACATGCTGAGCGAAATCTCTTTCTGAATTAGCCCCTGAATCCCACAACCCCTGTAAAGTTCTTCGGGTCGAACCATACCTGTCGAACTCCAGCCTCTGCCTTGGGGCACTCTGGGACCGATACTTGGCTCGGGATGATTCTGTATTCGCCATGTAGTTTGGATGACCAGAATATCCACTTAAATAACCCCATGAGCATTCGCTCCTAACGAATGGACTTCTCCTAGCACTACTTCCGGGTCTGGACGATGATGCAGAAAGCACTTGCGGGCTGTTGTCAATATCAGCAATCCTTGAAATTGTTTCATCTTCCCTTCCAGGATGTTTTAGAGATAAAACTTCTGCCGAGAAGTTATTTGGTACCGGGTTCGAGGCTTTTCCCGACAGTTTTTGCGGAGAGTCATATGCCATGAAGCTCTGGTTAAAATCAAAAGCCGAGCTATGCTGCGGTGCCCTAAAGTTCAGATTACTTCGCTGGGAGTTCAAGTGAGGTTTCCATGTATCTACTTCAAGGATTTTGTCACTCTTCTCATCATCAACATGCCTCTGTCTAAGCGGCACATCTCGATGGTTATTCCTTAAACTTTCCTCCATCCAATGGTCCAACCAATTCGATCCCATCCGTGCTTTCTCTAGATTGATGATGTCCATCAGGTTTGAATTTGAACCACATCTCTGCATGAAAAGAAGCAAAAATTCAAAACTGATTCGAATATCCAATTTTATACTCAGTCCACTTGAATTTGGTACGGAGTAAGGTTCAATGCTCAACTGATCTCGGAGCACTACCTAAAACTACTATATCCTAAAATCAAAACCATTAGTTGATTTGAACATAGATTTGTATAGAACCATGCAGGTGAATTCATCTTCGGGATACCTTTAGGATCGAGGGCCCATCAAATTTAGTACTACAAGCACGACGCTGGCATTCATCTTTTACAGAATTTTCATGGACCTGCAAGTATACGTAGGAAAAAGTAGGAAACGAACAGAGTGAACATACAGATAAGTTATTCTCAACAAGTTCTTGTATATCGACTATTCCGCCCCACTGTGTTTTCTAAGTCAGTAAAACATGTTCCATGACAGTGTCTTTTGGACAGTGCCTTTATTTAAAGCAATAAAGTTATAAGCTTTGGTAAAACAAGTGGCCCCTCAGTATTGTAATCCATTAGTGCACTAGGAATCATGTGAACTTAAGGAAAGCATATGAAATGCCATATTTTTAGCCCAACACAAACCTTCTGAACAGATAGGGAAAACTAAAACCGTCACAAAACATCAACGAGAGTAGAGGTCTGCTTACAGCTTTTCGCGAATGGGATATCTTGCAGGTTGAATCAAAAGATTTTGTCACATAAGAACGGCTAGCACGGGCTCGAGCTTGAAGTCTGACCAACGTTTGCATGCGTCGGAGCATGTCTGCTGTTTGCTTTCTCACTATGTGGCCTCTCACCAGTGCTTGAAGCTTCACCAACGCTTTCAATGCCCTCAGTGCCCTCCGTGCCTGTACCAAGAGCAAGAAGTCAAAGAAATCGAGCATCATTTCCACTAGAGACTTTACAACATCGATAAATCTACCTACCATATGTAACAGAAAAGAAAGAACCTCTCCAACATCGAGATCATAGTAATAAATCTACCACCATGACTTTTCAAAAAGTTCATCTCATCTCATCAGATTAAAAATGCTCCGGTTATATGGACCACCGGAAGGCGAGCAAATTCAATGAACAGATAAATTATCAAATTGTAGCCAACATGGCACACCGGGAATGCATAAGACATAGAAAAGAAACTATATCCATTCTCTTTTCTTTACGATTCTTCATTTTTCATAAAATACGGGTACCAGAGTACAAACCTACTTAAAAAATCGAGCATATCCGAGTCGGACACCACTGTACATCCTTTACTCGAGACAAACGTAAGCTAAAGGTATAAGATCTACCAACATTTCCAAAACAAACTAGATTTTACAGAAAACTTAACAATTATTTCAACTCCTTTTTTTTTGAACATAAACAATTCTTTCAACTCTGATAGCATATGAACATGAATATCATCTAACTTGCACGTTACTTGTTAAAAATGTCCCAGAAAGCAAGCAACCAATTTTGACAAAAATTGGTACAGAAGCAACCATTTGGGTAGAACACATTTGTCTGAATTCTCCCAAATATTTTAACAGCTTGTCTTCTAAAACCAGTAGGAGACAAGAAGGGAAAGACAGAAACATAAAAAAAGAACATGAATTTAGTCAAACAAGTCGTACAAAGTTTCACATGCCACAACTCGCTCCTTTTCTTCAGAACAGAGAGAAAAGTAAAGAAAGCAAACCCATCTTTGATCTTATTTAGTAAACTGAAAGCCATTGAAACAGTGTTTCATTCAGGATTGTTCAGCTTTTTTCACACGCGTGTGGGAAGCTTCCACGTACGACATGATAATTTTGAAGAAAAATTGTAATAAAAAAAAGGAGCGAGTTGTAATGGAAAAGACTAATGGCGAAACGACCACCTTTCACTCGGTGTCGGTGCTTGGGACCAGTCCTAGTTGAAGCTCTTTTTTGCCCAGATGGGTGTCCTAATTCACTCTGAAAGCAACCTTTTAACCATCTTTAAGCTCTAAAAATCTAGTTTTTATACTAAAAAGGTGTTTTTTTTTTTTAAATAATTTTTAAGATAAAAGAGAGCTCAAACCGTCGGAATTAACTAAACCGGGAACTTTTCTTAGCTGTGAAAGACTAAAGTAGAAAATTTAAATGGAAAACGGAAATACTGACCAGATAACCTCGGAAAGCGGACTGAATCTTAACAGCCGCCGCTTCTTGCGGGAGGCGTCGGTTGCTCCCACCGGCGGCGCGAGAACCACCGCTTGTCAACCTAACAACCTCGGCCGCCGCATGCGCTGCGGCCAGAGCAGCCTCGGCGACTGCAGCAGTGGCGGCCGCGACTGCTATGGCGTGCTTGTTGGCATCCAATGTGTCATTGCATGTACCAGAAAGGGCATCGAGATGAGAAGACGAAGACGAGGGATGGGAAGATCTGGTAAAGCTCCAGCGCCTCCTGTCTTTGACGGGGCGGGGTTGGGCGGGCTTCTTGGCGCCGAAGAGTCGCCGGAAAAGTCCCATGGCGTAGGCCGTCGACTACACGGCGGCTTCAAGGCATGGTTAATTGTAATTGTAATGCATAGATTTTTCTGTTTTGGAGTTAAAACAATGGAAACCGAGTGGGGGAAGAAGAAGTGGGGGAACTTGGATTTTGTAGCAAAATGCAACGAACCACAAACTCACAACACCCAAGCCTTACGCGTCTTTTTCATGTCTGTATTGCACGCGCATCGATTTACACGTTTGTATTTTCGACAAGTGCTTCTGCTTTCTACGATTAAATTCTTATGTACGAATATTGTAGATGGAAATTTGTTTAAAAAATTCGGCTTTTTAGGAAAATGTTGTTTCCTTAAAAAACTTGTGTAATTGGTGTACCTTAAAAAATATTTTGGGATTTATAGTTATTTGAACCGTAGTCACGAGATTTGTCGAGGTAATGTACGTTCATATATATTTTTAATCATTTGACAATGTACACACATTATAAATAAAGCAATCAAACTTAGGTCTTTTCAAATGAACATCATCATTTTTTTTAGTAGAACAATTTGTTGAGTTCTCTTCGTTATATGTCCCACATTGGGAGAGTACAATCCTTGGGAAGAATATTTAAAGAGTTTTACCTTTTAGGTTTTGTGTTAGGCCTTGTTTAGGGGTCTCTTGCCTGTGTCTCGTTTGTAGGTCTGTTTATTTCTCTTGCTGGTTTACTGGTTGCCCTTATGGTGACTGGTCGGATTTGTGTACGCTTCTTGGGTTTTGGTGTCGGCCTTGCATGGATGCATGGTTGGTTTGCATGCTTCTCATGTGCTTTTGTTGGTGACCTTTGTAACAATGTTCGGTTGTTCTTATCTTAATGGAAAGTTATGTTTTGAACAAAAAAAAAAATATTTAAAGAGTTTTCCTTTCTTTCATTGTTTAATGTTGTTAAACAAATATATTGTATGTGTGTGCCATTGGCTAGCTCGGTTCGTTGTGGTTATATATGTTTTTTCACATGTTCGTGCGTTTTTTTCTTTTTAGAGAAAATCTGGAATAATTTGTTTAGACCTAATATGCTATTGACCAGGCTTCAAATACAAAAATCAGTGTTTAAGGTTGCCTCTGTGTACAACCTATAAATAGAGAAGGTTTTTTCAGAATTTTAGGTATCTTGAATACTCTGCCTCCAAAATTTTCTTTTATTCTTTGAGAGTAGCAATTCCATCTTTGTCCACTCTGATTTTTTGGTGTACGATTATCAGAGCTACCGTGCTAACTTCGAGGGACAACTGCCTGCTGCAGCGATTACACACATCGAAACGAAATCGTTTCTAAGACATTATTTTATACCACTATACGATTTTTGTTGGGAGAAACATTAATATTTGAAAGTGAAGCTATACATATAGCTCCGTACCTAATAACAACATATAAATTAACTTTTATAAAAAAATATCGAAACTTGATGAGACAATGTTGCTTAATCACGGTCTACTCGAATTTCTCAAACAAACTATGTACACATCAACACCAATACTATTTTACCAAAGCTATTACACAAGCATCACATATAGCACCCTTGTACTACAAAAATTTCAAACAATAATGTTCATGACAACAAACAATAATAAAAATTGAACTCTTCTAAATAGATCTGCAAAATCTTGAAAGGATGAAGTAACACTATGATTAGTTAAATCATAATCATTCATTTCTTTTGCATGGTACTATTATTGTTCTTATTAATCTTTTTCTTCTTTTTATAAATTACTCTCTATTTTTACCTCAAGTTTATTTTTATTTACCATTAGACTTTTTCTTAGCTTTTACCACTCAATTTTTATATACAGAAATTCACTGATTGACCTGGTGGTTAAGGATCTTCACTTCTCAATCCTCTAATTCAAATTAATCAATAAAATAATATTTTGATGTGCTAGACTTTTCTACCTTATTCAAAATATGATACTCTTGTAACACTCCTCACTAGAAACTTCATTATCAAAATTTTAAACTTTAGAGTATGATACTCTTGTGAGCATCAATTATCAATCACTGCAAAGCATGCATTGCCCTCAAGAAGTAAAAAAAAAATCATCTGTCTTTTTTCGGTGCCTCTATTTATGCTATAACACTAAAAACACTAAAAAAATAAATTTTAAACTCTAATTATGAATTCTAAATCCTAAACACTACACCATATACCCTAGAAAATACAACCTACCTAAAGTTTGAGTTGTAAAATGAAAATTTGAATAACTCGAAATTTTTAGTAATTAGATGATTATTTTTTAAGTTCGAGTGAGTCCCTTAATTTTTCCTAATATATATAGCGATATAAAAATGAAGAAATATGTGCTACATATGAAAAAATATGAAGAAATACATATATGCATACCTTATATGATTAGAAAAAATCCTTTGAATTGGAATCAAACTGTACTATAACATGATAAATAATTACATTTAAATTTGAATTTGTATAAGAATTCGAAAACTTGACTCAACTTGAACTTCATAAACTCGAATTGAATTGGAAAGAATTCAAATAAAGTTTGAGTTGTACAATATGACACGTCAACTCGAATAACTTAAATTTTTTTAACTCGACCGAACGCTCATCCCCTAGTCGCCACAATCTCCCTTTACTTGTGCCTTGCTTGCCACGACATTTTTTTGACCCATTTGACTTTGCTTAGACTATGTGCAACCAACTTAAAACTTGGCCATGTGCTTTGTTTTGTCGTCCAAGCTAGCTGCTCAAACTCTCTCCATGTTTTGCCAAATATTGCCGCCCAGCTGCTGCTCAATACCAGCCCCATGCAGCTGCTCAAAACTAAACAGCTCAAATCCTCCCACGTGCAGCTGCAGCTCGATTCCTCATTGCCAAAGCTCAAACTAGCACCTCATTAACTTATCCACAAGGCAAAGCAAACAACTCAAGTTAGCAGCTCAATATTTCAGTGTCACCAAGCAAGCAAATAAGAGCACAATCCAAAATTTGTCTCCCATGCATAAAAGCAAAATATGACTCATAAATTACCGGATTGATGAAGCTTGTCGTGTTTTGGAGGATGTTTGTTTTCATCATATGTTCCGAGAGGCGAATAGTATGGCTAATGCGTTAGCAAAAAGTGGTGTTGACCGCCTATCTTGGGTTCACTTATTTGGTTGATCTGTTTATTGGTGTTCGTTCATTTCCACATCTCCGGTGACACTCTTTTCCTTCATATAGGCGTAGGGAGGTTTTTAACGAGGCCGCCGGTAGTGTTTGTCTTGTATGATTTTTCTTTAATAAAATCATACATTGCTGAGCAAAAAAATGACTCATAAATTACCTCATTTAGGCAATGCGACAACCGGTTAACTAGAATTGTGGCCAAAATTTTATACACTTTGTTGACCGGTACGATGAACAGTGTTTTCGAATGGTGGAAGAAGGTTGGTAAGAGGGCGGAGATGAGGCGTCTTTGCTTTAGAGGTTTTAGGTTTGGTTAGTTTGAAGAATAATGTGTACCAGTCCTTTACTCTATATTGCATGGCTCTTTATAAGAGTTTGGACATGTGTCGATAGATAGTTGTCGTGACGTGAGTATTGGTTAGACGTCTTAGGATGTGATGGTCTGAGTCAATTTGTCGTAAAGGAGGACCACATGAGTCATCACGTGGTCCGAAATAACACGCTTTAACTTGTTAGTTAAGCTTTTGCCAATTACTGTCCGTAAGAAATTACAGGTGATTGTCCGCACGTCTGAAGTTTTGTACTTTAGAAGATTCGCATTGTCGAAGTTCGTAGGGGATAACACACCTCCAACTAAGCTAATTGGTCCAAAATCAACGAGGTACACATGCGACTCGACCACCTTGATAACAACCAATATCTTTGAAAGAAACTGAAATTGAAAATCATCATGACCCGGAGCTTTGTTCCACTAACAGATTTGATAATTTCCAAAAATTTTATTTTCAAGGAATTCACCCTCTAGCAAACTACGAGATTAGGGGCGGAGATTGGGTGGAGAATATCTGATAACTGTAGGGATTCGAACTGACGAGAATGGGAATAACCGAAATTTTCACCCACATGGAAGTTTTATCACCAAAGCTCAAATGGGGATGAGGACGGAGATTGTTATATCCGAACCGTGAGGATAACTGAACCATAACCATATAAATAAATGCGGAGATCCCAAAAAATATCCTCAAGGATCCCAATATTTTACAAAATTTTTAAAATATATATAATTAACCCTTGTTTAACTTTTTGGTTAATAAAGTATTAAATTTTGTTTAACTTTTTGGGATGAAGATTTATCGAAACCCGTGACATTCAATGAGTATGAAAATGAAGACGAAAAAATAACTGAAATATCTAATTGGTATTAACCCAAATTTAAGGACAAAATAAAAAATGTAAAATCGCCACTGCACCGATTTTCATCCCTATACGAGATTATCACTGATACACCAAAATTGACATTCCAAATCGAATAGACCAACAGTGGACGTGTCATTATATACTTTAGAGAAATGGAATTCCATTTCGTGCGTCTTCTTGTCGAAGCCACCATATGGAAATACCAGGTAACCTTATCTTCAATCCTAAACCGTATATTATTATTATTTTGGTTTAACAATCAATATACAATCTATTAACTAACTAATCCAGTAGTGCATAAGTCAATTATAGGGCGACCTTCTCAATTCCATTTGTTTCATTCACAACATCAGGATTCGAACCTCTAAACTTACTAAGGGATATAGTGCTTCATCCCATTAGACCAACTAATTGTTGGTCCTAAACCTTATATTATTAAACCCGAGCAAATGGTGGCCTAAATATAACCTTATCCATAATTGAATAACTCAATTATAACTTTACTCATAATTGAGTGACTCAAATATAACTTTTAATAATTAGATGATCTAAATGTAACATTACTCATAATTGAATAACATTCGTTATAGTTTACCCTTTATAATATTGTAATAAAAAAATGTAAGTGAATTAAACCCGTTATGAACTCACGTGTTACAGATTATTTTCATGTATTTTTTAATCAGTAGATTATTCTCATGTATAGTATGAATGCACCATTGGACAATGGTCAAATCAACATATAAAAAATCCAATTTTTATTATTTTTTCTACGTAATTATATATGTAATGTAACCGTCGGGAACATGATGAATCAGTTTTTGGCAAAAGAAAAGAAAAATCTAAAGTTAGGTGGGAATATGGGTCATTTGTTGGAAGTCAATAAATATATTCTTCAGTGGGACCCTTCAAATGTTAGATTAACTTCAACCATTTGGCTTTTATATTGATTACTTATATATATAAAGCCCGTTTTTTTTTTTTAAATCTATGGATGTTAACTAGGCAGGGCGATTGTAAATGGTGTTCCCTTTACGCCTATTCTCGTTAAGAATTTTTATACCTATTTCCGTCATGCGAATCGTTATGGTTACATAACTTAAAATTATCCATGTCTTGCAACTCATAAGATTAAAATCATTCATGCTCTACCACTGACGTGGGTTTTGAGATCCACTTAATTCCTGTTATACCTATATTACGACCTACTTCATATAATATATCTATAAGTATTGATTAAATAAATATAAAATAATTTTTATGAGAAAAGTATAAGAAATTTGTTATCTGGACTCTCACCACATATATGATATTATCTCAACTGACACATAATTGAACAAGATAAAATAAGTACAAAAGAATATTACAATTTGACAAAACAAAAATAAAAAACCCAAGAACTAACATTCAATTATTACAGGAAAAATATCAAATAGATCTGCTATAGGTGAATCCCATAAAGAAGAAGAAAACTAAATGAGAATAACAACGTAAGAGATGAAGTAGGAGCTTGCAAGTTGCGACGTCGGCTAATGATAAATAATTTTAGAGTTTCATTTAAAAGAGATAAAGAAAGAAACTAAAGAAGTTGAGTCCGACAATTTGTTAAAAATTAGGTGAACTGATGAGTAACTTTTTGAAATGTTTATTTTTTTAACTATACTTGTTATGTTATATTCTATACTGGGTGGGTGGGGATGAAGCGGGGCGTGCGAGTACAAGGTCATACCCACGTCTGCCCCATCAGCCACGAAGAATCTAATTTTGTCTCTATAACCCCCTCGTCCCGGTCTGGCCGGATGACCGGTCCGAGTAGGTCACACGGGGAAAATCGAAGCGAAACCCGTTAAGGTTCCCCCTCGGTTAGCAACCCTAATTTTTTTTCTTTTTAACTTATCTTCTCTAATAGCACGTTTAAGTCCTGCGTGATCAAGACAGCGAAATAAAAATGAATAAGACAATCATCCGAACCCAAAACATCAATTAAACAGTCCAATGTTAATCCATTAAGCAAGCCATTTCGAAACACCCTTGAGGCGTATCGAAACGCCTTGACCAGGTCAACTGCCCCAAGCCCATACGAAGAGGCCGTATCGGAACGGAGGTCAACCATTCTGAAACACCCTCAACGGTTAACTTCTCGTGGTCAACGAGATTTTGACCGTTCCAAAACCCTTAGACCCGTTTCGAAACGCTTTCATCTCGTCAATTTCTCAGATTTCCAGTAGCCAAAATGTTCCGAAACCCGTATCGGAATAGGGGCTCTCAGTGGCTAAACCGTATCGAAACACGTTCCGATACGGGGTCCCTGAAGCCTTACCCGTTTCGAAACGGCCCAGCTCGTTTCGAAACACGGGCTGTCTGCAACCTTTGAAAGCCAGACTTAGGCATTTTTCAACAAATCTAAAGGCCCTAAACGACCCTAAAAGGCACTTAACACCAACATACATGAACTAGAGGCATGGATCCTATGGCAAACATGCTCAAATACACAAGACATAGATTGAAACATTCATTCAAGGCATTTACACATTAGCAACATTTCATATAAGGCATGCTTGAAGACATTGAAAGCCAAAGGCACAATTCATCTCAAATAGGCCAACATGCCATTCAAAAGCAATTTAAACATCCATAAGGCATACATCACACAAACATTTGGCAAGGCATATCATGTTTACAATCAAGTCAACCCTTAAACATCAAACCATATAGGGGTCATACATAGTTCATACAAAACACACACTCTTGCCACATTGCTAAGCTACTACATAATTGTTTAACCGTACTTGAGCAACAAAAACTTGGAAAGCCCCTTACGCCTTGCTCCGAGCTAACACCACGCTAATGATCTGCATTGTTGAAAATGAGAGCGTAAGCTATAAGCTTAGTGAGGATGCTCAAAAATCGAAAACATCAACAATGCAGGGTTCAAGCATGCAATCCCTTAATCTCATATACATCATACATAGGTAAATCAACAAGTAGACCTAGCTAGTCTTTCATGAGTCCTAATATGGCATCTCACATCATACTAGGCTCAAATATCACATTTCAATATCATACATCACAATTATAAGAACGAGTTCAATTGGCCACTATTAGTTTACCCGGATGTGCGAATTTAATCTCAACAATCACATTACCTCGGTGGGATTACACTCATCACCGGACCTTGCATGGGCGGGATTTCACTCATCACCACATGCCCTACGGATGGGATTCTACTCATCATCCCGTAGAATATAAATAAATTTCCGGTGGAATGTTACATCACCGTACTCCTCCTTGATGACTCAACGCCATCAAGGCCACGTACGTTTTGACTCAATTTGTGTGCACACTAATCCTAATGATCGATCATTTACACCCGGTAAGTTAATTAGTGCCAATTTCCTTTACCATATTGTATATCCACCATTCATGTCTCAAACTCATTATATATATATATACATAGCAAGGCATACATATACAACCAATCCACACATCACAATAACAAATAGGCAAGGGCATGAATAGCATAATAGAATTCAAGGAGTTAAGTTACCAATTTAACTCTCACATAGGAAAGGCCTACCAAGCACATTCCACACATACACTACACACACTTGAACCAATCTTTAAAACGTATTTAAAGTCACTCACCACCCTTCCTTAGCAACCAAAGCAAGCCTCCTACAAGCTCAGATTCGATCCCGTTGCCTCTCCAACGTCTCCTCTTATTTCTAGCCAATCAAAAACACATCCATTACTCTCAATCAATGCTGAAACTCAGTCATCAACTCAACTCTTAAGCTCAAGCCAAACCTCAACAATTTCCAATCAAATTAATCCCCCAAAATGCCCATTTTCGTGCTCCTTCAAAAACTAGCTGAAAATCCTATTTTCAAACACCCAAATGACACCCAAATGGTCCCAAAACACCTTCCTAACATCCCTAAACCATCAGCCCTTCAATTTTACCCTAAAACACACCAAAAACCAAGTTTTAGACACTTTAAAATTTGCCACAAGAACCCATTTCGGGTTTTCACCCAAACTTACCCATTTTAACATATTATATGTATTTTAAGGTGGCTAAATCAAAACCCAACCTAACATTTCAAAACAAGTTGAAGAACTCAATAAAAACTCAAACTTTCTTTAAACCCTAGATTTCCAAAAGATGATAATTTCAAAATCTATAACCATGTAAAGATAGAGAATGGAGAGGAGAGTGAGAAAATACAATTACCTTTGAAAAATGACCTTGAGTTGAAGAAGAAATCAATGGAATAATGTTTAGGATAAAGGGAGGGGTTTAAGAGCTTTTCCACGTTGGAGAGATGGGGAAGACAAAGATGATGCCTTTTTTTATTTGTTCCTTTAATTTCAAAAAGTTGTCTTCCTTTTTAAAATATTTGGGTTAAATCACTAAAGTGGTCACTCCTTTTTATTTTAAATTTCAATTAGGTCAAACCTAGGCCATATTGATTAAAATTAATTTTACTGGCCCGGACCTACGAACCCGACTAACTCCTAACACCAAAACACGGGTGTTACAACTCTCTCCCACTTAAGGAATTTCGTCCCCGAAATTACCTGACTGAAAGAGATACGGAAACTGCCTTTCCATATCCTCCTTCATCTCCCAAGTGGCCTCGTCCATACCTTGACGTTGCCACCGCACCTTTACTAACTCAATCGATCTACCCCGCAACACCTTACTGTCAGAAGCTAGGATCTCAACTGGTTCTTCCTCATAAGTCAAATTCGGCATAGGTAACAACTTCTGTCCCACTTCGGCCCAACAAACTGGAGTTCTACACTTCCGGCCATACAAGGCCTCATACGGAGCCATCTGAATGCTCGACTGGAAGCTATTATTGTAAGCAAACTCAACTAGAGGCAAATGCTTCTCCCACGTACCCTGAAAGTCAATGATGCAACAACACAACATGTCCTCTAAGATCTGTATAACTCTCTCTGACTAACCATCTGACTGAGGATGATAAGACGTGCTGAAGTTCAAACGGGTACCCAAAGCTGTATGCAGACACTCCCAAAATCGAGATGTAAACCGCGGATCTCTATCTGACACAATAGACTTCGGCACACCATGCAGTCTAACAATCTCACCAATGTACAAATCGGACAATCTATCTAAAGTGTAAGTAGTATTGACTGCCAAGAAGTGAGCACACTTCGTAAAACGATCCACTATAACCCACACTGGGTTCTTCTTCGTAGGAGTCAAAGGCAAACCCGAAACAAAATCCATGGTGATGTTCTCCCATTTCCATTCCGGAATCCTCAACGGTTGCAACAAGCCTGAGGGAACCTGATGTTCCGCCTTCACTCTCTGACACACTAAACACTTACTCACAAAGTCGGCCACATCTCTCTTCAAGCCAACCCAAAAGTACTCATTCTTCAAATCACGGTACATCTTCGTACTTCCAGGATGCATAGCAAACAGACTACTATGGGCTTCAGTTAAGATCGTGCGTCTCAAGTCACTGTCCTCTGGCACAACTATCCTATTTTTGAAACACAAAACCCCATCGGTACCGAAACTGTAGTCTGAAGATCTACCCTCGGCTATATCTTGCACGTGAAGTGCCAAAGATCTATCTAAGAGCTGCTTCTCTCTAATCAACTGACCTAGAGTAGGCCTAACCTGAAGCTCGGCTACCAAGCCACCATCTCCGGACAAGCTCAATCTAGCAAACATGGCTCTCAAGTCCACGACTATCTTTCTACTCAATGCATCGGCCACTACATTGGCCTTACCCGGATGGTACTCAATGGTAGGATCATAGTCTTTTAGCAACTCTAACCACCTACGCTGTCTGATATTCAAATCTCGCTAAGTCATAATGTACTTCAAACTCTTGTGATCGGTGTACACTGTGCACCTCTCACCGTACAAATAGTGTCTCCAAATCTTCAGAGCAAACACAACTACAGCTAACTCTATGTCTTGGGTCGGATAGTTGCGCTCATGGGTCTTCAACTATCTCGAAGCATAAGCCACCACTCTTTTGTCTTGCATGAGAACACAACCTAGGCCTACATAAGAAGCATCACTGTAAACTACATAGTCTTTCCCAGACTCTGGCTGAATCAAGATCGGTGCTTGGGTCAAAGCTTCTTTCAATTTCTCAAAGGCTTTTTGTCTTGCATCCGTCCACTCAAACTGAACACCCTTCTGAAGTAACTATGTCAAAGGAGCGGCTAGCTTCGAGAAACCTTCTACGAATCTTCTATAGTATCCAGCTAAGCCTAGGAAGCTACGTACCTCTGTTACAGACTTCGGTTGCTTCCATTCAACAATGACCTCTATCTTTTTCGGATCAACTCTAATCCCATCAGCTGACACTACATGTCCTAAGAAGACCACCTCTCGGATCCAGAATTCACACTTGCTCAACTTCGCATACAACCGATGATCTAGCAAAGTCTTCAAAACTAGTCTCAAGTGTCGGTCATGGTCTTCTTCAGTTCGCGAATACACCAAGATGTCATCTATAAAAACAACTACAAACTGATCTAGGTACTGATCAAAAATCCTATTCATCATGTCCATGAAAGCAGCAAGTGCATTAGTCAACCCAAAAGGCATGACTAAAAACTCATAGTGACCATACCTAGTCCTAAATGTTGTCTTTGGTACATCAACCTCTCTTACCTTTAGCTGGTAGTAACCCGATCTCAAGTCAATCTTCGAAAAGACAGATGCTCCTCTCAACTGATCAAACAAGTCATCAATTCTAGGCAACATATACTTATTCTTCACGGTCAATTGATTCAACTGTCTGTAATCTATACACATTCTCATGCTTCCATCTTTCTTCTTCACAAACAAAACTGGTGCACCCCAAGGTGAAGAACTAGGTCGAATGAAGCCTCTATCTGTTAACTCTTGCAAATGTGTCTTCAACTCTTTCAGTTCTTTCGGTGTCATGCGATACGGAGCAATCGAAACAGGAGCTGAATCAGAATAAGTCTCAATGGTGAACTCTACCTCTCTGTCCGGTGGTAACCCTGACAACTCTTCCAGAAACACACTAGGGAAGTCACATACTGTCCGGATATCTTGAGGTCTAACCTCACTCATGTTAGGGTTCATCACATAGGCCAAGTATGTTTCACACCCCAACTCAACTAACCTCTTAGCTTCTAGAACGGAAACTACATTAGACAAGAACTTCACGTTCTCACCCACCACTACAATCTCATAATCATCTGTGAGCCTCAAAGAAATCCTCTTAGTTTCAAAGTCTATCCTAGCTCTATGCTCCGTGAGCCAGTCCATACCCAGAATTACATCAAAACCATAGAAAGGAAGCTCCATCATATCCACTGGGAACACATGTCCCTGAACCATCAACGAACACCTTCTATACATTTTTCTAACCACTACCGTGTCCCCAAAGGAACTAGTAACACTAACTCCTACCTCTTATGTAGGAATGTGTAGACCCAGAGTCAATCAAAGAAAGCAAACCCAAAGAATGTATCGAGAAGTTACCTGCGATCACATCGGTGTCATGCTGATCCCCACGCTGAGCGTAAACTCTGGCCTCCGCCCTCCGGCTGAACTGCAACTATATGTGTTATGTTCCTCTGACCATCATTCCTCGGCTGGAAGTTACCTCTGCCGCGCCCGCGGCCCCTCTAAAAGTCATTCGCTCTAGCAGGAGCCTGAGCTGGTGCCTGTCCCACATGATGTGGACAGTCACGTCTAATGTGATCCCTAGCTCCACAACTCCAACACGAGTGGAAATTTCCCCAACACTCACCGGTGTGGTTCCTCCCGCAAGTAGCACATGTGGGAAACTTCCCACTAGCCCTCTGGCCCTGTTGGCCCCTACCGTGGTTACCGCCACCACGTCTATGATCATAATGATGCCTGTTGTCTCGATGCCTCTTGGCATCACCTCTATCAAAGTCACTGGATCTCTTACCCGAACTAGAACCACCAGATCGTTTGGTCAAGCCCAAACTGTGCTCTAAGTCCTTGGCCCTCGCGACCAAGACATCAAAATTAGTGCAGTCCGATGCTAGAGTATACCTATTGATCTCTTCATTCAGCCCATAATGGAATCAGTTACATCGTTCCACCTCAGTAGGAACGAGCTCATATGCATACTGACTCAGTCTAACAAATCGAATCTCATAGTTTATCACAGTCATACTCCCCTGAAGCAAGGCCATAAACTCCCTCTTCCTCTCATCAAGGTATCGCGGACCCAGATACTTCTTACGGAATGCTGACTCAAAGAACTCCCAAATAATCTCGGCCTCATCCATACCCGAAGTAATGGTGACCCACCAAGTGTAGGCATCACCCTGAAGCAAGGACTCAACACACCCTAGCTTGCGCTCACCAGTAAATCCCATCTGTGCGAGGATACAGATAGTCTTCTCAAACCACAACTCGAATCTCTCTAGAGTAGACCCTCTGAACTCTTCGGCCCCTAGACCACGGAGTCTCTCTAATGGCAAGCCAGTGCCCTGTCCCTGATGATGTGCTGCTGCCTGACCCCTAGCTACTGCAGCCTGAAATGCTCCGGCTATCGCCTGAACCAAAGAAGCTAAGTCTATTCCGGCCGGTCCTAGGCCACCTTGGCCTCCCTGAGGTCCCTCTCCTTTGGCCCCGGCCTCGCCTCCTACTCTAGGTGGAGGAGGTGGTGGTGGTGGAGGTGGTGGAGGAGCTTCAACTCCAACCACATGCTCTCCCACTTGAGCCTCAACTCTAACTACTGGCTCAACTCCTGGAGCTGCTGCCCGTGGTTCCGGTCAAACCATCCTAGGCCTCCCACGTGGTCTCATAGTACAACTAGCAAGATATTAACTACAACAACAAACAAATAAGGATTACGTTAGCCAAAGCAAGGGTCCAATAGTGCTCAAGTACTCCCTTTTACTACAAAATATTTTCAAATTAAGTAATAGTAGCAATGGGCACACGACTCAACACCAAACGGAACAACTCATGCTTCAAATCATCATACGAACAATCAAACAATAAGATTTCATGGCAAGGCATGCATCGAACAATACAATCACTTAACATATCAAGCTTACTTCACTTACCTGCCCGAGGTCTCGATAATCTCAGGCTCTGATACCAACAAATGTAACCCCCTCGTCCCGGTCTGGCCAGATGACCGGTCCGAGTAGGTCACACGGGGAAAACCGAAGTGAAACATGTTAAGGTTCCCCCTCGGTTAGCAACCCTAATTTTTTTTCTTTTTAACTTATCTTCTCTAATGGCACGTTTAAGTCCTATGTGATCAAGACAGCGAAATAAAAATGAATAAGACAATCATCCGAACCCAAAACATCAATTAAACAGTCCAATGTTAATCCATTAAGTAGGCCGTTTCGAAACACCCTTGAGGCGTATCGAAACGCCTTGACCAGGTCAACTGCCCCAAGCCCATACGAAGAGGCCGTATCAGAACGGAGGTCAACCGTTCCGAAACACCCTCAACGGTCAACTTCTCGTGGTCAACGAGATTTTGACCGTTCCGAAACCCTTAGACCCGTTTCGAAACGCTTTCATCTCGTCAATTTCTCAGATTTCCAATAGCCAAAATGTTCCGAAACCCGTATCGGAACAGGGGCTCTCAGTGGCTAAACCGTATCGAAACACGTTCCGATACGAGGTCCCTGAAGCCTTACCCGTTCCGAAACGGCCCAGCTCGTTTCGAAACACGAGCTGTCTGCAACCTTTGAAAGCCAGACTTAGGCATTTTTCAACAAATCTAAAGGCTCTAAACGACCCTAAAAGGCACTTAACACCAACATACATGAACTAGAGGCATGAATCCTATGACAAACATGCTCAAACACACAAGACATAGATTGAAACATTCATTCAAGGCATTTACACATTAGCAACATTTCATATAAGGCATGCTTGAAGACATTGAAAGCCAAAGGCACAATTCATCTCAAATAGGCCAACATGCCATTCAAAAGCAATTTAAACATCCATAAGGCATACATCACACAAACATTTGGCAAGGCATATCATGTTTACAATCAAGTCAACCCTTAAACATCAAACCATATAGGGGTCATACATAGCTCATACAAAACACACACTCTTGCCACATTGCTAAGCTACTACATAATTGTTTAACCGTACTTGAACAACAAAAACTTGGAAAGCCCCTTACGCCTTGCTCCGAGCTAACACCACGCTAATGATCTGTATTGTTGAAAATGAGAGCGTAAGCTATAAGCTTAGTGAGGATGCTCAAAAATCGAAAACATCAACAATGCAGGGTTCAAGCATGCAATCCCTTAATCTCATATACATCATACATAGGTAAATCAACAAGTAGACCTAGCTAGTCTTTCATGAGTCCTAATATGGCATCTCACATCATACTACGCTCAAATATCACATTTCAATATCATACATCACAATTATAAGAACGAGTTCAATTGGCCACTATTAGTTTACTCGGATGTGCGGATTTAATCTCAACAATCACATTACCTCGGTGGGATTACACTCATCACCGGACCTTGCATGGGCGGGATTCCACTCATCACCACATGCCCTACGGATGAGATTCCACTCATCATCCCGTAGAATATAAATAAATTTTCGGTGGAATGTTACATCACCGTACTCCTCCTTGATGACTCAACGCCATCAAGGCCACGTACTTTTGACTCAATTTGTGTGCACACTAATCCTAATGATCGATCATTTACACCCGGTAAGTTAATTAATGCCAATTTCATTCATCACATATCCACCATTCATGTCTCATACCCATTGTGCATACATAGCAAGGCATACATATACAACCAATCCACACATCACAATAACAAATAGACAATGGCATGAATAGCATACTAAAATTCAAGGAGTTAAGTTACCAATTTAACTCTCACTTTGGAAAGGCCTACCAAGCACATTCCACACATACACCACACACACTTGAACCAATCTTTAAAATATATTTAAAGTCACTCACCACCCTTCCTTAGCAACCAAAGCAAGCCTCCTACAAGCCCGGATTCGATCTCGTTGCCACTACAACGTCTCCTCTTGTTTCTAGCCAATCAAAAACACATCCATTACTCTCAATCAATGCTGAAACTCAGTCATCAACTCAACTCTTAAGCTCAAGCCAAACCTCAACAATTTCCAATCAAATTAATCCCCTCAAATGCCCATTTCCGCGCTCCTTCAAAAACTAGCTGAAAATCCTATTTTCAAACACCCAAATGGTCCCAAAACACCTTCCTAACATCCCTAAACCATCAGCCATTCAATTTTACCCTAAAACTCACCAAAAACCAAGTTTTAGACACTTTAAAATTTGCCACAAGAACCCATTTCGGGTTTTCACCCAAACTTACCCATTTTAACATATTATATGTATTTCAAGGTGGCTAAATCAAAACCAACCTAACATTTCAAAACAAGTTGAAGAACTTAATAAAAACTCAAACTTTCTTTAAACCCTAGATTTCCAAAAGATGATAGTTTCAAAATCTATAACCATGTAAAGATAGAGAATAAAGAGGAGAGTGAGAAAATACAATTACCTTTGAAAAATGACCTTGGGTTGAAGAAGAAATCAATGGAATAGTGTTTAGGATAAGGGGAGGGGTTTAAAAGCTTTTCTACGTTGGAGAGATGGGGAAGACAAAGATGATGTTTTTTTTTTGTTCCTTTAATTTCAAAAAGTTGTCTTCCTTTCTAAATATTTGGGTTAAATCACTAAAGTGATCTCTCCTTTTTATTTTAAATTTCAATTAGGTCAAACCTAGGCCATATTGATTAAAATTAATTTTACCGGCTCGGACCTACGAACCCGACTAACTCCTAATCCCAAAACACGAGTGTTACAGTCTCCATTATCGCTCCAGCACCCGCAAAATTTGTACCTATCTCTAACCAACTAAGTGCGAAGTGGAGCGGATCCCCGTGTAACCTGCACCACTTACATCCTTAGAAATATCTAAAATTACAATGAGGGTTTACAAGCATAAGCGTAAACTAAACATTTATTATGTACATTTTCTTATAATAATTAAAATAAAAACTAGTCACTTGAGATTATACAATAAAAAAGTTAAAAATTCAGTCAAAAGACTCGAATAAAAGATAGATATGAGCAACACCAGAAATATACAATTGGAAGATTAAAACCATCAACACTAACATTAAAAAATGCATATAATTCTTATGACATGTGGACAAAACAATTGTTACCACAATTATATCGTATATAAGAAACAGTAATCGTGAACGCCTATCAAAATTTAGCCCGAAAATTTAAAGTAAGAAAGATCAACCTGATAACAAATATATTTTTATATAAAATATATTCACTCGCTTCGGTTTTAGTTTTACATAATTTACAAAATGATTGTATTGCTCTTTGAGCTGAGTATTTAAGGTTTCTTATTTCTTTCTTTCATACAAAAAGTTAAAAGAGGTATTTTTGTTCATGAGTTCGACTTAAAAAATCGATTTCGTCTATCGCCGAAAAACGCATCTAATGTGACTCCCAGTCTGCGAAATCGATTAAATTGACCCTTTGACCACCGTTGACCGTTATAGTGCTGACGTAGCAGTTAACGGTGATGATGTGGCGGTCCACGATGCTAACGCGACATCTCACGATGCTGACATGGCAATACATGTGGGATGATGACGTGGCAGAGAGGGCTGAATTGATTATTTTAACAGAATTCAATGGCATAATTGATTTTTTTTTACCGAATTCAAGGGCATAACTGATTTTAATTGAAAGTTCGATAACATACTTAAATCTTTAAGCTAAAAAATAAAAAATATATATTAATATTTAAATATTCATAAAATATTAAAAAATAAAAATAATATAATGTATTAAAAATTAAGTAAAAATAGTAAAATTATAAAAGTCAAAAAGTTATAAATATAAAAAATCAAAATTTAAAAATATTTATAAACCATCGAAAAAAGCTTTGATTGTTTCTCGTTATGCTAAGTGTATTAATGTTCCTTGAACATATTTTCAATTGAAATATCCTTATATTAGAGTAGTAATAAAAGCACAATTATCTTTCATTTTTCTATATTAAATATTAATGAGCATTAATTTGATGTAGAGAAGCGAAATAAAAATTGAGTTTTATTGTTAATCTAATACTAGGTTGATTCCACTGAAAATTTGTTTAACGAATCATAATACTCATACTGGCGAAGTTGAAGACTTTTTCGATGAAAGTGTTCAATTTTTAATACTTTATAAACATTTTTATTAAGTTTTTATATTTAAATTTTATCATTTTATAATTTCTAATATATTTTAAATTTTTATATAATTTTGATTTTCAATATATTTTTTTAACTTTATGGTTTTTTTATAAAAATTGAAGAATATTTTGATTTTTTGTGAGAGTCCTCACTTTTCTTATTTTTAAAATTATCAGGGACCCAAAGGATATTTACATCAATTTGTTAATCGTTTTTATATATTTCATTTGTAAAAGTTCAACTCGAAAAACTAAATTATTTATCAAATTTTATTCAAAAACTAAATAAATCGATTAAATTAACTTGAAATTTAAACAAATTATTTATCATTTTAATATTTCTAAAATTTTAATAATTTCTTAAATTCTTATTTTTTAACTTAAATATTAAGTAAGTTATCGAACTTTTAATTAAAATCAATTATGCCCCTGAATTCGGTAAAAAAATCAATTATATCCTTGAATTCGATTAAAATAATCAATTCATCCCCTTCTGCCATGTCATCATCCCACATGTACTGCAACATCAACATCGTGGACTGCCACGTCAGCATCGTGGACCATCATGTCATCACCGTTAACCACCACGTCAACACTGTAGCGGTCAACGTCGGTCAAAGGGTCAGTTTGATCGATTTCGTGTACTGAAGGGCCACATTAAATATATTTTTCAGCGAGTGGCGAAATTGATTTTTTGATTCGAATTCAGAGACAAAAGTATCCTTTAACAAAAAAAAACTTTGATCCTTCGACACGTTAGGTCAGCTCAATGAGAACCATACATTATTTAGTGGCCAAATGCATGGATTCATATTGAAAAATTGACAAGTCGTCGTTTACCCGTCAAAATAAATAAATAAATTAACCTCTTTCGACTAACAATAAATTAAAGAAATTAAGTAGATATAGGGAAAGAGGGTCGATCCACAGGGAGATTTTTCAGTTTAGTGACTTGATCCTGTTAGCCTTTTTGTCCATGAATATCTGCAAGTAGGCGTTAAAAGGAAAATGGGGGGATGTTTGAAATGTTGAGCAAGAAAATAAATAAAGTGCAGATAATAATAAAGAAAATTCAAGAATGCAAAATAGCCTCGAACCAGCTCCTTCAATTCTTTCGATCACTGAAATAGATTTTTATTTCGGGGATCATGTCGGTTACAGTCTACGAGGCCCAACCCGTCGTAACTTGTTTCTCTCTTGTGTAACCAATCCTCCCAAGTCTATCTTCGAAAGATGGTTCTTAAATAGATCAACCACGTCTATCGCCGTTAAAATATTTAGAATAAAAGCAGGAAAAACCCGACTCAGAAATTGTCTAAAAAATAGAATCGCTTCTGATTTTATCTTTCCTTAGCGGACCGCCGCTAAGAGTGTTCACAGGAAGTCAAAATTTGCCACAGGCCGATCCTTCCTCCCAACTATGTTTTTAAACGATTTCAGACTAACGAGCTCTTTTTGATTTGAAAAACGGTTAAAACCTTTAGTAAGGCCGATTGCCAAACTATCTAAGCAAAAAGATAAAAATGATTTCCCAAAAGAATTTAAGCAAAGTTCAATTCTCACGAATCGAATTGATTTGGCTGGTTCTTGGCTTAAAAGACTTAGCTAAGCGTGATATTAATTATCATACTTAACTTGGTTTTTAGAAAAATAATTAAATAACATAAAATAAATGGAACAAGGAAAAATAAAGGAAAATAACTTTTATTAAAGCTAAAAACTATTTACAAAAAAAATACTCAAAGCTAAGAGATGATAACTAATTGATTGATGATCTAAGCCTTTACCAAGGGTGGTATTTATAGGCTTAGATTTACAAAGATAAAGTGATGAGATAATTTAAAATAATAAACAAAAGATAAAACAATTCAAATGTTTTGAAATTTAAATGCAGGAAATCTAATCGGATAAGCTGATAAGATCTCTCAGAACGTTCCAGAAGCTTCTAGAAGTCGTCACACCATTGTCACGTCAGACGCGTCGTGCCCGGTGTCGTGCCCATGATGCCAGTCATGACAGAATTATAATAAAAACTGCAGAAATGCCCCATTTTCACTGCTATTTCCAGAATTGGATCCCTGCACAAAATATAACGAAAACAGCATGTATTAAGCAGCAAGAAGTCCTAATAACTAGAAAAATAGCAAATGAAATATGTCATATTTGAGAACTCATCAAATTCCCCCTCATTTGTCTCATACTTGTCCTCAAGTATGTCCGAAAAAATCATAAACCCAAGAATGCATTTCTCAAGCCATTACAAGCATCGAACATAATCATAAGAGTTCTAGCGCAAAAGGAGTATCATGAAAGAAACATAATCAAACCAAATGGATGCAAGCAAAGAACAGTCCTTATCTATTCCAATTACCTATCAAGCATTAACCAAATTCTAACCTATTCTTAATCCTCACCAAGATACACTCAAGAGCACTCAAAGTGTTTAAAGGTAAAATATGAAGCAAAAACACTCTAAGTCATGCATGAACAAAGGTTTCCATAGGCTTGTAACAAGTTCAATTCTCCACTACTTTATTATAATCGAGGTGCAAAAATCATTAGGTCTTTTATTCAAGGTGTAATGTGGGTTTAGAAAAAGGGTAGAAAGATGGAAAGAAAATAACAAAAGAAGATGATCAATGCAAGATATTTCAAACTATAAACAATGAAGACAAAAGAGGAGCTTAAAGATGGGTAAGCAAACACACATTTTTTCTTTTTTTTTCTTTTCTTCTTTTCGAAACTGTTTTTTTCTTCTTTTCGAAGCAATTGCTTCCTTTTATTATGTTTTTCTCTTTTCTTTTTTATTCTGGAAAAATTCTGCCCTTATTTGAAAAGTATCTCTTTCATGTCTAATAAAGATTCTAGCATTTGATCAATTGAAATGGTTAAGTCAAAGAAATGGGGTGTAAGGCTAACAAAGGCTCACTAGGCGATGAGAAAGGGTAAATTAAAATGAAAGGGATGAGAGAGGTTAAAGCCTAATGCCTAAATCATTTTAAAGCACCTCGTTCTTAGTGTAGTCTCGAATCGTAAGCAAGCCATAAGTTCTAGATTCCTAAAATTCAAGATGACACTCTTAAGAAAAAGAAATGAGCATAATATGAAGAATGCATGCTCAAGGCTCAAAATCTTACCAAAATTGGGCTAATTTGATTAAGCTAGGCGAGAAATCTAATTAACACAATCAAGAGAAATTAAAAAAGATGTCAAACTGCAGATTACCCATATCCTTTGATTATCAAAATGCTATAATTCAATCATTCCTAAGCACAAGAACAAGTACAACATGATGGACAACAAGTAATGACAAGAAAAAATTCATCTCAAGGTTTAATCAAAATCAAAACATATTATCAAACAAGCATAGGACAAGTTGTAACCCCCTCGTCCCGGTCTGGCCGGATGACCGGTCCGAGTGAGCTACACGGGGAAAACCGAGTGAAAACTCCCTAAGGAACTCTCCCTCGGTTAGCAACCCTATATTTTTTTTTATTTTAATCTTGTCTAGATGAAAATTAAATCCTAAGTGATCATACAGCGGAACGATAATTACGAAGCAGTCAAACGAACCCAAACTAACATTTAAAAGCCCATTTTTAAAGTCAAACTGCAGGCGGTATCGATACCCTAAGGGGGTATCGATACCCCTGGACTAGGTCAGCAGGGTTTGGTCAACCTGAGGAGATAGTATCGATACTCCCAATGAGGGTATCGATACCCTCCCCTAAAGTTGACTTCCCACGGTCAAAGCTAAGACAACGGTATCGATACCCTAGAGGCCAGTATCGATACCGAAATCGACAGTGGCTCCAGTGGCCAAAAAGGTATCGATACTCCCCCTCGAGTATCGATACACGAGGCCTGAAACCACAGGGCAGTATCGATACCAGACCAACGGTATCGATACCCCAGCTACGAATCTGCATGTTTGAGCTGATTTAGAGCACAAGGAGGCCCCTAAATCCCTCTAACACATAAACCAACACACTAACATCAATCCCTAAGGCAAACCAACCATAAAGTATGCTTCCACAAGGCTTAAACATGTATAATACAAGGGCAACAATCCACATCATGCATTCATTCATACTATATTCAAACACATGTAAAACTCTTAAGGCAATGGCTAACAATTCAAGCAAGTAAATAGGCATGAGTTAACACACATCATGGCAACACAACCATGCAAAAGCAATACATATAAAGGAGTCTACACATGCTCCTATCAACCAACAACCACCACAAAACACTCATATCCCATTGCTCAACCATTACATGTCTAATATTTTAAATCCATACTTGGGGAAACTCAAGTCACAAACACACTTGGAGGCCCTCCTCTTGCCCGAGCAACCCACGAACTAAGGATCTGCAATGTTGAACAAAGAGAGCGTAAGCAAATAACGCTTAGTGAGGGCAAGCTCTAAAAACAAACCTCAACATTGCAGGGTCCGAGCACGATCTAGCCAAAGCAACACACGTATAACAAAAGTCCACAAGATATAGATGCATGAGCAATTATCTCACATGTATGTCATAATCATGAGCTTAACACAACCAAACATGTAATCACATTTGACATCCAACAACTCATATACTCCAACACATTGATACACATATCAATTAACATTGGCACTTAGCTATAACTCAAATACGCGGATAGACTCGTTGGAAACTCATATCCAACAACCACATTACCTCGGTGGGATTCCACTCATCACCGGTCTCGCGGAGGGGATTCCACTCATCCTCACGCCCCGTCGATGGGATTCCACTCATCACCGACTATGTTTAAATACCATTTTCGGGCGTACCCGTACTCCTCCTTGGTGACTCAACGCCACCAAGGCCACGCGCGACTTTAGACTCATGTGTACACACTAACATCCTAATGATCGATCATTTGTATTTAAGTATACTAGTGCCAATATTTTACTCATTCCACAACACACATTTCAATCATTTCCGTGCTTAGCACGTACTCACCATGGACACAACCATGAACCATCACCAAGCATGCTTTAAGCCATACAATCTATGCCTCAATTCACATGTATAGAACAACATACATAAGCATTCATATCACATGGCATACGAGGCATATACACTCACACAATTGAGTTCATCCAAAGGCTTAGATCAAGCTTAGGATTAGGCTACCACCCTAATCCTAACTCTAGGTGGGTCTACCAAGCCCAACCTAGTCCATATACTCGAACCAACTAATTTAAAACCTTTAAAAGCTAACAACCACTCACCTAAACTCCCAAGCTCCAAGACCAAGCAAGCGACCGTTCTTCAAATTCCCGGATTCGATCCTGAAGCTTCTTCCACGTTCCCCCTTGCTTCTAGTCAACAAAACACATTCATCACTTCCCAAATCAATGCTAATTCAATCATCAATCCACATTGCAAAACACAACTCAATTTCCACAATTTCCAAATCACATAGCATCCCAAAAACCCAATTTTCGGACTCCCACAACTAAGGGCTGAAATACTCAATTCCAAGCACCCAAATGGCTTCCAAAACATCCCAAAACACTCCCCTAACATAGGTAGACCATCAGCCTTTCATTCCCAACACAAATCCTCTTAAAAACCCAATTTTTCATACCCCAAAATTGGCCTTAAAGACTCACCACGAAAATTCACCCAAATTCTATCAAATTAAGATATGTTGTGAGTTTCATCATGCCCAAGCATAACCCCAAAACAATTTTTCAAAATAGATTGAAAAGCCCCATCAAAACCCCAATTTTCCATAAGAACCCTAATTCCCAAAACTCATTATTTTTGAAATTTAAAACAATAGGTGAGTAGATAATGGAGAGGAGGTTAAGAATTTATGTTTACCTCTTGATTTGATGATGAAATTGATTAGCCAACCCAATGGAATAGTGATTAGGGCTTTAGGAGAGTTTGAAAGTGGGGTGGGGTTTTGAAATTGGTAAAGAGGAAAGATAGAGGAAGATGACAACTTTTATGGAAAAGTTGTCTTCCTTTATTTTTAAATGGGGTAAATCACGACTTTGGTCCCTCCCTCTTTATTTAAATTCAATTAGGTCATTATCTAAGTTTGTTTTATTTTAATTAGACTTCAATTGACTCGAACAACAACCCGGCTAACTCCTAGGCCCGAGACACGGGTGTTACAACTCTCCCCCACTTAAGGAATTTCATCCCCGAAATTACCTGGTGGAAACAGATACGGAAACTGCTCAACCATATCCGCTTTCCTCTCCCACGTGGCCTCTTCCACACCTCTATGCCTCCACAACACCTTGACCAACTCTATGGCCTTGCCACGTAACACCTTGCTATCAGAAGCAAGTATCTCGATGGGCTCTTCATTATAGGACAAATCCGGATTCAACTCTATCTCCTCAACGGGCATCACATGCGAAGGATCTGATCTATATCTCCTAAGCATAGATACATGAAAGACATCATGGATCTTTTCTAACTCAGAAGGTAACCTCAGACGATAAGCTACGGGCCCAATCCGCTCAACTATCTCATACGGACCAATGAACCTCGGGCTCAGCTTGCCCTTACGGCCAAATCTCATTACCTTCTTCCACGGAGATACTTTCAGAAACACTTTCTCACCCACTGTGTACTCAATCTCTTTCCTCTTCAAATCTGCATAAGACTTCTGACGATCCGAAGCCGCTTTCAAACGGTCACAAATCAACTTCACCTTTTCTGTGGTCCCCTTAAGCAAGTCTGGCATAGGTAACAACCTCTGACCTGTCTCAGCCCAACAAATCGGAGTTTTACACCGTCTACCGTACAAAGCCTCATAAGGTTCCATCTGAATACTAGACTGATAACTGTTGTTGTAAGCAAACTCAACCAACGGTAAGTGCTTCTCCCAAGAACCCTGGAAATCAATCACACAACAACGAAGCATATCCTCTAGAATCTGTATCACTCGCTCTGACTGCCCATCGGACTGTGGATGATAAGATGTGCTGAAATGCAGACGACTACCCAAAGCACTATGCAAGCAACTCCAGAACCTCGAAGTAAATCTAGGATCTCTATCAGAAACTATAGACTTCGGAACTCCATGAAGTCTCACAATCTCACGAATGTACAAGTTTGCCAACTTGTCTAAGGAATCCGTAGTGTTCACTGCTAAGAAGTGAGCACACTTAGTGAACCTATCAACAATCACCCAAACTGAATTCTTCTTCGAAGGAGACAAAGGCAACCCCGATACAAAATCCATGGTGATTCTCTCCCATTTCCATTCCGGAATCTTCAAAGGCTGTAGCAAACCTGAAGGAACCTGATGTTCTGCCTTCACTCTCTGACAAACCATGCAACGGCTCACATACTCGGCTACATCTCTCTTCAAACCAACCCAGAAATAATCATTCCTCAAATCTCGGTACATCTTGGTACTACCCGGATGCATAGAAAAGGGACTCGAATGTGCTTCACTCAAAATCTGTCGCCTTAGCTCAACGTCTTCCGGTACCACAATTCTATCCCTAAAGCACAACAAGCTCTCACCACTGAAACTATACTCAGTCGGTCTTCCTTCGGCTATGTCTTGAACATGAGAAACTAAGCTTGCATCTTGTAACTACTTCTCTCTAATCAACTGAATCAAAGGAGGCTTCACTTGCAACTCGGTGATCAAACCACCATCATCGGACACACTCAATCTAGCAAACATAGCTCTCAGCTCAACGGCCACTTTTCTACTCAAAGCATCGACTACTACGTTTGCCTTACCCGGATGGTACTCAATAGTCAAATCATAATCTTTTAACAACTCTAGCCATCTCCTCTGTCTCAAATTCAATTCCTTCTGTGTCATCAAGTGCCTCAAGCTCTTGTGGTCGGTGTAAACAACACACTTCTCACCATACAAGTAGTGACGCCAAATCTTCAATGCAAACACAACTGCGGCTAGCTCTATGTCATGAGTAGGATAGTTCTTCTCATGAATCTTCAACTGTCTAGAAGCATAAGCAACAACTTTCCTATCTTGCATCAAGACACACCCTAGGCCTACGTAGGAAGCATCACTGTAAATCACAAACTCCTTACCTGAAACTGGTTGTACTAGCACCGGAGCATTTGTCAGAGCTTCCTTCAACTTCTCAAAGGCCTTTTGTCTTGCATCTGACCATTCAAACTTGACTCCCTTTTGCAACAACTTAGTCAAGGGAGCAGCTACCCTAGAGAAGTCATCAACGAACCTCCTATAGTAACCAGCTAATCCTAGGAAACTCCTAATCTCGGTCACGGACTTAGGTTGTTTCCACTCAACAATAGCCTCAATCTTCGACGGATCAACACGGATGCCTTCGGCCGAAACAACATGGCCAAGAAATACAACCTCTCGAATCCAAAACTCACACTTACTAAGCTTCGCATACAACTGATTGCTCAACAATCTCTGTAGGACAAATCTCAAGTGCTCATCATGCTCTTCTTCTGTCTTCGAGTACACAAGTATATCATCAATGAAGACAACCACAAATCGGTCTAAATAGTCTCTGAAAATTCTGTTCATCATGTCCATGAAAGCTGCTGGTGCATTCGTGAGCCCAAATGGCATCACAAGAAACTCATAGTGACCATATCTAGTCCTAAAAGCTGTCTTCGGAACATCACACTCTTTCACTTTCAACTGATAGTATCCGGATCTCAAATCTATCTTCGAGAATACTGATGCATCCCTCAACTGATCAAATAAATCATCTCTACGAGGCAACGGATACTTGTTCTTCACGGTCAACTGATTCAGCTGTCTATAGTCAATACACATGCGCATGCTACCATCTTTCTTCTTTACAAACAACACTGGAGCACCCCATGGAGAACTACTAGGCCTAATGAAACCACGGTCTAATAATTCTTGCAACTGACTCTTCAATTCTTTCAACTCTTTTGGAGCCATACGATACGGAGCTATCGAAACTGGGTTAGACCCTGAAACTGTCTCAATCACAAACTCAACATCTCTGTCAGGAGGCAAACCCGGTAACTCTTCAGGAAACACATCTGGAAAGTCACACACTGTCCTGATATCTTTCGGTCTTGCTTCACTCATATCCGGATTCATAACATAAGCCAAATAGGCCCCACATCCAGAGTCCATCAACCTATGTGCCTCTAAAGCTGACACCACATTAGACAAGAACTTAATGTTCTCGCCCACTACTACTACCTCGTAATCATCGGAAAGCTTCAAAGAAATTCTCTTTGTCTCAAAGTCCACACTAGCCCGATGCTCAACCAACCAATCCATACCCAAAATAATATCAAAACCGTAGAAAGGAAGTTCCATCATATCAACTGAGAACACATGACCCTGAATCTTCAGTGGACACCTCCTATACATACGTCTAACTACAACTGTCTCACCAAAGGAGCTAGTAACATGCATGCCTACATCTAAGATCTCAACAGGAATATCTAACTTCTGTGCATGCTCACTCAGAATGTAGGAATGTGTAGAACCCGAATCAACCAAAGAAAGCAAAGACATAGACTGTAACTCAAAATTACCTGCTATCACATCGGTGTCGTTCCCGGCCCCTCTCTGAGCATAGACCCTCGCTGGTCCTCCCGCCTCTGGCTGCACAGCCACAACATGTGCAAGGTTCCTCTGAGCATCTGCTCTAGGTGCATCAGCCCTCGGCTGGAAGTAGCCACGACCGCGCCCACGGCCTCTCTGAAAATCATTCCCTCTCGCAGGAGCCTGAGCTAAGTTCGGTGCCTGAGCTGCCTGACGTGGACAGTCCCTCCTAAAGTGGTCCCTCGAACCACAGTTCCAACAAGCATGAAAGTTACCCCAGCACTCTCCAGTGTGCTGTCTCCCACATTGTGCACACTCGGGCAAGCGCCCTCCTCCTCTATGGCCCTGATGGCCCCTACCATGGTGGCCACCGCCACGTCTCTGATCAAACTGGTGTCCGCCACCCTTGTGTCTCTTAGCATCTCTACCATCAGAGTGGTTATGCCTCTTTCCAGAACCAGAACCACCAGCTCGTTTGGCTGCACCCAAACTATGCTCCAAATCCTTGGCCCTTGCGACCAACACATCAAAGTCCGAGTAGTCAGAAGCCAACGTGTACCTCTTAACCTCTTCATTCAATCCGTATCGGAAACGGTTGCAGCGTTCCACTTCAGTAGGAATCAACTCTGGGGCATACTGACTCAAGCGAACAAAGCGGATCTCATAATCGGTCACAGAAGCATCATCCTGAGTAAGAGCCATAAACTCTCGCTTCTTCTCATCCAAGTACCTCGGTCCCAAGTACCTCTTTCTGAAAGCAAACTCAAAGAAATCCCAATCTATCTCGGCCTCTGGGACCCCGGTAGTGATGGTGACCCACCAGGCGTAGGCATCACCCTGAAGCAGTGAGATTACACAACCCAATCTACGTGCGCCCACACAACCCATCTGAGCCAAGATACGAACTGTCTTCTCCAACCATAACTCCGACCTCTCCGGAGTAGATCCTCTAAACTCCTCGGCCCCTAAGCTACGGAGCCTCTCCAAAGGTAAGCTAGCATCATCACACCTAGGCTGAACTGCAGCCTAAGCTCCCGCAACTGCGGCCTGGAACGCTCCCGCTATCGCTTGCACTAGCGGAGTCATATCAATTCCAGCTGGACCTTGGCCACCTTGGCCACCTTGAGGTCCTTCTCCTCCGGCTCTATCCTCGCCCCCAACTCCCGGTGGAGGAGGTGGTGGTGGAGGAGCGCCAACTCCCGCGGCCCCCGGTCCCTCTATGTGAACCCTCGCACCAGCTATCGGCTCAACAGGAGCTATAACTCGCGGTTCCTGACGAACCAACCTCGGTCTACCTCTCGGTCTAGACATTTCTCTCTCAGATATTAACTACAACCACAACAACAACGCACAAAATGGGTTAGCAAGGTGAGGCTCCCAAGTGTCCAAGTATGTTTCCTCACTTAAAAATCATTTTTCCAATGTAATAGTAGCAATGGGACCCACACACACGTGCTTAAAAGTAAAACAATCAGCATACTTGTCACATAAGCAACCATTCTTGCAGAGCAAGCAAACACCGTGCAATTCAACTTAAAAACTTAAACTTACCTCACTTACCTGCCCAAGGTCTCGGTAACCTTAGGCTCTGATACCAACAAGTGTAACCCCCTCGTCCCGGTCTGGCCGGATGACCGGTCCGAGTGAGCTACACGGGGAAAACCGAGTGAAAACTCCCTAAGGAACTCTCCCTCGGTTAGCAACCCTATATTTTTTATTTTATTTTAATCTTGTCTAGATGAAAATTAAATCCTAAGTGATCATACAGCGGAACGATAATTACGAAGCAGTCAAACGAACCCAAACTAACATTTAAAAGCCCATTTTTAAAGTCAAACTGCAGGCGGTATCGATACCCTAAGGGGGTATCGATACCCCTGGACTAGGTCAGCAGGGTTTGGTCAACCTGAGGAGATAGTATCGATACTCCCAATGAGGGTATCGATACCCTCCCCTAAAGTTGACTTCCCACGGTCAAAGCTAAGACAACGGTATCGATACCCTAGAGGCCAGTATCGATATCGAAATCGACAGTGGCTCCAGTGGCCAAAAAGGTATCGATACTCCCCCTCGAGTATCGATACACGAGGCCTGAAACCACAGGGCAGTATCGATACCAGACCAACGGTATCAATACCCCAGCTACGAATCTGCAGGTTTGAGCTGATTTAGAGCACAAGAAGGCCCCTAAATCCCTCTAACACATAAACCAACACACTAACATCAATCCCTAAGGAAAACCAACCATAAAGCATGCTTCCACAAGGCTTAAACATGTATAATACAAGGGCAACAATCCACATCATGCATTCATTCATACTATATTCAAACACATGTAAAACTCTTAAGGCAATGGCTAACAATTCAAGCAAGTAAATAGGCATGAGTTAACACACATCATGGCAACACAACCATGCAAAAGCAATACATATAAAGGAGTCTACACATGCTCCTATCAACCAACAACCACCACAAAACACTCATATCCCATTGCTCAACCATTACATGTCTAATATTTTAAATCCATACTTGGGGAAACTCAAGTCACAAACACACTTGGAGGCCCTCCTCTTGCCCGAGCAACCCACGAACTAAGGATCTGCAATGTTGAACAAAGAGAGCGTAAGCAAATAACGCTTAGTGAGGTCAAGCTCTAAAAACAAACCTCAACATTGCAGGGTCCGAGCACGATCTAGCCAAAGCAACACACGTATAACAAAAGTTCACAAGATATAGATGCATGAGCAATTATCTCACATGTATGTCATAATCATGAGCTTAACACAACCAAACATGTAATCACATTTGACATCCAACAACTCATATACTCCAACACATTGATACACATATCAATTAACATTGGCACTTAGCTATAACCCAAATACGCGGATAGACTCGTTGGAAACTCATATCCAACAACCACATTACCTCGGTGGGATTCCACTCATCACCGGTCTCGCGGAGGGGATTCCACTCATCCTCACGCCCCGTCGATGAGATTCCACTCATCACCGACTATGTTTAAATACCATTTCCGGGCGTACCCGTACTCCTCCTTGGTGACTCAACGCCACCAAGGCCACGCGCGACTTTAGACTCATGTGTACACACTAACATCCTAATGATCGATCATTTGTATTTAAGTATACTAGTGCCAATATTTTACTCATTCCACAACACACATTTCAATCATTTCCGTGCTTAGCACGTACTCACCATGGACACAACCATGAACCATCACCAAGCATGCTTTAAGCCATACAATCTATGCCTCAATTCACATGTATAGAACAACATACATAAGCATTCATATCACATGGCATACGAGGCATATACATTCACACAATTGAGTTCATCCAAAGGCTTAGATCAAGCTTAGGATTAGGCTACCCCCTAATCCTAACTCTAGGTGGGTCTACCAAGCCCAACCTAGTCCATATACTCGAACCAACTAATTTAAAACCTTTAAAAGCTAACAACCACTCACCTAAACTCCCAAGCTCCAAGACCAAGCAAGCGACCGTTCTTCAAATTCCCGGATTCGATCCCGAAGCTTCTTCCACGTTCCCCCTTGCTTCTAGTCAACAAAACACATTCATCACTTCCCAAATCAATGCTAATTCAATCATCAATCCACATTGCAAAACGCAACTCAATTTCCACAATTTCCAAATCACATAGCATCCCAAAAACCCAATTTTCGGACTCCCACAACTAAGGGCTGAAATACTCAATTCCAAGCACCCAAATGGCTTCCAAAACATCCCAAAACACTCCCCTAACATAGGTAGACCATCAGCCTTTCATTCCCAACACAAATCCTCTTAAAAACTCAATTTTTCATACCCCAAAATTGGCCTTAAAGACTCACCACGAAAATTCACCCAAATTCTATCAAATTAAGATATGTTGTGAGTTTCATCATGCCCAAGCATAACCCCAAAACAATTTTTCAAAATAGATTGAAAAGCCCCATCAAAACCCCAATTTTCCATAAGAACCCTAATTCCCAAAACTCATTATTTTTGAAATTTAAAACAATAGGTGAGTAGATAATGGAGAGGAGGTTAAGAATTTATGTTTACCTCTTGATTTGATGATGAAATTGATTAGCCAACCCAATGGAATAGTGATTAGGGCTTTAGGAGAGTTTGAAAGTGGGGTGGGGTTTTGAAATTGGTAAAGAGGAAAGATAGAGGAAGATGACAACTTTTATGGAAAAGTTGTCTTCCTTTATTTTTAAATGGGGTAAATCACGACTTTGGTCCCTCCCTCTTTATTTAAATTCAATTAGGTCATTATCTAAGTTTGTTTTATTTTAATTAGACTTCAATTGACTCGAACAACAACCCGGCTAACTCCTAGGCCCGAGACACGGGTGTTACACAAGTGGTAATTTACCCTCCCCTCACTTAAGTGAATTGCCCCAATTCAAATGAAAAACGTAAAAGTGTAAGGGAAAGAAAGAGTACTCCCCGTGGGTATTGATTGTAACAATGGTGATGGTGACCGTTGGGGAGGCGGACGGCGGACGGAGCTTGTCCAACAGTGATGTTGGAGAGCTGCAAACGAAGTACGATGGTTGGGGTGAAGGCAGAGGTGCGGTGGAAGCCGTAGGAATGGGGGCTTGCCGTCGTCGACCACCGCGGCGGGGAGGAGGTGTTGGGCATGGTGAAGTCGATGCGGCTGAGTGAATTTTTGCGGCTAGGTGTATGATGTTAGGGTTTGGTGTTGCGGGAAAGAAAGAAAGGGAAAAGGGAAAATCAGGGAAATCGGATGATATGCCAAGGGATAAGGGGTTGGGCTAACGTGCACCGCTCATTGAGTGTGCTAAAATGCACCCTATTAATGAAACGGTGCACTTTAGCTGGAGTGTGATGCTCGGCCTGCTGCATACGAAAAGAATCCTGCAAAGGAAAATTTATTAAGGCAATTAAAAAGAAGAAAAATGAAAAATAAAGAAACATAAATTAAATTATGAAAAAGGAAGTAAAAATTGACGAAAAAATAAACCAATGGGTTGCCTCCCATTTAGCGCTTTGTTTAACGTCGTTTAGCTCGACGACCATTGCTAAATTTTTGGTTCTTTAAAAGTGGGTTTTTCCTGGTAAAAAAACAAACAAACTCAGTCAAAAATGCCGAAAGTAAATCTCCCCGGCAACGGCGCCAATTTTGACAAGTCGTCGTTTACCCGTCAAAATAAATAAATAAATTAACCTCTTTCGACTAACAATAAATTAAATAAATTAAGTAGATATAGGGAAAGAGGGTCGATCCACAGGGAGATTTTTCAGTTTAGTGACTTGATCCTGTTAGCCTTTTTGTCCATGAATATCTGCAAGTAGGCGTTAAAAGGAAAATGGGGGGGGTGTTTGAAATGTTGAGCAAGAAAATAAATAAAGTGCAGATAATAATAAAGAAAATTCAAGAATGCAAAATAGCCTCGAACCAGCTCCTTCAATTCTTTCGATCACTGAAATAGATTTTTATTTCGGGGATCATGTCGGTTACAGTCTACGAGGCCCAACCCGTCGTAACTTGTTTCTCTCTTGTGTAACCAATCCTCCCAAGTCTATCTTCGAAAGATGGTTCTTAAATAGATCAACCACGTCTATCGCCGTTAAAATATTTAGAATAAAAGCAGGAAAAACCCGACTCAGAAATTGTCTAAAAAATAGAATCGCTTCTGATTTTATCTTTCCTTAGCGGACCGCCGCTAAGAGTGTTCACAGGAAGTCGAAATTTGCCACAGGCCGATCCTTCCTCCCAACTATATTTTTAAACGATTTCAGACTAACGAGCTCTTTTTTATTTGAAAAACGGTTAAAAACCTTTAGTAAGGCCGATTGCCAAACTATCTAAGCAGAAAGATAAAAATGATTTCCCAAAAGAATTTAAGCAAAGTTCAATTCTCACGAATCAAATTGACTTGGCTGGTTCTTGGCTTAAAAGACTTAGCTAAGCGTGATATTAATTATCATACTTAACTTGGTTTTTAGAAAAATAATTAAATAACATAAAATAAATGGAACAAGGAAAAATAAAGGAAAATAACTTTTATTAAAGCTAAAAACTATTTACAAAAAAAATACTCAAAGCTAAGAGATGATAACTAATTGATTGATGATCTAAGCCTTTACCAAGGGTGGTATTTATAGGCTTAGATTTACAAAGATAAAGTGATGGGATAATTTAAAATAATAAACAAATGATAAAACAATTCAAATGTTTTGAAATTTAAATGCAGGAAATCTAATCGGATAAGCTAATAAGATCTCTCAGAACGTTCCAGAAGCTTCTAGAAGTCGTCACACCATTGTCACGTCAGACGCGTCGTGCCCGGTGTCGTGCCCGGTGTCGTGCCCATGATGCCAGTCATGACAGAATTATAATAAAAACTGCAAAAATGCCCCATTTTCACTGCTATTTCCAGAATTGGATTCCTGCACAAAATATAACGAAAACAGCATGTATTAAGCAGCAAGAAGTCCTAATAACTAGAAAAATAGCAAATGAAATATGTCATATTTGAGAACTCATTATTTAGTGGCCAAATGCATGGATTCATATTGAAAAATCAAATGAATTTTGAACTTATAATTAACCAATTTCTGCACCTAACCAACATATATTTAAATTGATTGTATAAAATAAGCAATTAAACTCATTAACGAATGAAAAACGAGACTTGGTTCGTCAATAAAAAAAGAATCATGTAAGGAAAACGTGGTGTTTATTTAATGAGAATATATGCATATGCGTGTCATGTGCATGTGCACAACTCAAAGCCTAATGGCCTTTTGTGGTTCAAAAGAATGTTAATGGCCGTTGAATTGTCCACGATGTTTGCATTTTAGGCCAGCCTTCTGAAAAATTATTATATATATCCGGCTCAGCATGTCATTCGTGGTCTCAGTTAATAAGGAATATTCATCTCATTTTTTAAGGTGAATCTTTATTCTTAGGGATGAGCGTTCGATCGATTCGAGTCAAGTAAAAAATTTTCGAGTTATTCGAGTTTGCAAGTCTTATTTTACGATTCAAACTTTATTTGAAAATTTTTCGAGTCGAGTCGAGTTTCAAGTTTCTGTATAAATTTAATTGTACATATATATTTCTATATGCATATACATAGAAGTGCATGTATATATTTCTCTATGCATATATTTAGGGCTAGACATTGCACATATTGATTCTAATTTCAACGGCTTTCTATATGCATATATAATATACATATATATTTCTTCATATTTTCACATGTGATGTACATAACATATTAGACATAATTGATAGAATCGACTCGAACTTAAAAATTGATCAACTAATTAATAAAAATTTCGAGTTATTCGAATTTCCATTTCATAACTCAAACTTTATTTGAAATTTGTATGAAATTACGAGTCGAGTCAAAACGAGTCGATTTTTTTCACCTCAAGTCGAGTCGAATAATTCAGTTTTTTCGAGTCGAGTTTTGCCCACCCCTATTCATTCTTTCCTACATGTAAGTAAAGAGTTGATAGTTATTTGGAAGTTATTTTGAGATGGATGGACCTTATTGGCTGGGACCACGAATGACATGGTGAGCCATGTCCATTTATTGGCTGGGACCCCTATTCATTCTTGGTTTGATGGTTGCCCGAGCAGAGGTAAGGAGTCGATATGGAGGATGATTCCGATTGCACTGATTTGGTCGATTTGGCTATTTAGAAACGAGATGATTTTTAAGGAAAGTAAATTGGATGAAATGCAGCTGTTGTATTTGGTGAAATGTAGAATAGCATATTGGTTTCTTGCGAGATCACCAGGCGACTCGATCTCAGTGGAGGATATTATCGCCAATCCATTGATAGCTGATGATTTGTTGAGCAAGGGGGTGGCAACGTCGTCTCGGAGGTCTGGGTGCCTCCCCCGGAGGGTTTTGTGAAAATAAACGTGGACGGTGCGGTAGCAAGAGATGGCTCGAAGGGCGGTATAGGTGGGATAGCTCGTGTGTCAAAGAGCAGGGTCATTTTCTCTTTCTCCTTGCCGGTCGGCGCAAGTCTGCCGGTGCTGGCGGAATTGTTAGCCATTCAACATGGCCTCAGGTTGGCTTTACAAAATAGAGATTGTGATCGTTTCAGGATTATCGTTGAAAGTGACAGTGGTGTTGCGATAAATTGGATACTTAATCTTGCGGTTTGTCCTGACATCTTTGCAGGGATCACTAATGAGATCCGGAAGTTGGGGATAAGTCGAGGATGTATGTTTAGAAAAATTCCGAGATGTTCTAATATTGAGGCTGATGGGTTAGCCAAGGAGGGGATTGGGTAAGTAGGAAAAGTGTATCCAGGTAATAGGGGAGGGGTAATTAGTGAAAAAGGGTTGTGATTGTAATGTTGTAGTGAATTTGTTGATGGAATAATATTAATGTGACACTCTTTTCTTCCTTCCGCTATCGTCCGTGGTCTCTGACACGGTTCGGTATGAGGGGGGGTTTTAACGAGGTCACCAACTCTTATTAAAAAAATAATTTCTCCAGCCTTCTTTTTTTTTGTCGTTAACGACCATGATTTAGGGTTTAGGGCTTAAATTTTAGAGTTTAAGGTTTAGGACTTAGGGTTTAGGGTTAACTTTAAAAAAATATTTTTAACTCAAATTTAAAATTAATTTTGACCTAAATAGTTATTCTCATGGATAAATCTATATAGATCTTTGAGGTTGTGCCTCCAAAATTTTTTATTAAAAAATATAATAGGGTTTTTAACATATTTAGTTTATTTGCACTTTACCTCTCTTAATTTATGGTTAATTATACCTTGTCCTGTTATTTTGATTCCTGACTTCGTTTCTGCCTCCAACAATATTTTTAACTTCAAAAACACTTTAAAGTAGATGAAGCTGTTATGATTCTAAATAAAATATTTGTGGATCTTACATCATTTTTATTAGAATTCATATAAATAAATGACATTCCAATTCCCAAAGAAACCAATTTAATTATTGGCTATATAGCTATTCAAAACAAATTAGTGGCTATATTGGAATTTATGTGGTTTAGTTGTTTTTCAAAAACCAATAAAACATGGATGACGTACGTGTATATTTGACATGCGTATACGTATAATGTTTTCTTTTGTATTATATTAAGTGTGAAAAGAAAGCATTATGTATGTCTAGCTATGTTCACACTTTATTTCATGCACACATCACCTTACCTTAAGAACTGACGTTGAATTTTATGTCAAAAAATACGAACACTTAAATAGTTATATTAAAATTTTAAGGGTGTAAAATTATAATATTTTAACAAATATTAATTTAAATCGTGGATAAAAAATACAAAGAAAACTTAAGAATATTGATTGCCCCGCTAGCACCACTCGGTCCATCCGACCTTACTTCCTATCATGTGGAGAATATTTGGTAGAATTAATTAATCTCCATGCTCACTCCTTGTTGTCCCAGTAATAAAAGACGATGTAATTCATTCAAATAACTCAAGTTCGAGCTCTAATTTTACACGGTGTGTGCCTCTTTTTTCAAAGAAACTAGTCAACCCTTATAGCTAAAAGCCCAGGCAGGCAGGGAATAACCCTTGTCTCTCTATAGCTATTCAAAACAAATTAGTGGCTATATTGGAATTTATGTGGTTTAGTTGTTTTTTCAAAAACCAATAAAACATGGATGACGTACGTGTATATTTGACATGCGTATACGTATAATGTTTTCTTTTATATTATATAAAGTAAGAAAAGAAAGCATTATGTATGTCTAGCTATGTTCACACTTTATTCCATGCACACTCATGTACACGTCACCTCATCTCAAGAACGGATGCAAAATTTTATGTCAAAAAATATAAAACGTTAAGTAATTATATTTAAATTTTAAGGGTGTAAAATTATAACATTTTAACAGATATTAATTTAGATCGTGGATAAAAATACAAAGAAAATTTAGGGATAGTGACTGCCCCGGTCTAGGGGTGATAACGAGCCGAGCTGAGCCCGAGTTTGGTCAGGCTCGGCTCAGGCTCGAAGCTCGTCAGGCTTGGCACGAAATAAAAAATTTTGCTATAGTTTTTTTTATAAAAGATTCGTTAAAATTCTCTTTCATAACCAACACTAAAACGAAATTCAATGACCGGAAATGGAAAAGAGTGCCAAAAATTAGATAATCAATAAATATTCTTATAATACAAAGACATAATTAAATAAAATACAAAATCAAACAACAACCAACTAAAGAAAGAAAATACAAACACATAATTTAATTAGTGTATATGTAGATTTCGAGCCTGTTCACGAGCTTTTCGAGCCAAGCCCGAACTCGAGTCGAGCTCACTCAAGCCGAACTTTGACGAAACTTTGACAGTAAACTTTAACCGAGTCGAACCCGAGTAATTCGCGAGTCGGTCAGGCTCATTATCACCTCTATGCTCCACCAACACCGCTCGGTCCATCCCGCCTTACCCCTATTATGTGGAGAATATTTGGTAGAATTAATTAATCCCCATTTTCTCAAAGAAGCTAGTCAACCCTTATAGTTAAAAGCCCAGGCAGGCAGGGAACCCTTGTCTCTCTACCTTAACATGAAGAGAAGTGATATATCTTGTTCCATTTTTCCTCTGGTTTCCTGCCTCTTTTACCACCTTCTCCTCTACCTTTAAACCCTTTTTTTCTTGAGTATTTCTTCACATAGTTTCCATTGAATTTTCTGCTGATTATGGGGGCCGGTGTTTCTTCTCTTCCAACAGATGCTCAAAGGGGTTTTCCATTACTCGATGATGTGCCGGAGAGTTGTATATCGTCTATTCTGATGTACTTGGATCCGCCGGAGATTTGCAAGTTTTCCGGCTTAAATAAGACTTTCTACAGAGCTTCTTTGGCTGATTTTGTATGGGAAACGAAGCTGCCATCGAACTACAAGTATCTGGTTAGGAAACTTCTGAGCCAAAATCCAGACTCATTGGGCAAGAAACAGGCTTATGCAACCCTGTGCAGACCCAATCGTTTCGACCATGGCACCAAGGAGGCGTGGTTGGATAAAAGCAGTGGCAAGCTTTGCTTGTTAGTGTCTGCCGAGGCACTGAAAGTAACCGGAATCGATGATCGGAGATATTGGAATCGAATTCAGACGGAAGAATCCAGGTTTGCATTATGTTCCGTTGATGTTTCTTCTTTGTTTTGGTGTTATTGTTCAATTACCATGGAAAATGACATTAGTTGAAACGAAATGTTGGTGTTGGAATATGCCATCTTTTTTTGGTTATATGTGAAGATATTTTTGTTTCTTGATGCACTAAACATTACCAACTTGCACTTGAGTGAGCCCAATACTGAAAACGACCAACCAAGTTGGGTGGCTTCAATCCGGCTGTCAGGCACGAAATCAGTAGCAAAATATAAATGTTAAAAAGTATGAGGGACAAAATCATAATTAATTTATTTAAAAAATATATATACAAAATAAAGGTAAAAAAAATTCCGCATACAAGGACGGATGCAAGACTTTAGGTTAGGGGGCGAACCTATAAATTTTTAGGAGGGGGTAAAAATAAATTTTTCATAGAAAATACGTGGACAAATTCTAAAAATTTTCTACATTGTATATGAATTTCAAATTTTTAGGGGGTGATCGCCCCCGTCAACTAGGGGTGTTTAAACGATTAATTCGGTTGGTGGTCGAACCGAATTACCCAAAACCGAATTAATCTTAATTTTTAAATTTTTAACCGTTAACCGAACTAACTTTTTTTCCGAACAAATTTCGGTTAATTCGGTCGGTTTTCGAATTAACCGAAATTTATCAAATTTTTCCATAATCAAAATTATTACACAATAAAAAATTCTTGGAAATACTTTTTAGTCCACAAAGATAATTTGTATTTAATTCAAACAATATCTAAACGTAGATAAAAACATTAGAATTTTAGATTAAACATTAGATTTTTCATTTGGGTTAGAAGTGGGTTTTAGAATTTTAATGAGTACGGGCTTAATATGAATAATATATATTTTTTTATATTTCGGGTAATTCGGTTAATTCAGTTAATTAATCGATTTCAAACCGAATTAACTGATAATCGAACTTTAAAAAGTTCTTTAACCCTTCACCGACCGTTAAAAGTTCGATGGCCGACCGTTTAACCGAACTAATTTAATTTGATCAGTTAATTCGGTTTAACCGACCGTTTGAACACCCCTACTGCCAGCCCCTCGGTCCATCCCTGCCGGGGCAGCAGTTGCCCTCGGGACCCATATGGGTCCGTTTTTGCTTCGGCCTAAAGAAAAATCATGGATATGCATACACATTCATATCTCCAAGCAACAATATTTTTTACAAAATGGTCCCTAAGAAGCTTGCATGATTAGAAACTAAGTAGTGCACGAAGAATGGCATAGTAATCAAAGTTCTTTGACGTGTAGATTCCAGACAGTGGCATATCTTCAACAAATTTGGTGGTTCGAGGTGGCCGGAGATATAGAGTTTCAATTTCCCCCAGGGTTCTATAGCCTTTTCTTCAGGCTGCACCTTGGAAAACCCTCGAGAAGATTCGGGCGACGAGTATGTGATCTCGATAAAGTTCACGGGTGGAATATCAAGCCAGTCCGGTTTCAACTTTCGACAACCAACACCAAGTCCAATAGCCAACATCAAGCCTCGTCGGAATGTTTTCTATATGAACCAGGGGAGTGGGTTCATTACCATGCGGGCGATTTCGTGATCGATCAGAACTCGAATTCCCCGACAAAAATAAAGTTTTCAATGATGCAGATCGATTGTACACACACAAAAGGTGGTCTTTGTGTAGATTCTGTGTTGATATACCCCAGTGAGCTTAGGCAGAGATTGAAGTAAATCAGGTTTAGGCATGTGATCTTAGTAGCTAGGTAAATTATACTACTAGCTAAATATATGTTACATGAAAGTTGATCTATATTCATGATGACTTGTTTTAGTGTCGAGTTTTGAGACACAAATATATCGTGCAGGCAAATTGTTCGAACCCGAATCACCTAAAGATAACGTCATTCTTTTTTCTTTATTGGGACCACACGATGAATTAAAAAAAGGTGAGAGAAAATTAAAACCAAAGGAGATCCACAAAGGGGAGATAAAAACAAGAAATCCCAAATCCTTGTGTTAGTGAGTTGATTTTACAACAATGGACTGTGTGAATTTATTAATATTGGATTTTAACTTCGAAGGTGGATCCAACGGGACAAGATGATTGGCAACTTTGGCATTATCATCAGGAAAATTAGGGCCAGCCCACCATTGAGCTACACTTACATATGTGGGCTGTGGACATTTATTCATGCGTCCATTTATAGAACCAGTTAATTAAAGAATATTATTTTGAACCAATCGAGTCAGTTTAAGTGGTAAGCAACTTAGTATCACCTAAGCAGATCTTGAGCTCGAGGCACTGTGTATATAGGTGGCAAACGGGTCATTCGGTTCAGGTTCGGTTCGAGTCATTTCGGGTTTGATACCCTTTGGTTCCGATTCGGTTTTAGTTCGGGTCAGTTATGATTCGAGTCATTTTGGTTCGGTTGATTTTCGGTTCGGTTAATATCATTTCAGTTATTTTCGGTTTGGTTGATTTCGGTTCCGGTCAATTTCGAGTTAATAGGAGATCAATCGGTTTTAATCGAGTTTTTAGGTCAGCCAATTTTATATGCGCTATATATGATTTTATAAAACTAATATATTTGACTTTTTGGTAAGTTGTGCGGTTGTTCATATCTCATCTTTCTTTATTTTTATTCATATCTTTTCTTTATTTCGGGTTGTCTTTGGTTCGGGTTATTTTCGGTTCAGGCCCGTTCAGTTCGGGTCTATTCGGTTCTGGTCCATTTCGGTTCAGCTAAAATTCAGGTCAGTTTCAGTTCAGTTCGGTTTATTTCGGGTTTCAGATCAAATTTCGGGTCTCGGGTAAAATTTGCCAGGTCTAGATGTATATGCAGAAAATCCATGCTGGGAGACTCACTGACTAAATCTAGATGTGCGATGCAGGACGATCTGGATTGTACACAATCAATAACCTTAAAACGATAAATATTAAACTCAACTCTAAAACCAATATTCTAATCTCAATCCTAAATTTTATACTTTTAACTTTAAATTAAGCCTCTAAATTTTGTATTTTACAAATTTGTGTATCATAATTTTTCTCTAAAAAAGAAAAGAAAAAATGCATGATGTCTTCTGATTCGTTGCAACAAAGGCCCACTATGTACAAAAGAAACTATAAACTATATTTAGTGGACATTGGCCCAACTGAGCTTTAGATGTCAAAAGCTAGAGTTTGAAAAAAATGACGAAAGCAAATCTACCAAGGTTAAATAAGCTTTTGTGCATGAGAAAATGAAGGGTAAAGGAGGGAGGGGCCGTCTTGATTTCAAAGAGAAGAAGCTTTTTTGAAGATTATGGGATCTACATTTTGAAAATTGCATACACTTCCCATGATTGCCTTTAACATTACATTCATAGGGTTGGCTTGTTTCAGGGATGGACCGAGAGGGCGGGAGGAAAAAATCGTCCTCCTAAAAAATTGCAATTCGTATAGAGACGGAGTCAAGAATAAATATTAGGAGGGACCGAAATATTGAATTAAAAAAAAAGATAAATATTATATACAAAGGCGGTGGAAATTGAAAGTTTTCACAAGCGCCTTAGTTTTAGGGTATATGGATTTAGTTTAGGGTACAAGGTTTAGGGGTTTATGTGTATGGGTTTAGAATTTAGGGACAATTGTTTAAATTTAAGGTTTAGGGTTATAATTTAGGGTTTATAAGTTAAAACCTAAATTCTCACCATATTATCCTAAAAACTAAACCCTAAATTATAACCATAAACCTTAAATTTAAACAACTATCCCTAAATTCTAAACCCCTAAACCATATACCCTAAAATTAAGGCACTTGTGGAAACTTTCAGTTTTCACCGCTAGTGTATATGATATTTATCCTTTAAAAAATACAATGACTTATTAAGTTTTTAAATTCAAAATTCAAAAGACAATGTCTAATTTGTCTAATATTTAAACTTATAAGGACCAGGGTCGACTATTAGGGGGAGCACCATGAGCGACTGTTTAAGGGCCCCAACTAGCCTAGAGCCCCTAAAATTAATTATTCTTTTTTTCTAAGTTTTATTTTTTAATTTATCAAACTTAATTATCTCATTATTCTTTTCTAATCTAACGATAAAAAATAAATGATGCAATATTCTTTATTTTTTTGTATTTATTGTTCAAAATCAAACTTCATATCATACCCACAATTCATTTCCTTCAAATTTTCTTAACAAAACAATGAAAATAATGTGTTTGACAAAGTTTAATAATGTTTCTATGGTTTATTATTGAAATATTAAATTAATTATTCAAAGTAATGTGATGTGTTTTTGCTCTATAAGGTAAATTTTTTTTATCTTACGACCCTGATAAGCAACTAAATTATTATCAGACTAAAAAATTTAAGAACACAAACTCATTTTTTTTAGTTCAATCCTACTTGATTTAATATTTAATAAATAATTGAATTTTTAATTTAAATATTCATTTTTGTAAGGACCAAAATACTATTATACCAAAGTCTATCCAATGTAAAAAAAATTAACAGGGGTAGGGGCCCTCTAGGCCCCAACATAGCCATGCTACTGAATTCGTATATGATTTAGAAGCTTGTTAAAAATTCTTTTATGTATTTTCTATTGAAAAATTATTTTTGTCTCTTTAAAATTTTATAAGTTCACCCATCCTGAAATTTTATAAGTCTAAATTTTAATATAAAATTATGCGTCCGTCCCAGCTTGAACCGGTAATGCAGTCGTGCGATTGAATGCACTTCGCTGACGCTCACGTGAGGAAACTTGTTTTGATCTGAACTCCCTTTTTTTTCTTCTCTGTCGGGTACATGCATGAGCCATGCCGCTTGCTTTCAGCTGAAACAACGGTTCGACATTTTTAAATATCTTATTTTTTATTTATAAACTTATATTTTTTTTCCTTTTTCCCCTCCCTTGTTACGATCTCATAATATTATTCTTTTTTTTTCTTTGTCTATCTCAGTTGATAGTAGCTTAATTATCACATGATAAAGAACAATACTAGTTTTATAATTATAATTATAATAATAAATTATGCAACCCTAGAAGATAAGGGAAGAGCTACGACGAGTGCACTGAACTAGGAAATCACTTAGACTAGGTTTAGGAATTCTGATTAATCTAATTAATTAGATTAGGTTTGTAACCAAATAAATTGGAAAAAATGAATTATGTTCATCTTAGGAGATCTAAGTTCAATCGGCTTTGTTTGCAAGGTGTTTATATCTTATTAAAATATTAAAAAAATATGAACATATATTACCTTGTAATCACTGTAAGTCTTTTTATAAAAGAATGAACAACAAACTACAAATACGGTTTCTTTTTTGGGCATGCATTGACATGGATGAAGTTAGGTTCCAAGAATCTCTTGCTTTGCTTACTATTATTGAATCTAGGGATGGCAACGGGGCGGTTCGGGGCAGGTTTTTGGTCACCTTAAACTCGAGCTAAAAATTTAAAATTTCGACCCGATTCAATATAATAAAAGTATAACATGATTTCGACCCGACCTTGAAATTTTAATAAAAAACGATTAAATTTGACCCATCCCGAAAAAGATTAATAAAAATATTAAATATAATATATAAAAATATAATTATATATTTATAAATAAACCGGATCAGGAGTTTCCACCTTAAACCCAAGCCCAACCCAACCCAATTTTTTTAAAACCCAATCCGACTTAAAAATCAATTATTTTAATCTAACCCTATCAGATCGTATCGATTCAGAACCAGCGGAAATCATTTTTTTTACCATCCCTAGGAACTGATTAGGAGGGGATTGCTGCCTTAATTCAAACAAATCTGCCGCAATCTCCACTCCTTAACCAACAATTATCCAGTAGGTTGTTTGTTTCCAGTTGGCTGTCTTGTTTCCTACAAAGGGCACCACAACCTATCACTCAATGCTTTGGTTTTCCGGTCTTAATCCTTTAAAACCTTTCACAATATTAAAGTTGTGATTCAAATTCTAAAAGAATTAGATTTAAGATATTGATTGATTTACATTAATTAAAGGCGAAAAACCTATGTTGAGTAAAATTAATTTATATGCGAGTTTTCTTTGCAAATAAAGAACTCATCTTTATAAATAGATATTAAGGATCAGAGTTTATAGACACAATACAAGATACAACATGTAGATCAATGACTTTACAGAGCGTTAGACCACAAACATGTTTTAATCTTTTATTTTTCGTCATAGTGAAAGTTCTCATCCACTGTCCGTGATTTTTCCGTTTTGGGTTGTCCGCGTAAATCTTGTTGTTATATATTTTCTTGTTTTGTTTGCGATCATCATCTTACTTCATTTCACCGTTGTCGTTCGTAGTCGGTATATCTGATCTTACAGACAGTAGTAACACACGTGAATTTTGGCTTCTCTCAAGATGAGAACACTAAATTATTCATACACTAAATTGAATCCATATATATGAGAGCTAAAAACTAAGTGATTATATCTAAGATATTATATGATCTGGCTTTGATATCAATTGTTAGTCTAAAAAAGTCAAACAAAAAAAGGGAAAACTACAACAAATGCCAGTAATCTATTACATTGACTCGAAAAAACTACCGAACTTTAAAAATGTTCAAATTTAACATTAAACTTTACTTTCTAACTCGTTTATGTCACACCGTTGATAACTCCTAACGAAACTGTTAACTAAAAACAACATCGTTTATACAACTAAGTCTATTTAGAACTAAATTTAGAGTGCGCCCCCATTGTATTATCACACCACCTATACTTTGAATTTTATGAGATTCTTGTAAAAGAAGCTGATATGGTAAACATTTTTAGTGCTTTCTGATGAAATGGTTGCTAGTAGGAAATCAAACATGTAGAACCGATTCTCTAAACTACTCGAAGGAATATATTCCAACTTTCTTTTGTTTTGTTCTCCTTGTTTGCTTAATTTGTTCCATTGGAGTTGACTTCAATTTTTTTTCTCTCTTTTTTTGATTCTTGGGGGTGAATAAAGGGAAATTATAGCAAATTTAAATCAACGGAAGTCAACTTCTTTTATAATTTTCTTTGAAATAAAAAATTTGAGACGGTCCAAAAAGGTTAAGATGTGAAAGGCATAAAAATTCTTTATCTACCTACTACTAGTTGGTCTAGTAAAATAAGATTATAGATTTTTTCTATACTAATTATAAGTTGGTTTAGTGGAAAAGTCATCTCCATAATTGTTAGAAATTCTGACCTGAATTTTGATTTGTTCCGGCATGAAAAGTTCGTGGTGCGACCAACTTCGTGGAAAATAAAATTTGAGGAAAAAAAAGAAAATTTGTGGTGGATGTGAAAGAAATTTAGTTGGTCGGGAGATGAGACTTTAGATCTTTTTACACTAATTGTTAGTTGGTCTAAAGTCATTGTATGCATATATCTATAATTCTACGATTATATTTTGGTTTAAAGTAAGAAATTCAGCTTGAATATAATTCATTTGTAATTAGGTATCTATTCCTATAGAACCCAACAAGTGGTTTCAATGGAGAATGGGATAATGTTTATCCTAGGAGACTCAGGTTCAAATAGCTTTGTCTGCAAGGTGTGTGCATTGTCAAAGGTTAAGAATATGTATAAACAAATATTACCTTGTAATCACCTTAAGACTATTCAAAAAATATATTTATTCCTATAAATAGATGCAACTAGTGAATTTCTCCTTCTTTGTCCGTGATTTTTCTTGAAAGGCAGGGGCAAAACTTGACATTCGATTTTGAGGGGACCAACTAGAGATTTTTCTAATAGATCTCCTATATATAATACACAATTTCGACGGTAAATTTTCATTGTGTTTCTTTAATATATAAATACGTATTAATAAACAGTTTTAAAGAAATAATTAAAAATATTCAAATATTCTTTAAAAAATATTTAGATAGTTGAAGGGGCTAATGAGATTCTTACAATTTTCAAAGGGCAAGTAATGAACTTTAAAATTTTTGGAGGACCATTCAAATATTTAAAGGACCTAATTATATTTTTAGAAAATTTTAAGGGCCAAATGATAATTTTTTAAAATTTTGAGGGGTCGAGCCCCCACAGATCCCCACCAAGTTTCTCCCCTGCCAAAAGAATTTTCCGTATAAATCTTAATGTCACTTTTTTTACTGTGCGATCACATATTTACCGTTATCTTTCAACAACAATAAAATTTATAATATTTATTTTAAAAATCAACTATCGATTCTACTGTTCAATTTTCAAAAAAAAAATCGATTCTACTGTTCCAAATCAACACAATTCCCAAATTCCAAGACTTAATAATGCATGAAAGAAACAGCAAAATATCATTATTGTAATTATGCCAAATGAATTGAATCAAAGAAAAATTGACACAATTACATAAACAGAAAATAACGAGTCAATTTTAACAGTAAAGTTAAGATTAAGATTAAATTTATTTGAATAGCTATGAATTCTTTGAAGTTTAAGATTAAATTTTAAATTTCTAAACAAAATTTAATGATTTTATAGGTTCAAGTTTAGTTAATAAAGCTTGTTGATTGGTTAAAGGATACAAGTATAAGCAGCATACTCATTCATAATTACAGAAAATAATATATTCGAATAATTACAAATAGAATTAATCATTACAAAAGCACAAACAAAACATAATCCAAATCAGATAAATCTAGATAGAACCGACACATAATGCGAGTTAAGTAATAATAAATTTAAACAAATTTCACACATAATATATACAAAATTCTAAGATTTCAACCTTGTCATTCTAGTCAAGGTCTCATTGACAATTTAAGATTTACATTACCTAAGAGTTGGGAAAAACTTGTGCAATGGTAACTTAGTATTTAAACGGAATTGCCATTTTTTTTATCATATATGTTAGTAATAAAATAATAGTCACCAAACTATGAAAAAAGTATCGATTTGGTCGTTAGACTTTTAAAAATTACAAAAATGATCATTAAATTTATCAAATGGTGACAAAATGATCATTAGGTTTATCAAATGGTGACAAAATGGCCAATAAATTTATCAAATTGTGACAAAATGATCATTTAATTTATCAAATGACCATTTTATACTTTTGTAAAGTTAATGACCAAAATAATTATATCTCATAATTTAATGACTCTCAATTTGATTAATTTCCATTAAAAACGAATCAGCAAGTGCAAGTTGAACCGATGCATCTGCAAATGTTCCATTGGTCATTACCTTAAAGAATCTCCAATTTTTCAGGTTTTCCCATGCAAATTTAGACATTTAGTAATACTTCTTTTTGTCAACGGTTAGTTTAGCATCACTCCATTTAAAAATCTGCAACTAGCGGGCTTGCATTTTTATTTATTTATTTATTTATTTTAATATACCTACAACTTAAGGAAAAAGAAAAAAAATATTTCTATTGTTATTAAACTTCGAATCTAGGAAGGAGATGTGAATGCCAACAGATAATAGGAATCTTCTGTCTTTTTTTGGTGTCCCTTCCATACTCTTCACACAAAAAGAATTAAATTTATGGTTTGAGATTAGGGTTGAGGCAATTGGGGGAAGTGTATATTTTTTTATCTAGGATTTGGGGTTAGAGCTTATAATTTAATTTTTAGTGTTGAGATATAAAAATGAGCACAAAAAATGATAGATGATTTTTTCGCCAACAAGAGGCTTAATCACTTGTTCCAACATTTGTTGATTATTTATTTATTTCTAGAGATATGTTGCTTGGTTACAAAAGAAATTTACATAGGAAGTAATTATACTCAACATCGGTTTTCTACTCTTCGTTTAACAAGGGAGAATTTTAGTTCCACTTTGATTTAAACTCCTTCGTATCGCTTAGAATGTATATAGCAAAAAAATTCAGTCTACGAAAGAAATAAAAATTTTATGTCCCTTTTCAGTACTCTGTTTATGCCCTCACACTAAAATTTAAGTTTAGGGTTTAAGGTTAGGGGTTGTTGTTAGAGTTTGAAAATTTAAAGTGTAGTGTATTTTTTAAGGTATAAGGTGTAGGGTTTAGGATTTAAAATTTAGGGTTAAGATTTAAAATTTAATTTTTACTGTTTTTAAGTGATGAGACATAGAAAAAGGCACCGAAAAAAGACAAAGCATTTTTATCGCTACAGAAGATATCAATAGAGACACCAACTCGGAACATACCAATTAACAGAAAACATTATCTTTTAAATAATAAATTTGAGTCACACTTGTAACAATAATAAATAATAATGTAGACCCACATCTAATAAACAAATCGGTTTCAGAAAATGACCAAATCAAAGCTCAATTCATTGTCTTCAAATATCATAAATTATATGAATCATGCCTCATATAGTAGCCTATTGTTTTTGTAGAAAAGTTTTTGTCTGCATCTCTGCTCGTTCATCATGCAATGAACTTTAAAAGATGTTTCACGAGCATTGTTTAAGGTTAATTATCATGTGTAATAAATGCAAAGATTGATAGTTTTTTATATAATTCCAGATGCATTTAAAAAAAAATCATAATTGCTCTAATATGACATTTTTTTATTCTAAAGGACCAAATCCCAGTTAAAGAATGTTGAGAAGGACGGCATTGTCTTCTAGAAATGGTGGATTTAATTTTCAGCATGGTGGATGCCCTAGCTCAAATGCCATTGTTCATGCCTGCTTTCTTGTCAAACTCATTCAAGGTTTCCATTTTTCTTCTTTTGAAATGCTTTGAATAGACTTAAATTAACTAAACACGTTATCAACGAGATTGGTCCAAGTGGTAAATAGTTTGATATTATTTAAATAAATCTTGAGTTCGAGACTTTGTGTATTCAGAAAATCTGTGGGGAGACTTGCCTACCAAATTCAGGTGTGCAACGCGACTCGGTTCGGATTAGTCAGTGCAAAACCCTAGGGAACCGAGAGGACAACTAAAAAAATTAACTAACCACGTTACCAACTATTAGTTGGTCTAGTGAAATAAGATATTGGATTCCTTAAATAAAATTAGAAATTGTCAACAAGTTAGTCTAGTGAGATGAGACGCTAGTGTTTGGATATGCGGTAAATAAATTAGATATTAGTTGTTATACAATATTTAATTTGAATTAATCGTTCAATAAATAATTATAAAAAAATAATTAAGCACGGTCATTCCTTTATGTGAAAGCCTAATTTGAGTGGAGTCGACGATTATGTGCTGTTAATTTTTGGGTCTCCATTGGGAAACTTAAATTCCAGTCTTTGTCGTTGTAAATATGGAATGAACAACTGTCTCCTTAGTCCTTGGTCAACACAAGAAACAGGGTACAAATACAACTTTGAAAGCGACTTAAATCATGTTTTTTTTTCTACTTACAATCGAGTTTACAAAATTATCCGAATATTTTCCATTTTAAATTCCTTTTAATGAAATAATCTTCTTTTATAAAATATTTAACGAAATACTCCTCGTTTAAAACACATATAATAAAAGCAATTTACATTTGACACAGCTTTTAGAATGCGTTGTTGGCTGGACGCGATTTTTATATATATTTAATTTTATATGTATAAAATAAAATTATAATATTAATGGGAGTTGAATAGAATTTTTTTTATTTTTAAGTGCCCCTATTTATGTATTATGTTAAAAAAATGGATTTATAGTTTAAAATTAGAGTTTACGGTTATAGGAAATTGCGGGTATGTTATATTTTTAAAGTGGAGTTTAAAATTTAAAATTAGTGTTTAGAATTTATTTTTTCAGTGTTTTAAAGTGTTGGGGCATGTAAAAGGAACAATAAAAAGGGGCAGAAGATCTTTGTCCAAGTCGAATAGAAATTATCTACCCTTTTTGGTGCTCTTATTTATGTCCTACGTTAAAAATTAAGTTTAAGATTTAAGGTTAGGGTTTATGATTAGGGTATAAGGAATTGGGGTAGGGTGTATGGTTTAGGATTTAAAATTTAGGGGTAGGGTATAGAATTTAATTTTTCAGTATTTTCTAGAGTTGGAGCATAGAAAGTGACATCGAAAAGGAGCAAAAGATTTCTTTCCGATAAAAGTCGCCTCCAATCTGCAACGCTTTCTAAGAATGCGGCAGTCGAATAGTGCTTTTGTCTTACGCGTCTGAAATAAAGGCACTTCATTTAAAAATTATTTTGTGAAAAAAAGGAAATATTTGGGTAAATTAGCCGTCGGGTTTCAATAAATAAATTTTAAAAAGTATTTTGTGAAAAGAATATATTTTAATAAAGGTATTTTATTAAAGCGTTGTTGATTGGACGTGACTTTTATATATATTTAATATCATATGTATAAAACAAAACTATAACATTGATAGAAGTCGATTAGAATTTTTTTTTTTTTGGTGCCCTTATTTATGTCTCACGTTAAACATTAAGTTTATGATTTAAGTTTAAGGTTAAGGTATACGGAATTGAGGTAATGTATATTTTTTAGAGTGTAGACTATAGAGTTTAGGATTTAAAATTTAAAGTTATAGTTTATAACTTAATTTTTTAATATTGCTGAAAAGGGACAAATAATTTTTACGGATAAAAATTACCTCCAATTGGTAGCGCTTTTTAAAAACAAGCCAGACCAAGAGCGCTTTTGTCCTATGTGTTTGAAATAAAGGTAATTTATTAAATAATTGTTTAGAAATTATTTTGTGAAAAAAAGGAATATTTAGGTAAATTAGCCGTCGGGTTTCAACGGAAATAGCAAATGAAATAGAATTAATTCCAATACAACACATTCCTTTATCTTTGTCTTTTTAGGACCGAAAACAAAACAAAAACATAAAATCTAGAAGATAGCTTTGCCTTAAGCTATACACGTAACAGGTTAGACAAAACTGAAAAAACAAGAAATAATAATTAAACCAGGCAATAATGATCTGAATCCTCCAATAAGGAAAAACAATCCTCCTTGAATTCCGCCTTGTATAGCTTCTCCTCCTCATCTTCTTCGCTGTCATCAGCCGCAGCTACGGCAGCTCCGGTGAGCTGCTTGGCTCTTTCAGCCTCAAAATCCCAATCCGTCCGAACCAAAACCACCATCATGGTCACCATACACGACGCTTGTGCCGCCAACATTCCCAGCCACAATCCCTTGAAATCAAACCCTGAGAAGAAAGCTAGCCATACCGCCACCGGCATACCGACGAGGTAAAAGCAAGTTAGGTTTATGTTTGCTCCGGCTTTCGGCCGGGCTGTGCCCCTCAGCACTCCACAGCCTGTAGTTTGCGGGCAATTCCCGAGCTCGCATAATCCGATGATCGGCAAAACAAGAGAAGTCAATGCTATGATTTCCTTATCATTTGTGAACATGATAGCCCATACGTTCCTAACCATGACAGCAAACAAAAGTGCTGAAAAGCCTAGAATGAAGCCACAGTTAAGGCCGACAAAGGCGGCGAGCTTTGCCGCCTTTGGTCGGCCTGCTCCGAGCTCGTTCCCGACTCTGGTCGAGACACTGAAGCTCAGAGAAGATGGGAAAATATAGATTAGTGCTGTGGTTTGAATCAGAATCCCCATTGAAGAAACAGTAGCTCTGGGGTTGAACAACAACCCACATAGAAGAATCATGATTTCGTACCACCACCATTCAAGGCAGACCGAAATGCAGCTTGGAATTGCCAGATTTAGTAAAGATTTCCATTCTTTAAAACACTCCATTGTGAACCCTCCCCATGTTTTTTTGTGGACTTGAAAGTAGAGAATGTAGAATATTAATGAGCCTACAAGATTGAAATTAGTCCACACCGAGCCGAGGGCGACTCCCTCGATACCTAGTTTAAGGTGCGATACGAGAAGATAATTGATTGGTATGTGCAGAAGTATCGATACGAATGCGCAGAATGTGAGCGGAAGAGTGACGGATTGAGTTCGGAGATAGATTCTTAACGGATGCAAAAGTGATTGAGCTACGAGATCAGGAACAGAGTAAACAAGATACGATTGCGCTACATTCGCTATAGTTTCATCTTGGCCACAAAGTATGAGTATTCTCTTCATATTTATCCACAGAATAGAAATAGGAATTGAAGAAACAAAGAGCAAAAGCACCGTTCTTTGCAGGGTGATTCCGAGAAGGGTGTATTTTCTAGCACCAAAGGCTTGTCCACAAATGGATTCCATCCCCATGGAAAGACCAGAAAGAATAGAGTAACCGGTGATGTTAGCGAAGCCAATGGCGAGCGAACCGCCCGCCAACGGAAGCTCGCCGAGGCGGCCGAGAAAGAGCATGGAAATCAAGGAACGGGAGTACAACATGAGCCCTGTTAGCATCATGGGAAGAGCTATCTTAGCTATGGAGATGGCTTCTTTGACTGCAAGAGGGACAAGAGGCTCCTGCAAGTGCAACTTTAAGTAGCATGTTTCTTCTTGTTCCGATGTGGGACTTTTAGGGACCAAGGGTGTATGCTGACACATATTTTTCCTACTAATGAAATGCTCCAAGAAAGAGAGAAAGGGGGGGAGTTTAGAAGGGGGAGAGTGTGTTGGTTTTATAGTGGGTTTTTGGGGACGGCTTTGAAATATAAAAATAAAAAATCCTCTGCCCTTTTTGGTGTCTCTATTCAGGGGCGGAGCCAGGATTAAACCATGAGGGGACAAGTTAACTAACTTTGAAATAAATAGGGTTTTAAAAAGTAATTAAATCATAAAAAGTAAGAGAGTTAAAGTTTAATTTCACTAATTTTAAAATTGAAGGGTCTTAAAAAGTGAGTAAACCAGAAAAAAATGAGAGATCATAGCTTAATTTCATTAATTTTAACTTAAAAAGTCTTAAAAATAATAAACCAATATTTTTTTGGGAGGGACAAAGACTTAATTGCAAAGGTTTTAAAACTATCAATGACCTAAAAATAATTAAACCATTCAAAGTTGGGGGCAATTGCCCCTCCCACCCTCTACTTATGCCCCAATACTAAAAAACACAATAAAATTAAATTTCAAGCTCTAACCCTAAATTCTAAATACTAAACCCTACACTCTATACCCTAAAAATATACCCTACCCTAAATTCTCTAAACCCTAACTATAACTCCTAACTTAAAACCCTAAACTCTAAACCTTAAATCTATTTTTGAGTGTTGAAGTATAAATAGGGGTACCGAAAAGGAGTAGAAGATTTTCATCCGGCTTTGAACATAACAAGCATTTGTTAACCAATCCAAGACTTTACCCACTTTTTTTGTAATCTTGTACATGTCGTGTTCCGACCGGCCTTTTGAGGGACACAATCCAGCAAGGTCATAAAAGATTAAAAAAACAATTACTTTGTGAAGTAAGATTCGAGGTTAAAGATTGGTTTTTGTCTAAACCCCGAATTTTCAATTCACATTTAAGAGATTTTGGGAAACAGATATGCACCGATTGTAATTTGTTAAGTAGTGAGAAGGGGTCAAAAGATGTAATGTAAGCTGCGGCACGCAGTTACTGGCCGAATGTCCTGATTATAGTATTAAATTCGGCTGTAGTCGCAGTTGCGGATGTGGTTGTAACGTTGAAGCTGTTGCGACGTGATTTTTTCCTAAAACATAACTATAATTTTAGATGCGGTTGCAGTTTACGATGTCATAAAAACTTTTAAAACTGTTACGATGCGACCGTTACGTTATGTTGCGGCCGCAATTTAATACTATGGTCCTGATAAAAAGGGACAAAATAAGAGATTGGTCTTTCGTATATTTGGAATGTATTGCCACCCTAAATTGTCTTCTCTCACCGGACGGACGGCTTAATCTTATCGATTGCGCCAGTTTAGTTGTTTAGCACCACAGTTTCTTGACCAGTCCAAAGAAACTATTCTTGCCCTGTAATATCATAAACCGGGTACGTCTACGGTGCGGCATAGTCACGGAGCGGTTACGGTACGATACCAATCGAAAATGTTATAAAACACGGAATACAAAACTAAAAATGTTATATTTTTTTATAATATTTTCAGTTGGTGTCTCGCGACATTATCGATACTTAGAGACAAGTTTCAATAATTACAAAAACTTAAAATGTTAAGGAGCGATAAGTATCAATACTCGAAGATAAATTTCGATACTTAATCTCTTACCTAAAATATTATTAAACAGTATAACATTTTCAATTTAGTGTTGCATATTTTATAATATTTTCAGTTGATGTCGTACAATAACCGCACCGCACCATGTCTTACTTAGCCACACTCATCATAAACCCCTTTACGAGTATGAAACTTTTGGTTCAGTTAATTATTTAGGGCAAAGGACAGTGCATTTGGGGGCATTGTACTTTCAAAAATCAAGAACCATTTCGGGGTTTTGTCTGCCGTACTGATTGGGAATGACCAAACTCGAGTCAGCTTTTGTTGGGGTGAGTGACTTTTGGTTAAACTCCTACTTTTGCACTACGTGTGAATTTTCCGATACGATCCGAAAAATTAGATGTCCGAAATTTTAGATCGATAAAATAATAATTTATATTCAATCCAAAAAATTGGATATTAGATATTCGATTATCTTAATATATAATTTGATTTAAATATTTTTCGAATTTGGCGGTCGTATCTATAAAAATTTTAATTTTTTTAATGTAACAAACAACAGATTGTCAGATATAACAAGATTTGCATCTATGAAAATTTTGATTTTTCAAATTTCGAATATAACACGCATCAAATTACTAAATACAACAGGATACAAATCCATAGAATTTTGATTTTTTTAGAGATTTCGTATTTTTAGATAATTTATAACTAGAAATATTATGATTCATATCCTATCCGAAAATAGAAATAAAATCTGATATTTAAAATTTTAAATTAAATCATCGGATCATATCAATCGGACTAGATATTTTTGTACAGACCTATTTTGCATACATGTGGTTGGCAATGATTGTTCCACAGATGAGAGTGGGTTGGTACATTTTGCTTTTAAGTGTTCACTCTCAGCCCTCAAGCCCTTTAGGACGAGGGCATGAGCCTTAGCCCACGGTTTGGGAATTGGGACCCTTTGCCTGTTCATAATCTTCGGATCTTATCTTGACTATATCCAAAAGTCGAATTCCCATTTTCTTTTGCTTAATTTATGGAAAAAATGTGATTTTAAATATATAAAAAAACATTAGAAATTTTGTGTTATTAAGAGATTATTTAGGAGAACGATACAATATATACAGTGGAAGAAATTATCGACATATACGTATGAGTTAGACCAAAACTATCGTCCTTTCGTAAAAAAAATTGTAGACTAGAACGTGAGACATGTAGACAAAATGAAAAAGGGAAAGAACGTTCAAATTTGTCCGGAAAAAAAAATGTGTTAAGAATACATGTGAACATGAACACAAATATGAATCAGGCCACTAACAATGTTGATGCACGTGTATGAGCCTTAGCTCCAATTACCTAATGAGAAAAAGTATAAATGTTATATATATATATAGCCACAGAATTTTTATTAAAACTATGAAAGATATCACAATTGCAAGACATCTAGGAAGGAGACCAAAATCTCTTACAACTCATATACAAAAAAAAATGAATACTTCCATAGAGATAAGTATACTATTAAAATTCATAAGCTTTCATGAATTTATTTGTCTCTATCCAATCGAGACGCATAACATATGAAAAAGAAGTGATGAGCGACCCAAATTATCAAGCAGAATGTTCCGCTATCTAGGACTGATTACATCGGCAAACAACCATCAACCGAGTGGGGATCTAACTTTCCATGACCACCGACAAAATCATAATCAGAAATTAGCGTCGTTAAAATCTTTGTGCGAGCAATAAACGACCGCTAGGGTATGCTGAAATCATGCCACAAGGACAAATGAAACAAACCACAAAATAAAAAACATGTCACAAAGACATAGAAAACGCATACCATAAAAGCAGACATTCTTATTAAAATATGAAAAAAAATAAGAAAATAATAAATCTTGTGGTCGACAACCAATACTAAAATATATTACTGATCATTAATCAAAAGAAAAAAGCTTTCTACTTTTGAAATGAAAAAAAAGGTTAAAAATGAAAAGGGAAATGTTATATTTTAAACAATCATAAAAGTCAAGACTAAATCAATATAAAATTTACGAATGTTGATAATGTGTACATTTAATATGATTTAAAGTGATTTTATTAAACATTGGAATTAAATTTTTTCTTGTTCGTCATGTTGTTATATAATCAAAATATTGTTGTATTTACGTGACAAATGATACAACATATTTGATTATATTATATAATTGCCGATAAAATTACATAGTGCGATTTTAAAATATACAGTGTTGAAATTCAAACTTTAAATTTAAAGAAAGAAATATTTAAATGCGATGGAACATCTTTATTTTGATTAAATTTTCATTTTTTTAAAGGAGAATAAAACTCAATTTCATAAATGTTCAAATTAAAAAATATAAATCGTACAAAAAATTTTGAAAGTCTATAATCATTCCGCTCCCTCTTTGATTTTGTCACTGTTAATGTGATATGTTCTTATAATGTGATATATTCTTACCGGTAATTCTACTTTACAGCGGGAAAATTTAAAGTTAATTTACGATAAGTTTTAACTTAAAATGTTATTATATTTATTTTAAAAAATTATACAATTAATAATAATTTTAGTTACAACCTAAAATATAACATTGTGACTAGTTTAAACTTAAAATGTTACCCTGCCTACTCGAAAGAGTTATACAATTGATAACAAATTCGATTACAAACGAAAATGTTGCATGAGTTTCTTGATGTTAACTTTTTAGGTTGCAATCAGAATAGTAATGCAATTTACATGATTTGTTATGGAAAACATAATATTTTTTTGTTTCAACCTAAAATGTTATACAAATTATTTTAAATAATTTACGCGCTTAATAAATCTTTCAGTTTTAACCAATGGTAACTTTTTTAGTTTTATATTAACCGGTTGTATTTTAGATTCTTGATGTTAACATTAAAATGTTTTTAATGTTATCTTTGCTTCATTGTGTGGCTGGGGTAAGCTTAAGCTTGATTTAAAAATTGCATACTCTGCTCAACTTCTATGGACGAGAAAAGAAGATAAAACGACGACAAATTATGGAAAAGCCGAGGGAAAGTTAGCATTCATTGCATGCCGTTAGATCCCTTAAACAAGGTCGAAAATTTGAATTTTAATATTGTGAACCAAGTAATTAAGTTAGAAGGGTTGTTCCATAACTGACATTTGTAATATTCGATTTAGATTAGTCAATCGATAAATTAGATAAGTTGATTAAACCAAAAATAAAATAAATTTTAATTTTGACCATAAATTTAGATAATATAGTAAGTGTTTTTTTTTACTTTAACATGTGATTAAGAGTTTGATCATTGTTTTAGACACAAAATAGTTTTAAAATTTTGTGGTGAACGTCTACTCCTATAACTCATTCTGACAGATACCTTGAAAAGCTATAAAAAATTAATTTTAAAATTCATATAATTAAATTATTTGATAATACATATAATCATAAATTATCAATACATCGAAAATAAATATAATTATCCGAACTTTGTCCCATCAAAATTCTACCCGGCCCAAATAAATCCTAGCCCAATAAGCCCATAAAATAAGGGTGGCTAACCCTAAAATCCTAAAACTAAACATTAACTTCAGCCATCGTTATCTTTCGGGCCCAAATCAACGTCGTTTAGGGTAATCGGTTCCCTATTCATATTTAAAGGAGGATCAATGCCTTTGCGAGATGTTTGGGTAAACTGCATTGTAGTTCCCTCATTGTTTTAATAGATTTGAATTTGGTCCTTTATTGCATTTGATTACTTTTATTTCGAGCATTTTCTTTCTGATTACTTGCAATTTTGTCCCAGTAATTATGCTGTCTACATTTTTGCACTCTTTAATATCTTTCGTTGTTGATTTAGTCCTCTTATATTTGTTGTTTTATCATATAATTTGTCATATCGTTCGTTTTAGTCTTCTTTTTTTTTTTGCTCAGCAATAATTAGTTTTATTAATAGAGGACAAAATGTCCACGACCTCCCCAATTATTTTTTTAGGCGATCGATTTCTATTAAAGTGTTCCACCAACTCCACAGTCGTTGTAAGGGGTTCGCCAGCAATTTAACGCAATTCTTGAGTTAAATATTTTTAATGTTTTTATATGTATTATAATATATGATAACTATTATTTTATTTATATAAATATAGATACTATTTTATAAATAATAAAAAATGAGTTAGTTCATTAAATAAATAAAATAATATTTATATAAAATTGCCTGAAAAATGAGTTGGGCGACGGATCTTTGATTCTCTTCTGGTCGGATAAATGGATTGGAGATGCTCCTCTTCAATCTTTATTTCCGAGAATATATGCGTTATCTTGCAATAAGGCAAGAAAGATTGGTGAGTATGGTTGTGTGGTTAATGGCATTTGGGAATGGGACATACGTCTGAGGAGACAGCTTTTCGATTGGGAACTGGGGCAGTGGTCGTCGATGCTGAATCTGTTAACACAAGTTCGTTCGGAAGGGTTTTCGAGGGATTATGTGGTTTGGATGAGATCCGGGGATGGTATCTACTCTGTCAAAACAGGTTATTCATGTGGTTTTATGAACTCTAGCTCTACCTTCATGTGGAGAAATTTAGTTTGGGTAGGATTCGCTCCTCCCCGAGTGGAATTCTTTGTATGGCAGGTGATCTCGAATAGGGTGGCGGTTCGTGTTGAACTTTTAAAAAGAATGAGGTCCCTCACTATCAATACTGATTGTCCTTTATGCGGTGAAGATCGAGAGTCTATCTCTCATTTGTTCCTCCATTGCAAATATGTGTGGAAATGTTGGGTCCATATTGCAGCATATTGGAGATTGGAATTCGTTGTTCCTACTGATGTTGGTTCGGCTTTAGTGCAGTGGAGTGCGATGCAGCCTTCAGTTTGTTCACAGTCTCCGTGGCATGTCGTCCCCTTTGCTATCCTGTGGTCCGTGTGGATGTTAAGAAATGAAATCTCTTTTAATGGTAAATTGTTTGATGAAGTGCAATTATTTTTTCTGATTAAATGCAGGATTGGGAACTGGTTTAAGGCTAAATTCCCTGATAGTCGGATGTCTATGGATGAGCTTATCGCAAATCCTTCCTATCCGTGTGGTGCGGGTCTTAGTGCGATGGATCGTGTTATTAGTGATGGATGGGAAGCACCTCCTAGCGGTTTTGCAAAGCTTAATGTCGATGGGGCTATGCTCAAAGATGGCAGTAGAGGCGGCATTGGTGGTCTGGTTAAAGACTGTTCGAAGAGGAAGCTTCTATCTTTTTCTAAGTCGATAGGTGCCGGGCCTCCTGTTCTTGCAGAGTTATTGGCGCTTAAGATGGGGTTGGAATTGGTTCTTAAGGATTTGAATTGCAGTAGGCTGCGCATCATTGTTGAATGTGATTGCAGCGTTGCACTTGGTTGGATAAAGGATCCGGCCGCCTGCCCCTCAGTTTTCAGGAAACTGGTAGAAGAAATTGTGGTATTGGGTGAGCGTAGATTCTGCATTTTCCGGAAAGTTTGCAGGAGTGCTAATTTGGAGGCGGATGAGTTGGCCAAAAGTGGTATTGGGTAGATTTTGAAGGTATATAGGCAGAAACTTTGTGGGTGGTTATGGTTGTTGTAAGGTATATGCTTTTTTTGTTGGGACTTATTATCTGTACTTGTTGTTTATTAATAAAACAAATGTGACACTCTTTTCCTCCTTCCGCTGTTGGAAATATCCTTGTGATTGTTTCCGATAAGAAGGGGGTTTTTAACGAGGTCACCAATTCTCATCAAAAAAAAATGATATATATATATATATATATATATTTTGACAGCAAGCATTAATAAACGATCAGATATTTAACTTAAAATAAGTATTAATAAACGACCAGACATCGAGTTCAAACCTTAGAGATGACATAAGGAGCAGCATTGCACTTGAACATAGACCGTAAGACAGACATGCATATTATATAAAAAATAAACGATCAAACATTTTTCAACCACGTATCAAACTCTAATAAATAATTATATATTTTTTTCTAAAAAAACGAGTTTTAAAGTTTAATAAGTTAAAAATGAAATAAAATATTTGAAATTAAAAAAAATCAAAATTACTTATTGAAAATGAGATTTTCCGGGAAGAAAACGATTCTTTAATTACAACAATTCTTTAATTTTGCCCGAAATTATGATTACTTATTTACTTCCTCCCCGTTTCACATGGTAAATAGTTTTCTTTCTTCAAAGGTAAAAATCTCATACATGTTGTGTAGTCATGGATAGGACCCACAAACATTCTCCTTGGGAGCGGTGCTGAAGAATAATTTCCGTCAACCTTGTAAAATCTTTCAAAGATAGCCCTATGGTATGGTATGATTTATGTTCACATAAAAACCATATAATATTATTAGAAAAAATTTTAATACATAAGCTGTACAATTTTTAGTTTATACAAATTTAATAAATGTAGGATTCAGAGTTCATATTTAAGACCAACAACCATGGTTTGAATGTTGGGATACGTCGGTACTTCATATGTATACATACTAAAATACATATATATGCATGTATTTAAGTTTTAGTATATATATACATGTATGTAAGTAAGTTTTAGTATGCATATATTGTTATATATATATATATACTAGAACATACATATTTGTATGTATATATGTATACCCCTAAACAATACTCATAAACCTCAACCCTTAAATCTTATAATCACTAATAATTAGAGTACAAGCCTAATCCCCTAATCTTTAAACTAATCTCATAACCTCAAATAATTAAGTTGACACATTTACCCCTAAACCCCAAACATGAATATCTAAATCTTACAAACACTATTCACTAATAATTAGAGTGCAGGCCTAATCACATAATCCCTAAACTAATCTTATAGCCCCAAGCAATCAACTTGACACACTTACTCTTAAACCCTAAACATAAACCCATAAATCTAACAAACAAAATAAATTGAAACGTAAAAGGACAAATCTAAAAATAAATTAAAACTAAATTATTAATTAGAGCCCAAATCACAAATGAATAAAATTATTAAACCTAATTACTTACCAAATCTTTATACGAGGACCAAATTAAATTTAAACCAAACCAAAAAGTTTAATAATTAATTAATTTATGACGCATGACCTAATTAAATAAAATTTAAAGAAACTAAACCAAAAGTTAAGACTAAAAAAATAAACTAAAACCTAAAAAACTTAAACTCTAACCATCTAATTAAGGAAGGACCTAAAGAATAATAAACCCCTAAATAAAAAATCTCAATTGCCCTCTCAATCTTGTTTCATATTGGCGGCAAATTTTCCCCCTCCCCCACCACACTTTCATATGGCGGTAAATATGGTGCCAAAACCCTCCATAATTTCCTATCAATCAAAAAAACTTTCCCCCCATTAATTCAAAAAAACTTTCTCCTAAACTAACAAATGTTTTTTTATTATTTTAATAGTTATAATTAAATTTTTTAATAAATTTTTTTTAAATTTAATGATCACCATTAATAAATTGATTTAAATTTTAAATAATTTGTTTTAAATTCATCCATCACAACTTATTAATTTAATAAAACTTTTAAATTTTTAATATTTTTAATAAATTAAATTTAAGTATGTTAATTTTTATTAAACTTCACAAATAATTTATATTGAACGAGTTAGTATTAAATTAATTTAATAAATTAATACTTTACATTTATCAACACTTTAAATTTATCAAATTGTAGACTTCAACTATATATCAGGTAAATATCAAGTCAGATCAATATCAGTTCAGGTTAAAAATAGGTCGGGTTCAAAGCAGGTCGGGTTAATTAACAGGTCGGGTTCAAAACAGGTCGGGTCCAAAACAGGTCGGGTTCAAAGCAGGTCGGGTTCAAAACAGGTCGGGTCCAAAACAGGTCGGGTAAAATCGGATATCGGGTCAATTCAGTCGGGTAAATTCGGTTATCTTCCAGGTCGGCTTCGGGTTCGGGTTCGTTTCAGTCGGACGCAGGTCAGGTTTCAGGTCCACAGTAACAGGTCCAATTCGGGTTCGGGTCGTTTTCAGTCGGACGCAGATCGGGTTCGGTTACTACAGTAACAGGTCAAATTCGGGTTCGGGTCAACAACAGTCGGTTACAGATCGGGTTCGGGTCATCAATTCTTCGGGTCAAATCAGGTTCTGACTCGAGCAGGTTTCAGTCGGGTTTCCAGGTCGGGTCAGCTTTTTACATCCCTAGGCGCAGTAGAAAAATTATCCGACGATTACCTCCAGAGTTCTATGTACAAAGAAAAATTTTGGGGTAAAAAAAATGGAACGTTATTTTAATAAATCTGGAAATTCACAGGGAGTATACGAGAATCTAAATTGAATCTGAGTCGTCACAATTGCGTTCCAACTTCTACGCAGTCCACTCAAACGAAACGAACAATATTTTTTCTTCTTCTAACTGTTAGAGAGATTTTCCGAAAAGCATATCTTTGGCTGCTAAACCTCATACCTTTATATAATATTTAAAAACCTAATTTTAATTAAATTCGAATTCTTTAAATATACATTATATTTATCTGAATATAATTAAATATGTAGAATCTGATTCTACTTCCATCAGGTTTCTTTAGGGATATATATATATATTTTAATAGTATCTGATAATTATATTAATAATCTTGTATTAATATATATATATATATAAACGATATTATCTATAACTACAATAACCATGATAGTGTTGGTTCTTACTTATTTTGTGCACAACAAGTTTGTACACATGCTATATAGTCGATATTTGTTCTTTTTAATCATAGGGTGTGACCCTTGTAGGTTCATGTAACATTAGCAATAATATCTAGAACAATTCTAATATTACAAGCAATGAGTGACATCTAGCAATACATCATTGCTACCTAAGTTACATGAAGTGGTGGTTCGGCTTAACCTTATTTCATGATTAACTTCTTTTATGTATTACATCCTTTTGTCCTCATATCTAGATCGGACACAAGTCATGGATTAGTCACACTTATATAGTTCATCTAATATTTCTTGATATCTTGAGCAGACTATTATAAATGAATACCTATGATATCTCATATCAATTTATTCGAGCATGATTATGCATTTTCTAGTCTCACTCAATCAAGTGACCTATGATATTACTCCTATTATGTATGAGAGACAAATCTTATCTTAATCAACCATATTGCGCTACATAGATTGTGACATACCCAATATTAGTCTTCATAGTGTAGTCAATTACGACATATGTTTGACCGTATCAAAATATGTCACTCACGATGTTGGAATAATGATGATCTCAAGTCAGAGGATCATATATGTAGTTATCACCATGAACAATGTTGTGACTATCACATAATAATCCAAGAAACATGTTCATAGCGGGTCAGTCCAATATGTCGTTTTCTAACACATACTTATGTATTGATTTTGACATCCCCATGTCAATGTCAACATTTTATCACCAATCAACTACATATTAGTCTTGATATATTATTGTTGTCCATGCCCACAATAATACCCGACTAAGGACATTCAAGAATAATTATATTATTCTAAGGACTTTATTATAATTCCGTTTGTTTATAAATGAACAGAATAAAACTGAAATAATAGGAATAACTTTATATTAATAAACAAGATAAAATAAGTATGTCTTTTACAATCATTTCATGATTGAACTTTGGTCATACTTCAACATTGAATCCCTTAAATAGGATCAGATGTTTGAATTCTAGCGTTGTGAATGAAATAAATTGGTTCGAAGTCGCCCCCGTAACGGGATTTTGCAGTATTCGATTCAGATTAATCAATCAATGAGTTGGATATCGGTGGTTAAACCCAAAAAATTTAGATATAGGGGTTTATGTTGTAGGGTTTAGGTTTAAGGTTTAGAAATTAGAATTTAGATTTTAAATAGGGATTGTGTAATTTTTTTTACACAACTTCTGTATCAAAATATAACCCTAATATTATACGTATTCTCAAGACTCACCCACCAAAGTCAGGGGTAAGCAAATTGGTATCGTTTAAGTATGTCTTAAGTTTAAAGCGTTGTGTATACAGAAAATCTCTATTGAGAGACTACCCACCAAAGTCAGATGTACAACATAGATCGATTCAGATTAATTAGGACGAAACTCTAGAAATCGAAAATACAACCGAAAAAAATGTAAAACCCTAATATTATATGTATCCTCAAGACTCTTAAAGGCAAATTGGAAGGTTTTTTAATATTATTTATCCCCAAGGTGTTCACCACTTGGTAAACAATTGTGTTTAAATTCAAAGCCGTGAATCGAGGTTCACCATCCCCTCATCATGGAGGTCCCTTTCTTGCCAAACTCCGGTATCAAACACTGTATTTTATTCTAATTAATTGAACTTTGGGGGGATATGATTTCTCTCTTTAATTTGCTGTCCTGAAATTGTCAATGGGATGGGGCAAGGTTTTCAACCATTCCGAATCACCCCTCTAGAGTGTCGGCCATGATTACAATCTCATGTACGTTTACCTTCACCAATGGAACACAATAATGTCCCTAAAATCAGGGACCGACGAAGAATTTTATTTAAGATTAATATCATATACACTAACGGTGGAAACTGAAAGTTTCCACAAACGCCTTAATTTAAAGGTATAATGAGTTAGTTTAAGGTATATAGTTTAGGGGTTTAAGTGTAGGGGTTTAGAATTTAGGGATAATTGTTTCAATTTAAGGTTTAGGGTTATAATGTAGGGTTTATAGGTTAGGTTTAGTTTTTAGGGTAATATGGTGAGGATTTAGGTTTTAACCTATAAACCCTAAATTATAACCATAAACCTTAAATTGAAACAACTATCCCTAAATTCTAACCCCTGCACCTAAACCCTATACCCTAAAACTAAGACGCTTATGGAAACTTTCAGTTTCCACCGCCTGTGTATAGAATATTTATCATTTTATCTAAGGGCGTATATTATCAAAAAGTTATATTATAAATGTAGGGTTATAAAATTATAAAATTTTAAGGTACAAAATTAAATTATCAATAAAATATAAAAATATATAAAATATAAGAAAAATTAAAATTTTAAAGGGGTATAGTTGCTCCCAACACTCTCTGTGTCCGTTCCTACTTGAAATATTAAGTCTTAATTACATATAGTATAAACGATACAATATTTAAAATTAAATAACTAGATATAATTTCAAATATTGTCATATGTCATGTTATTATTAATAACAAATTTTTAAATAAACGTAACAAATTAAGCACTAAACATTTAACTTAAAAAATTTAAACACTTAAAATAAAAAGGAAATATAATTCCCAATAAAGTGTAAACATGCCACGCAACTTGCAATAGCTATGGCATAGGGGGGCGTCACATATAGTGAAGCTATATTCAAAGTCGGTGGTAGTCAGGCTGATGCTCTTGCAATGTCACCATCACATTTCAACCATCAAATTCCTTTCATTTTCCTTTTGTTCACCATTATGAATCATAGCTACTTAAGAACTAAACTTCCACACAACTTTGACAATTAAAAATACCACACACACATTAAGCGTCGCTGACAGAATTTGGGGTAAAAATTTAGAAGACAATTTAATTTTTTTAAAATTTTTGAGAGTTTAATTAAAATTTATATATTTTTTAATTTTTTTAGAAAAATTTACAACAAAAAATATTGAGTGCAGTAACGAGACACATTGCTCTCTTAAGGAGAGAATTCGAATAAATGAAAAATCACAACAAGAACTACATTCATTCTTCTATTTTTGTTAACCTTTTTATTTACAATTTTCTTTCTTTCTGTTACTCCATATTTCATTCAGTTTGAACCTGTTGAATTAAAATGTAGTGGCCTCAGTATCAGCAAATGTTGAGTGCAATGAAAAGGCACATTGCTCTCCTTAACATATTTAATGACAACTGGTTATTTTTTTATCCTAGCTGACATTTTTTTTCCTTTTATTTATATAGATAGAAACCGGTTGTATATTTTTAATTTTGACTTTTCAGTTCATTAATAAAAATCTTTTCTCTTTTACTTTTATCAATTTTTTCCTTTTTTTCAAACCCTAACCAGACGGTTCTTCTTCTTGAAACCTCTGAATTTCCTTTTTTCTTTCACAAATTCTATCAAGAATTCAACAAATAAACACAGATTTATCATGGTATCAGTTGGGCATTCTTCCGACTCGCAATCCACTGATTCCCGTTCTTCTTGGTACAAGTGCGACGATCCTTCTGATAAATTTTTTGTTCTTCCCAATGAGAATCCATCGTTGATTCTTACTTCCTCTATGTTGAATGGAGGAAATTATCATGGCTGGACGCAGTCGATGCGTATGGCCTTGATTTCAAAGAATAAGTTTTTTTTTGTCGACAGATCGATTAAAGAGCTAAAGAAAGAGGATCCTCGTTATCGTGTGAGTCAAGTGTAATAATCTGGTATTATCTTGGCTACAACGCGCGTTGAATCCAGAAATTGCCCAGAGTGTGATTTGGATCGATCGAGCCTATGAGTCGTGGCAAGATTTGTTTGACCGCTTCAATTAGAGAGATCTGGTACGAGTTTCTGACTTACTTCAGGAATTATATTCCATACAAGGTAATCTTTCTGTTACGGCCTATCATACGCATATAAAAATTTTTTGGGATGAAATTTGTAATCTCAGGTCGTTGGTTGTCTGTGATTATTCTGCTCCTAAATATAGGAGAGAAAATTTTTTACTCCGTTTCTTTAGAGGCCTCAATAAGAATTTTTCTGTGCCTAAATCTCAAATTCTCATGACTAAGTCTTTGCCTTCCGTTAATGAAGTATTTGTTGTTATAGTACAACATGAAAGATCTATTGGTCCTGTTGTGGCTGATTCTCATGTTTTGTTGGCTGATAAGGGTGATAGAAGCAATACTTCTAGAGTTGACAATAGAGCTTACAATAATAAAAAAATATCCTGTAAATTCGGGTTCCAAACGACCTTTGAGTATTTATTGTGGGCTCTATGAGCATACTGTAAATAAATATTTTAAGAAACATGGTTATCCTCCTGGGTACAAGGGTAAAAACCAAGTTAATAGAGCTAACCTGATAAGTTTTGGTCATTTTGATTTTTTGATAAAGATATTTTATCATTTGATAATTCTGGTCCAATGATGCTTACTCGAAACCAATATGAGGGTCTTTTGAGTTTCTTACAAGAAAGAAACAGTACTGCTCATGTTAATGCTCGTACTACAAATACAAATATTTTTGGTTCCACCAATTCTTCTGGTTCTATTGTCACTTCTGATGCTATACCAAGTAAGTTAATGACATGTCAATTCTTAATTGTTTTTCACATACCTTGAAAACTCTTTGGATACTACATTCAAAAGCTACTGATCATATAGTCAATTCCGTAGAATTTTTTTTTATTATTGTTATCTTGTTCATGATAAGAGTGTTAAACTACCAAATAATAAAATTGTCAAAGTTACTCATATTGGCTCTGTTAGAATATATGATTCTTTAGTGTTACATAATGTTTTTTCTTATTCCTTTTTTCAGTTTAAATTTAGTTTTTGTTTCACAATTAACAAAAAACAATTCTTTATGTTTTATTTTTTCTTCTAATCTTTGTTACAAACATGATCAACATGCTTCGAAGATGATTGGTATAGCTAAAGCATCCAATAGTCTTTATGAGCTTGAAGTTTCTTTTAATTCTGGTGTTCCTCATTATGTTGTTAATAATTCTGTTCATGAGTCTGATGTTGTTTTCAATTCTGTTGTTAATAATACTTTAAGATTGTGGCATGCTCGTTTAAGTCATCCTTCTAAGAATAAGTTACGATTTTTTTGTCAAATAAATAAAAAGTTTCTTCTATTCATGTTCTTGAATGTGATATTTGTCATCTTGCTAAGCAAAAGTGTTTACCATTTTCAGTGAGTGAATCTGTCTCTACTTCTTTGTTTGATATTATTCATATGAGCGTTTGTGGACCCTTTCCTGTCAAGAGCTTATATGGTTATGTTTATTTTCTAACCATTGTTGATGATAAAAGTAGGTTTGTTTGGATTTATCTTATGCATTTAAAGTCTGAAATTAGAGAGTTAATTGTTCAATTCTATAATTTGATTAAAACTCAATTTTCTAAAAAAATAAAGTGTATTCGAATTGACAATGCAAAAGAATTTGAGATGCTAGATTTTTTTAAAGAAAAAAGTATTGTACATCAAACTTCATGTGTGCATACACCTCAACAAAATAGTATTGTTGAAAAAAAGCATCAACATTTGCTTGTTGTTGCTCGAACTTTAAGATTTCAATCGAGTTTACCTTTAAAATTTTAGATGAATTGTGTTATATATGTTGTATATTTAGTGAATCTTACTTCTACACATGTTTTGTTTAATAAAACATTTTTTGAGGTTTTATTCTCAACTAAACCTAAACTTTCCCACTTAAAGGTTTTTGGATGTTTAACCTATGCCTCAGTTTTACCTAAGCCTCAAACAAAAATGGATCCCATGTTAAGAAATGTGTTCTTTTATGTTATCTTATAAACATTAAAGGATATATATTGTTTGATATTGATAATCAAACTGTTTTTGTTTCGCGAGATGTGTTTTTTAAAATTTGTTTTTCTTTTGTTGATTTTTTTAATCAGATATTGTTTTACCTAATGCTAGTATTCTTGTAGATAATTTTATTTCATATCCTAATTATGTTTTTTTAGAGTTCCATAAAAAATTTAATATTGTTTCAGAACCTAATTCTGCTCCAGAACCTAGTTCTGATTTCTTGGTTTTGAATGAAATAAATATTCTTGAAAATTGTAATTCTTTAAGTGTTGGCAGTCCTTTAGATGTTATTGTCTCTTCTCAACAACCAACTTTCAGGGTTCGATCTTCAAGGCAAGTTCATCTTTCACAGAAATTTAAAGACTTCCAAGTTACTTTGCCAATGACAACTGCTTCTAGGGCTTCACCTCACACCATTGCTCAGATGATATCTTACAATAACATTTTTGATTCACATTAGCCCTATATCAATAATGCTATTATTTTATATGAACCCAAGAATTATAAACAAACTATTTTGCATGACTGTTAGAAACAAGCAATGAGTGAAGAGATACAAGTTTTAAAAACTAATAACACTTGAGAATTAGTCCATCTTCCTCCTGATAAACAAGCTATAGGGTGTCGATAGGTTTATAAAACTAAACTAAAGTCCGATGAGACTCTAAAGAGGTATAAGGCTAGGTTGGTATCCAAAGGGTATACTCAACGGCATGGGATAAATTTTATGCATACTTTTAGCCCTGTTGCAAAGACAACTACTATTAGATCCATATTAGCTATAGTTGTTGCCAAAGGCTGATTTTTACAACAATTAAATGTTAATAATACTTTTTTACATGGTTCTTTACATGAAGAAGTTTACATGAAACTTCCTCATGATTTTTCTATAGATTCTGGTCTTGTTTGTAAGCTTAATAAAATCTTTTATGGTCTGAAACAAGCTAGTAGACAATGGAATGAACGTTTATTTGTTTCTTTATTTAAGCAAGATTTTAAACATGCATCTTCTGATATTTTTCTTTTTGTAAAAGGATCCGGACATAATTTTTTTTGCATTAGCAGTTTATGTCGATGACATTATTCTAGTCAGTCCATCCATGGATCCTATTAATGATATTAAAACCTATTTGCATAATACCTTCAAAATCAAAGATATGGAGATTTAAGATTTTTCCTTGCTCTTGAAGTAGCTCGTTCTAGTAAGGGTATTAATCTGTCTCAACGGAAGTAGACTCTTGATTTATTAGAAGAAGGTGACTTTACTGAATCTAAACTTGTGCCTACACCTATCCTTGCAAAAGTTAAATTTTCTAAAAACAGTGGTACTCTCCTTTCTGATATAACCTCTTATCGACGTTTAATTGGTAAATTGTAATATCTTACTAACACCATGCCTGACATTTCTTTTACCGTTCAACAATTTTCTCAGTTCTTAGTTGCTCCTACTGATGAACATCTTCTTGCTGCTCATCGCATTTTGCAGTATCTTAAAGGGTCACCTGGTCAAGGGTTGTTTCTTCCTTTAGATAATGATATAAAAATAAATGCTTTTTGAGCTCTTGCAACTGTTACTTGTGAAATTCAATGGCTCCCTTATCTTATTTCTGATATACAAGTTGATGTTTCTTCTGCAAGTTTGTTCTGTGACAATTTATCTGCTGTCAAAATTGCAAAAAATCCTGTTTTTCATGAAAGAACGAAACACATAAAGAATGATTGTCATTTGATTCGTGAGAAGATTCAACAAGGACTCTTAACATTGTTTCAAATATCAACGCAAAATCAGACAACTGATTGTTTTACAAAGTCTCTACCTACCTCTGGTTCTTAGAATCTAAATTCAAGTTGGGCATTCAAAATTTATATGCTCCAACTTGAGGGGCTAACAAATTTAATGACAACTGGTTATTTTTATCCTAGCTGGCATTTTGTCCTTTTATTTATATAGAAACGAGTTGTATATTTTTAATTTTGACTTTTCAGTTCATTAATAAAAATCTTTCCTCCTTTACTTTTTATCAGTTTTTCCCCTTTTCCAAACCCTGACCAGACGATTCTTCTTCTTGAAACCTCTGAGTTTCCTTCTTCCTTTCACAAATTCTATCAAGAATTCAACAAATAAACACAGATTTATCACTCCTAAGGAGAGAATTAGCAATCCATGTACCCACCATAAAGCACCAGTGTATCAAATAAAGTATTAGACCGGAGCAATTGCCTGCATATAAGTATTAGACTGGAGCAAAATAACACAGGGAACCATGTACCGTTGGCATATGTGTGTGTCTGTATAATGGAAAATGGTCTGATCTAACAAGAAACAAAAAACAGAGTCGGTACGTGTAAAATTCCCGAATATAGTTCGAACTACGACAGAAATGACGATATTCATGTACGCCTTGCCATATGAAATGTCTCATAACCGAACATGAGACAAGAATGATGTATGATGAATTCTAGTGTAGACAAACTAAACCATAACATGGAAATAATTGCTTGGTAAATGCATGATTCTTTCTACTTTGCATCACTTTTTTTGTACAAGTATAGAATGAATCATAGGATCAGAATTTCTGCAATATTCTCCCCTAACTTAACTAGCAGTCACAAACAACCAGCAGAGTGCCGGTCCGATAAGGTAGCATCTTTGCATTCTCCTAAATCGACAATGATTTTCCATGAAACTATAAGCAAAATAAGGAGAATAAGTAGAAATTTAAATTCAGTACAAGTCTAGGGATTCTAGAACCCGGCGCGCCTGGATGTGAAGAGCCGTCAGTCTCTGGTCTGGATCAAGGGTTGAGCCGAACTGACTTGCAGCCCATATCAACGAAGCGGATTTTTCACCTAAGAGTCGTCTTACCTCTTCATGAATGGTTGCCATGGGAGACCTTTCCCTCCCATTTACATGCCCAATGAGTAGAAGCAAGAACTCTCCACATTTCAATCTGATCAGCATAATGATCTTTCTTTTTCAGTTAAACTGAATTAGTGAGATGTTGCTTAGCATTAAGAAGAAAAACAAACAGGATTTTAAACAGGATCATCAGAAAATGAGCACAAGGACTTGAATTAATATCCCAATTTTCAAAAAAAAAAAAAACCCAAATACTACTTTTAAGTACCTGAGATTTTCATCCACTTGCTTGTCTCGTATGAGCTCTGCAACTTCCTCAATGCCATTACATGCTTCAAAATCCTGGGAAGCAATAGCAGAAACATCATGCAGATGTGCAAGGAATGAATGAATGAACATACAAAAGATATCATCAACCATAAGCCTATTTTGGTTACATTAGAATAAAACTTCTGCTAAACACCAGAGAAGATGAATTTTCATGGCACTTAACTGAGTGTTTCGAATCATCGTTAAAATGTTTCTGTTTTAGTGACAAACTATGAAACTACGATTCATGAAACTAAGTTTCTGGGAAGACATATATAAGATGTAAATAGTGGAGAGACTAATCCAAATCTAAGTATCTAATTCAAGAGGCTTTGGACTAGCTAACATGAGATCATTTTGATGAAATACTAATCATTAGCTTCTACAAGCCTATACTGTTCATCTCGTTGAATGGCTGGAAGTAACCAACCTGTCACTTGAAAAATATTGAGAAGGCAAGCGAGAGAACCTGAGGTTATGTCTTCTTCAATAAAAGAACCAAAATTAAGGGGGTACCAAGTAAAGTTGGACTATTCTTTTTCTTTCTCCTAGTCAAAAGGAAAAGGCTGCAGAAAAACACCTTTGCTATTTTTTAGTACTACCGACGGAGCTAACAATCCTTGACAACTTAACTTCTTTAATGATTAAGATGGAAAAGCTTTATGAATAGCACAGAACAAGTTTACAAACTATTGTCCAAGCTAAAACACGTATCAAGTTTATGCAACCATGCTAATGCAGGACAATAGGTTTGTGATACAGTAGCATTAGCATTAAAATACTGAGAGCTGTTAATAAAAGTTGGCAGCCAAAATTGAAATGAAACTAATGGACTATAAGTTGAAACTAAATCATTAGTGAATTTATCTATGCAACACATTCTGCAGCCCAAAAAGGATAAAATACCATTTGATTGGCTGAGGAATCCAACATTATTGAGATTAAAGCATCCAGACATGCACCTTGTTCAAGAACTCCTCGAGTTGACAAAACATTCATCAAAACCTGTATCATATCAAGCACTCAAAATTTAGATTACATGGTATGCTATATAACTAAAATTGAATACTCGCACCATTCTTGAAACAATTTTTCCCTCTCATATGAGCTCTGTTGCAGAACAGTGAATTTGCATATTTTATTCTCTATTCTCAGGTAAGATGAAGGAGGAAAAAGGTTTATCACCAGCACATATGATAACTTGATGTTTTAACCAGATATTTTTTTTTATGTAGTGGATGCTTTTGTTATACTCGAGCCTCTTTTGGCTCTTCCTTTTTTAAGTGCCACAATTTTCTAAATCTAGCACTTCTGCCAAGATAGTTCACTCTTCATATTCATACTTCTATTGCCTTTCTTTTTTTTTTATCAATTTTATAGCTAATTTTATAACCGTAAGAAATCAATATTTACCCTTTGGCAAAAACATGTGGTATTAGAATATGTAAAAAAAATTATTTTATCATATTAGTAACAAAAAGTTTGTTTACTTAATAATTTAAAGAATCGTATTAGTAGCAAAAACATTTTAAATAATTGACATATAAATATGATCAAGTTGATTTCAAAAAATAAAATAATCAATTAATAACTTAGAAAGTAAATGCAGAAACAATAATGGTCATGTTTTTGGTATTTATTGAAATTAATGACATTATTTACTACTTCGTATGAAATTTCTAATTAGATAGACTTATTTAATTAATTATAAAGAAAAAAAATCAATGATGATGAGTGATTTATGGTTTGCTATAAAATAAAAAACTCAAATTCCAATAAAAATAAAAAGATATATCATGGCATCTAAGAATTAATTGACACAGGAGCTTAATGAATAATATTTTATTATTTCAGTTTTATTTTTTAATATTTACTATAAGTATCAGATATATTTTGGACAACTAATGCTATTAGTTTTCTTGAGGGCTAAGAGTAAAACTTTATTTGCAAGAAAGTCTAGTGACTTTGCTTGCGAGAAAGAGGAAATCGGTATCAAGAAACAGAATTGTTGTGCTACGACAAGTGGTTGAAGAATTGTCGCATGCAGTTCATGTTTGGCTGCAACAGGAACAAGTGAGGGCCCAGATGGAGATTCCGAAAGGTGCCCACAACCAGGTTGACAATTCCAGAAGGTAGTCTTACTGATGAATCCAATTTTGGTTTTATAGAAAACTCCTTTTATGATGCTGGACCTACAAACTCTGCAGTATGAGGTGGATTGGAGGAGCGGTTGGTTCATGCCCTTGAATCGAACAAGGGTGCAATTAATGTTGAAATTGCTGATTTTTATGGGAAGATGCACATGGAAGAGCACGATTATGATATGTTAGAGCCAATCTATGATGTCAAGAGGAAAGTGAAGAAGTTGATGTGCATCCTGTTCAAGGAGAGTTTTTGGTTGTGATGCACATCAACTTCTTCACTTCCCTCATGCTATTCATCATAGATTGATTCTAACAATATCATAATCTTGCTCTTCCATGTGCATCTTCCCATCAAAATCAGCAATTTCAACATTAATTCCACCCTTGTTTGATTCAAGGGCATGAACCAACCACTCATCCAATCCACCTGATGTTAGTAGTGATCTTGAGGTTTAAGTCTACGGTTAAGAATAAAACTCTATTTGCAAGAAAGTCTAGAAACTTTGCTTGCAAGAAAGAAAGCCTATATAAATAAGTTGCAGGCTTTACAGCCAAAATTAATTTTTATTATTACTTTCTTTGAATTGATAGAAAAACTAGAGGTTACCCACAACCCTAAGTTTTCTGGAGTTCCAACTTCTTTTGAACTCATTTTCAGCCTTATTTCTTTTGGTTCACTGCTCTTTTCTCCCTATACCACATCATTAATACTCCACACACGACTAGGCAGTTGGTTCAAGACTTCAAGTACTCCCTCTTTCGCATTATATGTATATATACATATATATAATCAATAATAATCCACTATCTTACATTTGAAGAGTATTGTTAAGCATAGAAGATTCTAATTCCATGTTTTCTTTCTTCAAATCACGTGTAACAACCTCTAAGTTGAGTTTAGTTTATTTCAAAAGACTAATATTGTTTATTGAGGGATACAAATTCAAATTCTATAGTTTAATTTGCTTATTTTCTTCAAGTAAAAGCTAACATTAAAACTTAGCATGTCTTTCTTTTTGCCAAAAGATCAAATTCATGGTTGCATGTACTAACTCAAAATTTTGACTACAATAATCCAAAAACAAATTATTTAATTTTAAAATAATATTTATTACCTATTACAAACCATACCAAAATAATGAAAAACACATATGATGAACAGAATTTAATAAACGTTTAGAGAATATTTTATTCACGAGCATATTATCATCAGCAACAGACGAGGAAATGCTGCCTGTTGAAATTTATATTCCTAAAACATGAGTGGTTAAATGTAGGCAAGTTGCAGATGTGAAATTTATAATCTGACATGCTCAATACTAGATACTAGAATGATATTAATGTTCACTTTTCAATCCTGATTCACATTTCTCATGAACAAGAGATTTGACAGTCATTCAAGCAAGCAAACTTCTGATAGAAAGTACAAATGTAAATCGAAATTCTGGTATACCATACAGTTTCTTAAAAGTAAATATAGAATTACCGTGATGGCTTTATGTTGATGGGCCAAATAAGTGCTTTCAGGGTGAAGTAGACAGCAACCTTCCAAGACTCTGAGCGCAAGAGCAACTTCTGAATCCGTGGAAGGACTTTTAACCTTCATTGGCTCCACGCTGAATATGTGATCCAAGCTTCCCACCTTTTCATCCGCTGTTTCTTTCAATGAATGCTCAAACAACACCGGAACCACTGCCATCAACAGAGTCATATTCACACATAAAAGTTAAGAAAATAAAAAACGGCGGATTCTTTAGGGGGGAGAATTGAAGATCATTAACCTTGGAACTCGGGAATGGACTGAGTTTGGGAAAAGAGACTGATGGAGGAGTCAGATTGAGCTATAGATCGAAGCGATTTGAGGAGGAAACGGAGGCCACGGACACGGAGGAAAGAGAACTCGGCGCGGGCGTCACGGAGGCCGGTGCGGAGAGCGAGGGTGACTTCTCTGTAGATTCGTTGTTTTTTAAGAGAGTTAACTAGCTCTTCAACCGCACTCGTTGCAGCAGCCGCTGCCGCTTCTGATTCTGGATCTCTCGCCGATGATGCAGACGGAGGTTCGTTTGAATCTGTTGTCTTGCTCCATAATGCTTCTTTCAAATTCATCTCTGTTAAACCGTCTTCTATTGGATTTGAAAATCTCTTAGCTTTCCTTTTTGGTCCTGTTTGGTTTGAAGGAAATCTGGAAAGAAGGGGAAAAAAATCTGTGTTCCGTAGAGACGGAAAATTAAACCGGAGAAGACATGGGAACGTTTTTTCTTAAAAAAATAAAATAAACTACAGCTATGACTATTGAATTATTTTCTTAATTCTATTTTGACCATCAATATTTTAATTTTATCAATTAAACCACTAAATTATTTAAATGATTTTAATCAAGAGCGATAAAAATTAACAGAATTTCTGACGTGACAGTTAAATAAATTTATATAATTATATATTTAATTTTTTTATTTTATTAAGTTAATTCTAATTTTTAATTTAATTTAATAAATTTAATTATTTAACCAAATAGTGACATATAAAACCATATTATTGGTCTAAATTTTAGTTTTCTAATATTTTTTTCCTCTAATGACAGTGGTACAATTAGATTAAAGGAAAATAAATTTCCCAAGGATATTGTTAAGAGGTTTTCAAAGGTTTTCAAATCTAGGTATGTTGAGTCCGAGACCAAAATAAGACCCATTATTTAGTTTAGTTTTGACAACTTACAAACTCTTCTCTCCCCATTCTCTTCTTAATAAACAGTTACATGGAGATTTTCATAGTAAAAATACTTCAATTTCTATTCTAGTTTATGATTTCCTCTAATTTCTCTCTCCTTGTGAAAAGGATGAAACTGAGGCCTTTTTCTTTTTCTCTTCTTGTTGTTGTTTAAAAGAATAGTTAAGTTTAATAGTAAATATTGATCAATGGACTTAATTGATTCAATTTATTGGTCTGAGAACTTAATTAGTTTAATTTATTGGTCCGAGAACTTAATTGATTTAATTTATTGATTCAAGGGCTTAATTGATTTAATTTATGGGTAAACTACATAAATGGTCACCAAATTTTTAGGGCCCATTCATTTTGGTCACTGAACTTTTAGAATATTCGATAAGTCACTCAACTTTTAGTTCAATTTCAATATAGTCACCAAACTTTTAGTTCACTTTCAATATGGTCCCTCCCGTTATCTTCCGTTAGAAGTTGGCGTTAGTTTTCACTTTTCCTTAATAAAAACATGGATAAACTATATCAATCATCACTCAACTTTCTTCTAACTCCTATTTTGGTCACTAGAGTTTAAATTTTTTCAATTTAATAGCTTAACTTTCGAATTGTTCATATTTTGGCTACTCTCAAATGACAAGGGTATACAAATAGAAAAAAATCGATTAATCCTTAAAAAAATATTTTGGTTAATTGGTAAATTCAAATTATTCAATTCTCGATCTTATATTGTACCAATTAAATCAGATAATTGATTCACTATTTAACCGAAATATTTGTTTCCGGAAATGATTTTTTAATTTGTTTATTAAAATATCAAATATGATAATATAGTAAATTTAATAATTGTTCGAGTGTGACAAATGTGTAAAAACAACTAGAAAGTAAAAAAAAATAAAAGTTCACACCTATTAATCCTACCTAGAGCCAAAACTTTTTTTAAATCACAAGGGTATCAAAATCACTAGACTATAATATATTGTAATGTATAAAATTTAAAAATATTGTATATAATAGATCAGACTGGTTAATCAATTTTGCTTAAAACTGTGAACCATAATTGAATCGAAATAATTTATTTTAAAAAAATTGTACTGAAATCGGGTTTGGTTAATCCTTAAAAATTAATTTTATTAATTGCTAAATTCATATGATTCAATTCTTGATCTTATATTGTACCAATTAAATCAGATAATCAATTGTCCGGTTAATTGGAATATTTGATTCAACTAATATTTTTTTACTTTGCTTATTAAAATATCAAATATGGTAATATGATCAATTTAATAAGCAAAGTAAAAAAATCATTACCCGGATTTTTTTAAGGATTGATCGAATTTTTCTATTTGTATAACCATGTCATTTGAGAGTGGCCAAAATATGAACAATTCAAAAGTTAAATATTAAATTGAAAATTGTTAAACTCTAGTGACCAAAATAGGAGTGAGAAGAAAGTTGATTGATGATTAATGTAATTTACCCAATTTTTTAAAAAGAAAACCGAAAACTAACATCAACTTCTAACGGAAGGTAATGAGAGGGACCATATCGAAATTGAACTAAAAGTTGAGTGACCTTATAAAATATTTTAAAACTACAGTGACCAAAATAAATCTACTCTAAAAATTCGGTGACTATTTATATAGTTTACCCTTAATTTATTGATTGAAGAGTTAATTGAAAGAAAAAAAAATAAGGGTATAATTATTTTTTCAAAATTTTATGGGCTTATTGTAACATTAAGCCTAAATTATTTTTTTGATCAATTTAAGCCTAAATTATTTTACCCTTGATATTTTGTGTTACTTTGATGTTATACCAAATTCTGTGAAACACAATCGCATAAATACAGGGAACTTTTTTTTTGTTGAATTCAGCTCAGAACCCTAACTTAGGATTTTAAACCCCAAACCGAAAGAAATTTCCTGATTAAAGGGGGAAACGGAAACCTAAAATCTCAATCTGCGAGTGAGATGCAATGGGAGTGATTAAAGAGGGCAGAGTCTCGGGCAAGTTGCCGAGCAATGAGGCGTTTGCCGTTCACTATCCGGGCTATCCTAAGACCACCGCTCGCGCCGTCCAGACTCTTGGCGGAACCGAAGGGATTCTCAAGGCAATTTTCTGCAACTATTTTATCTGTTCGTATTTATGTATTTATTTTAGTTGTTTTTACTCGTGCAAGCTTGGGAATTATATTTTTGTTCCCTCTGAACAGGCTCGTAGCTCGCTGTCAAACAGATTGGAGCTCCATTTTCGTCCCGAAGATCCTTTTTCGCATCCTACATTTGGTGATCTTCGTCCATGTAACACTTTGCTGCTTAAAATATCGAAAAAGAAGTGTTCTAATGGACAAATTGCCGAAACTTCTAGTAAGTTACACGGATGTTCAACATCAGGAGTATCTGATTCGGAAAATCCGGGACAGCCTCCTCAAGTTGAAGTGCAGAGACCAGAAGAAGAAGAAGAAGAAGAAACGGAGCTTTGTGCTGATATAGTTTCTCGCGTCCCAGAAGCTTATAATTTTGATGGTTAGGATTCATTTTTTGTTTGTTTTAAGAACATAGTACGGATTATTACTGTTTTAGAAATGGAGCGAGGTAATTAACTGATAAGTGCTTGCTTTGAAGTTTGAATTTTCCATTTTTGGTGAAGGAATGGCTGATTATCAGCATGTTCTCCCGGTTCATGCCGATGCTGCCAGGAAAAGAAAGAGAAATTGGGAGGAAACGGAGGAGCCTTCCTTTGGTGAGGTCTTTATGGTTCTAGCTTCAACATGAAATCAGAATTAAATTAAGTTATGTTTGATGAGTTTATTAACTTCCATTAATTGTTTCACAGAAAAAGGTGGGTTTATGGATGTGGATCAGGAGGATGTGATGATGATATTGCCCCCGCTCTTTTCACCCAAAGATGTGCCAGAGAATGTAGTGTAAGAAATCTCTGACATTTTACTTCCCTTTTATTGTATACTTATTTTTGCTATTTCTGTTTTGATTAAAGGAAAATTCTTAATTGAAGTTCATATTCTTAGTTCTGGAAAGGTGTGAGAGTAACCAAAAGCGTTTATTCTATTAGTATGGTGAGGGTCGTTGTTAAATGTAGTGATCTTTAAGCTCTTATTTTTGTAAAAGGGTTAAAATGAACAATTTTAATCTGTATTTCTAATAGCCACAGATCTTTATTTCTGGAAGATTAAGCTTTTGAAAAGATGTATATGAAAGTTAAATGTTGTTTGCAGTGTTTGATTTATGCTATCTAATTCTAGACTACATGGAAATGTTGATTTGAAGTGCTTTGCTCTTTGGAAATACTTTCTATTTCAGGTTAAGGCCATCAACCATCTCAAGTTCAAAAAAGAAACAAGAGGGAGTTGTAGAGTTTAGTGCTGAGGTATTGACTAAAATATTTTCTTCCTGCAACATATGCATTGAACCACAGTAAACATGAACATGTCTTTGAGCCTCCGCATCAAGCAAATGCAGATGCACATGGTCAACCATATACATGCCTATGATTTAAGTCTTTAATAATACTCCATATCTATAAGGATTTTATCCAGGTGTCAGCACATTTGTAGTAACTAATGCTGGTCTGAAAATGATTCGTAGAAAGGGCGTATTATATTTTGCTGTATAATTTTCATAGGCACGTCTCACTAGGTGGTTTGATCAAGAACATATGAGATACACTTGTTTTTTTAATTTTTAGTTTTATTTTTTCCCACACTGTGACATCCATCTACCCAGTCAAAAGTTTATGACATCTTGTCTTTGTAATGTCATGATAACACTGAGCAAGAATTTTGTTGATACCGAACTAAATATGGAACAAATGAAGCTCTGTTGCTTATCTAAGTTTGTGATGGACTTCAATTCTCTTTCTTTTTAATAGTGCTACTTGTTAAGTTTTTCATTGTCTGTATCATTAAAACAACGTGTGCTTGCTTGGCTGCAGTTAATATCTCCTTTCTTTTCAGCAACATCTTATCTTAGCAAGGAGAGATGTTTGAACTGCTAATTTTGTTTCCTTCCATGCAGGTTGACCTAGAGCCAGGCCTTGCAATTGATTTCAACATTAAAGATATCCTGATGATTGCATTTTACCTTTCTGCTGGATTTTGTATTTTGTTTTCTGATAACTAATGTCAGTATATGCTTATAGTCTCACTCTAGACCATATTGGCTTTAGATTCTTTTGGATCCAACCTTTAGTTTCTTTATATTGAAGAAAATCATTTATGATGATTCAGTAAGAAAGTTTTTATTTTCTATTAATACTTACATACATATATATATATATATATACATATATATATATATATACATATTTGCAAATATAGATGGAAATAATTAACTAAAAGGAGAGACTCTAACATGAACAATATATAGATTTATTCACCATCTCCCTGTTGGACTTAGCGTTCGCACAGGTTCCTAAGAATGTGAACTGGGAGGAACTTATATCCCAAGGCTCAGAGCAGTGGGAGTGGCAGATGACTGTATCTAAGCTGTTTGATGAACGACCTATATGGCCCAAGGAATCGATAACTGAGCGCTTGCTTGAGAAAGATCTAAAATTTAGCCATATGGTTCTTAAAAGGTCTTGTCTGAAAACTTCCACTTCTATTTATTAACAAAGTTTTTCCTGGAACAGTTGAACTAACTTGATGATCTTATCTCTCTCCTTTCAGGCTTTTACTTAGGGTTGCTTACTACTTCTCAAATGGACCGTTTCTAAGATTCTGGATCAGAAAAGGATATGATCCTCGCAAAGATCCTGATTCTCGCATGTAAGAGTTCTTGAAATATTCTCCTTTTGTTATATTTTATGCTTGATGGCTTCCATTAAGCCAAGTGCAGGGTTCTTACTTCTGTATTTTCTTTTACCAGATATCAGAGAACCGACTTTCGTGTACCTGAACCATTGCGGAACTATGCAGATGCTAACGCAGCTAATAAGTAAGTTTATACTGATGTGTTTGAATATACGAGATCTGAGTATCTGATAGTTTGGTTTTTATAGACTCCTTTTAGGTCTGGAATTAGAGAATTTTATGCCCACAATTTATAGCACAATTTACTGTAATTAAAGGAAGGCGTTTGCTCATCGAATTTAATACTTAACATTGACATCAGGGTGCTAGGTGCACTCAAGGGGCAATGACTTTCATATAGCCCGAGGCGCAAGGCACAAAAAAGTGCTCACCTGAGTAAAATATAAGTATATATATATATATATATATATAATAAAAATATATCAAAGTTCAAAGATACATAATCTTTGCATTTTGTTCTTATATATGGCTCTATCATATTAGAGTTGATCTTTGCAAGATGAAAATTTTCAATAAATATATAACAACAATAATAAAGAAAAGAACTCTAAATATAAGATTATAGATATAAAAATAAAGAATAATTCATGCACTGGCAGTGGAAAACAAGTTTTCCACATGCAGGTCTAATTTTATGTTTAGAGGTTTAGTTTAGGGTTTAGGACTTTAGTTTTTATGGTTTTGAATTTAGAGTTTAAGGTTAAAATTTAGGGTTTTGAGTTTAGGAGCCAGTGTTTAGGATTTTGGGTTTAGGGTTAGGGATTTAGCTTTTATATTATTGGGTTTAAATAGGCATGCTTGTGTAAAAAAAAATTACACTGACAATTCATCAAATGTCAACTCCTAAAATTATATCCAAAAGTTCACCATCTTTACACAAATTAAAAGAATATACAAAACTACAAATACTCAATCATATTTAATTCTTTACACAGATTTAAAGAACACAAATATTTATCATCTTTGCAGTTTACACATGCACTACATATATTAAAAGAGTTAAATATGTCCCACTTTCCACCATTACAAAATGACAAACAAAAAATAATGAAAAAAGTACAGTATAATTCTATAAACATGGACAGGACAACAGTGAACCAGTGCTCTGTTTATTAATCTAAAAGAAAAAAAAATATACTTCAAAAACAAAATTAGAGGGAAAAAGAAAAACAGATGGTAGAATAGGTAAAGAAAAGAGAAGGAAAAAAGAAAAACCATGTTTACTTTTCTGATTACCCTGGATATGAACTTTGAAGTTCAAAACATTGCTTCACGCGCGGTTGTACTTGTTTCGTCGGTATAGTTCCAGTCTTCGACGGTATTTATGTTTTGAAGTTACAATAAAACAGTGGCTGAATAGGATTTGTTTTAATAAAAAGTAATTTTATATTAACTAAATAAAAGTATTTTATTATGCTTTTAACATGAGGGGGAAAATTGGAAATTGAATAGTCAAATTTACTAAAGCTAGCCTCTTTTGCACCTTGCTTGGAATAAAAAAAGTGCAGGAGGTGCTCTCCTCTTTAAAACCGATTTGCCTAGGAGGGTGTGAAGCGCTGTTCTCTTCCATGGCTGCACCATATCACCTAGACATGCCTCAACAACACTGATTGACATCAATTGCTTTATATTCCATTCCGTCAAAATACTTGTGCCGAGTTTAATGGTTTGTTTGAAGATTATTTTTTAATATTTTTTTTATCACACAGCTTGAAGCATAAGTGGGGACATTTATGTTCTTTCCAAGTATTTCCTTACAAATGCCAGACATTTTTACAACTATTTGAACTGGATGATGATTACATTCAACAAGAGATAAGAAAGCCTCCAAAAGTAGTAACATGCAATGTGAGTCTATTATCTTCAGTGTTGAGCAGACGTGTTGGTTAGTTTATCTCTGGTGTCATCCAATGGATCTGTTTTTTATATTACTTTTTCCTTCCCTTTTCCAATAGAACAGATGTTTATGCGATGGTGGTATAAGAGTCTTAGATGATTTAAATTTATTTTTTGGAGTGATATCCTCACATTTCTTGCATATAAGTCTAATTGTAATTCATTTTGCAATTCTATAGAAAATATTTAAGGCTTATTTCATGTAGAAACTTTGCAGTCTAAAACAGGATGGTTCTCAGAGTGTTTGCTTGATTGCCTGAGACTTCGTGTAGCAGTGAGGTTCTTGTCAATATACCCTGAATCTGGTGCAGAAAGCATACTGAAATCTTACTCTGATGAATTTGAGAAGTTAAAGAGAACATGCATGTACAAGGATGTCTTCAACTCTCATCAAGAAGAGCACCAGCAAACTAATAAAGGTTCAAATAAGCAACCCTTTCTTTAATTTTCTTGACATCTCATCTTTTATTCGATTTAAAAAAAAAAGACTTGGGTTTTGGTAACGAGTTCCTTAAAAGCACTCTTTAAGGTTAGTTAAGATACTATGTACATTTATGTTTTTATATTGATTGCATCAGGAAATAGTTAATGTGATATTTTCAACTCCGCGAAAAGAGTATGTCACCTTAATAATAATTAATATCCTCATCAATTCTTGGTTCATTTAACTGCCCTACTTATTTTGCTGTCACTCAATATTGATGATAATCTTTCATCCTTATCTAGCAAAGCAATGTTGAAATTATCGTCATTCAATGTGATTTTAATATATTCATGTAACTCTATGTTGTTGACTTATGCTTCTTCTTTTTTTGAATCTATTTATTTGCCACATTCCTCCTTGCTGCAAATTTTGGCTTTCCATGTCATCACTGATTTTCTCCCCGGCCAATATTACTTATACATATTTTTCAATTTTCTTGGTGAATTCTTAGGACTTTTCATTCAAAACTAGATTGCATTCTTCATATATCAGACTGCTTTCACTAGTTGCACTAGAATAACCATATAAGTTGCTAATACTACATTTGGAGCTTATAGGTGATGAAGATAAAGAGAGACCCAAAAGTTCTGATAATGAGGATGATGAAGTTGAAGCTGATGATGAAGAGGAAGAGGAACTGGATGTGTATGACACACTTCTGGTAAATCATATGCTTATTATTTGTTGTACTTTTAACATTCTTGTTGACTCTTAACTGATCATGACATTACTGTATATTTTCCTTATTTCATGTTTTTGTTCTCGGAATAAGAAAAAACCAAAAAAGGAACTTTATGGATTTCTTTTTTTATTTGTAGGGTGATGAGGATGATGAAATCTCTTTGCAACCTGATGCATGTATCCTTGAATCAAGGCTGCCTGTGCTTTTGTTGAAAGCTTGTGTCTTTTAAATAGATTGGTAATTTGGCAGTTAGACGGGCTTTTGAGCATGTGTTGGAAAAGCACATCTAGGGGTATTTGCTACATATTAAATTGATTGAGGTTTGTCTTGTCTGCAGGCTTAAAGATTTGTTATCACTTACTCTTTTATGCAATGCGGGCTGACGGGCCGCTGCTTTTTGCAATAGTCACCTCCAATATTAGGCTATTGTGTTTGTATATAAGAGTGAGCCTGCAGTGATATAAGATAAGCTCTTTATGTTAAAATTGGTTCTCTTGTTGTATCTCTAAGAATGACAAAATGTGATAGCACAAACAAAGGTCCAAGTGCATGCATACAGATACATGTTGATATGAACCTATATATGTTTAGTATTTGGTTTGTTCCCATCTGCATGTTCCTCGTCTGCTTGAAATTTCCTATGTATTACGTAGATTTAGATATGGAGAACAACTCTCGGACATACTTGCAAGAGCTTTTTGGCAGCTTCCCATCTACTGTATCTGGTGCTGCTGATGCAATACAGGCAGAAGATGCTAGTGATGGAGAATATCAAATATACGAGCAATTTAGTGATAATAACTATTCTGATGATGAAGAAGAAGATGACGATGGTGGTGGTGATGACAACTAACATTCCTAATCCAGAAGTTTACAGGTAGCTTTCCTCCCAAGGGGTTTGCTTCCTTTTTAGTCCTTCTCCATGCTTCACTTACATCACAGCTATCCAAGACTCGTAATTGATTATTCGGTTAGAGGATATAGCTAGTATTTTCCCCAAGCTATGCTTTTTATAGAACAACTCAAACTAATACTAATGCATTATTATTATTATTATTATTATTATTTTGAAGTTATTGAAACTTGTACACTCTTATAACATCTCTGGAAAAAAATTGTAGTTGAGACTTCAAAATAGGAGAACCTATCTAATTGGAACATTACATTGTAGAATTTCACGCCATATTTTACAGCATTCTAAAATAGATTGGACATTGAAGTGTTGTGCTGCGTTTTGGTTTTTCTTAGGCAAATGGGGTATTTGTTTACTGATAGTTTTATGTGGATTTGCAGATTCTTGGAACTGTTGAGAAGGGTGAGTAGATATCTGCATATTCCATTGCAGGTTTTTCATTTCAGCTCCTAAATTATGAATCATCAGGTAAACTTCTGTAATGTTTAATGCATGATTAGTATATTCATTACTTTTATGGACGTCATATGTGACGATCCTCGGAGGTACATATCGAATGGCAATTTTGGTACAAGAATTTCATACCATGCTAATATTATATATAATCAACTTTCCTGATTTCATGAATTTTCTTTTAGCCAAGCTGGTTTGTGGTTTACTTGGAAGAAACATTATGGCTTTAATCTATAACTTTTACCCACCTTTTGATTCCGAAAAGTATAAGTGTTTTCCCGGTGAATACGTTGGGTTGCGCTAATGAGCACCACCGTGGAACACTAACAGGAGAACGATAATTTATAAATATATAATCGAACCATTAAAAATTTGTTAATGGATAGTAATATACAAACAAATCTAAATAATCTAAACAAACAAAGAAAAAAAATCCTACATAAATAGCATCAATCCACTATTCTGTGAGTCAAAATTTGTGAAATAATACTGCATCATCTCTGCTGGAAAATTCCTGAGACCAACAACAGGCCTATAACCGGGGATTAAGAGGAATATCGATACCATAAAGCTTCTCGTGACGATGCAACCGATGGGGTATGCGTGTTCGTTTATGTTTCTCGTGATTCCTGAATCGGTATCGGACTCACAGATCAAAGGCAGAGAAACCTTCTGCAGATGAAGCACTGCTGGGGCCGTTTATTAGAGTTGGAAACTGAAACCTCTTTTTAACACGGAACAATATCAATGTGGACTTAATGTCATCCTGTGGTACCTGTAGCATGAACTGGATTTTCATCCTCATCGGGGCCGACTTACCGTTTCTTTTTTCGTTCCCAACCTGAATTGAGATATTAAAGCTTATCATCTTCTTCTTAATGGGGATGAATGAACCTCATCAAACATAAAGCTTGACAAAATACAGTAAACTTACCCATAGAGAAGCCCAGCAAAGACGAACCTCTGAATCATACCCTGCTTTGAATTTCATGTCTTTGTCATTCGTGTGCTTGTACACGGCACTCCAATAGTTCGTATCGAGACTGTACCAGTAGCTGCACATAAATACATACAATTCGCCACTTCAATCAACTCTCTATATCATGCACTGTAATTCCATGACAGATTCCATCCGATGTATACAGAGATAAGGAGTGCTAAATGCTAAGTTCTAACCTCAGTTTATCCAATGGACTGAAACGTCGCTTGAACGCGAACGATGCACTATTCGTTGGCAGTGAAATGCTAGGAATAACTGACATTGTCCCGTCCTGCAATTATAGAACCGTCAAAACCATCTACTAAAGCACTCAGAAGCTCGAAAATTTACCCCTACATGATCTTTCAAATCCAGCACTTGCACCTCAGTCAATTTTGAAACCTACCCATCTAAATAAACAAGAATGCAAGCACAGAACTATAGCATTGAGGGAAAAACCACCTTATATGAGTATCTTAGTTTCAGTTCTTCATCCGAGTAATGCGCAGTGCCGACGCCTTTCCAAATCGGACCTTTAACAATTCCATTCAATGAAAATTTGGGCACATCATCCCCTTCCCTCGCTAACGAAACTTCTCCCACGGGAAATCTAAATGTCGCTTTCGGCTACACAACAACAGGAAAGTTCAGATAAATTAGAGCCAAAAACAACTCAGAACCACAAAAACTGGCTGAAAGTGAATTACTACCAAATACTTGATTGTCTGATAAATGGTCCTAAATTGTCCTGAACTACATGTTAAGTCATTCATTTGCACTAGTAAAACCACTAGGATAAACGGTGCTCACCAACGATATATCCGGAATAGGCGCCGACACTTCGACAACATAGCTCGGGTCAGCAAGCTTTGCAATTGCTGCCACTTCACCTTGTTGTGCCTGAGAACATATAGGGGAGATATTCAGGGGGCAGCAGCAGGATACATTGATTCAGCATTTGAACAACAAAGCCGGAACTCGAAAATTTTCTTAAAAACCAAACAAACAATCTCTTATAGAATAAGGGTCGTTTTCAATTCTATACAACTCAAGGATTACTGCTAAAAAAACCAACCTTGATATCGAGGGCAGCTTTCAAATGCCAGGTGGGATCGACATTGTAGGAGCCCTGGAAGATGGCATTTTTTTCTTCAGGATCGAAGTATACGGACAAGTGCTTGGAGAATAAGGCCAATTGGGGCTCCGTGATCTCGCGTTTGTTGTTGTTGATGAAGGAGAGCTTGAGCTTGGCAAGGTTGTCGAACACCTTACACGACAGCTTGTGGAAGAATACGCGGCTATCGCTGTCGAACTCCGAAGTCACTCTGAGGGAGGATATGGAAGACAGAAAGGGGTTGGGCTCTGTTGGCGCTGTAGGTGGTGGCGGTGGTTCTGGCTCTGGCTCGTTTGGCGACGGTGGCGGTGGAGGGAACAGCGGCGGGACAAGGTGATTGGGGATTCGACGAAATGATTGGAATACCATTTCCTATGCTTTTGGCAAATGCTTTGTTTGGAATTTGCGAATTTGGAAGAGAGAGACTTCTTTTGGACAATTGTAAGCCCCTTCTATTAGGCAGTTATTTCGGTTGGATCTCTTTTTAAAATTTCTCATTACTTATTGATATTCTATTTTTTCCTCCTAAAATATTAAAATTATTTCATTATATCATTTTATCTAAATAAAAATTTTATTTTTAGGCTCTATTATTTAAACCCGTAATTTAAAGTTAGTTTAAACTATTGTCCTTGATACAATACATAGATCGAACATGCTTAATCATTCAATCTTATTCTATTTACGAGTGAATTGGGATAAAGTTATGTATAGCTTAGGATGGGCAAGAATAATAGAGTGAATTTTTAATTAAAATAGTAGTCAAATATGATCTTTGCTGCTCTCAATTTTTAAATTTAAATACTTAATATACTACATGTTTTGTTAGAATCTTCTTTCTCTATCTTGCTTTATTTGAATCTCCTTTCGTTAATATTAACTAAAATCTTGTTATTTTATCCTCTTGTCAACATATGAGTTAACCATGTTTAAACACTCGTGTCATATGCTTATTAAGCATGTCATGTTTACGTTCTTTTTTTTATTGTGTCCAAAATTGCAAGGTCTAGGATGTTGTGAACCTTGCTCTAACAATTTGATCGAGTTTGTTCGATTGTCTGTTCATCAAATAAAAATACATGAAACTTTTGTTGTTTATTTTTAGTAACTAATTGTTTTCTCCTTGCAGCTATTTTATGTCGAGTACTTTCTTATACCACCACTACAACAAATTTATCAATTAGTGACGAAATTTCTATATGACGTTGTATATAACGTCACAAGATATACTATAGAGTGACGATTTTTTTTATTTTCGCCATAGTTAGTGAAAATGGTATATCTTTTTTGACAGCCTTAACAAACGTCATTGAATTTCGTCATTATATATTTGGCGCTTCAAAACAATTTTGGAGGGAAACATTTCAATGACGTTTAGGTAAAATGGTGACATTGTAAAATTGTCACCAAAGATGTAAAAGTATTAGTGACGAATTATTATTATGACGATTCAATATTATTTAGTGACGATGCAAATTCATCACCAAAAAACTTTATTTGTGACAATTTAATTCGTCATAATTTAGAAGACATAAATAAGTGACATTTTATTTGTGTCATAAAAAATACGAAAATTACTATTTATCACTAATTGTTATAAGTATCTTTTATATTTATATGACGTTTTTTAAAATCATCATGATATTTTGTTACTTATTGCTTGACGGAAATAATTAATGTGAAAATTACGGAAAATTTTTCAAATTAAGAGTTGTCCTTATGTTCTGTTAACCTAGTTTCTCCTTCTTGAAAGATAGTAACTTCTTTAGAAGCCGACATGGTGGCGCTGCAAACCATTGTGGGAATACCCTAAAAAGTAAAATTAGGTGTTTCACGGTGGCGCGGATGAGGTGTGTATCACTTAACTTGTCTGTTAACTTCCATCTTTTTGTTTAAAATTGTTCAATTGATTTTGTTTTCGTTTTGGGTCTTTGTTTTTATTTGAAATCTCTTTTTTTTTTTTTGAAAATGTTGCATCTTTTAGTTGCTAATTGATCAAGATTGACCTGTCCAGGTTTACTATCTGTTTGGCAGTAAAGTTCTTTGGAGAAGAAAAAAAATACTCATGATTTTTATTTTTACTTCAACTTTCTTTTTCTTCTACTCTAATTTTTTCTTGTCTTTTCTTTTATTTCAATCAATTTACTTTTCCTTTTCTCGCACTTAAACTTCTTCAAGTTGAACCTTTGATACTGCTTAGGAGGAGCATTTTTAGACTTTTTAGAAGTTGGGTCAGCAGAATTGCAACTTGAACATTCTTGTGCAAGGGCACAATGTTATCGTGATATACTCACTAAAGTGGGACTAATACTTCTCTAGTTCAAATTTAGTTTAAAGCAATAAGTTGCAAGTATAATTTTCATGATTAATATATAGAAAATGCACATATTTTAAGTTTATCGGGTTCAACGGGGTTTATATTGATAATTTATTTATTTTTATTTTTTAGCACCAAATATTAGTATACTAAGTTTATAGCTAGTTTCTCCAAATTAAGGCTTATGATTTATTGGATTGTTGTTGTTTCAAAATTTAGTTTGCAATAAGTTGCTTGTATTGGTTCATACGTTTTTCATTGATTTTCTTGAAGGTTGAATTTTAGGGATATCATAGAATATGAGCTTTTTGATAGTAGTGGTGAGTTGAGATAAAAATTATGTTTTTCTTTCTTTCCTCATATATTTGATTATTTTGAGATTTAAAGAACTAATTTTCTTCATCTTGGTTTATAGTTAAAAAAGTTAACAGGCTTTTCTTTGTTAATTTGAGTGAATATTTAAGGTTATAGACCGTAGCTATTCAATAGCTTGTTGTTGATGATACATATCACTTTTCAGTATCTTTAATGAAGACAAATGAATAATACTTTGTATGAGAAAGGTACTCTCTCTCTCTCAACAATTTTCAATTCATTTCTGTTGGTGTTAACTTTAGAGGTATTCCAGTTATTGAATTTAAATATATACTACTTTCGTTTAAGTTTTCTACTTTTATTAATGATTCAAAACAACAGAAACAAATGTATAGAAATTCTAATTATTATCAACTAGAAATGGAGTACTTAGAACATTTTGTTTACACATCCACTATTATCCAAATACTTCTACCTTAAAACAATTGGTGGATTTTGAATAGGTTTATCAAGTAATACTTTTATTACGAATGGTACATCTTAGTATCTTTTTAACAAAATGTTAAAATTAGAATTTAAAATATATTAATATAGGTCAATTTACACCTAAGTTTAGTTATATTCTAACAGTTCAACTTAAACAAACAAATGAACGGTAGAATTTTTTATTTTGTAAATGGATTTGATCTTTCATGCAAATAAATGAAAGCTTACTACTTGAATTAGTAACTTGTTTATGAATGATTTTGCTCATGGCTAAAAATTATATATTTCAATTTTAAAACTATATTTGCACATGTAATTAATTTTACAATGTTTCTTCTCTTAAAGTGCTACTTAAAATATGGTTAATAGCAATAAATAGGTATTCTAGATTTGTTATTTTTGGGTCATTTCTAAATTAGCTTATGGTAGTGCATGTGTGTGTATAGCCAAACTTATATTTAGGAAGAATTCAACATATAAGTTGATCTTTTACTAATTTAACCATTTGAATGTATAAATATTTCAGGAACTGGTGTACTTGTGTTTTTCTTTGATACACTTGAGTTTCTGTTGCCAAAAGAGGAAGGAAAATTGTAAGACTCCTAGAAAAGAACCCTATTGAAATCAGAAAAGACCAATTCCAAATAGCAGCAATAATTGGATGTGACCTTGAATTAAAATGGTTGCAAAGAATCGAGGAGTTGATAAAGCATTTGTTGAGTGAAAGTAGCTTTGTCGATGGTGTTTCACAATCTAACCCGGTATTATTGTAACTTGTAATATGATCATATGAACTCGAAGCCAAATAAGTAACAAAAAGGGAAGAGTTTTTGAAGTTTACATGTAAGTTTCACGATTTTGATTGTTTTACTTTTATTATTGTGTAATAATTGAATTATGTAATATTTAGTATAATGTAAATATTTTTGAGGAATGATGTGTACCTTTTTATCATTTTAGTTAACAATAATTATGTCTGTATTAATTTCATGATTTTCTTTTTATCACTAATAATTTTATTTTATTATTGATAACATCTTAATATAATTAATAACAATGTAGTCTTTAATTAGGTGGTTAAATTGGTAATACGTGACGACTTTAAATTAACAATTAATAAAAATTATGACATTATCTTAATATTTTAGGTGACGATACATTGCGTTACCAAAAATGTGACTATCTTTTTCGTCATCCAAAGTTGAAGTTAATGTATTATTAGTGACGATAAGAAGTTATTAATGACAAACTTTTATATAATTTAGTGACACAACTAATTGTCATTGAATACAAATTATAAAGTGACGTTATGTATCATCGTCGTCCATACTACTATTCAGTGACGATATATTATGTCACTAACAATGTGACGATAATTATTTCGTCACTTATACAAAAAAATATTTTATTATTTGTGACGATACGGGTGACCAATGACAAATTTTTATATCATCTAGTGACGTAATTAATTGTCACTAAATACAAATTATAAGGTGATGTTATACATTAACGTCACTATATGTTTATCAATACATGACGAAAAAAGATACATCGTCACGCTAGACATTTAGTGACACATCTAGCGTGACGATCGTCGTGATGTCAACTTTTATGTCACAAAATACAAATAGTGACGTAAAAGTGAGTATCAGTGACATCATTACTAACGTTAATAATAAGTAAATTTGTTGTAGTGCACTTATAAGGTAAGAGGTGAAATATTTTACATAACCCCCAGAAATGGTTTTATCCACGAGTAAATATCGAAAGACGCTATCGAAATGAGAGAATCAAAGATATATAAAAAATAAATAATCTTTGAAAATATATCGGCGAATAATTAACGATGTACAGTTAATTTTTTATATATTGCATATTTTGTTGAAATCTTCTTTCTCTATCTTGTTTTATTTCAATCTCCTCTCGTCAATATTAACTAAGAGCTTGTTATTTTATCCTTTTGTTAACATTTTGTGTCAAAATCTGAGTTAACCATGTTTAAACACTCGTGTCATATGCTTATTAATCATGTCATGTTTGTGTTTTATTTTTATTGTGTACAAAATTGTAAGGTTTAAGATATTGTGAACCTTGCTCTAACAATTTGATCGAGTATGTTCGATTTTCTATTCATCAAATAAAAAAGCATGAAACTTTTGTTGTTTATTTCTAGTAACTAATTGCTTTTTCCTTATAGTTATTTTATGTAGAATACTTTTTGATACTACTTATAAGATAAGAGGTGAAATATTTTACATAACCCCCGTAAATAGTTTTATCCACAAGTAAAGATTGAAAGACGTCATCGAAATGAGAGTATTGAAGATATATATAAAAAATAAATAATCTTTGAAAATATTTCGACGAATAATTAACGATGTTCAGTTTGAACACTACTGTGTCAACTATCTTAATTGTTATATTTAAAAAATTATCTTAATTTTAATTTAAAAAATAAAAAAATTATTGTTTGGTTACTACAAAAGAGGGAAGAAAAATTAGGAGTAGTAATAATAATAGAAAAAATATATCAGGTATAGATCAAATCAAGCTTCTAATAAGTTGCACTCAACTTCAAGAGAGAGCTTTCTATCGTTGGGATCCTCAAACTAACTGTTTCATTAACCGTTATAAAATTAGGGCTTAAAGGTCAAATTAGCCCTTAACGAAAAATTAAAAAAATCAACTAAGCCCTTATAAAAGTTTTACACTAAATTTAACCCTTACAATTGAAATTACACTCAATTTGGCCCTCAATGAAAAATTAAAAAGTCAATTTAACCCTTCCGTTAAGTTGACCATTAACTCGAAAGTAGTTATTAGGATGGTGACACGTGACACACTCTGAACGTGCCAAGTCATCAAAACCGTAAATAATCATTTAAAAATATTTAAAATTATAAAATAATATATTTAAAATTAAAAATATATTAAAAATTTGAAAAAATATTTAAAATTATAGAAAAAACTATATATATATATATAATTGTTTAAAAAATTCAAGAAAAATTTAAAAATATTTAAATGTGTAAAAAATAGGTATAAAATCATAAAAAATATTTTTACTTAAAATAAAAAAATATATAAAATAATTGTAATAATTATTAAAAATATATAAATATTTATAATTAAACAATATTTAAAAATTGTGTAATTTTTTTGAAAAAAATATATTTTTAATTATAAAATCCCAAAATTTCAAAAATTTTCAAATCTCTAACCCTAAACTCTAACCATACATTCCTAATTTTTCAAATCAGTTTAATCGACTGTAAATGTAACCCCCTAGACCCGCCTATGCGTTACCACGAATCCAAGGAAGTTACATTATGGTCACAGGAGCGACCCACATTAAAATTTCAAATAAACAAATCGTTAACCATTTAAAATCATAAATCAAATTTTGAATTAGAATACAATTCTAGAAAATATTCAGACTACAAAATAAAAACTATGATACAAATTACTAAAACAAGTTTTTACCTCGAATGTAAATCAAGATGTGACATACATGCCCCCTAATTACACAAATACCATACTCCGCAAGCAAACCGAAGAAACTCCATACCGATGTTGACAGCTGCGACATGGTCGATCTTCTAACCTGTGATGGTAAAAACAACGTGAGCTTCGAAAAGCTCAGTAATACAAACTACCAAGGGATGCTAAAAGCACAAGCAGGTAAGGCAAGCTTAACGCTGTCATGAAGAACTAGGTAACGATAAGCTCAAATTACGATTCGAGATTTCAGAGGAGCATTATACCAGAAGGTAACAAAGTTGTTCTTTATTAGATCATCCGAACTCAAGATGTGAGTCTAAAGCATAGATTCAAAAGAGATTCAGATTTTAGAAGTTGAATTAAGGAGTTCAAAGTGGTTCATTAAACGCGAATTGTAAGTTTACTGAACGTTCAACTTTAATACATTAATTCAGTAGGGTATACGTAAGAAGAGGTCAGAAAGTTTTATTAACTTACTTAACTACCCTCCAACCGAACCCCAAAATGCAATTCCACCTGAACTGCATACAGAAGGTCTTACCCTAGGCCTGAGGCGTAGGAGCCTACCTAAGGGGATACCTTAGGTCCAGAAAGACTTACCCTAGGCCCGTGGGCGTAGGAGCTTAAGTGCAGAAGGACTTATCAGCGCTGAGCCTACAGATCATCATTCATATCCAGATAATATACCACAGATGATTTCAATTTATATTCAGAAGACAATATAGCAGAAAATAAATATTAAATCTACTTTTGTACCAGAAGACATGTATTAAATTTATTTTATTATCATTATCACTATTTCGTATTCAATGTCATATATCATATATATTTTTCATAACAGAGGTCAGAAATCAGAGAATTGTTTTCCTTTCGTATTACAATATCATACTTTTAAATTTTAAGCATATTGCCTTGATTTAGAACAAAAGGTAATTACAGATATCGGGTACACGCTTTATGGCCTAATTCATTTCTTAGAGGTACTCGATAGATATCAAAAAGACGACACTTGACGAGTTTAGACTAATTTCAGAACGAGGTCCCTACGAATAGGGGAGTTCGGTAAGACAAATCGAATTAACATCGAAAGTTGATGCATCAGAATCATTGGAATTTCAGATATATCGGGAGTGATTCGATCGCTAAAGCTTACGAAGGTATTGATGGGCATTCCGGCATTCGGAGGGTAATTTGGTAAGCTGAACCAACAAGGTATAAACGGTGATGCACAGAATTTAGGAATTCTAATTGCTCACCAAGCTTTCGAGTCCCTCAGAACTAATTGAAACCAATAACACATAATTTAAAATATAATCGGATAAGTACATCTTAAGCATTCATTTCTAGAACTGATTACAGCGTAACAACAAAGCAGATCGTCTTCACCTTACATCCACTGAACTTACCACGAGAGATCAAACATGTATCCAAGCGGTAATTTTCCAAATTCCTGAACATGCATATAACCCTCGAACTCGTTCCATAGCATCGAATTTATCTTTTTGAGGAAACATGTTGCTCTTACCAATAGCTGAGTACTTTCTCCAAATAAACATGGTATCTTTCCAAAATTAGGATAGTATCAGAAATGGCCAACAAACACGGACCGTGAATTACCACTTTAGAGTTGTTATATTGTCTAGCTTTATTGGTATTCTTTATTCCAGTTTTGGAGTTAGCTTCAGTCATTTCAAAATTCGCAGATATTTCGGATACTTCATATCTGAAGGTGTTCCAAAACAAATTCTGAGCTTTTCGGTCGTTCTAACTGTTCAATCATTTTCGATATCAAAGGTATATTCATCATTTCGATTAATTTGACAATTGGTGTCGAGGATACATTGTTCTTTTTAATCATTATGGATATTCTGACCGATTCAACTTTATCAGTATTACCAAACATTCAATTATTTTCTCGCAATTGTCTTTAGAGAATATTCAATTTCAAAAAAAGTAATCTGAGCAATTTACAAACTCAAACGTGAAGCCACGCTACCATAACTTCTCAAGCAAACTTCAAGATTTTCAGAAGGTTCAGTTGTTTTACCGGATCTAGTGTAGATTCTCTGACCACACTCATTAATAGGGGTATTTTAGTCATTTTCACACATCGAGGGCATTTTCGTAATTCATTAGCCAAAATAATCAGACTTAGAGATTTACCTTTTTTATTAATTGTTTACTGAACCCGAAAGTCCTTTCAATTTATCAAACCTCTTATGCGAATATTTGCCTTAGCCATTAATATTCTTATTTCATAATTGTTCGACGTAATAAAAAATAATCATATGCTCAAGCATGATCGTGTAAACATTAACCGAATACCAACATGTTGCAAAAGCATGCAGAAGGTAGTAATGTATTACCTTAATTCCGAGCTACAACAGTTGATTCATGACACCTCATTCGATTGCACTCGATCCCAAGATTTGACGGCTCCCAACATCTCGAATTCAAGGATACTTTGATACCTTCAATAACATAGATTCACATTTCAGTCCTTATCCAAAGAGCTCTTAACAAAATTAAACACACAAACACTTTCAGGTTCAAAGTCAGATTCGGAGGCCTTCGGGTCAGAATTTTGCAAAACGGGCTTCAAAAACGGACTCAGAACGTCGAAAAACATAAAATATGAGTTTTTGGAAAATTTGACTTTTTGGTCAACGGTCAAAGTCAACGCTGATGTTAGCAAGTCAACGCTGACGTCAGCAGGTCAACGGTCAACGGGGTCAGAGTCAACTGGTCAAAGTCAATGCTGACGTCAGCAGTCAACAGAGTTGACTCGGGCTGACTCAGACGAGTTGACTCGACTGACTCGGACGAGTTGACTCGGCTGACTCGGGTTGACGGGTCGGGTCGGACTCAGGTTGACGGGTCGGTCAACGGGTCGGGTTTTGGGCTCGGTTTGGGTTTGGGCCAGTTCAGACCGGGTTGGACTGGTTCAGACCGGGTTGGATGGTTCAATCCGGTTCACTCACCCAAAATTTCCGGTCACCGGACGGCCGTCAGAAAAGTCGCCGGAGATGCCCCTTTTGTGTCGATTCTGTCGAAAATCAAGAGATTATCGAACCCATATCATATTATTCCAAAACTCAGTCAAGCATGCAAGAATTCAACCGGAATTTACCTAAAATACGAACGTTGCGGCGGAAAAATTCGAAGCTCCGACGAGAGCCTTGCCGTCGTCGGACAGACGATTTGCCGGTAGGGTTTTGCTGGCCGCCACGTCAGGAGTCCAGATCTGGTGTCCGTTTCGCGAACGGACGACAACCGCTACCGGAAAACACGCAAAACATAGGGCGCGTTGGGCTTCTCCGACGAAGCACGCAAACGGCTTCCCACGGTGGACGGCGGCTGATAACCGCGAGTGGTTACTGCGGTTGCGTTCGGGGAGAACTGGCGGACACGGTGGCAGCGGCGGTGAAGGCCACGGCCCGGCGGTGACCGAGATCGGGACGGTGAACGGTGGTGGTTGAGGGGAAACGTTTCTCGAACATACAAAAAAAAACAATATGAGTGGTAGCTGAGGGGTTCTTACCATTATTTAATATTTGGTTATAACCAAACCGAACAAACTTAAAACAAGGCTAGTATAATTAAATCTCAGAAATACTTTAGCTCAATTGGTAGAGGATCGGGCTTAACAAACAATGGGTTATGGGTTCAAGACCCCTTAGCTGCAAGAATTGATTTCCTTTTTTTTCATCAATCTATTCTTTTTAACATGAAATGTTGGGGTGTTACAGTAAAAGTTATTAGTACTATGACAGACGACGGTGTTGGTGAGAAGAAATATTGAGTAAGAAATAAAGTTTTTCTGCGACGAGGAGTGATCGATGGTTAATTCGGTGCTAATTATTGATTTAGGGATTAATGAGGCTTTTTTGAAAGAAATAAATTTTTTGGGTTTTTAGAAAGAAATATTATTTCATGTTTTTTATAAAAAAATAAAAGAAAATAAGGAAAAAATAAATTGAATTGTTTTTTTTTTTAATTTTGAAAATCGATTTTTGATGACGTGGGACGCCCAGAGCATCCCACGTGTCCGATATTTTAACCATCAGAGAATAGTATAATCTTCACCGTATATAATTTTTTTAACTCATCCTAAGTGTTATGAGCAGCATCTTTTCACAATTTTTTTTTAGTCTCCTTTCTAGAAAAATATCATGGTATAAAAAGACTTTGTGTTTTAGAAATGAAAAAGTCTTAACTGAAAAACGAAGAACAGTGAGTGAGAATTGGAAAAGAAAAAGGAAGATGAAACAGTAAATAGAAAATGAAAAACAAAAAGAAGAGTCGAAAATAAAAAAGGACAAGAAGAAAATAGAACGGGTGTGAGATATAAAGAATCTTGGAATATTCTAAACTATTAGAAGGCTTGGGAATTTGAAAAGGATAGCGTGAATATCAAAAAATCTGAAAATTTTAAATTTGGCGGAAAGTTTAGCGGGAATTTCTAAAATATCTGAAAATTTGGCAAAAAAGTATAGCGGGTTAAAACTCTAGTACAAATTTAAAAATTTTTCTAATTAAAGCGGGGAATAATGATAAACAAAATAAAGAATAAATAAAACTGTGATATATTTTTAGCTAAAAACTTCGATACACAAACTATATAAAATTATATTTTTATAACCTTAAAATATAAACTCTTTAGCAGTAAATTGAAAGTAAATAAAAGGGTTACTTTGATGAATTTTAAAAGGGGTAATTTGCTTAGAAATACAATTAATTTTAAAGTCATAATAGTAATTGATCTAGTTATTTTAATAATTTTAATAATATTAGATCTTAAAAAAAAACCAAAACACGAGGATTGCCATTTTAAAATCATGGATGGCTTATTCGGACTTGGGAATGATTCATTCTTGGAACCAAATACGAAATAGTTTAATCCAACACCAACATAGCTTATTTCGACTTAAAATACCAGAATCAGATTTTTATTATTTCGACATAGAATCCGTTTTTCGACATTAATAAAAACGATGTTATAATTTTAAATTAAATTAACTAAATACCAATTAATCTAAAAATAAAAGTAATATATGTATGATTATACTAGATAAACTCTACCAAATTATAATAAAATATTAACTAAATAAACGCTCTGCTACCAGATTTTTATGAATTCTATTCTTTTCCTTTTTATTAATATTTGATTTTAATTTTACTAATATAATGCGTTTTTACATATTACTAAATTTATGTTTAAGTTGTCAATATTTAGCTTGTTACAATAATTTTATTTAATGTCGATTTTTGTTCTTGTTCAATGGATGAAATTGAGAATAAAAATGATGTTTCTGATATCTTATTAAGATCTAATAATTTTTAATATGTTTTAATTCAAATTAAGATGAAATTATTTTCATGTATATCTGTAAGCATCAAATATTGATTTGTTTACTTGTTTATAATACTACTTAATTTGTATTACGATTTGATTGTTTACTTGTCTATAATTTTTCTATTCCAATCTCAGAGGACAGCTCCACCACTGATCTTGTCGTCCTTAATTGAAATATCTACAGAAAGCACATAGATGGTTATTGAAATATCTTGTCGTTCTTAATTAAAATACTTACTAAAAACAGATTACTCATAAAAATGAATAAAATATTCTAAATATGTTAGTCTTTAAATCCAAAAAACAAGTAATGAATAAATTGATTTACATGCAAATCAAATTTAATTGGATATTGAAATTTTTATTAAATATTTAAAAAAATTATTAAAAAATGAAATTAAAGTTTATATAGATGGTGATAGCGGAGACAATAGTAAGAAAATATTAACAAGATAAATGCTCTGATACCAATTAAACAATAAGTCTAAAAATTAAAATAATATATGGATGATTATAATAAATAAACTCTAATAAATTATAATAGAATATTAACTAAATAAACGCTCTGATACCAGATAATTAATATAAATGTTGATAATAGTGACCTAAATGTTGATAATAATGCAATGGTGTCCTCTGCTTGTCATCTTTCGAATTTATGAGGTCTGATTTTCTTTTAAGTATCATAAGCAGAATATCTGTTTGACATGAATATCATGGTATTAAGTATAAAACTAACATATTATATAATAATTAATCTTGATTCTTAGCATAAAAAAATAATCAAGAATGTTAAGAACAATTAGATGAAATCAAAGACTTACCAACATCACGTCTTATGACAGCCAAATGCAAAGCAGTTTGGCCATTGGATCCTTTATAATAAAGAGCCCTCGGATTTAACTTGATGATCGTCTTGATGCAGTATTGCAACTTAAGATCAACAGCGATAGACAGTGAAGACTCCCCAGCTTGATTAAGTAACAACAATGCATCTCGATCTCGAATTGCCAATTTTTTCATTAAAGAAATATTTTTTTTCCTCACAACACAATGCAAAGGTGTATTATCATCATTATCCGCGAGTCTTGCAGTCTGAAATAAGATTTTCACATTACAGAAATGTTCTTCTAAGGCTTGTACAGATTTAATGAACGATTGAGCCATGAGTGTGTCTCCACCCTTGGCTGCCACATGTACTAAGGTCTCACCTTTATCGTTAGTGTTAACAACAAAGTGAAGATTTTACTTCATGATCTCTTGAACCACACTTCAATGGCCGTATCTAATAGCTATGTGAAGTACATTGTTCCCCTGAGGCGTTGTTCCAATGAGGATGCCGCTTTCCTCATCGACAAGTTTCTTGATTACATTAATATTACCCGATCTTGCAGCCTTCAGCAAACATTGATCTAATGATATTCTTGATTCTGCAAAAAATTGATGTTTTAATGTATTATGGTTTGTAAAATGTAATAGATTTATAAATTTGTAAGTTTTAATCCGGAATCTCAATAAACTTTAATTCTTTGTTCAACACAACACTATACATAAAATTGTAAATACTAATATATTAAATCTGGAACAAAGTAATTTATGTTATGCTATATAGTTATCCCAAGCTAGATTACAACAACAAAAAGATATTCACAAATCATATGAGTTCAAATTCTAAAGTAACCTTAATAGTATTTGATAACTCTTTTATTATGTTGAATAAGAATTGCTCACCTTTTCATTTCTAAAAGTTTCTCAAAAATTGAATCATCATCAAATTAATATGTTTCATCAATTGTCATTGTCATTATAACTGTAAATTTTAATTTCTTAGACATGAATAAAGGTCAAGTTGTAGTTTCATAGATGATCTATTATTTATTTATTTATCCATAATATTAACATGCCTAGCTCAGTGCTTAACAAAGAATAGAGGCACATGACAAGCACCGCTATGAACTACAACCCAAAAACAAAAAGAAAACGAAAGATGAGAAATAAGAAACAAAGAAAACTTTTAAAAAAAATATACAGCAAAAACAATGGCAAACACGGCTGCCGGAGGAACATGGCTTGACTGTTAAGTTTTCTTAGATTTGTTGCAAATATGTCGATTGAGAATCTGATAAAAAATAATATTAATGAGCGTCATTTTCAAGGCAATAAAGCTGGCAGTTTTAGTGTTCCCACGTGAAAGCATTTTGGGGAAGCAAGCCTTGAATTTGTTTAGTGGTGGGCTTGAAAGTATTGGACTTAAAATGGTTTAAAATTATAAATAAAATAATATAATTTAAATTTACTTTAATCTTATGTATTTATTATTGGATCAGATAAAATATAGAATGTTCTTAATAAAAATATTTTATATTAAATGAAGATAAATTGACTGGTCCATAAAATACAAATGTAATGTATTATTTTTTAACAATAATATAATTTCTAACCATTCTTTTATTTAGTTTAGTATACTTTTGATTAGAAAATAAGAGAGTACGCAAGTATACAAACTAGTTAATAATTGTACAAACTGAGCAACGATAAGCTCAAATTACGATCCGAGATTTCAGAGGAGCATTATGCCAGAAGGTAATAGAGTTGTTCTTTATTTGATCACCCGAACCTTAAGAGATGAGTCTAAAGCCGGAGATTTAAAGAGATTCAGATTTTAAAAGTTGAATTAAGGAGTTCACAATGGTTCGTTAAGCGCGAATTGTAAGTTTACGGGGAGTCCAACTTTGATATATTAATTTAGTAAAGTATTTTCAGAAAATGCCAGAAAGTTTTTTTAATTTACTTAACTACCCTCTAACCGAACTCCAAAATACAATTCCCCCTGAGCTGCATACAGAAGGTCTTACCCAAGGCTTGAGGTGTAGGAGCCTACCTAAGGGAATGCCTTAGGTCCAGAAAGACTTACCCTAGGCCCGTGGGCATAGAAGCTTAGGTTCAGAAGGACTTACCAACGCTGAGCCTACAAATCTTCATTCATATCCCAGATAATATACCCAATATGATTTCAGTTTATATTCAGAAGACAATATTACAGAAAATAGATGTTAGATCTATTTTTATACCAGAAGACAGATGTCAAATTATTTTTATTATTATTATTTCCCATTCAATGCCATATATCAGATATATTTTTCATATCAGAGGTTAGAAACCATGGAATTGCTTCCCTTTCGAATAACATAGTTGTACTTTTAATTTTTAGCCGATGGTCTTGGTTTAGAACAAAGAGTATTTACGGATACATAGTATGTGCCTTACGACTCAATTTATTTTTCAGAAACACTCGATAAGTATTAGAAAGAGGCATTCGACAATCTTTGGACAGATTTTAGAACGAGATACCTACGAATAGGGGAGTTTGATAAAACAACTCGGACCAAACATCAGAAGTTGATGCATCAGGATTATCGGGATTTCAAATATATCGTGAGCAAATCAAACGTTACAACTTACGAGGGTATTATGGTCGTTTTGACCTTCATGGGTAATTTGATAATTTAGACAAACCAAGCATAAGTAACGATACACAGAATTCAAGAATTCGAGTTGCTCTTCAGGTTTCCGAGTCCCTTGAACTGGTCAGAACACAACAATACAATGTTTATTATTTAACCGGATAGGTAAGCCTTAAACATTTGTTTCGCAGAACTGACCACAACGTACAACCAAAAGTAGTTCACCTTTCACTAATCGCCCACTAAACTTATTACCGGGAATCGAGCATATATTCAAACGGTATTTTCCAAGTATTCGAACATGTGCATTACACTTGAACTCATTCCAAAACATCGAATGTGCCTTAAGAGAACAGATCTCTCTTACTATTAACTATGTACTTTCTCCCAATAAATTGTACGCCTTCATATGGTATTCCTCCAATATCATCTTAATATCAGAAACGACCAACAGACACGGGTCGTATATTAACACTTTTTATTTGAGCCATTACATGGTTGGCTTTATTTGGAGTTCTCAATTCCATATCTTAGAAATATTCTCAATCACTATAATATTCGGGGGTAATTCTGATAATTCGATGCTCGAAGGTGCTACGATTGTTCAGAGTCTTCCGGTCATTCCAACTATTCCTTCATTTAAGTTCTCGAGGGTAAACCATCATTTTGATTAATTTGGCAACTAGTGTCGAAGATAGATTATTCTTTTTGGTCATTATGGATATTCTGATCAGTTCAACATCATCAGTATTTCCAAACATTTTTGTCATTTTAATCAGTTCAACAATTTACGCAATTTAGACTAATTCAACATACAAATATTTTCTCGCAAACATCTTTAGAAATTTATTCAGTTTCAAAAAGAATTTGAGCAATTTATAATCTCAAAGGTGAAGCCTCGTTATTATAACTTCCCAAGCCAGTTTCAAGATTTTCAAAGGAATTAGTTGATATACCGAATCTAGTGTAGATTCTTAGACCACTTTCAATAATAGGGGTATTTTAGTCATTTTCATACATCAAGGGCATTTTCGTAATTCATTAGCCAACATAATCAGATTTGGAGATCATCCATTTTTTTGTAATCGCTTACTAAACTTGAAAGCCCTTTCGATTTATCAAACCTCTTATTCGAGTATTTGTACTGCCATTATTATTTTTATCTCATAAACGATCGACATAAGCGGAAGTAATCACATGCTCAAACATGGTCGTGCAAGCGTTAACCAATTACCAACATGTTACAAAAGCATGCAGAAGGTATTGATGTATTACCTTGAATCCTTGTTGTATCGGTTGACCCTCAAACGACATTTGAACACCCTTGAACCCGGATTTGACGCCCCTCTACCATTCGTATTCAAGGAATTGTGAGTACTTTCAATCACACAATATCCAATTTTAGTTCTTATTCATAGAACACTTAACTGAATAGATAAATACATAAACAAGTTCGGGTTCAAGGTCAGATTTGAAAGCTTTCGGGTCAGAATTTTACGAATCGGGCTTCAAAATCGGATTCAGGACGTCGGAAAACATAAAACGAAAGTTTTCGAAAAAGTTGAATTTTTGGTCAACGATCAAAGTCAACGCTGACGTCAGCAGTCAAGTCAACGCTGACGTCAGCAGTCAAGTCAACGCTGACGTTAGCATGACGTCATCGGTCAAGGTCAACTGAGTTGACTCCGCGAGTTAACTCACTGAGTCAACTCAGGCGAGTTCACTCGGTGAGTTGACTCAGCCAGGTCGGATGCGGGTTAGAGGCGGGTCGGGTCAGACTCGGGTCATGACGGTTCGGGTCTAGGTCATGGGCCGACCGGTTTAACCAGTCCAGCCGGTTCACTTACCCAAAATCTCAGGTCGCCGGAGATCTCGACGGACACGATTCTGCAATAAAAATATAAATCGACCAACCACGATTTCAACCCATACAAATATAACGCGAAACAAGCCGGAAATCCATCGAAAATTACCTATCACGCACTCGAACGGCGAAAAAAACGACGAGACTCCGATGAGGAGCTTGCCGACGTCGAACGGGCAAGCAGTTGGCTGGGTTTTACTCGCCGTCACGTCAGGGGCCCGGATCTGGTGCCCGTTTCACAAACGGCCGTCAACCGAGGCCGGAAAAAGCAAGAAACAGCGGCGACAATTGGGTTTCTCGCAGCCGCTTCAAACGGGGTTTGCCGGCGAAAGGCGGCTTGACTACGCGCGTGGTGGTCATGGCTGAGATCGTGGCGACGCGACGCCTTCAGCGATGTAGGTGGTGACCACCACCACCCGGTGGTGACAGAGATGGACGGCGGCCGATCGGGAAGGTGAATGGTCGCTTCTAAAAAAAACTAAGCAATCTGATATTTTCTTTGATCTAGAATGTGCATTGGTTTCAGGTAGGTGAGGAGTCTCACTTTTATTCAATTTTGAATTAGACAATTAAACCATAGTTTAATAAAAACAGGAGTAAAGGAAAGTCATGAATTGCCTTAGCTTAGATGGTTGAAACTTGGGTTTACCAAGCATATGTTACGGGTTCAAACTTTCACAACCACACTTACCAAATATTTTTTTTACTTGCTTCCCCCTTTTTAAGCCTCTACTTTTTATTTTAGGGTGTTACATCCTGGGGCATTAGAGTATTATCTACTATACTCCGACCCCTGACAAAAGCACTTTGGTTAGGGGCAACTATATCAGGCAAAAGCACACACAGCCTATTAGCAAGGATTTTGGTGATGCACTTGTACACCACAGAACAACAAGAAATAGGCCTAAAATCCTTCACCTGAGTATGGCTCAAATTCTTGGGAACTAAAGCAATAGTAATGGCATTAACACTATGAGTCAATTCTGATTTTTGAAGAAAAAAAAATACCTGACTGCCTGCATGAAGTCAGCACCCACAATATCCCATGCAACTTTAAAAAAAGTGTGTAGTATATCCACCTGGCCCTGGGGATTTATCACTTCTTTGTGCAAACAAAGCACCCCTGATCTCATCATCAGACACCTCCCAAACAAGAGCAGTAGCCTCAGAATCTGGTAAAATGTAAGACAATAACTCTCTCAGAGTTGGGATATCAGCCTCAACTACCCCAAGAAGACTAGTGAAATACTGCACAAACGCATTAGAAATTTGATCTTGAGAAGTTAACTTATTCCCATCTTCCCCTATCAAAAAATTAATGCATTGCCTCTTATTCTTAACCTTGACCAAAGAGTAAAAAAAAAATTGTACTCTGATCCATTTCACACACCCCTCTGACTTTTGCCTTCTGATGATAAAACCCTCTCTCTGTAGTTTCTAGCTGAATGAGCTTAGGTCCACACAGCAAGTAATGCACTGATCAGATTCTGAAACTAGCTGGAGCCTCAACTTAATCTTTCCCAAAATTCAAATTCTACCATTCACAGCAAAACTATAATTCCCCAACCAATTCCAGTGTTTAGAATTTCTTAGCATTATTTGACTTCACCCTCATTTCCAGCAAAAAATTATATCCACATTAAGAGAACTCAACCTTTTAACTACCTCTCTCTGTTTTAAGGGATTATCGAACCCCTTTACATTCCAACTACTAATAATCATGAAATAGAGGGAGAATTTCCACATGAACATGATTTGTTGGATTTGATTGATGGTGATCACAACGATTATAGTTTTTAGTTAAAAAATAAAAAAGATTAAATAGTTCAACCAATCAAAAAATATCGCATCGCTTTTAAACCAAAAATAGAATCCTCTTCTGCCACACGGTAATATATGGTTGATCCAATGCACACAACTCAGTACAATACTAGTACTTCATTACTCTCGCCTTCTCCCTGTCGATGAGGGAGAGAAAGATTGAGAACGACCTGTATAACTATTCTATTTATTTATACTTATACCTTGTTCTCTACTATTTTTTCCCTTAAAAAATAGTTAATCCTATTCCTAAAGTCTTCACAATTCTTTCAAAGTTTATTTTTTGTGGTTTTAGGCAAAGGTATTTACCACAATAGCAAAGTTTAACTGGAAGTCATCATCATGTTCGATTGCCGCTACTTTGAGGAGATAGACTTGAAAGATGATTTTTTTAGTTTTTATACGTAAAGAATCTTTAAGTTTATTTTTCAAAAATACGTTTTATTTGATTTTTTCAAGAAATATGTGATAGAGTTGAAATCCTGTTTCAAAGAATGTCGGTTTGTATGTAACACCACATGTACTCTATTCCCCATTTAAGCTTAGGGGGATTTTTAACGAGACATGTGGTGTTATTCTCCATTATTAATAAAAAAAAGAATGTCGGTTTGTTAACATCATATGCGAATTTAACTTTTTGGCCGACGAGGTGGTCATCGAAGCTCGTACAAGTGTCAAAAGTTAGTACATTTTGTTGATATTTTAATTTGGTCAAGTACTTTATTTTAGGATCAATCAAACAATTAGTTTTGGTTCTTGGTTTGTGCAAATAAAAGAGTATGTGAAATACTCTCGATTTTGATTGAGATATTTTAGGAGGTTTTTTAGTATAAATAGAGTATTATTATTAGCTAATTCACTACACTTCAATATTTGTTTTTTTTCCTTGTACTCTCTTGATTGATTGAGTAATAAAATTAATTTTTATCTTCCTTTTAAGTTTTTTTTTATTTGTGTCACTTGATATCACAGCAAGGTTGGTTACAAAGTGTTTTTTATTATTACTCAACCAAGATAAATGGTGAGAGTGCTTCTTCGGGCATTGCTGTAAAAAAGCTTATTGGTAACGATTATAATTATTGGAAGTTATGTATGAAAGATTTTTTTAGAGACGAGACTTGTGAGATTTGATTAATGGTGATGACACAACGATTATAGTTTTTAGTTAAAAAATAAATAAGATTAAATATTTCAACTAATCAACAAATATTACATCACTTTTAGAACCAAAAATATAACCCTCTTGTGCCACAAGACAATATATGGTCGATTCAATGCACACTATGGTTAGATTGTTTATTTTTTAATTAATAATAAATATTTGCCGAGCAAAAAAAAACAATGCTTGTACCTCACTGCTCTCGCTTACTCCCTATAGATAAAATTTGTCTGCTCTTTTTTAGTGCCCCTACTTATGCCCCAACACTAAAAAACACTATAAAATTAAATTATAAACTCTAACCCTAAATCGTAAACTCTACACCATATACCCTAAAAAATACACCCTACCCTAAATTTCTTAAACTCTAACCACAACCCCTAACCTAAAACCCTAAACACTAAACTTAATTTTGAACGTAGAGGCATATGTAGGGGCACCGAAAAGGGGTAGAGGATTTCCATCCACTCCCAATTGATGAGGGGGAAAGACATTGAGAAGGACATGTATAACTATTATATTTATACATACTTATACCGTGTTCCGTCCCTGTTTGTTGTTGTTGATGAAGGAGAGCTTGAGCTTGGCAAGGTTGTCAAACACCTTACACGATAGCTTGTGGAAGAATACGCGGCTATCGCTATCGAACTCTGAGGGAGGATATCAAAGAGAGAATGTGGCGGGGCTTTGATGGCGGTGGAGATGGTGGTGGTGGCTTTAGCTCCGGCTCTATAGGCGACGGTGGCGATGGAAGCAACAGCGGTAGGACAAGGTGATTGGGGATTCGACAAAATGGGTGTAACATTGCTAAGATTGGAGGAAATAAAATTAGTAATTCAAAGGCTTAAAAATTCTATCCTTTTGGTTATCAGAATTCAAGAGGTGAGGCTTACTCTTCACTTCATTTTTGAAAGATATAAGGTGATTACAAGTAGTATTTGTTCTAAATATACTCTCAAAACCATTTGAGAATGTATGCTCAATCACCTTGCTATAGCTGCTGGTGTTTGAACCCGTGACCTCTAAGAACAACAACCGTTTCTTTAACCACTGAGTCAAGTTAATTTGTACAACCATTTAATTTTTTTTTAAATAATAAAGAGAATTTAGTCAATAAATTAGCGTTGTCCCGAACTTTGGACTTGGTATACTAATTGAGAAGAAAGAGGGTTGCCAACCCTTTGTATGATATCATCAAATCCTTCTTATTTCTCTCTGCTTCCTCACATAAAGATACACTAAAAATCAAAGCTTCATCAGTTAAAGTGACTAATTAATTTAATGTATTTGTTTAATTTTTACTAAATATTCGTTTTAATAAAAAAAAGTCTAATATTTTCACTTAACTATTACTGTAAGATATTAATTGTGAAAGTTTCTTAAATTTATTTTCTTCGAGAATCATAAAAAATTATTTGTCACATACACTACTTTTCACTTAATGTGACAATTATTTTTTTCATGAAAATATAACTTTAGAATTTCTTATGTTCTATATTCAAAAAGAATTTATTATGTTCTAAAGAATATATACTTGAGATTTGAGAACATTGTGACTTGAGAGTAGTGATTATTTTAAGGAGGCAAATAAAATTTAATATATACTTATAATTTGTGAGAATTGTAATTTAAGAGAGTTGAGATTTGACCAACTTAACCCGACCAACACTTTACTCAAAAATGATATAACTGACTTGAATTTGATCCAAAAGCGACATGACCAGACTTGAACTTGAATCAATACCTGAATAACCCGACTTAAAGTCCATCTAAACTTGAATTAATCTGATAATTAATCGATTCGGACCCGAATTATTTTGACCCGACTTGAACCGAATCTAAGCTACAACCAACCTGACGTCAATTAATACCTTAGTCAACCCGAACTTAACTCGAGTCGAACAGTTGACTTAACCCGATATAATCTAAACCTGATCTAACTTAACATGACTTAAAACTATCTGAATACCCGATTTTACATCCATATTACAGATCATGAACTCTCTCCCTCTTCCTCCACAAAACAAAGAAAACAGGTTTCGAGAAGGCGGTTTAATAATTAAGCAATGAATATTTATTGGATATATGAAGACAGATTTGAGTGACATACCAACCTATTATTATGTAAAACATATAATAAATATATGATTATAAGAGTAAAATGCAATTAATTTAATCGGACGGCCGAAGCAGGTGTCAGCTGGGGCGGCAACCCTATACTTAATTTACTAGGGGCTAATTATAATACTAATCTCCACAACTCCTTGGTACGTGGTAGTTATTTTATACGATGATTTACAGCTTCCCAAGATTCATTTAATTTAATTTTTACGTCATCTCCATTCTTTTTCTTTAATCCATATATATGATATTATAAATTGTTAAAAAAATTATATATATGATATTAATATCTAACGAGTATTTTTGATGAAAAAATATAATGTTTGTTTTAAAAAATACGAGTTTAAACTGTTTGTCTGTAAAGTATATATACAATATGAAAAAGGTTAAAAAAAGCACGAGGAGACTCTCTCTTATAAGAGTAAAAAAATTTGCCCCCTAACATGCCTCCTTATATGCTCCATAGTAAAAAACACCTAAAAATTAAATTTTAAGCCTTTAACCTTAATTTTCATATCCTAAACCGTAAATCTTAAACCCTAAAAAATACACCCTACCCCTAATTTCCTATACCTTAAGCCTCAACCTTAAACTCTAAACTCGTTGTTTTAAAATAGAGGCATCAATAGGGACATAGTTAAGGGTAGATGATTTTCATCTCTCTTATAATCAACTTTAAATTATTCAAAAAATACTAGGGAATTAAAGGAGCAGAGAGGAAGTTACTTTCACTCTTGTAGGAAGTTATTACCTTGTAGTAAGTACTATCTTGTAAAGATTAAAGTACGGTTTTGGAGGCCGCTGTAACACCGCAAAATCGTAAAGATATATAAAATTATAGTTATTTTTTAGAAAAAATCACATCGTAATATCTGCAACTGCTCGCACCAACATGTTAAAAGAGAAAGATGTAGGTGATATTTTTGGATGTTCCTAGGCATGCATTTTACTATTATACTTGTTCAAGAAACTTATTTATGGAAGAAACTTACAGAGTTTACCATGATTTGCAGCACAGGAGTTACTCATTTTCTTCACTAGAGATCGGGTTCAAACCCTAAGATTCCACCCATCCACCAAATACAAGAAAGAGGCATACAAGAGTGATATTGATTCGGCTCGTCTCCGACGGATTACCGAGGGAGAAGATGAGCCGAAGCAATATCACGCCATGTCTGCTCCTCCTTTCCTTTCCTTTTCTTTCCACGGCATGAAACCAACAGCCTTCACACTATTTATAAGGGAATGAAAGGGGCTTTTCGGTCTCTTCAGTGCTGTTGAAGGTTAAGGACAAAGGATAAGGAAACATCATAATAGCTTAGCATATGGAACCGTTATCATGATTAAGATTCAGGAATTCCCACTAGCTATCGCTTTCATAATCGTGGGGGTTTGCCTTTAATCTTGGCACGTGCGGGAATAGTAGTAAATGAGTTTTTCTTAATCACCGGTATTCGAATCATTGATCTATTAATTTATATCAAATTTTTGTAAATGTCTATTATGGGGACGACTCTTCTAACACTGACTTTTCTTTTTCATTTATAATATTTAGATTCTATCTTTTGACCTTACTTAAGATACTTAATATCTTATTTTATCAGATTAACTTATTGTTGGCGTAGCGAGTGAGCCTTTGATGTCGTAGAAATGCAAAGGTCATAGCTAACGTGCCACCAAGCCAATCATGTAACACGAAAACAGCATGCACAGATATGGTGATTCTTAATACCCAAAAGCAGATTGGATATTTAGAATTCATTATAAAACCTTATCAAGAAGGTACCCCCACACTTTGTGCCTTCCCATTTGGTTCAAAATTCAAACGTTAATTAGAAGCCATTAACAGAAAAGACACAAAAGTTGAGGTTGGGATTATTTTTAAAAATATATATATGAATATTAAATTTGAAGAATTTTTTTGATACACAGACGTATAAATTTAGTTTACACAAACCTTTTAATTTAGGGGTAGATATTTAGTTTAGGGTTTATTAGAGTTTTCGTTTTAGAGTTTAGAATTGAAGGTTAGTATTTAGAATTTATGCTATATGATTTAAAGTTTTATGATTTAGTTTTTAGGGTTTATGGTTAAGAATTTAAAATTTGAGATTTATAGTATAAATATGCATGCTTGTGTGAAATAAATTTTACACACGTGTATTAAAATTTTACCAATTTCAGTTTTATAGAGTTATTTTATATTTATCATATTATAACACACCCATTCAATGAGTGAAAAAAATGAAATAAATTCATGTACAACTGCATTAATGTACGATTAAATTTAATTATCATTAAGAAATTTAATAATTATTAAGGATGAGAATTGGGTGGAGAATATTCAAAAATTATGCGGATCTGAACTCACTGGATGAAGAATAATCAAAATCTTCACCCACAGTGACGAGTACGGTGGAAATTTTATCACCGAAGCTTAAATGAGATGAGGACGGTGATTGTTATATTCCAACCATGAGGATAACTGAACCTTAACAATATAAATAACCGTGTGGATCCCAAAAAATATTTGCAAGGATACCCGATATCTTACAAGATTTTTAAAAAATATAACTTATTTATATTTATACCCCTAATACATATCTTAATAAAAAAACGCTAACTATATTATTGTCACTTTAACTTTCTCTCAAACCTAGCCACACCCAAGTTTCTCAACATGTTTTTAGCCATCTTAAATTTTAGATATAAATTAAAACTCTCGTCTAAATCTTCCCAATACAATGAGAAATTATTATATGGACTCGGCTCACCACGTCATTCATGGTCCCCTTCCACTAAAAATCAGTCAACTAGACTAATCTTTGTTTTACATGAAAAATATAAAAATTAGCTGACTGATTTTTAGTGGATGAGACCTTGGATGACATAGTGAGTCAGAACCATATAATAATTTTTTCAATACAACATTCTTTCAGTCTTCATCATCTCGTAACTGCTTCCAATTGGAGTATCCAAACTTTATATTTTAAACTGAATTGAACATTTATTTTAGTTAGTAAAATAATAATTTTATTTATTTTTTTAGAAAATTCGTCCCGCCCCACCCGATCTTCACCCCTAATTATTATTATATATATACTATACTGGTTTATGTTATCTTAGGGGGAACCTTGAACGGTACTAAATTATTAATTAAATTGATGAACAGCTGTGTTTTCTTTCTTTCTTTTTACAAAGTATTGTGTTTAATTAAAGGGTTTTATTTTGATGCACAAGCTGTGTAAATTTTTTTTACACAATCCTTTTATGAAATTTAAAATCTAAATCACAAACTCTAGCAACCTAAAACTTAAACCCTAAGCCCTAAACCCTAAACTCTAAATTTTAACCATAAACCTTAAATTATATACCCTACATACTAAACTCTTAAACCCTAACCTAAAATCCTAAACCCTAAACCCTAAAATTAAAGGGCTTGTGTAAACTAAAGTTTACACAAGCTTGTGCATCAAAGTATTTTCCTTAATTAAAACACCACGTTTCCATAACAGTCTTCATGTGCTCGAATTGTCATTTGATTCCAAACACAAAATCTATGCATATATTCATTATTCAAAATGTTAAATTTATCTTTTTGATATTTATATTTTTTTGTCAATTGGGTTGTTTTTTAGATAAATTTCATATTAAAATAATTAAATTTGATACCTAACTTTTTAAAAAAGTTGAAAGTTGGGTATTCAATAGAAATGTTGACTATGGCGTTAAATTTCAACGGCAACGACACAATAGTTCATATGTACTTCATGTTTTTTCTTTAAAAAATATTTCTCATTTTTAAATATTTTTATAAATTTTAAATTATTATTGATTGTATAAGACAAATAATGTCATATCAATATAAGTATGTATAGAGTAACACACATTTTGTCACATAAACACCGTTAAAATTTCTGATGTTTTAGTTAGAATTCTTGTTTAACAAGTGATTTTGACTTTTTTTAGAAGTTAAAAGAGTCAAATTAACTTAAAAAAAGTATTGACAACATTGACAAAAAATTTAAACGTTGATGGCTAAAATTAGTGACGATTTTAGATAGATGCAATGAAAATGATTGCACAGGATGAAAACCGTCTTCTTTTTTTATGCCCTCACTTTAAAATAGTGGGTTTAAGGTTTAGAGTTTAGGGTTTGTAATTAGGGTTTTGAGAATTAGGGATATTGTGTATTTTTAGAGTGTAGGGTTTAAAGTTTAGGATGTTGAAATTATGGTTAGGGTTTAAAATTTAATTTTTAAGTAATTTTTAGTGTGAGACATAAATAGGGCATGATTAGGGGCAGAAGATTTTTACCCAATTGCACAAGGCCCAAAAACATACCACAAATGGGTTAAGTTAAAGGGTAAAAATTATATGCCCCTAATCATGCCTCCTCCTATGCCTCACACTAAAAATCACTTAAAAATTAAATTCTAAATCATAACCCTAATTTTCACATACTAAACCCTACACCCTAAAAAATACACCATGCTCTTAATTCTTTAAACCTTAACCACAACCTCTAACGCTAAACCTTAAACCCACTATTTTAAAGTGGGGGCATAGAATGAGGCATGACAAAAGACCAGACGATTTCCATAATACTTACAAGGAAAATATAAAAGATTAGTTCTAGATTGGTGGTGAAATATGTTGGGAAATCAAAACTTTACTTTTCTTTATGGTTTGAGTCCCTTTAGACTTTTTTTTTACTCAGGGAGAAAGCAAAATATCGTTGTACCCTATCTTCTTAATCCAAAATTAAGGACCCCTTAAATCTTTTAGTCATCTCTTGCTAAAATTATTACAATACCTTTTTTTTTACATTAGCAGAAACTTTGTCTTATAAAACCAAGCATCGTTTTCTTTTGCCATAGCTTTTGAAATTCAAAGGTTATTCTTCATGTAATTAGTAGGGTTGCTTAAATAAGTAAAGACATCAGGTATATTATGAGAGGCTCCTAATAAAAGGAGGAGAATATAATGCAGTAAACACGTATTTTATTTTCTGGTCATGTTTATAATTTGAAGAAAAAAATTAGGATTAGATTAATTATTTATTGTACAGTGCTATGGTGAGGGATTTTAACAGTGTTATGAGTTATGTAAAAGCTAGTTACTTTTCTCTTGCATTCTAAAAGAGATTTAGGCTAGAACCCTTTATTAAGATACTTTATAATTTAGGATTAGATTAATTATTTATTTAATACTTTTATTTAGTTAAGATAAAATTTGTTTCTTTGTTTTATAATTATTTTGTGTTTTCATAATTCGAGTTTAACTCTTTATTTGTAGCCTATTTAAAGGTATATATGTTGCATTTGATAAGATGGAGAATAAAGATTTGAGTAAAAAAAATTGGTCATTGGTAGGGATGACAAATGGGCGGGGTTGGTGCGGATACCCCCTCCCTTCTTCATACCCACTTAAATTTTTTGTATCCACCACCTACCCGTCACCCACGGCGGGTACAATTTTCAAATTCACATCTGCCCACGCGAGTATATTCTCAAATCTATCCCTACACCCACCACCCAATTGGATACCCATTACCCATCTTGTACCCGCCTATACCCGCATAGCAGCAACCATACACATAAAACATAAATTCAAGAACAACCACAAAACATAAATTATAAACAATATCCTATAAAATTTTAGAATTTATAGAATAGTTTGTGAAATTACATCTAAATTTATAATGGTCCAAATTTATATGGCGGGTAGGATGTGGGGCGGGGCGGGTAAGGTCTTAAATCCACCACCTACCCACTATCCGCGACGAGTATGACTTTTTACATTCACACCCGCCCACTACCCATCAAACTTATACTCATCCCCGCCCCAATTAAGACGGGTGCGGTACAGAATTCACGAAATTGTATTCGTCTACCATCTCTAGTCATTGACCCTTTTCATTTCAAGGTTGATTGATTCACCATGTTTATTTTTATTATTATCTATGTTACTGGGTACAAGTTATCTAGGGGTGTGGACCTGGTAGTAGTCCAAGTATTGTTGTTTTTAATCACAAGTTGATTAGAGGTGAGAAGGGCAAAAACGATTCGATTTTCGTTATTGCTTATCAAAAGTTAGCTAAAAGGGCGTAAAATATCTTTTTGTTTTCTTCATTCAAATCATGATTTTTGTCGATTTTTAAAATTTGAAGATTTGTAGTTTATTCTTTGTATTCATAGCCTTGATTAAGGTGTTTCAAAAAATATCTTTTATTACCAATAAGTGTTGGAATGAAATGGTAATGCACGTTGTTTTCTCAAAGAGAAAATTCAAATTCAAACTTTGGAAATAATTTTATTGGGAGGGAGAATTACGAATCTCGAAATTTGAAGTCTTCGACCTACGATAACTAAGTTTTTGAGACGAATCTTTTTCGACAGAGGAGAGTGGTGCATTCATGGAGAAGGTATATTACTAGATCAGTTGACATCCATGCATGCTTGTTTATGAAGGAAACAATTTGGGATTGTGGGTTGTGAATCTAAATATTCTTTCGACGGCTGTCCCTGGGGGAAATCGAAGAGGTCAAAACATTAGCATCTCAAGAATTATTTAGCAACCAGCAAAATTGAACCAAAAAGTTAAAAACTGAATAGACCCAAAGCATTGCAAATCGCCAAAGAGTTGACCTTGGAAGATCCCATGGAGTTTACAGACTTTTAAAGCCATGAGTTTGAGGTTGTGCTCGTCTTTCAAGTCTAAAGTTTGTACCTGTCTTGTCCAAGATCAGAGACGGAGTCAGAATTAGGGTTGAAGTCAAAACATAAATATTGAAAAATCGGATTCATAATGAGTTTCCAAGAGTGTTTTTTTTTTGGGTGTGGACAAAGTCCTCAAACCCTTTGATTTTCCTACCCTTTTATGAAAGTGTTTTAGAATATATCATCAGAAATTATTCCCCAAGAGAAATGGAACTAAGAGAACAATGGCAAGCAAATAACAAAGAAAGAGAATGATAGCATTTCCTGTTGGACCCATAAGGTCCAAGAATTTGAAGACTATAAATTGAGGTAAAGTCATCAATACAAGGGTGGAGTGTTTTCGAGTCGAGTCAAATTTTTTTGAATTATTCGAGATTACAAGTTTTATTTTACGATTCAAGTTTTTGTACAGATTTAATATGTACCTAATAAGTACCACCCATCCTTTAAGTCACTTTGAAAACTAAGGTGATTACATGTAGTATTTGTTCTGAATATACTCTCAACCATTTGACAATGCATGCTCAATCACCCTACTGCAGCTGCTGGTGCTCAAACCCGTAACCTCTAAAAACAACAATATCTCCCTTAACCACTGAGGCAAGCTGGTTCATGCAGTGTTTAGTGAAAGATAATTGTTGAGAATTGTGGTTTGGTTGACATTGGAAAAAAATATGCTCTAAAGTCTCCGTGGTTAAATATGTTTTGAACTTATGTTGATTGATATTGTAAACAGGGGCGGAACTAGAAATTTTTAAAAGGGGACTAAAATGAAATTTAAAATAAAAATAAAAATTTATGAAGGGGACTAAAATGAAATTAAAATTTTTGACGGGGGCCAAAATAAAAATTTGCAAATTTTAAAGGGATTATAGAGATAATTTTACCTTTTTTCTAAAAAATCTATCTTATTCTTAATCAAAAAGAAAAATTGGGGGACCATACCCCTTAAACCCCCTATGATCCGCCCCTAATTGTAAACAAATACTATCATGTAATACATTAATCATATATTAAAGGCTAAAGGGGTGCTTTTGCCCCCAAGTTCGACCCAAATATGCAATGTCGCCCCTCGTCGAAAAACGCACTCAATGTGCCCCTTATGTTTGAAAAATCGATCAATTCCGACCCTTGACTAACGTTGACTAACGTTCCCGTCAATTCCTGGGTGACGGGCCGTTAACTCCTGCACGGTCAGCTATCCTTGCCAGCTGGCTTGCCATGTCACGTGCTGACGTGGAAAAAAAGCTTACGTGGCAATTTTAAAAAAAAAAAACAATAAAAATATTATATTATTATATTAATTTAAAAACTGAGATTAATTAAAAAAACTTACGTGGTCAGCTATCTCTGTCTCCCCTCTCTCTCATGATAGCTCTCACCTTTACCCATCTCCGGCGAAGCTCCGATCAGGCCCAAGCCGCCGTCCGGTCGTCGATCGGAGACCATCGGTGTGCTCGGGACGACTGAACGGCAGCAGCAACGGCCGATGAAACCGAATGGTTTTGACGAAGAACAGGGTCCACGACTTGACCTTCAGGGGGAGTCTGGGTTATGATTCTGGCCGTAGCTTCTTGTGCAATTCCCAGTCGAATCATCGTCCCGATTCTAACAAAGGAAAGCAATGTAACAAGATGGATGGGCAAAACTTTATGAGGACTACATACTGAAAACGCAACGGCTACCAGAATGCAACCCAAAACCAACACCATTGAATTCAAGAATACGAGAATTTTTGATGAAAATCTCACGCTTTCTGTCCACATTGCCGGGAGATTGTTTGTTTGTGGTTTTTGTTTTTCGTTTCTTTCTTTGAATCAAATTAAACTAAGGCCTGTGTATATGAATGCAAAAATGTGTTGTTTTTGAAAAAAAAATGTATAGAAAATTGGCGGTGCACGGGTGATCTGATGGCTGGGTTTCATCGCGAACCGACGACGAACTAAGGTAGAACTGGCGGTGCACGACATGACCGGCGAACAGTGGCGCAAGGGAGATGAAACCGAACGGTTTTGAACCGTTTCCGAGTGAACGGCCGATGACGAAGGGTAATGGTTGGGTGGGTTTTGATCGCGAAGAGAACCCGAGCACACCGATGGTCTCCGATCGACGAACGGACGGCGGCTTGGGCCTGATCGGAGCTTCGCCGGAGATGGGTAAAGGTGAGAGCTATCGTGAGAGAGAGGGGAGACAGAGATAGCTGACCACGTAAGCTTTTTTTAATTAATCTCAGTTTTTAAATTAATATAATAATATAATATTTTTATTATTTTTTTAAAAAAAATTGCCACATAAGCTTTTTTTCCACGTCAGCGCGTGACATGGCAAGCCAGCTGGCAAGGATAGCTGACCGTGCAGGAGTTAACGGCCCGTCACCCAGGAATTGACGGGAACGTTAGTCAAGGGTCGGAATTGATCGATTTTTCAAACATAAGGGGTACATTGAGTGCGCTTTTCGGCGAGGGGCGACATTGCATATTTGGGTCGAACTTGGGGGCAAAAGTACCCCTTTAGCCTATATTAAAATATCTTCATGCCAACTATTTTTAAAAAGTATCGTTTTAAAAACAAAGAAAAATTAGGGGGTTTGTGAGAGATTTGCGCGTAAAGAAAAATTAGCACCGTCACAACTTCTAAAATTAGTAATTAATTAATTACGCATTGTTTTGATAGTGAAATTTGTAAGTTCAGGGTTTAATTTCAATTTATTACACTTCCATGAATGCATATTTTATTTAATGTAGTGAACATTCTTTTTTAAATAAATTGGAGAATATTTTTACATAATCATTCACTCGGATTTATTGAAAAATGTTTTCCTACTTCAAACAATAAACAAGTCGACATTGCTTATTAGTTATAAAAGACAAAAAAAATCCACATGTATGTGCATAAATAATAATGTAATAAATGTCATGAAATGATAAATATAATTGTATTTTACTATAAAACCCCCTAAAATTTAAGAAAACACTTGTTAATTAGGATAATCGAATACAATTGCATTCCAGTAAGTTTGGGTATTACTTCTCGATTAACTTCATTAATGATTACGACCTTAAAACAATTACATAAATAATAATAGGATAAATTACATAGATGACCACTTAATTATCAGGTTTGTGTCAATTTGACCACTATACTTTTAATTTTGGCAAATATACTACTAAATTATTTAAATGGCTCAAATTAAGCCACCAACCATTAAAAAATAGAAAAGTTGATGTGGCTGTTAAATAAAATTAGTATAATTATACATTCGGTCCCCATTATTTATACAATCTATCAATTTGGTCCTAATTTTAATCTAATAAATAAATTAATTATTGAATAAGGTGGTGACACATGTCACCTAATTGGAGAAGGAAAATGGAAGCAAGGAAAATTATGCTGGATAGATTCAAACCAACAACCTTGGAGTGAAAGTGTAGTGCACTTGCCACTGAGTCAAGCACATTTTTGTAATATGAGGTACACCATTTAATATAGGTATTAAATACTTGTTAATGCCCGGAAAAATGAAAGCAAGAAAAATGGCCCTATGTGGATTCAAACTAGCGCCCTTGGAGTGAATATTGGGTGTGCTTGCCACTAGGCCAAACATATTTTTATAATTTGAGGTACAACATTTAATATATGTTTTAGATGCATGTTAATGCCCGGAAAAATAAAATAAGAGGAAATGTGGTTTTAGGGAAATTGAACATGAAATATCTAACCCAATTAAATAAATCAAAATTATATTAAATCAATTTAGTTAAATAAATCAAAATTTAAATTAAATTAATAAAATCAAAATTATATTAAACCAATTAGGTGACATGTGTCATTACCTGATTGGAGGGAGAAATAAATTTATTAAATTAAATAAAAATAGATAAAGTTCTCCAATAAGGTGGTGATATGTGTTACCACCTAATTCAATAATTAATTTATTTTATTAGATTAAAATTATGATCAAATTGATAAATTTTGTAAATAACGGGGATCAAATGTGTAATTATACTAATTTTATTTAACAATCACGTTAACTTTTCCATTTCTTTAACGGTTGGTGGCTTAATCGGTACCATTTAAATAATTTAGTGGTATATTTTCCAAAATTGAAAGTATAGTGGTCAAGTCGACACCAACCCATAGTTAAGTAGTCATCTGTGTAGTTTACCCATAATAATATTTAGGCTAAAGGGGTACTTTTGCCCCTGAGTTCGACCCAAAAATACAATTTCGCCCCTCGTCGAAAAGTGCACTCAATGTGGCCCTCTAGTCCATGAAATCGATCAAATTGACCCTTTGACCGACGTTGACCGCTACGGTGCTGACGTGGTAGTTAACGGTGATGACGTGGTAATCCATGATGCTGATGTGGTGGTCAACAGTGATGACGTGGCAGTACACGTGGGATGATGACGTGGCATGAGGGGCTGAATTGATTATTTTAACCGAATTCGAGGACATAATTGATTTTTTTCCTGAATTTAGGGGCATAATTGATTTTAATTAAAAGTTCGATAACTTATTTAATATTTAAGTTGAAAATGAGAATTTATGAAATTATTAAAATATTAAAACTAGATAAATAATTTTATTAAGTGAGGATAATTTAAAAAAACAAAGTGAAAAATCTATAAAAATATTCTTCAATTTATTTTATAAAAATTCATAAAGTTAATAAAAATAAATAAAATATTCTAAAAGCTACTGAAGATAAAAATTATATAAAAAATTAAAATATATTATAAATTAAAATTGTAAAAATTTAATAATTTTTTTATTAAGTATTAAAAAATTAAACACTTTTATAGGGTAAATTTGACTTCGTCACTTTGAGTATTACTATTCGTTAAATTTTTTTTAGTGAAATTAACATTGTACTAGAGTAACAATAGAATTTAATTTTTTTCCCGTTTCTTAACATCAAATTGATGCTCATTAATATTTGATGTAGAGAAATGAAAGAGAATTTTGGATTTATTAATACTTTAATACAAGGATGTCTCAATTGAAAATATGTTCAAGGAACATTAGTACGCGTAGCATAACGAGAAACAATCGAAAGATTCTCCGATGGTTTATAATTATTTTTTTATTTTTTATATTTATAACTTTAATATTTTTACTTATATTTAATTCATTATGGTGTTTTATATTTTTTTAATATTTTATGAATATTTAAATATTATTTAAATATTAATAGTTTTTATTTTTTAGCTTAAAGATTAAATAAGTTATTAAACTTTTAATTACGCCCCTAAACTCGGGAAAAATCAATTATGCCCTTGAATTCGGTTAAAATAATCAATTCAGCCCATCCTGCCATGTCATCACCCCACGTGTACTGCCACGTCAGCATCATGGACTGCCACGTCAGCACTGTTGACCACCACGTCAGCATCATGGATTGCCACGTCAGCACCGTTGACCACCACGTCGGCATCATAGACTGCCACGTCATCACCGTTAACTGCCACTTCAGCATCGTAACGGTCAACGTCAGTTAAATGGTCAATTTAATCGATTTCATGGACTGGAGGGCCACATTGAGTGCACTTTTCGACGATAGGCGAAATTGTATTTTCGGGTCGAACTCAGGGGCAAAAGTACCCCTTTAGCCTAATATTTATTATATATAAAAATATTTATTTGGATTTTAGGGGAAATTTTGTTAGTTCGGATATTACTTCTCAATTAACCTCATCAATGGTAATTATGCTAAATAAGTCTTCAGACTTTTCCAAAAAAAAAAATCAAATAAGCTCCTCTAACTGTCACTTGCACACATAAATTATCAAGTCAACAACTTAAACGGTCACATCACACTATAATAATAAAAGATGAATCTAGTTAGTTAAAAACTTAATTGATATATTTTAAAAAGTTAAAAAATATATATTAGATATTGTAAAACTAATATTTTGATATAATAATTAAAAAATATTTTGGACTAATTTAAAAAGAATTCAAAACTATTTCCAAAGTTCAAATAACTTGAAACTATGTTTAGGGGTGCTTTCAAAAGAGTTTTACATGTTTTTCAAAGCCAAACTTCACAAAACCTTCCAGGCGTTTCGAAACACCTTTGGGTGTTTCGATACGGTGTATTCTAGTAGCAAAAATGTTTCAATACGGGTATCGAAACGGACCTTTCCTGGATGAGATTTTTTCCTAGCGTTTCGATACAGGCTATGCCGTTTCGATACGCCTACATGGCATCGACCACAACGGTCATAAACCCCAATGGCTATTTTCCAACTAACATTTAAATGCAGAGCGTTTCGATACGGTGCCTAGCGTTTCGATACGGGCGTTTCGATACGGCCCATGGCGTTTCGATACGGATGCTCGTCAGACTGCAACGGCTCTTTCTACTTGAAGAGCGTATCGAAACGGGTTCGAGCGTTGCGATACGGGTAGCAGCAGAACTGCATTTATGGTGGGAAATAAAGTCCTCAACGGCTCCAAATCATCCCCAACGGCTATAAACTCATCAAGAAGTATAAAAGAGACCTCCAAGCATCAAGATATGGCTAATGCTTCAATTGTCAATCAACAAATGATCAAAAGTGTCTTTGTACTTAAATTGTCAATTCTTGTATAGACAAACACTAGTGAGCCAAAATTGTTAAATTTGCTCAAGTGTTTCAGGTTTTGGGTGAGTGCATATTATGCAAACAAATACCTAATAGAGGGATTTAAGTTTGCTTATCTTTTCTCTTTTTTAAAGAGGGTTTGATCAAGGCTTTGGGTAGAAAGCTTGATCGGTGTATAAGGGTTTCCTCCTAAGCCTAGAAAAGGGGACGAATCAATAGTGGATTGATTGGAAATTCTTTGTGGGAAGCTAAGGTAGTGAATGTAGACCTTGGTTAGAAGGTTGAACCACTCTAAAATTATTGTGTCAATTATCTTTTTAGCTTCCTTACCACATTCACCCAAAATTCCACCTCTCCACCACTTGGTGAGCAACATCGGTTGAACGAATCGAGTACCCTACAACTCAACAGATATGTTTTTCAAGATGGCCAATTTTATATTTTTTAAAAAAAAGGTTTTTTTACATTTATAAGCATTTATATTTCCATGCACAAAACCTTAATTTTAGAATTTATAGACTCTATTTAGGGTTTAGGATTTAGTGGTTTAAGTGTAGTAGTTTTGAATTTAGAAGTCGTCGATAGAATTTTGGATTTAGGGTTAAAATTTAGAGTTTGTAAGTTAAAACTTAAATCTCTAACTATATTATTCCAAAACTTAAACCATAAACCTTAAATTCTAGCCCTAAACCTTAAATTCTAACCATAAACTCTAAATTCTAAACACGTACACTTAAACCCCTAAACTCTAAACTATATACTAAAACTATAAACCCTAAAATTGAGGTGTTTGTGTAAACAAAAAGTTTTTACCGCCTCTATATAGGATAATAATCCTTATTTATCTAACAAATATGAATTTGAATTCTATTTTTTTTCTATTTTTAAAGGACATCGTCTTTTGTGTGAAAAAGTCTTAATTACTGCTCACAACGTTCCTAATCAAATAAAGACATATGTCATCTTCCAATTAAAATACATGTTTTGGAAGAAAAAATTCAGCACAATCAATTTTGCTCCTAGGATTCAAACCAAGCGTCACAAAATATAAAAGTTAGGGTTTGAATTCTAGGAGCATAATTGATTTTAGGCTTAAACGTCAGATAGGTGCCCAAACTATACCCTTTTTTCCAGTTAGGTGCCTAACGTTTGTTTCGGGCCACTTAAGTGCCTAACGTTTCACTCCGTAACCGATTTAAGGTTTTAGCCGTGACGGACGTTAAAATTCTCCGTTAAGGGACACGTGGCACATTTTTAGTGCTTCTGATATTAAAAATAATAAAATAAATAAATTAAATTAATTAAAAATAAAATTAACCCTTAATCATCTTCTTCCCCATCACCATCCCCCCCCCCCCCGCCCTCTTCAGTTTAATCGAATGCAGCAAACTTTTGTGACACCCTGAAGAACTCCTCTTTTCTTATGCAGCAGCTCGGCTGCGAGTGATTCGACCATTAAGTTCACCAACAATAGCAGAAACTACATTTTCTTTCTTCATATTTACAAGTTTCAGAGAACCACAAGAAGGAGCGATAAAATGAAGATAAAAAAACCCAAACCTACATCCATGGTGAAAGCCACACCATATCAGAATAAAGTGATGAAACAACGTCTCATTATACCATCTATCCTAAACATATGAAAATGTCTGAAAATAGATTTAACAGGTATATAATGCAGCATTGTTGACAAACTGTGGGAGATAATAATGGCATAACAAAGAACCTTTCTTACTTCAATTTTGAAACAAGAACACACATACTTCATTTGTTGAGTCAGATTTGAACTTGAAATTATCATAACTTTACTAAACCACATTTTTTTTTCTCCTTTCATGTTATTTTTCAGACAAATCTGTAATGCGACAATGTTTTGTTTTATGAGAAATCCCATTTCACCTATCATTTATAAAACAAAATTTTGAAAACCAGAAATATGAATACATTAAAAAGTTTCTCCAGAGAACATACAGAACATATTAAAACTTTAGGAACTTGAAAATTTGAAAAAAGAAAACAAATCCACAGGTAAATATGAGGGCTACACGATACAGAACATATTAAAACTTTAGGAACTTGAAAATTTGAAAAAAGAAAACAAATCCACAGGTAAATATGAGGGCTGCAATATCGTGTTTACATTCTTTAAGAACTTTAAGAACAGTGTGTGTTTACATTCTTGGCTTGGAAAGGAAGTTGCTTGTGTTCGCCGGCGAAAATGTCGACCGGGACGAGCTCGAAATCTGCTTGTTTTTCAGGTCATTACCTGAGATTAAACTGAAGGGAAAGAGAGGGGGGGGGGGGACGGTGATGGAAAGAAGATGATTAAGGGTTAATTTTATTTTTAATTAATTTAATTTATTTATTTTATTATTTTTAATATCAGAAGCACTAAAAATGTGCCACGTGTCCCTTAACGGAGAATTTTAACGTCCGTCACGGCTAAAACCTTAAATGAGTTACGGAATGAAACGTTAGGCACCTAAGTGGCCCGAAATAAACGTTAGGCACCTAACTGGAAAAAAGTGTATAGTTTGAGCACCTATCTGACGTTTAAGCCTTGATTTTATGATTATTTTTCTTTCAAAATATGTATACCAATAAGACAATAACACATGTCATTATTTAATGAGTCACGTGTCAAGAATAGTAACTAATGGAAAGTGTATTGGACCCGATTTGAACAATACTAATGGGTTGATGAATGGAATAAAATGTTTTAAAGTTTAAGGACAAATTTAAAATAAGTCATAATTTAGATACCTCTTGTGCAATTAACTCATAAATTAAATAATGAGATTTTGGGAGATATTAATGAAAAGTAAAAGCATATTGACTGAAGATAGAGCAAGCCAGCTTGGACTGTGTGTGGATGAGAGAAATCCAGCTATGACTAACACCTCCACACACAAACCACAATCCCAGATTTTTCAAGAGATAAAAGGAAGGAAAATCCTCAATCAATGGCCCACTTCTAACACAAACATCCATCTCTCTCTATATCTGAATCATTGGTCCACTAATTCAGATCAAATTTTATAAAGGTCTAATATGAGGGGACCCTCCCAATTCAGCATTCGAACTAACAAGTAACAACTGGGATATAACGTTTCATCTCGCTAGATCAACTGGTTGTTGGTTCAACTCTACCTTCGAACCATCATGAAAATAATAAAAGAACAAAAAAACTAGAGCAGTTCAAAAAACACTTCCTCAATCACCAAACCAAACTCTTTTAGGCAGCTTATATGTGTTAAAGTTGTACAAGTGATATTTTCTGAGAAGAAGAAGAAGATGGCTGCACTTACTTCAATTACCCCAACCCCAACTTCATCCTCTTCAGTATGCCCCAATTTCAGGACCTCCCCATTGACCATCTCGTCCAGAATTACTCCCGGTTGTTCTTGCCCTTCCACTCTAAGGTCAGGTCAAAGACTAGCTTCCCAGAACCCGCGGGGCCTAATTATCCGAAGTGCTGCAACCAAGCCTGCAAAGTCACCAGGTATTACTGTTCTAATACAACCTTAATTTATAGTCAATAGAACCTCGGGTTTAGCTGCTGACTTCGAATTTCTGGTCTTGTTTTGGAGGGATTAGCTGAAGAAGAATGGAAGGTTAAGAGGGAACTTCTTTTGGAGAAAAGGGTATTCATCTCCCACTCTCTCTTATGCTCAACTGCTCGACTCGAGATCTTAATGAGTCAAGTCGAGAAAGACTAAACTCGGCTTAATAAGTTCGCGAGCAGATCGTTATAGACTATAGACAAACTACCCTTTACTAGTTTGGATCATTTGAAACTAATAACAGATATTTTGTTCCCTGCAGGTAAGAAGTGTGGATGCAAAGGAAGCATTTCGCCTTCAAAAAGAGAATAACTTTGTGATTCTTGATGTACGACCTGAAGCAGAATATAAAGAGGTCAGTCAGGTCGATATAACTTCGATAAAGCAACCGGCCGGTGCTGCTTCTAAATTTGATGCCTTTTGATGCAGGGTCATCCGGCTGGTGCTGTTAATGTTCAGATATACCGGCTTATAAAGGAGTGGACGGCATGGGACATTGCTAGGCGCGCCGCATTTGCATTTTTCGGCATCTTTTCTGGCACAGAAGAGAACCCTGAGTTCATTCAAAGTAGAGTCATGTTCCCTGTGTTTCTTCCATTGTCTACCACCATTTCCTAGTTAGCAGATATAAAGGAACTAAGTCTTTGGTATTTAAGCAGGCGTGGAATCGAAATTCGACAAGGATGCAAAGATAATAGTTGCATGCACAACTGGGGGTACAATGAAGCCATCCCAAAACCTCCCCGAAGGCCAACAATCAAGGTATTTTCAGCATTCTGGTATTAGTTATGAAGTGGAAGATGCAAATGCTTGTTTTTGTGAATCCTTGCAGATCACTCATAGCAGCCTACTTGCTGGTGCTGAATGGGTACAAAAATGTTTTCCACTTAGAAGGAGGTCTGTACACATGGTTCAAAGAAGGACTGCCGTCGGAATCCGAAGACTGATGTATCGAATGACTAGATGGTGCTTCCATAGAAGCTCAAGTTTTGCCTTTAGGTTTTGATTGTGATTTCTGTTTTGACATTTTGATCATACCAAGAACCTTGTATCTTCTTAAGTTCTGTGTGTGACATCTTTTTCTGTTGATTTTCAATGTGAAAATTTGAATGAAATCCCAAGGATTTGCAATAGCAACAACTAAATCGGCTACACACGGTAGAACGGGGACCGGTAATATGTAGACTACAACGTCCAACCTTAACGGCAGCCGTAGCAAAGACCATGGCGAAAAGAAACTATATTCTTCTCAACAGCACATGATTCAGTTACATTCTTGCACCAATTCCAAGTAAAAGCTGCAATCATTCAAAGTCTACACACAAAAAAGAAGGAAAAAATAGCTCTTCAAAAGAAAGAACACTGTGTTCCGGTAGTTTTTAACCCTAAGCTTCGAGGCTTTAAGGAGGAATGCCGAGTTTACATACATATATATGATGCATAATCAGGGATCCCGCTGCCTGTATATTGTAATTTCCTGCTGTTTGAAGTATCGACGATCCTCTTCATCTACCAGAACAAGATTCAAGTAATACTTCACACTGAATTTGTTGTTAATGTTGCGATATGTTGGAGTCAGTTCATATGGACTAAGAAACAGCCTGATTGGAATAGATTCACCTACAATATCAAGCACGTGATTGTCAGCGATATGCTTTAGGAAAATGATATGTATTTGTCAGTAGCAATTAAAATATCTGGTGCATCAAAACTAAATGTCTGCCCAAATCAACATCCCTCCATAAAAATAAACTCAAATCAGGTCTTAGAATATCAAGAAATCTGAAGTTACAAGCAAACCTCGCACTGGAGCACCATCCATCAACTCAAACTTAGCTAGCGTCTCTGTCTCAACATGGGTATTTGCTCCCGATCCTGTTGACTCTCGACGCCTGATCTCAAGATCCATATTCTTTATCTTGATTCTCACAAGAAGAAAATATATCTTCCCAATAATAACATCTTTCATGTGATACCTGAGCAATTTGGATTCCAACAATGTCTAAGTCAAAACCTACATGACAGAAAGTGGCTGGGAAATTTCTACTTATAATAGTTTAAGCTAGCAAGCTTAAATCCTAAACTTGCACAAACCTAAGCCAGCCTAAGTTGGCAGGTTTAAGCAAAGATCCATAGAGGTTCAACTTACTTGCTTTTATTGTACTCAAACTCGATGTGCAGGCAATCTTCGATTCCAACTTTCATCTGCAGATAGGATTGATGTTTGTCAAAATCAAATAGTACCAATGAATATGCAATGAGCAGCTCATTACAAATTGCAAAGTGAACAATGTAATGTACATAAGAATCAGTTCAGGTAGCAATGAAACCACAGAGCAATCACCATATTAATATTAAGACAAGGGTACCCACCTTGATGCTATTGTTGATTGGTGGAGGTGAAGAATAATTGCGAACCTTATACACATAAACCAAACAAAAGATTAGTTATCAGCGCAGTAAGGCAGAATTCAAGTTCTGCCTTCGATGGCACACGTTATATACACATATCTGCACAATGCAGTTAGTGCATATAAGAGTGAGGTGCCATAGTGTGCAAGAAAAAGGGAAAGGGATGAAAAGGAGAAACCAAAAATTGGAAAGAATTAAAGTGGATGTAGATAAAATGTGTACCATAAAGTCCCCGTATTCCACTATGCTTCCACCATAATTACGACTAACCGTCACTTTCAGGACATATCTGAGAAGCAAAAAAAAAAAACTATTACAAAAAAGGATGTCACAAAATAGCCTCAAATCACCAATCTCAGCCACGGGCCAACAAAACTGAAATGCATTTCAAAACTCCACAATTAGCATCTTTTAATAATACATAAATAAATGAATTCCTTATTAAGCCTTAACAACACAGAAAACAAACATATAATGATCATGGAAATACTCCATTCAAACTGGCCAAAGTATATGTGAATAAAATTCTATATTTTAAAGATTTTATGCAGCGGGTACCGCATACCATACCTGAGCCGCAGATTTGCACCATTATAAGTTTCATATGGCATTTCAACTGTAGAAAACTCAAATGGGTACGTTTTTCTTTCATATATGTCCCCAGGAACATCCAATTCACGTACTGTAAATATCAAGAACATAAAAATGGTAAACAATACAAACCAATCATCAATCCACAAAAATTAGTATAAACCAAAAAAAAAAGTATGCACGTCTTTTAGCCTCGAAAAGAGAAAAGGATATGAATGATCATAAACGGCAAAGCTAACTCATAAGTTTACCGGCACGGCAACTATGTCACATGCATTGAATGAAAATTAATCACTGAAGTTCACTTAAAAGAACATCTAGATAAAGCAAACGAAGTCAGAATGTACGCACCAAGGGAGGTAAAATCATAAAAGTTTCCCCTGTCAAAATACATCTCTGAAGAGCAAAAAAAAAAAGTTAGCATTAACTTCATTTCAACAACTAATATGAATACACTTATATGTTCACTCTTATTCAGTTACCATGGCAGAATAATAATCAAAGAACAAGGCCGAACCTATTTGACCAAGGAGCTCAACTTTGACACCAATATGTTCAATTTTCTTTCCTTGAAGTGGTTCTATGGAAACCTGAAGGCAGCGGAAAATAGAAAGTTATTCAAAAGCATTAGGGTTGATCCTACTCTTTTAGAAGTTAAAATGCGAGTAAATACCTTCCCAGCAATACTTTCTTTACTTTGGAAAAGTGGAACCATAACCGTTTTGCCATTTTCCTTTTTCATCGGGACCTAATCGCATCGCAATAATCCAGATTCCACAGCATGAGTCGTGAAAAAATAACTAAAAATCAGAATAAAAATAGAATGTAGTTTTTGATTTTTCTTTTGAAATGATACTAAACCTGAGACGATCAAGAGAAATACCTGCTTCCGAGATTTACCATCGGAAAATGTGATGGAGATGTTACATGCCGGCTTGAAGGCTCCAATCAGGAAATTCTACTTAAAATGAAAAAAGAGCAATTCCGAATTACATTCAATAAACAGCATTTTGGAGTCTAAGTGGAAATCCAGTCGAATTAACCAAAAAGACAAATGAAAGTGAGACGTTACCATGTTGATACGATTCAATTCGTGCAATGCCCTGGGGAAAACGATGAGATCAAAGTGCCGAAATTGAAGATGAGTTGAAAATTTTCTGAAAGCAAAGATTGAGATCCGAAACCGCGGGAGGAAACGAAAAACCCTAGAGGGCAGCGGGAAATGGAATTGGCGATTTGGCAGTTAGGAATCGGAAGCAAAGACTGGGGGCGATGTGTACGGTAAGGGTGAGCAGACTCCACTACACTTAAAAAAATTCGAATTTTTTAAATTTAACTTACATAAAAGAAAAACTCTTTTAGACTTTATTTGAATAAAGATTTCATAAACCTAAGTTAAACAAGTTTAAGTTATAAAAAAATAATTCAAAAACTTTCAATAATTAATTAATCAATTTTTAAGTTATGTTTAGTCTTTCAATTATGTTTTATATATGTATATGACATAATATATATATATATATTGTATATACTATAAAAATTAATTAATTAAGCTTTTAAATTTAAAAAAAAAATTAAGCTCTAAATTTTTTTGCACAACTAAGTCATTAAACCAAGAAATTTAATCAATTAAGCCCTTTGATCAATCTTGACCATTAAATCTGAATAGTATTTTTCAATCTATTGCTTAATACGTCGTGTCACAGTGTTTTCACTTGATATTTTTCAAAAATTTTATTTAATTTAATTTTTTTAAATATTCTTAAAAAATCTAAAAATTATTAAAAATTATTAAAAATAATTTTTTTTATAAATATAAAATAATAGAACTGTAGTGTATTATGTGCTGGTGATATCTGAAGAAAAAAACTGTCAAGATTTAATGGTAAAAAAAAAAAATCACCCTTATTATTACAGAGGATCAGAGAGGTTTCAAAATCTAGACCAGTTTCAATAAGTGATCCACCACATAACATCCCAATTAAGGTGAATCAACATGTGCTTTATAAATAACACATAACAACTAAAAGACTTCACTTCCTAACTTCTTCCCCAAGCACCCTTCAATTTTTCTGCACCTAATATTATGGGGTGAAGAATTGGAGCCAATTGGAAAGTTTAAACGTAGCGACTAAAACCGTTTCAAAACAGCCATCACAAGCTTCAACCTGAACGTGTAGCGGGTACCCGAGCACGTAACTGAAATCTCAGGTGTCCTGGGAATCTGATTGAAGGTTAACAATTTGAGAAACGACGAGCTTGGAGAGTTCATTAATTGCAGCTTGAACCTGATAATCATCTGATTCCCTTTGCCTTGACCATCCAGATAATTGTGAACTTAACCTGCTATATTCATTTGCAGCAACTCCAGTCTTCCTTGATGTGGCAAGAACTTTCTCCAAATCATTCTGTGATAATGGCCTTGGAGCCTGAAAAACAAACCATGGAAGATGAATAAAACCCTCGATACGAATGATAATGTAGCTTAAAAAAAATGCTATAGCTAAAATACCCAAGTTCATCAATTCCACATGCAAACACATTTTTTGTCATTGCTTTACGTTTAAGACAACAAAAATGATCTTCCTAGAACCTCTGATTCATACTATAATCATGTACCAGACCAAGAAAAAGTTGGATTTAGTCTGTCATTGCACAAGTCACAACAGAACTTTAAGATGATGTGTGAGATAATTTATATATATATATATATATGGATTAATATCCTATACACTGGCGGTGGAAACTGAAAGTTTCCACAAGCGCCTTAGTTTTAGGGTATAGGGTTTAGGTGTAGGGGTTAGAATTTAAGGATAGTTGTTTCAACTTAAGGTTTAGGGTTTATAAGTTAGGGTTTAGTTTTTAGGGTAATATGATGAGGATTTGAGTTTTAACTTATAAACTCTAAATTATAACCCTAAACCTTAAATTGAAACAACTATCCCTAAATTCTAACCCCCTACGCCTAAACCCCTAAACCGCACGTGTATAGAATATTTATGCTATATATATATACACACAAAATATACTTACTCCAGATGGTTTTCCTTTCTTCTCCTCATCTAGTAAGTCCCTGATAGGAAAGTAGGCTGCTTTCTTGCAGAGTTCAAGAAGATCGGAACCTGTGTAACCTTCACACAAACTGGCTATGTAGTCAAAGTCAATGCTTGGTTCAACCTTCTCACCCTTCAAAATTACCTTCAAAATCTCAGCCCTCTCTCTGCGGTCAGGTACTCCAATCTCGAAAGCCTGAGGGAGACGCCTGAGTATTGCTTCATCTAGTTCTGATGGACGATTTGTTGCAGCAAGAACCATAACTCGTGCATTCTCTGCATAACGTTATATAACCATTAATTTTAAATTTAATAACAATACCTATAACATTCTTCAGGGAGCCCTTCATCAAAGAACAAATAGAATACAGTACTTTGTCGTTAAATTATATAACAGCCTTTAGATAGAAAAATACTCACGATCAGTGGTAAATCCATCCCATAAAGCCATAAACTCAGTCTTCATGTTTGTCATTGCTTCATGATCTGTATTACGCCGCTGTCCCAAAAAACTGTCGACCTCATCAATAAATATAATAGCAGGCTGGAGTTTATAGGCCAAGCTAAATACAGCAGCCACTGCAAATGTACAAGAGTAAATAAACAATTCAATCTGAGAAATAAAATAAACACATTTGCATGGCGTATTACAGCCATTAGAAAATGTATAAAAAGTAGTTTTGATTACAAAACCATTTTTGGGCCTCAGCCAAAAGAGATGGTACAAAACCATCTTAGCATCATGACCTTAGGATGGTCAAATCAGTTAAGCTTCTCTTAAAAAAGTTTTTTTTTAATACCTAAATAAACATCTCTTCTGATTTTTCAACTAGAATTGAACTCAAAAGGGAGGAAACAAAGAAAACAGATTGCAGTACAAATGTAATTCCTGTATAACCATATACATTCCAGTATAGTCGAAGAATCATAAAACGGTCGCTAACGAGAAACGATAGGGTAGATGTTACAAGTTACGATGCATACCAAGTTTCTGCGCATCACCGAACCACTTGCTCATCAGATTTGATATCCTGACATTAATAAAAACGGCACCGGACTCCTTTGCAATGGCTTTAGCAAGCATGGTCTTCCCAGTACCTGGGGGTCCATACAACAAAACCCCTTTTTGAGGACCAAGAAGCTTTCCATGCGAAAACAGCTCCGGTCGCCGCAATGGAAGAATCACTAGTTCATAAAGAGCCTGCTTGATGGCTTCCAACCCTCCAATAGATTTAAATTCAACATCAATGTGATCAGGGTTTATCACATCACAAGCTATTACATCCTGCAGGCAACCATAGAAATTAACACTAGGGAATTGGGATCCATTGCTTCTATTTCCAACACAATATCTCAAAGCAAATATTCCAACAAATCAATATTTTCGATTACCGCAGGTGCCATACATGAATAATAAATCATTAGAATACTAGGGAAACTAATCGTTCTTACAAAAAAAAAAACTGGAATTTGACCTAAATAAGCTTACTTTTTGTTTCAATTCCAAAATAAATGTACCTCATACGGATTGGTATGAATTAGAGGACGACCCAATCGCTTGGAAATTTCCTTCTTGTGCTCCTGTGCTTTTTTAGAAGCTTCTCTGTTCGGGTCGAGGTGTCGGAGCCCCGCGAAGAGGACCAAGCAGCTGAGGGCGGCGCTGGCGGCGTATAAAATCAGTTCTTGCACAAACTTTGTCTCCGACGAAGATGAACCCATTTTTCGCTTATAATTTATGTATCTCTAAAAGCTTAGCAATAATAGAAATTAGGGTTTTTGCGGATTAATAATAGAGAGAAATAATTTCGTATCGAATGAAGAAAACGATGGAAATCTTTAATTTGGTCTCTTGAGATCCTTCCAGACGAAGGAAGAAGAAGTAGAAGCTGGGTTTTATGTAGGTAAACTACATTGGAGGTCACTATTTTATTAGTAAAGTAACAATTTGGTCACCCGATTATTAAAAGGTTACAATTAAATTATTCAATTAAAGTTTTATTTACAATCGAATCGCTCGATTAAAGTTTAAGTTATGATCGGGTCACTCTTCCGTTAAAATATAAGTCATCACATGTCACATTCGGGTAATGCCATGAGCAGATAACTTAGAATTGTTAATTTTCAACTGTTAGAATTGGTCCAAAAGCTTTAGAGATGCAATTTAATTTTATGGTTCAATGACTTAATAAACTGTAAAAATAGTTTAAGAGTTGAATTGATTTTCTTTTAAATTGTAGAGGCTTTTTGAGCCCTTAAGCCTTTTATATTTTAAATATCAAATAATTTTAAAATTTTTCTTAAAGATTATATAAGTCCTCAAACATTCAAAAAAATTCAATTAAATTCTCAAATTTTCTAAAAATCAATTAAGTTGTATTGCTATGTAATGATTCACATATGGACCATTATGTCATCACCATGAACTGTTACGTCGATATTGTAACGATCAATTATAATTTATGTCGATCGAAGTGTCACATTGATCAATTTTTAAAATTAATGACTTAAGTAAAAAAAACTAGACTGATGTTTTTACAAAAATACAAGAGCCTCATGAACCATTAAACCTTATATACTCATCCATTTTTAAAATAAAAAATAATACATGGAATGTAATAGTATTTATGATTTTTTTAACCTAGATTTGAGCGTGCACATAGGTAAATATTTATCTCACAAGAAAATAATTTTAAATTTAAATAAATTCGTTAATAATTTTAAATTTATATAAATTAGTCAATAATTTCTAGAGCAAGTGGTTAAAGGCTCTTAATTAACATTCTCTTCTCTCTTAGTACCAATGACTTATCTGATGCGAACCAATCTGAAATTCATCCAACTACTCTATTTTACATCCCTACATATTTTAATTATGTCATTGTGAATGAAATAAATTAAATTAGATTCTCCTAATAAACTTTTATAATACCCACTTAGATTAATCAACCATTAAATTTAACACCGATATTTAAACCAAAAATGATATATTTCACTTGATTGTCTTGTAATCTTTCTTTCTCTAAAATATATCATATGCCCCTCTCTAAAAAAAATCCTAACCGTTAAACCCCTTTAAACCCCGCTTCTACAATAGTCAACAGCTATTATTGACAATGGTTCGCCTCCTTTCTATTTTTATGTTTATTTTGTCTATTTCTTTTTTGTTTTAGGCCTATGTTGTCTCTCTGTCATCCAAACCTATGTTTGAGCCTTTTTTTACTTTGTTTTATATAATGTTTTCTTTGAATGAATAATTCTTGATTTGGTAAAAAAAAAGAGCAAGCTTGACGAACAAAAAAACAAAGCAAGAAATTAGTTTTTTTACAAGCAATAAATTAGTATACAGACAATGCAAATAATAACTCAACAAGCAAAGTTAAAAACAAATATTAAATATACAATTTTTTACAAGATAAAATTTTACTATCACATATTATGTCAATATTACATATTAGTCTTTCTACCTTAATTTGGTCACTTTAAGTTTATGTACTTTTTAAATTTTGAATTTTTGATCTTGACATGAATGGTAGTCTTTAAATATGTTGAGTAAAATTTTGTTTTTAGCTCATTTGTTATACATAAGTTGCATATTTTATTTATTTTTTTATTTGATCATTTTTAGTCATTGTAATTTAGTCACATTGTTATTGTCCCGTTTGGATTAAGATTGAAATTTTAAAAATTTAAAAAAATATAAAGACTAAAATTGATCAAAATAGGACTCAAAAACAATTTATACATAATATAGAGACTAATAGAATTATTTTACCTTTTGACAAACTAGTTTATGATAATTTTTTATAATTGTTATTTTTATTATTATTATAAAAATAATTTTATTATTGTGACAATATCTAATTCGTCATTAGTTTTATTTTTTATTGGTGACAAAATTTATCACAACAAAAAGTAAAAGTGACAAATAATTTCATTGTCACAAAAGATATCAAATAATAGCTACCACTTTATATATCGTCACTACCGTGTGTCAAAATTTTAGTGACAATAAAATTTGTGTCACAGTTATAGACTTATTGTGAGAATTTAATTGTAAAAAATATAATCGTCATAATTACTACTATAATAGTGAGCAAATAAAAATATATCACAATTACTTATACTAATAGTGTCGCACAAAAAATTGTCACAAAAATTTAATATTTGTGATAAAAAATTTCCTAGTCACTGTCAATTTGTCACTAAAAATCTATATTGTTGCAGTGGTACAAGATGTCGAAACTAACAAATGTGAAAAAAATCCATGAAGCGAAACTCTACAGCGCTATGGTAGGTGTCCGTTGTGCTATATGCATCGTTGAGCAGAGTGGAGTGAAGGAGTTGATTGTGTACATTGATCGAAAAGCCACATTCAATATATTGACTAGTGGAGTTATTTTTGACAAGGAGAAGATGCAAAAAGAAGTAAAGTATAATATTATCATGAAATTTTAAATTTTAAATATAAGAAATAGTAGTTTATTTATTTTTGTATAATGCAATGAATTCTTGGAGTTTATAAACAGCTTTAGAATGAGAATTAGGTTTAAAAAATTGCCAATAGAGATTAATGTAAAAGCCGAAAACTTGGTTAGAGGATTGTTAAAGATGTTACTAAAAGGGGAGGATGTAGGAAAGCTAAGCTCAGTGGAGGCTTACCCTATGGCGTTGAGTTTCACATGCCACCTGCAAGGGTCGGAGGAATGTTCATATTTTGTAGCGACATTATTTGGGCAGCTATAGTATTCACGTTACTTGTCATGAAGTAGTATGTTGAGTGGTATGGCGGAGTGAGAATTGTATTTTGTTTTGGCTTGTTTTTTGTGTGTTTCTATCATGGTAGCAGTCTGTGCGGAGCCGTTTAACGTACTGATAATAGTGTTTTGAATTGTTTATGCGCCTTTGTCTTTTGTAAAAAATTCTTTTTTGCCTTTGTTTTTTGTGTTTCCATTAAGTAGCTCCCATTCCTGCAGAGATTTTAGTAAAAAAAAAAAAATTTATTTTTGATGGAAATCGAGGGAGAGTTTATCTTTAAATTGGTTTTTCATCAAGCCTTGAATTTTTTTTCAGAAGATCAAATTCTTCCTAAGCACTGAGAACGATGAATCGTTCTAGCGGAAACAAACAAATAAAAAGACAACTCAAGAACGAAAAAAGAACGTTAAGAACGCTCAAGAACACAAGTGGAGAAGACATTTATTTATAATTGAGTCTCCTTACATCTGATGGTCCCTAATGATTTACATCGATGATCAGGGACGAAACTATATTGAGGGTGGGAGGGGCAATTGTCCCCCTCAACTTTGATGGTCTAATTATATTTTTAGTCATTGATAGTTTTAATTGCTTTTAAGACCTTTTTAATTTTAAAATTAGCGAATTTAAATCCTATCTCCTTTAATATTTTTATGGTTTAATTACTTTTTAGGTCTCGATCATTCCAAAGTTAAACATCTTGTTCCCCTCACGATTCAATCATGGCTCTGTCTCTGTCGATGATTATGATCGAAGCCCACCAACCACAATGGCAAAATATCCCTAGAATTAATTTGCTATCTATGGAAAAAAATCATATATTTTACATGAAAAATTTACATAGGTCAAAGTGATTGTTTTTTAGAATCATCCATGGATTAGACTAAATCTAATGGTATCTTTAAGCCTAAAATCTCCTTTAAAGCCTTTAGAGCAATCATATGTGCATGTGACGCAGACTCAAAATGGTGATATGTGACAATATACTTAAAATTTTAGCCCTATTTTAAGACATTAACCGAAAGTTTAACCCATTTTTACTCAATTTGATTAATTTTTGGAACAATATCAATGATGATGATTATGATACTAGTTCACTTTCATCTTCTATTCTTTTATAGTTATTCTGATTCTTTTGTAGTTTTCCTATTTTTTAATCTTTAATGATTTTTCTTAATTAATTATTATTTTTATTTTCTCTCAAGCGGTTGAATCAAAAACCCGAGACCCAACCTATTCAACCTCAACTTCAGTTTTTAAGTCCTTGGTTCAAAGTCAACTTTAGCCTGATAATAAATGCGGGGTTATGCTCAAGCTTTGCTTATTTTGATATTGCATGTATTTAAATTGTAGAAAGGTGTAGTCGCAAATCCATTCAATTCCGTGTTTGTGTGTATTTGTTGGAAGATTCACATGATAATCATGTTTCATTAAACTTTTTTTTTCTAACAGGGACGGTTCAAAGATTTAAGTGGTTATATGCAATTTATTAAAATAGAGTCTTAATTTATAATTTCAAAAAATATAAGTTTTTTTTCAAATAAAATTTCTTTAATACAAAAAAAACATTAGATAACTCTCTTAAGTAACATAATAATGACTTACAAACATCTAAAAGTCTAACATATTCACTTAAAAAGTGATAGTATTCTTGCATATTTTAAAACAAAATCATATACAACGCTTTTGATATTAACTTCTTCTAAAAAACCAGTCGTGATTTCCCTCAAAATAAATTTATTTAGTCTTTTTTATGACATAGTTGTCTGTAAGTATGACTTCACAAACTTTAATTTTAAAAAATTTCGTTCTGCAAAAACAACAGTAATATGAATAGTCAGTAAAACTCTATATGCAATTATCGTATTTAGAAAACAATTAAAATATTTTAAAAATTTTAATAAATCTTTTGTTCCTATTTATTCTTGACTAAAATTTCTTTAAGTAATTTTAACTCATCAAGTAAATCATTTCCATCAACATCAGATAACTCATCATTCCTAAGAGAATTTTTATTGCGATGAGATTTAAGATTAACATCATTCAATAAATATTATTTATCAGAATAAAACATAAAGCCACCAAATAACATCAACCTATTTGAAAAAAATTCGTTACCAATCAAAAAGTATAAAATTACAAACTGAAAATTGAGTGTATTTTTAAGAAAGATCGCATATATAATATATATATAAAGGAGAAGGTTAACCCTAAACTAATATTACTACTATTTAGCCATTGATAACAAAATGTTGTCGTTTGAAACAAAATTAACACGCATTTATATTATAAATATTTCAAAGTTTATTTTTAATTGTCATGTATTTATTAATTTTAAAATTTCCGTTATAATAAAATTAATGACTTGTAGTCGTTAAAACAAAATTACACATATATATATATGGGTTTTATTTTGATGCACAAGCTGTGTAAATTTTTTTTACACATTCCTTTTATAAAATTTAAAATCTAAATCACAAACCCTAGCAACCTAAACCCTAAGCCCTAAACTCTAAACTCTAAATTCTACCCATAAACCTTAAATTATATACCCTACATACTAAACCCCTAAACCCTAACCTAAAACCATAAACCCTAAACCCTAAAATTAAAGGGGTTGTATAAACTAAAGTTTACACAGCTTGTGCATCAAAGTATTTTCCTATATATATATTTATAAAGCTTTTAGAAAATGATGGTTTATTGGTAACTTCTTAGAAAATATTATGCTCCTAATAATTTATTTCGAGACCCTCTTTTTCGCACATACCCAAAACTAATAAGATGTATAGACTTTTATTTAAGCATTTTTTGAAAGATCGGATCCTTATTTAACTGTTTTAATAGCTTGGACAGTAATATAAATAACCCTAAAAGTTCAAACCCTTATTTGAACCTTTAACCTAAATTACATAATAAACTTGACTGCCTCCTCCCCCTTTCTCCTTCTATATTTGACAAAATCATGGAAATCTGCAATCTCACATGTTTTCATCTTCTCAATTGACAATGGATTCTGATGGCAACTTCAACCTGAATCATTCGACTCTGGACTAGCATTTTCAACTATAGCCATTGTCTACTTAGACTTGATATTCAGCATTTGACAAAAGAATAAGTGAACACATAAAAATCGAGGATAAGAATTACGTTGAGAGTCTCTCAAAAGGACGACTCGATCTTGTCGTGAAGAGTTACCACCAAGTCATGTGCGTCGTTCAGGAGTTTCCATATATCAAGTTGCCCGGCCATATTGTTGCACTCCCTTAAAATCTCATCCATGCCGCTGTACTTCTCGATGATTGATTTCCTCCTCTGTAACACTGAAGCCGCAATTGCATAAAGCAATAAATCATCGGTTGGGGGTGCCTTCTGCCTCATCCTGCTCCACGCAGATTTTGAAATCCCCGCTCTGATGGCTGCCTGATCTGCCCACATTACCTCCCAAAGGCACATTGTCTGTTCGAATGTCAATTCCCTCCTAAAAAGGACCACCACCATCCTATAAACAAAAAAGCAATCCTCGGCCTGCATCTTCTCCAAATGCCTGTACAGGTGAGAGTCCTTGCATTTGATTATCTTGGAAACAATATTCAGTTGCCTTCTGATTCCCACCTCATCGAGCCTAAAATTATGTCGAGCTTTCTTCATGAAACCTACAAAACACCAGAAAGCCTCATAATCCTCGGGGATGACTGAAACTATTGGAGAAAGGAGATCACTCATGCCCTGGCAGTAGCCGATTTCAGGGTCGTAAAGTGCATAAGCTTCAAGGATAGCAACCAAACGCGCTGCATGGAAAATCCTGCAGGGCTCTAGGTGATCATAATCCTTTAACCCAACAGCCTCAGCTGAACGGCGTGCCCTTCCATCTGACACTGAAACCTGAGAAGGAGAGTATTGCATCCAGTCAGCATTGGCACGAACAGCATCTAGACGAATGATTCGCTGCCAGGTGGAAAAATCTTCAGTTGCACGCAGCTTTGATATCCCTTCAGTGCTAGAGGGAGGAACATTCCTTTCTGAAGCAAGGTCAGGATCATTCTCCTCTCTGCCATCTAAAGAGTGGGAACCCTGAGTCACTTCGGGGTCTTCTGAAGAGTCAGAGTCTGATGACTCACTGTTCAGTTCTGACACATCAGCATTTTCCAGTCTTCTTGAACTAACATCCCCTTCCAACAATGTACTGGATGGTTCATCTGAGAACTCAGCATCCGGGCTCCTTTCCTCACTAGAGAGAGATTCTCTGGCACTAACAACATCTTCAGAGCTAGATGTGTCTGTCTCCTGAATAAGACTTCCACTTTCTCCATTTTGACAAGTTCCACCAGTTTCAGATAACTTAAAACTCCCACTGCCATGTTTTAGGAGCCGCCGGCACTTTCTGCGGAGTTTTTCATACTCTTTCCTGCATCAAAAGGTTTAAAAAAGGTGAAGAAACAAACCAAAGAGGTAATTCATAGCGGCATTTGACTGGTATAGCTACAAGGAATAACAAAGTAAAAAAAAATACAGGAAGAAAAAGAAAAGTTAACCTTTTCTGAATTCTTACAGCGTCTCTTTCTTCTTTGGAACTGTTTAAGTCATAGCTGTTGAAGAGAGAAAGAACAGAAGAAATGTAAACCATGGCTTGAGAGTAGGCTTGATATGTGATGTTGGTTTGAGGGAGTAAAAGAAAATCAATTGAAGCAATAGCAACAACAAGGGTAACAGAGGTTCAGTGAACTTACACTCCAAGGAGGAAGGGCCAGACCTCTGCCCTAATACTTGGATCAACACCCTGCATCAATGGTGTACAAGATCAAGCATTTCAATTACAACATAACAAATAGAAGAGAAAATCAATAGGTTAGTTGTAGCATTAACTCACTCTACAGCGAACTTTCTTCAAGAAAGTGACTCCACCATCAAAGAGTCGACCATCAGGTGTAAACAAACGTCTCCATTGCTGAGGCGAGAGGACATGTTTCTTTCTATGGCGAGACCAGGGTGATCTGAGCCGACCACTGAAAAAGAGGACAAATAATAAAAATAGAAAATGAGAACTTAATAATAGTATGACAAGAAAATGTGATTGACAATAAAATAAGGACACAAAATTGCGTAATTATCGACACTAATCCTCTCATCTGAGTTTCAGATAATGAGGTTCATGGAAACAAAAACCAACACTAAATTTGCTAGAAAAGGGTGATTTGAGTTATTTCCAACATCTTAATACCAATATGTTGTCTACTCTTCTCTCATCAAGCATTACCCCAGATACCACTCTCATGAGCAAAGAACACTAGCTTTCACCAATGAAGATCCATCAGAAGGAAAAGATTTACATTTCAGTTGTATTTTGCTTGGGAGGGGAAAAAGAGGGGGAAAACCCGTTCTATGTCAGGATTAACTCTTGGTCACCCTCTAAATTTCCAAATTAATCTAGCTGCTGATTGAAAAGAGAAACAATCTGATTTCTTGTCAATAAATAGAGTTTTTCTTTTCTTTTCAAAATCTATCGGTTTCATTTGATAATGAGTGTTAACATTCAAATATTGCAACATTAAAAGGCATAGATCGAAGCAATCTAAAGACAGTAATAATAAAAGGTTGTCAAGTCGCATTAACACAGATCAAAATTAATAATATAAGTGAATCAAAGAACATATTGAAGTTTGAAATAAACAAGCAATCAATGAAGCAATAAAAACTGAAAATACTAAGAAAGAAGCTTAAAACCTAATAACGCAAAAAGAAGTTTAAAGGGATAAGAATCTAAATGAAGAAAAAACGAAGCAGAGCAAAAGAGGAAACGAGTAGTTTCGAACTTAAACAAAGGAGATCGGGATCTAAATCGAAAATCTAACAAGAGTAATGAAAACAAACAAGTGTTTGAGGGGAAAGAGGACAGGACTCACCGATCAGAGGAAGAACAAGAAACTGGTGAAGAAGAAGTAACAAGGAATAGAACCGAACGCAAATGAGTCCACGAAGATGAGGACGACGACGACGAAGAGGGTGAGGGAGAGTTTGGAGATGAAGATGAAGTCTGACTTCGCCTAAGAGCTCTCATCTATTCGAATTTGATTCTTATCAACTAGTCGTATTACGTACCGTTACTAGGGTTTCGGAGATTTCTTTTTACTGTTAAGCATTGAATGAGGGATTCAGTTTTTTTCCCTTTTAGAAAATTTTGTTTTTACCTAGTAGTGGAGAAGAAAACGGCAGCAAAGAGAGCGAGGCCGGCGACGGCGGTGACAGCGACGGTAGTTTTTGAGGAGGGGTGCACCGATAGAGCCGACCAGAATCCGCCGCCGCCACCGAAGTGGGGGATTCCGGTAGGGCTGTTGTTGGCGGAGGGGAACATCGAGGGTTTGAGATGGCGGTGTGCTTCCTCAGAGTTTTTCTTTTTTTAGCTTTAGCGGTGTGCTTGGGTTTGGTTCTAACTAATCAATCTATTGCTTTCTCCAGCTGAGGGATTTCAGATTGATTCCACTACCTATTGCTTTTTTTCTTTTTTTAAATAGAATCATACTTATCACATTCAGATTAATTTAATTTTTTTATATTTAATTTAGTTTAACTAACCTATTACGATTGTATAAAAATGTTTAAGAAGATTAACTGATAGCTTATAATTGTTTGATCATTTGAACAAGCAAAAAAATGAGAAATTATTATATGGACCCTTCCCACCACGTCATCCATGGTCCCTAGTAATAAAAACAATTCCACGTCATTATTTTTTTACACGTCATTTACACACTCAAATTTATAATTTCCAAATCATCTTCTCTAATTTCTCCAATTAACGTAGGGTTTAGGGTTTAAGGGTTGGTTTTAGTGTTTAGGGGTTAGGGTTAGGGTTAGGGTTTAGGTTTATGGTTTAGGGTTAGGATTTAGGGTTTAGATTTAGGGTTTATGGTTTAGGGTTTAAGGTTTAGGGTTTAGGGTTTAGGGTTTAGGTTTAGGGTTTAGGGTTAGTGGAGGAAGCTATCGTTAAACCCTAAACCCTACGTTAATTGGAGAAATTAGAGAAGATGATTTGGAAATTATAAATTTGAGTGTGTAAATGACGTGTAAAAAAATAATGACGTGGAATTGTTTTTATTACTAGGGACCATGGATGACGTGGTGGGAAGGGTCCATATAATAATTTCTCCAAAAAAATATATAAAAACATGATTATATTCAATATTTGTTTTAATAATTTATTAGTTATTAATATTTTGTATCTATTAATATCAATTTAATTGTAAAAATTAATATTTTTAATATCATTGTTAAGCATTTATGAATGTATATATTAATTTTTTTTATTTGTGAAATTATTTTTTAATAATTATTAAATTTAAATGTATATATTAATTTTTTATAAAAGTGTATTTTAAATATAATTTTATTAATTATTAAATTTATACGTATATATTATTTTTTATTTATAAAATTGTTTTTTAATTTCATTAGTTATTCAAAATAATTTAGAGATTTTTTTATAATTATTAAAGACAAAAGAGTATTTGTAAGTCTTTTATTCAATCCTCTAAAAGCTCATTTTACGATCTTTTTTAAAATGGGAGGTTTCACCTCAATTCGTTATTACAATTCTCTCTTTACCAAATATCTAAGTTAACATATTTGACTGGTCAAACCTCTAAAAATATTTCAAACCTCTAACTTTGGCTAAAAAAGTTGTTTACATAAAAAAAAATTATTGCAAAAGCTACTGTGCAAGTGAAGTCGGTGTGCTACGGTTCTGACTTCACTGTTCAAAGACGAATTGTCTTCAATCCGACTTCATTATTTTCCCCACATGGCATCTTCCCGTTGGCTCACTGTCAACAAAACGAGTTGAAGTCTGAAATCTTTTATTGAAAAAAAATCAGTCACTTTTTAATGACGTATTACTTTCAATCCGACTTTAAGTCATTGTTCAAAATGCTATAAATTTAAAAATGAAGAGAGAAATGTCATATTCTTAAGAAAACAAATTGGGTACAATATTAGTGTCGTTTTCTCATTTAAACACTTATTTTGATATTAAACCTAAAATCTTTAATTTTACTTGTAAAAAAATAGCGTCACCAACCGATAATTGGGATTCTCTCGTTTACACCATTTTAAAATGAGTCTAAACTACATTATTATCATTTATGTTTTTATAAAGGTTCATTGTTACTTGTTAAATTTAAAAAATAATGACTAAGGATGTTTATATTGTTTCATCTTGTATAAATTTGAATTCTAATATAAGAATATAAATTTTTTTTATTTAATCAAAAAATTAAGAAAAAAATTAACATTTGTTCGCTTACGTTATCGTTTCATAAAGTTTAGGTCAAACGAAAGTTAAAGTTTGTTAATTTATGACAAAACACATTAGTAAGATGTGTTAATTTTTAATTTGACCCTGAACTTTTGATAAAATGTCATTTTGTCCATTAAATATTAAGTAAAATATCAATTTGACCCTGAATTTTAATGCAGTAACAATTTGAGCTATCTAACTTGAAGTTCGATGTTGTGTGTGGTCAGTGACGGACCTAGGACTTTAGGTTAGGTGGTGAACCCATAAAATTTTAGGGGCGAATTTATAAAAGTTATGGGGCGAAAATAGATTTTTAATAGAAAATACATAGAAAAATTTTAAAATTTTTCTAAATCATATATGATTTTCAAAATTTTAGGGGGGCGGTTGCCCCACCAGCACCCCCCTCGGTCCATCCCTGTGTGTGGTTATGGATGTAGTTGCTTTGACGATAAGCAATTTAAAACTTCGAATGCCTATTGAACCCAACAAGTGTCTTAGTGGAAAAGCGGAAGATCTTCATCTTAGAAGATACAAGTTTAAATCGCTCTGTCTACAAGGTGTATGCACATTATCAAAGAATTAAAAATATATTTGAACAGATGCTACCTTGTAATTATTTTTAGACCATTAAAAAAACTTCGAATGCCTAATAACAATAATTATCATGATTGAGTTTTCTTATCAATTTGATGAACTTGCAATCTTTGGGGGGTTTTCTCTAATACTTGATGGAAGTTGCTAGAATTATTTCGATAAATAAATTGATACTCATATTTGATTAACAAAAATTGATGGTTATTAACCTGTTTAAATGATTATTAACCTGTTTTTATTTTTTTAGGGAAATTGGACCAAAAATTGATGGTTATTAACCTGCACCACCTGCACTTGGCGTTCTATGGACAACGCCATTTTTAAATGACGAGGTCATGTTGGATTCAACCTTCTCGGCTCCCTCGGCGCAGCGTCTCAGCGCAGGGGCTAACATGGGGTGCCTGACGTGCCTGCATGGCACATGCAACGTGAACAACACCACGCTATTTGCAAATGGTGAGGTGTTGTTCACGCATGCATGTGCCATGCAGGCACGCCAGACTTTATCATGCATTGAATGAATATATATATATATATATATATAGGTACGGGTTATTAAAGGGGGGTAATTTTTTATATTATTTTATGTGTATATATAGGGTTTAGGGAATATGAGTGTGTAGGGGTTGAGAAAAAAATTAAGAGAGTTTGAGTTGGAAAAGAGGGAAGAGTTTGTGAGTTTCTGAAGAAATATTCGAAGACGGTGGTTGAAGAGTTCGTAAAGGTCAGCGAAAATTAAGTGATTTTTGTCTTTTAATCTGTTTTTTAAATTCTACAGGCTTTGTATATTTTTTGTATGATTAAAGATATATTCGGATGGTAATAATATTTTTAAATTTTAATAAGAAAACTCGGAATTTTAATGTTTTGTTTATGTTTTTTTAATATTTACAGAAGATGAGTTCATAAACATATTGTGACATCGAACCTATAGTTGGTCGTTGGGCGAATCGCTTGAAGATTTCAGTGAGGATAAAAAAATATTGTTCCTATTAGTGAAGAAGATGACGTTCAGTTACTCGATGCCGATGATATTGACGTTGTTATGACAGATGCGTCTCAGAGCAATGGTATTAATGTTGAAGATGATGTTTGGGTCACAACTGTTGCTAGGCTCGGGTTGAGAAATGAACAGCTAGCTGTTTGGGGTTATGTTGCACTAGAGCCCCAACAATCGGAATCTATTTATCCAGCCTATGAAGCTTCAGCAGCCCGTATGTATGAAGTTGACTATACTGCAATACAAGATCAGGAATATCAAGCTCGCGTATTTGGTTCTTCATCATCTTCGAACTTTGGAGAATTGTAACTAAAGGCTGAATTCGAAACAAAAGACTGAGCCGTGAGGACGCTGAGCCGTGGCATGGATTCAGCCTGACTTCGCCAGGAAGAGGTGACGTGGTCCAACCTCGCCAGTAAGAGGTGGCGAGGTCCTATAGCAATTGGCCTATTTTCCCAACGTATCCTATAATCCTAAATAAAAATAATAATAACCCCCCTATATGCCCAAATTTGCCATGACCAAGGACTAAACTATGTTGAGGGTGGGGCCAAATAGGTTGTATAATTGCTTCTATTTTTTATGGTTTAATTATATTTTAAGTCATTAATAGTTTTAAAATTATTTCAATTAAGTCTTTGTTTGTCAAATTACTTGATATAATTTATTTTTAAGATCTTATTGGTTTTAAAATTAATTAAATTAATCATTAACCCCATAAAAATCGGTTCAATTGTTGTTAAGACCTTTTAATTGAATAGAAATTCGATGCTCCAATTTATGCCCCACACTAAAAATTAGATTTATAGTTTAAAGTTTAAGGTTTAAGCTTTAACGGTAGGTTAATTAACCGGTAAAATTTAACGATTATACTGGTTAACGATTACGGTTTATTTTGCATACCCCTACCGAAAAGAGGCTGAAGATTTTTATCCCTTTTAATTTTAAAATTTGTGAAATTAAATTCTCTATTTTTGTGGTTTAATTATTTTTAAAATCTTTGATCACTCCAAAATTAAACATCTTATTCTCTCCTAATTTAATCCTGATTCCGTCTCTAAATATGACACAATTTTTATACCTGCACCAATATTCAATCGAGGGAAATTAGATATTTCGCACTCGGTGAGTTTCAATGCTATGTCCTTAAGCATAAGGGGGGTTTGTAATGACACCCAAATGTGAAATGACCGGGAAATATTTAATTTTCCAAGGTGGAATATTTTGCTCTCAACATGGTCTCCTAAATAGTGTAAACCACCTCTGAAGCACTCTTAGCACCCCTCCTACAGGTTGAGAGATAAAATCACATACATACACTTGAAGAACAGATATGATTTGGTGACTTGAAACCATTAAAGCACAAAAGGCAAAAGATAGGGTTATTATCGTGGACGGACGTATGATTTTATGTGAAATATACATATTATTATAAATCTATATTAAAAACTTAAGGGATGAAAAATTAAATTATTAATAAAAAATACAAAAAAAATATTTAAATTATAAAGCGACCGGCTCTTTAACACCCTTCGGTCTGTCTTGATTCTTATATTAAAGCTTGCGGATGTATATTTAAAAACCATAGTAGATTATGGGTAAAAAATCAACACCAATCTGGTCAAAAAATGGGGCTCTTGTGTTTTCATACGCATGGTAAAAGATAAAAGAGAACGGAAAAAAGAGAGAGATATGTGCTTAGAGAAAAAGTAAAAGGTAAAATTTGTAGCAATGAAAGTGGAGGACCATGCCCCAAAAGAGAGACGGAAGGCTATTTTACATGGGTACCCTGCCTTCGGTTTTCTAGCATAAGATCAAAGTGGATGGAATATCAATATTTGGTGAGGTCATTTCTGGCCTACAATTTGTGAAGATCCCTTGATATTTTTTTTCGATTTTTATATTTTAAAATATTAAAGAGATATTAGTAGAGAGATTCACTAATTGGCCGGCGCGAAGCTCTATCCATTTATTCACTCGACTCAACTTTAAATTCAATTCATTTTTTTTTGTTCTGCACCAAAAATCAAAGACGGTTATTTTTGGATTGATCCAGAAAAAATAAATTTTTAAATCATTGATATGATATGCTTTTTTTTCATATACCCCTTTCAAGAACAGTCGTGGTCTTACAAACTCTACCACTGGTATGAACAAATACCTTTCTTCACACAAATGTGTAAAAGATATTAGTCGCACTTAAAAGCCGAGTACTCTACCGTTGAGTTAGCAATCCCAAAAAAATTATAAAAAAAAAATTAGAATATCTAAATACAATCAGAATAAAAATAATTGAATTGCACGAGGCAGTCAAAACACGAAATTAACAAAAATTGGAATAAAATAAAAAGACGCGAAATTCTCAGATAAAAACAAATAGAATAAGTGAAAATTTGCGGACCGCCTCCTGTCTTATTCATTTTATTATTATCCATTTTTGTGAGTTATTGAGAATGCTCATGTTTTATTTTGTATGGGTATGAATCTCGATATTTATCTTTAAAATAATGTTTTCGAGTCATATTAATTTCATTGCTTCAAAGCAAAGACACTTTTGTGAGGACTCGGTTGCAAGCTTGAGAACCCCAAACCCAAACTCAAAATGCAAGAAAGGGAAAGATACCAAACCCCCTACAAATACCATCATTTGACTACTTGTAGCGTCAACATCAAATCTCTTACTACTTGCTTATGGCAAAGGGCAAGTGGCAAAGTGTAATAATTTAAAATTGTTGTTGCATGCTGCAGGAGGATCAATAATAACATTATCTTTTTGTTCTTAGCTTATTATTCTCTTTTCGATAGGTATGTCTAGTAAAATATACAATGTTATAATATTTATATTTCAAGATTTTTTTTTCTGATATAAAATTAATGTCTCTAATTTTTTTAGAACGTTTTCTCGTTTTCGTCACGAGTCATCTACTCTCGTAATGGTCGTTATCACAATTGTCCACCATGTCTACCCTATCTTTTTGGTGAAATCGGATAGTCAAAAGCTCGCTATGTATAATATGATGTGCATCGTTACCGCATTTATATCTCAAAACCTCTATTATTTTCCGATGTGAAATTAGATCTCGCTCACCTTTTTAGGACATGCTACTTTTTTTCTTTAATTTATAATTTTATAGATATATAAGTTTTTTTTTTAAAAAGGGTAATCTTTACCAGTAGTCCCTTTCGTTTAGGGGTGTTCTATTTTGGTCACCAGAATTCAAAAAAGATTATTCTGGTCACTTACGTTTAGAATCGTTTCTATTTTGGTCACTTGACCGTTAGTCTCCGTTACTTAAAAAAAATAGTTTCTAATTTAACCCCCAAACTTTCAAAATTTTATTTTTCACCATCTTCCCCAAAAATTATAAAATTAAAACCCAAAGAATTAATTCAAAACCTTAACCTCTCTCCCCTCCCCTAAAAAAGCTAAATCCGAAAGCCTGCAACTCTACTATGTTTCTTATTTGGAACTCAATTAGTTGTTGAATTCTCGTTTGTCAATGTTCATGCTTTAGTAGAGAAGGTGAGAATCGACTTAAAAACAAGGATAGTAACAAGGCATCTAGTTTCAGCAAGAAATCTAGATTTTACAGTATTAAACCCAGCTTATGTTGCAAAAAAAAAAACAAATATATGTATGTGGCTGTTGGTGGTGATGTTAAAAAACAAATATCTGCAAGGCATCTATTTTTAATACATAAGCTGGCTTAAAGATTAGCCAATAGCCATTTCTATTTCTGTTTTTTTTTGTGACTCCATTTTTGTTTGTTGATCGTAGATTCTTTAGAGTCTTCAACGTCATCGAGTTCAGGCGAGTGACCCATCACTCATATAGAAGAAAACTCGATTGATTTGGGAAGAAAAAAGTATGTCCAAATGAAAGGGAGGAAAATCTGGTGTCCCAAAGTAAGCAAGCTAGTTGGTGTCCCAAAGTAAGCAAGTTATAGATTTTAGACATTAAAAATATTTCTCTCTCTTTTCTTTTTCTTTAGGCAAGATTAGATTTTAAATTTGTATAAAAAAATCATCTTTCTTAGAAACTGAAAGAAGAATCAGATCTTTGTATGTATAATCAGATCTTTGTATGTATTGATCCATCTTTGAAAACATATATGTTACGCAGTGCTGGCTCGTCATTATCACCAATTTTTGTTTCTCTATCCAATAATTTCAGGATTACATTTCTGATATGATCAGACGATTAAAAATCTTCTTACTCTTTTTTTATATATATATTTTAACATTAAAAAATTATATTTTAAACTCTAACATGAAATTTCAACATTAAATCTCCAACCGCAGCATACATATATTTATTCTTCTTCGCAACATAAGCTGGGTTTAGTACTGCAAAATCCAGGTTTCTTGCTGAAACCGAATGTCTTGTTACTATTCTTGTTTTTAAGTCGACTCTCACCTTCTCCACTAAAGCAAAAACATTGAAAAATGAGAATTCAACAACTAATCGAGCTTCAAATGAGAAGCATAGTAAAATTGCAGGCTTTCGGATTTAGTGTTTTTAGGGAAGGGGAGGCAGAGGTTAAGGTTTTGAATTGATTTTTTGGGGTTTAGTTTTATAATTTTGGGGGAAGATGGTGAAAAATAAAAGTTTTAAAGTTTGGGGGTTAAATTAGAAACTAATTTTTTTAAGTAACGGAGACTAACGGCCAAGGGACCAAAATAGAAACGATTCTAAACGTAAGTGACCAGAATAATCTTTTTTGAATTCTGGTGACCAAAATAGAACACACCCTAAACGAAAGGGACCACTGTTGAAGATTACCCTAAAAAAATTACATTAGTTAGTAATTTTTAGTTAGTAACTTTTGACTGCAAAAAGTGAAACATTATACGAAGTTATAGATGTGTCCATGTGGCCTATAATTATATATCGTTTTGTAGTCTTCCTCTAATAAATTGCTCAAATATCTAAAAACAACGCAAAATTTTGGTTAGCATAGGGTCAAATTAGACCATTCTTAGAAGAGTACGTTTCTCAAACTTTTAAAAATTAATTAAATTTTATTTGTCAATTATTTGTAGTGAATTGTCGTGTTTGCACCGTTTATCACCATATCAATATTATAAAATCATCATGTTAAGACGGTGAATCGTCACATTAAAATTATAACAGTTAACACCAATTTTCGTCAATTAAATAAACACATTAATTTTTTTTTTAAAATAAGAGCGTCGAGAACATTAAACTTTTAACATATGAGGAAATTTTACAAATAATGCTGGATTTAACATAATCATACTCAAAATATTTCATGCACTAATATATAAGGAAATTTTACAAATAATGTTGGATTTAACTAATCAATCTATTTAATTTGTAGTTTTTTTTCTAACAACTTGCGCCGCGTGCAAGTTCTTTCAATTTTTCTGTGTTAGCTGGCGATCGACAATCATTTAGATATTGGTTGTCGATCGTAGATGTTTATTACTTTCTTTTTAAAAAAATCAAATAATAATCTCTTCATGTATGACACACGTTTTCTCTGTCCTTGTGACACACGTTTTTTTTGTCCTTCTGACACACGTTTTCTTCTGTCATCGTGACATGTTTTCCTTGTTTTGTAGTTTTGTTTCATCTGTCTTTGTGGCATGATTCAACATACCCTAGTGGTCGATCGTTGCTCGCGTAGAGTTTTTAATCAGCGCTAGTCCCTAACAATATGCGCCGCCTGCAAGTTTCTTCAATTTTTCTATGTTAGCCGACGATCGACAATCACCTAGATATTGGTTGTCGATCATCGGTGTTTATTATTTTCTTACTTTTTTCTTTTTTTTAAAAAAATTAAATAATAATCTCTGCCTTTATGGCACGCGTTTTCTCTGTCCTTGTGACATGTTTTCTTTGTTTTGTAGTTTTGTTTCATCTGTCTTGTGGCATGATTCAGCATACCCTAGCGATCGATCGTTGCTCGCGTAGAGTTTTTAATCGGCGCTAGTTCCTGATTATGATTTTGTTGGTGATCACAGAACGTTAGATCCCCACTCGATTGATGGTTGTTAGCCGATGTAATCAGTCTTGGGTAGCGGAACATTCTGCATGATAGTTTGGATAGCTCATCACTCCTTTTCATCAGTTATGAGTCCCGACTGGATATAGACAAGGAGATTCAAGAAGCTTCTGAATTTTGATGGTCTCCAAAAAATTTCACTTTTCTTTGTTTTTGGGTTGTTAGAAATTTGGGTGGAGTTATAATAAAAGTTCAGTGGCTATATTAAAAAAATATCTCTCTATAGCTTTCTCCAGCTGAGAGATTTTAGATTGATTCCGCTACCTTCTCTTTATATATATATATATATATATATATTAGAATCATACTTATCTCATTCATAATAGTTTAGGGTGTTAGGGTTAAGAATTTGAGCTTTAATTTTTAAAGAATAGTTGTGTGGAAAAAAATTACAAGACTTGACTCGATTAAAAAAAGTTAAATTATTCAACTCAACGAGAAATTTTTTTGACTTGTCTTAACCCGATTCGTAATTGCAACTTCTCTCTTCTGCACCATTTTAAAATGAAGGATAAACTATACAATTGGTCACTTATGTTTTATAAGTATTCACTTTACTCATTAAATTCAAAAAATAACATTTAATCACTTACGTTATCGTTTTATAAAATTTTCGACACTCAAGCATTAAAAGATTGTTAGTGTAATAACATGAGACATTATTGAAAGGGTCAATATTTGATTTGACCACTAAAACTTTAAATGCGTATTGACAAGAATTATCATGGACATAGTTGAGTTGTAGATATCTAATAAATTTGGCTGAGTTTTTTTTTGATCAAAAGGGAAACGAGATTCGATTAAGATAGAAAGGGCCTAACCCCATGCCCATGGAGTGCAGGAAACAAAGAGACAACATCAGACATAAACCAATAGGCAGGACTCGGTATCCATACAAAGCCGAGCAATGCAGAGGGAATACAAAACATTGGAGGCAAATAGCCTATCCATGATCGGGGCACACATGCTTACAAGGCTAAACCAACGCCAATCAAGACAAAGGAAATACCCGCCACAAGACGACCTCGGATCAGAAAGGGTGTAGACGTAAATCATGTTCCTTTGGGAGAGCTCCATCCGGAGGCAGGCTCCCAATTCCATAGTAGAATTGGGCCTTGTCACCAAAGCCGCAGGAAAACATAACCCTAACTGATATGGCTTCACTAACCGGACAACTAAACTTAAAACCGACATACTTAAAAAGAAAACATGATCAGCCACAACTCGGATCCACTTCGATCGTAACTCATACGAAGGATATAAATCTCCCGGATCCCATCTAAAACTACACACCTTCAACTCCCGGTTCTCAACATCAAACCAAGCCCCAACAAATTTCCATAACCCATGGTAAAAGCTAGTCCAATAACAGAAAATCGATTTCCAAATCCCACGACACTAGGGAAAGTTAAGCTTAAATTGGGGAAAAATAGAGCTAAAAGTTGTACATGAATAATTAGGGAAATGCACCAATGAAGAGACGAGAATGCCCTTGTCCTCAAACTGCACCTTGAGTATAGCAGCTCATGTGGCTTCTCCGACAAGCCAAAACCCCTGCCGAAATCTGGGACCTGGAGAACATCCGTCCCAACCTATCATCCAAATACGTCTGTCGGGCCGGAATCCGTTCATCAGAGCTATTCCGGTAGCCAAAGCTTGACTGCCTGCCTGTCCTGAAAAATTCCGACACTCAAGGGCCCTGATAGCTTCCATCAATGCGTAGAGCATGCACCTGTCCTTGCGTCTCCCCGGACTGCCGGCCTGACTCTAGCGTGAGGAGACAAGCCGAATCTGAGGGCGAAAAGGAGGACAGCACCGGAGGGGTAATGGATCCCGAATGGACCAGATCCGAGGAAAGATGGACTGAGGCAGACCGAAACTAAATTCCTGCAAGACCAACTCATTATTCTGGAGCCACCACCGGACGAAAACCTCTATGCTCACACCGGAGCTTCGGCAAGAAGCATTTGGCGGCGACGTAGCTAGATTTGAAATACGCCTAGAAGCGGCTACCCCCGACGTTAACCAACCCGGCCTCGTTCCATTCCACTGGTCCAAACCACCAGCTGGAGTCACCTTCGTTGCGCCAGCGACCGTTTGCCCTTAAAGGATCCAAACACGAAGACCGGAACGGACATGTCAAATCACTGCCTAAGGGACAAGGGTTTTTGGAGAAAATGAGCGTTTGGGAAGCGCGTGGAGCGCGTTCAAGACCATTTCTGGTGTCGCTTTCAAAGGATTCGAATTAAGATTATACCTTGCCCATTGATACTAAATTTGGCTGAGTTAAAAGTTGCTGAAAAAAGCCTTGAAATTTGTTATCGTTTTAGCAATGTACATAGATGCGTAAAATATTAAAATATATATTTTTACCTCAGTGAACATAAATAATTTAGGCCGTGTTTGACACATGTAATTGTAATTATGAAATTTAATTTTTATATTTTTGGTGTTTAATTTATGTAAAACAATTTATTCAATTTTACGTCCAATTATTTATCTCTATGTTTTGTGTATTTTGTTTTACGCTTTTTATTTTCGTAAAACACTCGACCGTTTCTTTTCGATTAAAAGAAATTTCTCTTTTGGCACCTCATGTAAGCTCTAACACTCCAAAAGTGAAAAAATTATTAGATGGACCCAATGGTCCTAACTAATAAGGTTCATCCATTTTATATTTTTTCAAGGTGAATCTTCACCTCTTTCCTATACGTAAATAAAAAATGAGTGATTGTTTAAAAGTTATTGTGAAATAGATGGACCTTATTGGCTGAGACCACGAATGACGTGGTGAGCCTGATCCATCTAATAATTTCTCCAAAAAGTGGGATAATTTGATTGGAATTGTAAACAAGAAAAATAAAAAGGAAATTTGCCAAGGGTTTCGAGACAGTGCCCTTTGGCTTGGTGAGCTTCGGTTTTAGCCATCAGGGTAAAGCAAAAAACATTCATAGTCTACTATCACGAACTTATCTCTCAAACTCGATCCGTACGGCACTAGCACTCCCGACACAATGCTAGTAAGCCTTATCCGTGCAACGCTATGGCAAAACAAGTGAGAACTTAAGAAAGTGAAGTTTTATTAAGCTTAGGAGAAAGCTTACAAGAGAGTATACAACTTATGAGTTTTTGTGGGATGATTTACAAATGACACTAACTAGCCTATTTATAGTCTCCAACCTCCTTAATGGACTGTGTAGATTTATTTGATCCAACGGTTAGGATCTTGCCTCTAAAAATATCTACAAGGCCTAGGATTATCTAGATAATTCTATACTTATCTAGTTATATCCTAAATGATCTAAAAGCTCTACAATATTCTAAAGACTTCTAGAATGTTCCGGAGATGTTCAGACTTATCCCGAGCCTTTCGGAGTTGTCCCGATGCTTCCACAACTCTCCCGAGCATTCTAGGTCCTTCTGGGTGTGCCTAGATTGTTGTGGAATGTCCTGGAACCTCTTAGAACATGGTGGAGACGTTTCAAAAGGGTTGTTGACCTCTCTATGTTGTTCTAGATCCTTCTTTGGATCATCCTTTGCCTTAAAACGCCCAAGGCATTTCATTTTGCCTTGGTTGGCCCGAGTGCACATAGGGGGCACTCCTCGGTTGGTCCTGGTGCACCTTGGAGGGGCGTGACACTACGCTAACATAGTTATAATCAATACTAAAATAATCTGAACTAAAAATAATTAGGGTAAACTACATAAATGACCACTATACTATTGGTAAAGTCGCAATTTGACCACTTTACTTTTTTTTCTAAGCAATTAAACCACAAAATTATTTAATTGGTTGCAATGTGACCACCAGCCGTTAAAAACTAACGGAAGGAGTGACGTGGCAGTTAATAAAATTGGTATAATTACACATTTGGTCCCCGCTATTTGTACATTTTATTAATTTGGTCCTAATTTTAATAAATAAAATAATTTTATTATTTAATTAGGCTATGCCACGTGTCACCGTATTATTGGAGGACTTTATTTATATATTTTTAATTTAATAATTTTTATTTTACTCCTCCAATCAGGCGGTGACACATGTCACTAGATTGAAGGAGCAAAATTAAATAAGAAGCACCCTGCCTCCAGCAAGAATCAAACCCAGGTTGGATGGGTTGAGAGTGAGCGCGCCAACCACTAGGCCAAAGCTATCCTTGTGATGCATTTTACAAATTCTAGTATATATTTTAACTTGTTACTCATGCCAGGAAAAAAACAAGAAACATATTACCACTTGCAGGATTCAAACTCAAGTATCTTGGGTTAAAAGTGAGCATGCCTACCATTAAACCAATGTTATTCCTATGATATAATGTACAAAATCTATTATATAACTTAGTTTGTTGCTCATTCCAGGAAAAAAGAAATAAATATAGATTAAAGAAACTCGAATATGACACTTTTAGGATGCATAATAATATTTAAACCACTGAAATATATCTAATAATTAAATTATTCACCATTTTATTTTTTTATTAAATTTTAATTAAATTATTATATTAAAATTTTAATTTATTAATTTTATATTCGTTAAATAAAATTTTAATATATATATATATATTATTTTTTTAATATAATAATTCAATTAAAATTTAATAAAAAATAAAATAGTTAATAATTTAATCATTAGATATATTTCAGTGGTTTAAATATTTTTATGCATCCTAAAAGTGTCATATTCGAGTTTCTTTAATCTATATTTATTTCTTTTTTCCTGGCACGAGTAACAAACTAAGTTATATAATAGATTTTGTATGTTATATCATAAGAATAACATTGATTTAGTGGTAGGCATGCTCACTTTTAACCCAAGATACTTGGGTTCGAATCCTGCTAAATGTAATAAGTTTCTTGTTTTTTTCCTGGCACGAGTAACAATTTAAAATATATACTAAAATTTGTACAATGCATCACAAGGATAGCTTTAGCCTAGTGTTTGATGCGCTCACTCCCAACCAATTTAACTTGGGTTTGATTCCTGCTGGAGGCAAGGTGCCTCTTATTTAATTTTGCTCCTTCAATCTGGTGACACATGTCACCGCCTGATTGGAGGAGCAAAGTAAAAATTATTAAATTAAAAATATATAAATAAAGTCCTCCAATAATACGGTGACACGTGTCATAGCCTAATTAAATAATAAAATTATTTTATTTATTAAAATTAGGACCAAATTAATAAAATGTACAAATAGTGGGGACCGAATGTGTAATTATACCAATTTTATTAACTGCCACGTCACTCCTTTTGGTGGTGATCAAATCACGACTTTACTAGTATAATGGTGGTCATTTATGTAATTTACCTAAATAATTAAAAGGTAAACTATACCATTGACCACCGAACTAATTGGGGATTTATATTTTGACCACCGAACTAACGAACTCGTCAATCAGACCACCGAACTTATTAAATTAACCTATTTTGGCCACCGCCGTTAAAAAAATAACAGAGGACTGACATAGTGATGACGTGGCAGTTAACAAACTTTTATAAAATTACACATTTAATCCTTGCTATTTACACATTCTTTCAATTTAGTCCTAATTTTAAATTAATAAAATAAATAAATTATTTAATTAAGTGATGACATGTGTCAACACCTTATTGGAGGAATGAATGAAAGTTAAATAAATATGGAAGAATATGGTGTTGTAGATTGAACCTACATCATGTGGGTTTCAAACTCACAACTTTACCACTGCACCAAGCCTCTCTCAATGACATAAGTTGTGCCATTTAATATATATGTTATAATGCAATAAATGTTAGGGGAAAAAAGTAAAAATGATTGAAAGGGGATTCGAACCTAGACCACTTGGGATGTTTGGGATGTGTATAATTACACAAACATTCGATTTAAAATATTCGAATATTTTTCTTTTTCATATTTAAATTAATTCGAATATAATGCAGTAAATGTTAGGGGAAAAAAGTAAAAATGATTGAAAGGGGATTCGAACCTAGACCACTTGGGATGTGTATAATCACACAAACATTCGATTTAAAATATTCGATTTTTTTTTCATATTTAAATTAATTCGAATACTTGATTTAAATATTTTAAAAATATTTTTTTCTTTTTCATACTTTAAATATTTGATTTAATTTAAATACTTTAAAATATTCAATTTAATGCATTATAACATATTTAAAGTATATATCAAATATATTAAATCAAGTATATAAAGAAAAAAATATTCGAATATTTAAATATTTAAATTAAAACGAATATTTAAAGTATGAAAAAGAATTTTTTTAAATATTCGATTTAAAATATTTAAATCAAGTATTCGAATTAATTTAAATATGAAAAAAATATTCGAATATTTTAATCGAATGTTTGTGTAATTTTACACATCCCAAGTGCTCTAGGTTCGAATCCCTTTCAATCATTTTTACTTTTTTCCCTTAACATTTACTGCATTATAAGATATATATTAAATAGCACAACTCATGTCATTGAGAGAGGCTTGGTGTAGTGGTAAAGGTGAGGGTTTGAAACTCACATGATGTAGGCTCGATCCACCCTAGCCCCTCCAATAAGGTGTTGACACGTGTTATCACTTAATTAAATAATTAATTTATTTTATTAATTTAAAATTAGCACTAAATAGAAAGGATTAAATGTGTAATTTTATAAAAGTTTGTTAACTGCCACGTCAGTCCTCCTTTATTTTTTTAACGGCGGTGACCAAAATAGGTTAATTTAATAAGTTCGGTGATCTGATTGACGAGTTCGTTAGTTCGGTGGTCAAAATAGAAATCCCCAATTAGTTCGGTGGTTAATGGTATAGTTTACCCATAATTAAAATACCCAACTTCCCGCTTAATTGCTATCTGCTTCGGCTTTGATAAAATTGTAAGAAATTCTCAAAGCTTTCCCCAAGCCCTACCATCCTCTTTGTCCGATCTCCGTCACCGCCCCGCCGTGGTAGTCACCGCCAGCGCCGGCGTGACCGCCGCCTCACCCCGACTCCAGCCCTAGCCGCTGCTCGCGCGATAGGGCCACCGTTTACCGTGAAAGTCGGTTTGAAGAATCGTCAAATCCCATAGGTCTGACCATTCTGTTTTTCACGATTTCCGTCGCCGTCCGACGTCGGTGAGAGTCACCGTCGCTGCCTCCGTTCTCCTCGTGCTGCGGCGAGAAAAACCCAGCTCCCCGATCGCCGGTCCGTCGTTGTTTGGGGGTCGTCGGAGGAACCCTTTTCCGTCGTTTTCAGCCGTCTTCCGCCGTGGTAAGCTCCAATAAACTCTTCCTTTTAAGTTTCCGCGTCTTCCACTTGCTATCACAAGTGTCCCTTATGCTTAGGATATAACATTGAGTGTCTAATTTCCCTCGAAGAAGTCTTATGGCTCTCAACATAGTCTCCAAAATCATGTGAACCACTTCTATTTCAATTGTGCCATACCCTAAAAACAGGTTAATAGTTATGAGTATCAAGTTCGGGTGAGAATCTGGTTTACAAAAAGTTTCGATAAATAAATTGCTACTTCTGTCCCACTAAAACTGTCACATGTTGACTTTTTTTGGGTCAAACTTTTTCAACTTTGACCTCTTATAATTTAAAATTTATTAATGATAAAAATATGAAAAAATATATTTTAAAAACCTTGAATCAACTAATTTTTAAATATATTTTTTATAATTTTTAATTAATTAAATTATTTAAATAAATTATAGTCAAAGTTAAAAAAATTTGACCAGAAAAATATCAACATGTGACACTTTTACTGGGACGGAGGGAGTAGTTTAAATGATTATTAAGCTCATATTACAACATGGAATCGAGTTATGGAGTCTTGGATTAGACAATTGAATTATTTGATGTCAAACCAGGTTTTGAAAACAAGTTTTAATCTAAAGAAATCATTAAAATATTTTAAAAATGGAAAAGAATGACCCCAAGTATACATGTAGTTAAAGAAAATGGAAAATGTTTCCAAATTTCAAGTATCTGAAAGAAACTCAGACAATTCTGCACTTACTAAGGATGTGTTTGATTCATGTAATTGTAATTCTGGAATTCAATTTTTAAATTTTCCGGTGTTTGGTTCATGTAATACAATTCAGGCAAGGTACATTATTTTTCTCTTTAGGTTTTGTGTAGTTTGTTTTACGCCTTCAATTTTCGTAAAACAGTTAACCGTTCCTCTTCAACTAAAAAAAGTCTCTCGACACTTGCATCTCTCCATCTACACGTGGATAACTTAGGTGAGTATATCTTTCATTATCTTCTATATGCTTGTCTTGGTTTTCTTTACTTTCATCTATTCTCTGTTCTATGTCTTTAGCTTTTTAATTATATGCCCTACTTTGGTTTTTTCTTTACATCTTCCCTGATTTGCTTTAGATATCTAGCGGTTTTTTGTATTTGCTTGCTCTGCGGGTCTTCAATTTTATTCTTTTCTCAAAATCTCTTGTATCTGCGTTTTGTTGATACTGGCTGGAGCCTTGAGTTTGCTTTTAGTTTATGGTTGGCCTCCGAAATACGCTATTTTTTAAAATCATTTCTCTGTACTTGACATTATCTTTTAACTGCCATGTTTAACGTCTTGGATGTGGATATTGTTTTGGCAATGTGCTTTTATCATCTACCAATTGGGGATATTGTTGCATAGAAATTTGTATCAATGCTTATCTTGGTTTTTCTAGTTGGAGCCTTCAAATGTTCTGTCATGGGTTTTGATGTTGTGTACTGCCTTGTATCATTGAATGCGGTTGGTAGCAGAGTTACTCCTATTTGTACACCCTATATTGTATTGATGGTCTCACAAGTTCGTTTATTTTTTCCTTGATAAAAGATTCGATTGTAGACTTGGAGTTTCCAACTTAGGTTCTTCTCAACTGCATGGTGTGCATGATGGAACAACCTCAATCATATTGCAAGGGAGCTGAAGTGTTATTAAATCTCCAGCCCACCTCCTCAGTTACCATTCAATATCATCCGCACTTTGGTCCTCATGATGATTTAGTTCTACTTGAGGTTGATGAGAAATTTCTTCCCGATGTCCTCTACCAAAGGTAATGTGTAATTTTAGTTCAGCATCTACACTTTCTAATGTAATCTTTGGGAGAATCCAATTTATCTGTTTTCTTTGACCATCTCTTCTAGGGTAACCCTGAGAGGACAGCCTGATGAAGATGCAGTTCTTTGCACCAAGTCAAAAACTTACTCGGTTAAGTTTGTTGGGAACTCGAACTCTGTGTTCCTTGTACCACCTGCAGATTATTCAACATCGCATGAAAATCAGCAAGATTGTGATGGGGAAAATTACAAGCAAAAAGTTGCTGCCTCAGTCATCAAAGTTGCACCTGGTAACATGGAGCTTGTTGAGGTTGCTCCCAGACTTGATAAGCTCAAATCGATTCTCTCTGAGAATCTTTATAGCTCTGATGAGGCATCGGCAATGGAGGATTTGGAATTTATGGAAACAAGTATGAAAAAATTGTATAAATGGGATGATCTCATAAACAAGGTTCAGGCTAGTGACGATGAATTGAAGGCTGGATTACAGGCCCTTTCAGCTGTGGAGATTGATGGGTATTGGAGAATTGTGGATGAGAAATACATGGACATGATTCTTAGGATGCTTTTGCACAATTCCGTGTTGAATGACTGGTCACTGAACGCTCTTATTGAAGAAAAAGTTGCGAGTGTATTGGAATCGGATGGATTTCCACGTAAACTTGCGTACCATTGTTTGAATGTCTATGGTAGTAGGGTGGAGGAGGCCATGGATGGAGGTGTCTGGAGGCTGGATGCAAGAAGAGTATGTGTGCATTTTGCGAGGAGGATCTTGAAAGAAGGAAAGCGAAAGTTGGAGAGTTTCATGGAAGAGTGGTCACGGATGATTCCTGAAGAGATGCATCCCAGTTTCGATATGTTGGAAGGCGAAGTGTTGACCGAGAAGCTTGGTGTAGAGACATGGGTTCGTGCCCTGAGTGTTTCCTCGTTGCCCTCAACTCCTGCAGAACGATTTGCCATCCTCTTCAAAGAGCGATCGAAATGGGAATGGAAAGATTTAGAGCCCTACATCAGGTGCAATTTTTTTATGTTCAAACTTGCATCATACATTAATATCATCTGTCTAACTCTGCATCGTTTTTTCAGGGATCTAAATGTCCCGGGGCTTTCATCGGAAGCTTTGCTTATGAAGTACACTCGAAGATCTCAACCAAGCATCGACGCCGAACCTGTTTTTAGTGCTAGATAATAGATGGATATGTGTATTCTGAAGTGCCATTATTGTGGTTTCATGCGAATTCAGTGATTTAGTATTAAAGTTGTTTACTGTCATTATTATTAATGTTAATGTTATGATTAACGAACTACACCAGAATACTAAATCTAAAACTATGGATATTTTAGCCCAATACATTTTTTTCCTCAACAGAGCTTGTCTTTCAAATTCTGTCTTTTGGAATTCCAAAAACAGATATTAAAGTGAGTTAAATGGCTCATTAATTCACTTAATGGCTCTATTAATCCAACAGTTTTTCATTTGATTTGGTTTTATTTTAAAACCAGAAAATATTGCAGAAAGAGTGATATGCACCGAAAATTCTAGTATTTTTCGTTAACAAAAAAATTCAGTATTTTTAACACTACTTTTCTGCAAATTTTTCCAAACTATTTCTGGTGATAGAAGAAGGTTAGGTTACCGTTTGTTGATTACTATAGTCGTATTACTGTTGTGCTCAAACTGTTGTTGTATCATGGGAGATAGTCGCCCGTTGTTCTCTAGCCCCAAAAGAGTGTTCGAATCTTATATTAAGGTAACTGTGGAAATATGTCTTAACTATTATACTCAATCGAATTCTTTCTCTGAACAGTATGCAATTTCATTTCTGTTTTGATTTCAATACTATTAAATTTTAATATTGTTTAAATTTCAATTTTTGTGTTAATTAAATTTTGTTCGATTTTATTTAGACAAAAAAGTAAAGTTAATGTATCAATTTAAACGAATAAGTCAAGTTTAAATATCTAATTGAAAAGAAAACGTTTTTTAACACCTTCAGGCCAAGTTTAAATACTTGTGTCTTGGTGGCAAAGGTAGATGTTCATCATCCCTTGAGATTCAGATTCGAGCATTAGTAATATTTGTATGTTGTGTGTGCTAGGTACCTCATTAAGCGGCCCGTGTCCCGGCCTATTATATTTGGGTACTGGATACCCGATTTCTATTTATTTTATTTTTTATTCTAAAATTAAAAAAAATCACATGTTAAACAGAAAACTATTTTAAAAAAATTAAACTTAAAACTTAAAAGAATATAATACAAACATAGAAAAAAATTTAGGGATTTAAACTTAATTTTAGAGTAAAAATATTAAGAAACATAAAATAAAAATATAATTTTAAATACAAAAAATATACATTAAATTTTATCGTGTTGGGTACCCGGTAAGGGGAAACTTCCGGCCCGTGTCTCGGGAATTTTGCCGGGTCGGGTAATTTTTTTCTGGGAATTACCCGGTATTTTTAGGTTCGGGTCGTCGGGTGGGGTTAACTGAATCGAGTATTTTTGCCCACCTCTAATTATTTATGTTTGAGTAGTTAGGTCGAGTATTTTTGAACACTCTTAATAGGGAGTAACAAGTTCGTTTTTTTCTTCAAAATAATAATAAAATTTTTCGATATAATTCGAAAACTCTAGTACACATCAATATTGCAAAATAAATATGTGAACAATTTGTAAATATAAACAAAAACGATTAAGAAATTATTATTATTTTCTAATGGATTAAGTATATAACCTAAAATGATTAGATAAAGTCAACGAATCTATATAAAGTTGTGATTGAGTTTGATTGTTTAGAGGTCACAAATGCTTTATTTAAAGTCTAGTATGAAAATATTTGTTTGGTTTTAGAAAATAAAGTTTATTTTTATTTTATTTTTTGAAAAATAAAAAACGTGAAGAAAACATGTTTAGTTATAAAATTAGAAAATAATTTTTAGAATAAATAAGTGAAAATTTGAAAACATAAAAAAGATGTTTTCGATAAAAATGTTTTGGGTAGTGAGAAATATGAAAACAATGATTTTTTTTTTAATTTTAACTTCATTTTAACCCGGGTTCGAACCATTCACCATTTTTTAAAACTTTAGTTTATTTACTCGTATTTTATTAATGATTTAATAATTATTTTTTATTTCTATTTTTGAAAAGCTAGATACCAAACACATTTTTATTATTTTCATTTTTGAAAACAAATTTTCATCCCATTTAATCAAACATGTTTTTTTAATTTTTAAAAATCTAAAACTAAAATTAAAAATAAAATAAAAAATATTTTCTAAAACCAAATTGACCCACGTACATATTGAGAATTTATTTTCACTAAGATTGTTTTGATTTTAGATACAAGTGCTTCATTGTTAAGTACCAACAATCCCAAGAGACATGAGAATGAATGTACGTGACAAACTTGATGGCTTGGGTCTTAATATAGACTTTCATAATACGAGGTATATATTGTTTTTGGTTTGATCGTTTTAATGAATGTTTTATAGTGAAAATCAAAATGTGAAACACATCAAATAAATAATAAAATTATTTAAAATATATTTATAGTGAAAATATAAGTTATATTTAAAAAATTCCAAATAATTATAATATCAAATTATTAAATATATATACATTTTAATATATTTATAACTTGGAAGAGATCCACTGATTGGCCTAGTGGTTAAGGATGCTCATATTACCTCATCTTGCATGAGTTCGAATCTCGATATGAGAATATAATATCTCTCTATTTCATCAAAAATATTAAGATTTGGAAAAACTCATAAATAAATAATACAAAATTTAAAAGAAAAATAAAATAACAAAATATTTTTTTTATTAAACAGAGAGGTATTACATTCTCATATTGAGATTCAAACACATACAAGATGAGACAATATGAGCATCCTTAGCCAGTAGACCAATTAATAGATATCAAAATAATTAGGGTAAACTACCTGAATGACCACCAATCTATTGGGAAAGTTTTAAAATGACCACCATAAAAAAACGCGTCATTTGACTACCCAAATTATTAAAATGGGATCAATTTGACCACCGGCCGTTAAGTGTCTAACGGAAGGTGACGTGACAGTTAAAAAATTAAAGGTATAATCACACATTTGGTCCTTACTATTTACACATTTTTTCAATTTAGTCTTAATTTTAAACTAATAAAATAAATTAATTAGGGGTGACACGTGTCAACACCTTATTGGAGGAATTTAATTATTTATATTTGATTAATAAATTATTTTCCTCATCCAATCAGGTGGTGACACGTGTCACCACCTATTTAGAGGAGAAAAACTAAGTTTAGCACAAATGCCATCCTGGGGAATCGAACCTGGGTGGTGTAGGTGCAAAAGCAATGGTTAAGCCACTGCACCAAGCACAATTTTGTGCTTTAAAACACCAAATTCAATATATATCGTTTTCCAATCAGTGTTCTCTTCATCTTCATCATCTCAGTATTCAACATTTTCTGGGACTAAGCATCCTCTGGAACTCGTAGGCCTTGGTAATAAATTATGTTATTGTAAATATAAATATAAAATGAAATAATACCCTTTCATGTGTTTTAAAGATTTGAATGAGCATATTATCAAGGCCTACGAGTTCGCAACCGAGACACATGCACAACGAGCTCTTTAAGAGGTTCTTTGTAAAATCTTAAGCTTACCTAGAAGACAACTTAGCTTAGCTCGTTCGTTGGAGACTGAGAGAAGGTCCGATTACATCAAAGTTAGTAATTTAATAGATGACATTTTACCAGGGCATATTTCAAGAGACATGAATATCAAACAATATGAACATCCATGTGAACGCGAACCTAAAGAACGTATTCCCAGGTGATAGACTTTCTATAGATATCTAGAATGTAGTTGGTAGCTTTCGTTCTAAGCCGCTGATACAAATCGATCTCGGCCATTCATTGTACTAAGATTCAACTATAAATAGAGGCTCCCCTCCTCATTTGTAATCAGTCATCTCTTAAGTAAAAAAATATTTACTCTAAAATCTTCTCTTGTGTTTTTTAGCGTTTTTAGCATTCTTACTCTTTCGTTCTTTACTTTAAATTTTCAAGAATCTAAGACTTGCCTTTTAAGGATAGCATGTCTTAGCAGAGGCAGAAGACAATAAAGACCGGTGGGGGCTATCCTATCTGTTGACCACATAGAGGATGGTTTGACAAAAATTCACTTAATTATTGAAATTTTACATATTAATAATTAATTATATGATTTAAAAAAATATCTATATCATAAAAGTTAGTTATAACAACCTCAATATACGAAAATCTACCATGTAAGTGATCATATATACTACGTTAGGAGGAACCCGATTTAGCTCACAACTACAGAATTTGTATATTAATGCAACTATGGTTGTTATTGCGGGTTCCATTTTTTCTATAGATTTGGTTAGATATGACGCGGTGGAGATCATAATCTCATACTTATCAATAGTAATGTTCTCGAATTGGATAATTTGCACTCGTTCATATTTAATATCTTCGATTAAACAACAAACCAATGTCCTTTTGGTTAAAGAAAAAAACTTGTTAATATAATATACTGATAGAAAATAAAAAAATTTAATCACACATAGTTAAAAGAAAATACATGATTAATTGTTTGGCTTTTATTTCCCAAGTGATATTGTTCATATTCACCGATTTTGAGTTTATATACGAAAGTTCATCCATGTAATTATGAAGCTTCTTCATCATTTGTGTCGGTTGATATTAAGTAAAAAGTTCAAATATTCTTAATAAATTATGTAATTATGTATTTATATAATAATAATAAATAAATTATTACATGATTTTTTTTGCTTCTGTTGGTGAGGATTTTGATGTCTTCGACAGTGGACATAGAAGCTTTCATTGTTTTATAAATCAAAGGTTGTCCTCAGTTTTCTCGGAAAAGGTCACAAACTGCCAAAAACGTAATTGTGTATATATAAAAATAAAAAAATAAATCCGATAATAAAATAAATAAAAATTATCCTTTTAATATCATTAGTCGACTAAGGCCATTCAAAGGTTGTGCTTTTGAAGTAGACGACATCAATAAGGATGCCACGGAAAATGTTGTCATCAATGATCCGAGTTGTTGTGATCCAGGTCAGCACCAATTTTTTTTAGGCCTTGTTCATATCAGAGGAGAATTTGCAGGAATTAAACATTTGTTCTGGAATCGAGGATCTCAACAATTCGAGCTCAAATATAATTTTTGAAGCCTTGAATACGAGCTTAGAACCTTGGCCGAATTTTTGAATAATACAATTTGATATATATATATATATATATATATATATATATATATATATATATATATATATATATATATGCATTCGTTATCTTTAGGTGTGTGATCTTACATGAGCATATTAGCTAATTTAATTTGCATGAGAAATTAAAGTTTGCATGCATTGTATTTAAGCTTATAGTTCATTTAGGGAAGAAGTTCATTCATGCATTTAGTTCATTTAATAAGCTACTTCATTTAAGTCAACAAGTTCATTGAATAAAGTTAGTTCATTGATTAAACTAGTTCATTCATTAAACTACTTCATTAATTAAACTAGCTCTTAATTATTTCATGCATGTTTTTATTTAAAGTTTGAGTAAGACTTACCTTTGTGTCTAGGTGTTTGGACGTGTGAATAAAGCTTAAACCAAAGAGTAGTCTTTCCAACTTCAGCCAAGAGCTTCACTACATCCCTTGAAGGCTTATCAGTTTCATTTAGGAATTCAAGGCATGAATTAAAACATCACTTAAAGAAGGAATTCAAGGAGTCTCCTACATTCAGTCAACTTGTTCCCCATTTTTGGATAAGATCCAAGCAGATCTGAGTTTTGGTGTCTTCTTCAAACTTATTTCTCTATTTCTTATCTTTCCAACACATTTTGAATCACATTGATTTGATATCGAAAGCTTAAGATATGATCAGATTATTGAAGACAGTGCAAGTTCTAAATTCAATATAGGGATAATCATAAGATGCTTATTCCAAAAATTCAAGAGTCTTTACAACACTTGAAGGCTGTCAGTTTCAGCAAGGTTATAAGGCATTCAAGAGCTCCTAAATACACCACTTAAAGAGCCACTTAAGTGCTACTTTAAACCTTCTTAAATCTGATCGGTATTGATAACAAGGGAGACAAGCACTTAAAGCATTCTTTATCACATTTAAAAGAGGATGGATGACAACTTGAACAACCTTTGAAGATCAAGAGGTTCTTCTCACTTGGACGACATAAGTGTTTACATTCATTCCAAAGAATGTCCACATTCATCTTCATCCACATCAACCTTTCGGCTGCTATTTTAAGAGGGAATAACTGATGACTTTATGAGCTTTTAACCCCTAAATAATTTGTCTTTAATTCTTTGTTTGTCTATACAATTCAGCCATTATGCACCTATAAATATGCACACATTTTTATTGTAAAAGGATATAAATTTTACTTTTAAAATACACTTTTGTGTGAGAGTTTATCTCTTTGTTATTTATTGAACTTACCTGACTTATCAAGGAATTCTCCTTGTGGTATCAATTTTATTTTCATTGTTGAGATTTTAGGGGCTCGATTTAGTTCAACCGATGTGGTTGCCAAGTTTGGAGAAGATTGGATACTTGGGTGATTTGGTGGAAGCTAAAAAGAAATGATGGACACAATGATTTAGAGTGGTTCGGCTTTCTAACCCAAAGCCTACATCCACTAGATTGTCTTACATAAAAATTTGATTTTCCAAAATTATTTTTCTTTTGAAGTTCATTGAAAATCAAATTTTTTTCCTTCTTAAGATCATCAACTTCTTTTTGATGATCTTTTTCTATCGTTTGAAGCAAGTTTTGTAAGTCTAAAATTTTAAGTTCAAAATTTTTAATTTTTGCTTCAAACTCTAAATTGGTTTTAGAAAGCAAATCATTTTCGATTTTTAATTTTGAAATCAATTTCTTGTTTTTCGAAAATGAAGCCTTGAACTCAAAAACCAATTCATCATAGGCTTCTTGTAACTCATCAAAAGAATATGAATTTGAACTAGATGAGTTAGAAGTTACCTCTCCCTCATTGAGGGCCATCAAGCATAGGTGGGCTACTTCATCATCGGTGGAGTCTTCATCACTTCATGTGGCCACATATGCTTGTTTGGAAGATGATCCATTTTTTTGGATTTGTGGGAGTCTTTCATCTTCTTCCTCGATTCATGCTTGAATTTATCCACTTCGCTCTTCATGAACCGGGTGAATTTGTTGAAGAGGTAGGCCATCTCTTCATCTTCACTTTCCTTTTCACTTGAATCTACATGATGACATGTGGAGGATTCAAGAGCAACAACACTTGCATTGATGCCTAGCTCCATGATCTTCTTCTTCCCCATAGCTCTAATCTCTTCCTTCTTCTTCTCCTCCTCTTCTTTGTTTTTCTTCATTATTTGGTGAGTGAGAAGTGACCCCATTAGTTCATCAAGCCTCAAGGTCTTCAAATTTTTTGCTTCGATGATGGCGGTCCTCTTTGAGTCTCATGACTCGGGAAGGGAATATATGAGCTTTCGGACAAGCTTCTCTTCCGGGATGGCTTCTCCATAACCTTTAAGACCACTGGTGATGGTGGAGAACCTATCAAACATTTTCTCGATGTCCTCTTCTAGATCCATCTTGAAGTTCTCATACTCTAAGGTGATGAGCCCGATCTTGGTCTCCTTTACTTCATTAGTCCCCTCGTATGTGACTTCAAGTTTGTCCCACACCTCCTTGGCACTCTCACAAGAAGACATCTTTTCATAGATGTTTGGGCCAAAAGCACAAAACAAGATGTGCAAGGCTTTGCAATTAAGCTCCATCTTTTTGCAATCGTCGACAATCCATTCCGCTTTGCTTCGTTGAGGCACGAACGGACCATCTTCAACTATGTCCCATAGCTTGTAGTCTCTTGACTTTATGAAGAATTTCATCTTGGTCTTCCAATGGGCATAGTGGGTACCGTCGAAGAAAGGCGGTTTGTCGATTGATTGTGCCATTGAGCCGGTTGAGTAGAATGTTGATCGAGCTTGCCGGATCTTCTCAATAGGATGTGAATCCTCCTCAATTGAGCCAAGCTCTAATACCAATTGTTGAGATTTTAGGGGCTCGATTTAGTTCAATCGATGTGGTTGCCAAGTTTGGAGAAGATTGGATACTTGGGTGATTTGGTGGAAGCTAAAAAGAAATGATGGACACAATGATTTAGAGTGGTTCGGCTTTCTAACCCAAAGCCTACACCCACTACCTTAGCTTCCTACTAAGAATTTCCAAACAAATTCACTAAAAATTTCGTCCCCTTTTCTAGGCTAAGGAGGTAACCTTTACAACCCTCAAAGCTTTCTACCCAAAGCTTGAGGAAACACTCTCTTGTACAAGAAAGACTTAGCAAACTAGAAAATCCTCTAATAGGTGTTTGTTTGCAATTCTAAGCACTCACCCAAAACCTAAACACTTGAGCAAATATAACAATGTAAGCTCACAAGTGTTGTCTAAGCAAGGAATTTACAATTTGAGCTCTAGACAAATTTTGACATCATAATGTTGTAACAATTAAAGCATTAACCATTACAAGATGCTTGGAGGTCCCTTTTATACTCCTTGATGAGTTTGTAGCTGTTACTAGCCGTTGGGATTGAATTGGAGCCGTTGAAGCCTTTATTTCCCACCATAAATGCAGTTCTGCAGCTTGGCGTATCGATACTCGTCAAACCGTATCGATACGGTCTCAAAGAGGAATTAGTCGTTGTGCTCTTCAGCTGATGCGTATCGATACGCTTACCTCGCGTATCGGTACGGTCCTGCCATTTAAAAGACCGTTGGGAAAATGACCGTTGGGGTAGTTAGGCGTATCGGTACGCGATACAACCGTATCGGTACACGACTAGCCGTTGGGCTATTTCAAAGCACACCGTATCGATACGGCTAAGCGTATCGGTACGGGTTTTGGCTACTAGAATTCTGGTAGTTTGAAAACCCTAAGGCGTATCGGTACAGTCCAAGACCGTATCGATACGGGCACTTGAAAAGCTTGGTTTTGACTACTTTAAATGCACTTTAAATCATTCCAAAGCCTTTTTAAAACCCTTAAACATATTTTCAAGTTGTTTTTGACTAAAAACATATTTTAAATTCTTTGCAATTTAGTCCAAAACATTTTTCAAATATTATATCAAAACATTAGTTCTACATTCATCTTTTAATATCGTAGGTTCCTAGTTGTTAAATAACTAGTGGGTTTCGATCCATCCTTGGATTTTGAACATTATAAGGTTCGGGTTCACTTTCATATAGTGTTGGTTCTTCCTTCGTTTCTAAACCAAACTATCTTCATTTTTCAACCACAACAACGACCGTTACATGACGATATTGGTAGTGGCGGAGCCAGTATTTTCTTATAGTGGGGTCATGAGTGAAGTATGAGGCATTGAGGATTTCTATACCACTGGAATAAGCATTGTTGACCCCATACCCAACAAATTAAGTGATGTCAAATATAATATTTTTTATGCAAAATTCTATATTACCTCCTTGAAAACCCCATGCCCCAACAAATCAAGTGGGTTCAATTGCACCCCCAATTTATATGCTACATCCGCCCATGGGTAGCGGCACCATCTGAAATTGCGATACCCGCAACTGTTGTATCCACAATAGCGTATGTTATTAAGAGATTTCACAACTGCGATACTCGCAGTGACCAAAATAGTATCTATAATATTCGCAGCCACAGTAAAATTTAACATGATTGTAAATACGACTGCAACCGAAAATTAAAATTTTATTTTAGGGCCTATTTTTTATATTCGCCCTGGGCCACCAAAAGTACATGACCGGCCCTGATTATCATATCGTGAAAAAGTATTTAGAGTCATGGGTGGATGTATACACAAAGTATAGGGTGCAATTGACCCTACTAAAAATTACCCACTATATGAAAATATTAGAAATTTTATAAGAAATATTAAAATTGACCCGACTTGATTTGTTGAGGTATATAGTCAACAATACTTATTGTATTGGTATTAGGGGTGTTCAAAATAAACCGTAACCGTTAATCGGTATAACCGTTCATTTTATAGGTTAATTAACCTAACCGTTAAGGTTAAATGGTTTCGGTTAACCGAACCGCTAAAAAGACGATTAATGGTTAACCTATATGTACTTTATTTTAACTAAGTATAAAGTTTGTGTTTAAAATTTCTCTATTTGAGTTCTTTTTTAATATATATATATATATATATATATATATATATATAATACAATATTTATCGGAGAGATATATTTATTATTCTAAAAAAGAAATAATGAACATTTGAAAAGAAAATCGTAATAGGTTACAAGTTAACCTGTAACCGATCCTTTCCTTAACCGTTACCTACTATAATGGTAAATCATTTAAAAAATTAACGGTTAACCGTTTTTTAACGGTTAAGTTACGAATAATAACCCCTATAACGGTTAACCAACCGTTTAAGCTAAACGGTACGATTAACCTACCATAAACACCCCTAATTGATATAAAAAATTCTCATATAACATGTCCTATTCTGACCCCACTATATAAAAATTCTAACTAGCCATCTCTTCGTAAAAAAAGAACTATGATACTAAGAAACATATGTCCAAGAAGCAAGACTAACTATATACTAAGAATACATATATGAAAAAAACCCTAACACAATAGTCAACTACGAAACTAAGAAACAAATATCCAAGAAGCAAATGAAATGGAGTGTTCTATTCAATGAGTTTTGTAAGCCATAATAAAACCCTTTACATGAGCTATAGAGAATAAGAATCAAGAACATGATCGTTTGATGACAGATTTGAAAAAACCCTTCCAAGCAGTGCACTGGTGGTATCACATTTAACATTGTTTGAATATCCTTGGACTTGGGTGGGTTGATATATGTGATTTTTTTTTTGTGTTGTACTTAAATGATGCCGTTTTGAACTCATTTCAATTTTTATACACGATAGCTTTAATAAAATTTTGTTGGTATTCTTTTCCTCCTTTCGCTGCTGAAATTGAATCTTAACTCGATCTCGATTACGATTTTTTTTAACAAAGCTTATTTTATTTTAAAAAAATATCTTCTGGCCTACGAATATAGCAATATATCATATCATATATCACATATTGATCTTAATCGAGTAAAAGTCTTCTGCCCCCTAATCATGCCTCTTTATATACCCCTACTAAAAAACACTTAAAAATTAAATTATAAGCCTTAACCTTAATTTTCATATCATAAATCATAAACCCTAAAAAATACACTCTACCCTTAATTCACTACACCCTAACCCTAAGCCACAACCTTAAATCCTAAACTCTAAACCCGCTATTTTAAAATAGAGACACCAATAGAGATATAGTTACGAGGTAGACGATTGTCATCCATCTTAACCCTAACACCCAACAACAACTTGGATTAACAACCTAATTATAAAACGATAACGTACCAATGGAACGAAAATACATAATAAAACAATGTTTTAGTAAAGAACAAATCGATACACAACACAATACGCTCTACTTCAAATATTAGGTTTTAGTAAATAGCTTAGGTTGTAAGATTAGGGATTCATGTTCTAGTTTTTAGAGTTAAACTTGTGAAATTTTTTCCCATTACATGTGCATCAAATATTGACCCTTTTATTTTTGTTTATTTCTTAATGTTTTATTTTTTTTAAATATTTTAATAATTTGTAACATTTTTATTTTTAAATAATTTTTAATTTTTTCTTAAAGATTAAATAATTTCTCAAACTTTCTAAAAAAAGCTAATTAAGTTTTTTTGTCAATTATTCATAATGGATTATCATGTTTCATGTTTGTACTGTTGACCATCACATTAACAACATAAAATCATCACGTCAGTACTGTGAACTCTCACGTCAATATAAGAACATCCAAGACAATTTTCTCAATTGAAGGGTCACAATAATTTTTCTAAAAGTTCAAAGGCTTCGAGAATTATTAAACTTTTTATATGTAAAAAACAATACAAATAACTTTAAATTTAATATAATCATACTCAAAATATTTCATGCGCTAATCATTGAACATGAAATAATCATAACCTGAAATTATCCAACTAGAAAATCCTTACTCGCGAACTTGAACTTAACACCTTAAATTAATCTTAACACTGATTTGATCCAAACTCAAATCGACCTGCCTAATAGACATGTCTAAACAAAAGTACTATTGTATTTTAGTAGATAGTCTGCGAGTGAAGCTTGGCCCAAGAGATTGTTCGGATCCCAAAATCAAAATTGGATAAAACCCGTGCATTAAAATTTTAGGCCCGTTTTTGGTTGCGTTTAACAACTTAAACGGGCATTTGTTTTTTATTTTCTCGCTAAACAAGTATCAATTTGGTCCTTAACGTGTGCTTAGAGGTGGCAATCGGGTCATTCGGTTCAGGTTCGGTTCGAGTCGTTTTGGTTCGGGTCATTTCGGGTCTATCTAGAATCGGTTTAGATTCGGTTCGGGTCGGTTCGGTTCGGGTTCGGGTCTAATTCGGGTCTGTGATGAGTCGAATTCGGTTCGGGTATTGGATCGGGTCAAAATCGGATCAGTTGTTTTCGGGTCGGGTCAATATCGGATCGGTCGCTTTCGGTTCGGGTCAAAATCGGGTCGTTCGGGTCGCTTTCGGTTCGGGTTAAAATCGAGTCAATTTCGGGTCAATTTCGGGTGGGTCAACATTTAAATTTTCGGGTCAATTTGATTTGAGTTGGGTTAAAGGTTTGAGGTTTAGTATTTATGGTTTAGTTTAGAGTTATTGGTGTATGAGATTAATTCTGATTCAACTTGTCAATCTATGCATTTGAATTTGATTAAATATTTAAATCAAAGCTTCATGTATCCATATAATTTTTTTTGTATAATTATATTGAATCAAAGTTTATAATAATAATAATAATAATAATAATAATAATAATAATAATAATAATAATGTCTGAAATGAATTAATTTATTAAATTTAGGATCTAATTGAACTAACTAAAATCTAAAAGCATAAATTACGGACATAATTAAAATAATTTTAAAACTAAATGTGAAATTTCAATTAAATTAATCTAAATTGAAACTCAATTAAATCAAGAAAAATAGAAAGACAATTGGTAAAAATAGAGAGGGAAAAACAAAATTTTGGAGGGAAATAAGCCACCAATTTTTTAAGTTAGATTGAAAAAAAAAGAAAAGGACAATTGGAAAAAATAGAGAGAGAAAAGACAAAATTTTGGAAGGAAATAAGCCACTAGTTTTTTAAGCTAGAGATTAATTACTTTTTAGGTCATGTTGCATTTAAAATGTTACATTTTAGTCAACTTTAAGTTTTAGTTTAATTTAATTTAGCCACAAGTATTCCCACGGTTTAGACTTCAGATATAGAAATCTCATCCCTGTAGTGATATTTAGCCTCTAAAAATTTACTTTTAGTTGAAATTGACTAATCTTTGTAATTTACTATTAATTTAATAGATTGATATTTTCGTTCATTTTAATTTCACAGATTTAATTTTTAGCCAAAATTGACCCCTATTTATTTATATGGTATAATTACAAAATTGATCATTGGACTCTCAAATTTCTCCACTTTCAAATTGTCAATTTAGTCTACAATTTCAATTTTATGCTATATTTTATGATGAAATTATAAAATTGGTCACCAAGATCTCAAATTTCTATACTTCATTTTATTATTTATTATATTGTTAACAATAGATATTCGGGTTAAAATCGGGTCAAAATCGGGTTAAAATCGGGTCGATATTCGGTTCAGCTTTCGGTTCGGGTAGCATTCGGTTCGGGTCCATTCGGTTCGGGTCTATTTCGGTTCGGGTCCATTTCGGTTCAACAAAAAAATTCAGTTCGGTTCGGATTTCAGCTCAACTTCGAATCATCATGTTCGGGTCAAAATCGGGTTTCGGTTCGAGTTTCGGGTCTCGGGTCAAGTTTGCCAGCTGTGCTTGCCTATTATTTTTAGCGTCTAAATGCACGTTAATTGGTAGCTAAATTTTCCAGTTTCTACCAACAGGCGTTTGCAGCCCAACGGCCAGTTGCCACAACAATGGCAAAGGTTAGCATATACAAACTCAGATTTATTTAAAAATCATATTTTCAGATGTCGTATGTTCGATCTACATTTGGAGTTCTTTGGTCTAATTATTTATGGTGATATGATTTGAATTAAATAAATTTTTTGGTAGAATTATTTCAACCTCTATTTTGAGTTTAGTGTCAAGGCGTTGTATATCTTTTTCAGAGGTTATGGGTTCAAATTAAATCCCCAACATACTAAAATCTCTCCATTTTTTTTCCTACCAATATAATGATGAAATATATCACTATCTTATCAATTGAATAAAATCAATAAAAAATATCGCATGATTATTGATGATAAGAGAGAAAATGACATAAAATTATAAAAATAATAAAAAAGTGACATGTTAGGATTGTCGTTAATTTTTAACAGCGGATGCTAAAATAGAAAAAAATATAATATTATGTATGATTTTATCAAAAATAATAATTGAAGGATTAAAACAAAAAAAAGGGAATAAATTGGATACCAAATAAATAGTTCATCAAAAAATACTACTCTATGGAGGCGAAACGCCTCATAACTTTTCTTTCTATCTGCTAACTTGATGACTTCATTTTGAACAATGATAGTTCCATCTTTTTCCTAAACGTCACTTGGACGAATTTTTTTTTTAATCGGCAACATACATGTTTTATTAAGATGTGAACATACATGACCATCACGCTCACAAGCCTCGTTAAAAACACTTGGACAAATTATTGGGTCTAAACTCAAGCGTTAAGAGTTTTCAAATCCTCGAAATGATTTTTTCTTGATTAATCTGAATCAATTCATGTTTTATATTTGGCTTTGATGGTGAATTTACCGACTGAGATTTTCTGCATGCATTAAATCTCGAACTTGAAATCTGCTTAAACAATACCAAGTTACTTATCACTTAGACCAACCTCGTTGATCAAATTTTTTTTTCAAAGTCTAAGTACTCTCAGATATAATTATAAGAAAATTTACATTTATTAATCCTAACCTTTTGATAATATATATACACCATGCAGAGAAACGGGTCGAACCTGGACCACATAAGGATATTTAGGTGTAAACTAAGATGAAACCAACATATACATTGATATAGTATTACCATAACCAAGAACAATCTATCTGTTACAAGTACAACCAGTTGCCATCCTTCTGCACTCTTGGAACTGGAAAGTCCGACACTTATATACACCCAGCTCTCTTGTCGGAAAATTGCCGGCGGTTACCTGACCTCCCATGTCTTCGGGGCCTTCTCCTTTAACCAATATATTGTTCATAGTTTTTGATATCCAAACAGACATGGAAACATTTTGTTGTTGGTGCAGTCACATGTCTCAAGTCCAAACGTCTAAGTTTTAACCACTTAGAATTGGTGCTACATGAATGATCCAAGCCAATAAAATTTCTCAGGTGATGCAGGGGACTCGAACTCGTTCCGGTACTGATCATCCATCATCAGAAATTCTTCCCCGGCGGTGGCCTGCCCTGTTTGCTTTACACCATCTATGTCGTTTTCGGGTTGTCCGCGACTTGGCTGCGCAGTCTCGCACTTGGTATCAACATATTCCTGTGGCTCCGCCAGCAGTTCAGTACTCAACTTCTGCACCTGCATTCCATTGGAAAACTTCAGTTTATAAATCAAACTAAATTCATACCGAACATCTCCGACATGTGTTACCTGTAAAATCAAGGACTGTTTTTCCTTCTTCAACGACTCGAATCTCGATTCCAAGTTGTCGTAGTTAGCTTTGAGACTGTTGTAATCTTGCTCTATCCGTTTGGACTTCCACCTGGCCCTCCTGTTTTGGAACCATATAGCTACTTGGCGAGGCTCAAGCCCCAGCTCTCTCGCCAGTTGCATCTTCTTCCTCGGTTCGAGCCTCGTCTCCGATTCGAACATCGTCTCGAGTAACCTGATCTGCTCATCACTGAACCTCCTTTTGTTCTTCATCTTACTCTTCTTATTCCTTGGAGTTTGACACGGCTGTTCTGATATTGCTTCATCCGCTGCTGGATGACACTCTCTATCCATCATAGGATCTTGAAGGACTTAATTAAACAACTCTGTTTTTTTTTGGATCTAATTTCAAAGCAAATTAATGTGTTTAGGGTTAGAAATGTAGCAAAGAAGGGTGGCTGGAGATATATAGGGCCACGATTAGAAATTCTCTGTCTCTTTTTGCTTTCAGTGCTTTATGTATGTCCCACGCTAAAAAAAATATGTTTAGGTTTAATGTTACATTTTAAGAAATTAGGAGTAATATGTATTTTGGAGATTCTAAATTTAGAATTAAGATTATAGCTTAATTTTTTTTTTAATGTTATGACATAAAAAAAAGCGCTGAAAACGGACAACAAATTTTTGTATCTTTCAAGTGATTGGAACATATAATTGATAGGTTCTATTAACCAATAAGGCAAGCTTTCGTGTGACATCCTCTTTCCTATGCCTTGTGGATATCTTTGCCTTCAATCCTTTTTCCATTTGTAAACTATAATCCACATGTTGGGTGATTGTTGCCCTCATCAGGCTCTATTAAATGAACATATTTTAAAAATGGAAATCAATCTTTTCTTGCAAACATGCAAATCAAAATCCCTGCCCAATTTAGAAAGAGGAAAAGTTTTAAAACATCTCTAATTCGACCATTCGTTGCTTGTGAAATATCTACCCTAACTCATGGCAGCGCATAACATGGGAGTGTTGTGGTCGATGCATGCGTTTTTTACACGTTAGCATATGGGATGTGAACTCGAGACTTTAGCTGAATGAAAATCGTCTACCCTTAACTATGTCTCCATTGATGTCTCTATTTTAAAATAGCGAGTTTAGGGTTTAAGGTTTGAGATTTAAGGTTGATGCTTAGGGTTATGGTGTAGGGAATTAGGGGCAGGTGTATTTTTTAGGGTTTAGGTTTATGATATATAAATTAGGGTTAGGGCTTAGAATTTAATTTTAAGTGTTTTTTAGTAGGGGACATATAAGGAGACATGATTAGGGGGGAAATGACCAAAAGTATTGTACGGAGCTACATCATAATATTCATACATGTGCGTACGTTGATGTACAAAATGGGATGGTGTTGGTTGTCAGTTTTGAGACAATTCACCCTTCCTGATTTGGGCAGAGAGTCGCAGCCAATAACGGTCATGAAAATATTAAAATGAGAAAGAAGATGGGTTAATGTTGAAGAAGATGAATAATAGTCTGATCTTATACTTAGAGCTCACCTTCGGTGTAACCCCCTAGACCCGCCTATGCGTTACAACGGATCCTAGAAAGTCACATTAGGGTCACAAGAGCGACCCACAATAAATATTTCAAATAAACATATTGTTAAACCTTTAAAATCATAAATCAAATATATGATTTAAAATACAATTTCAGAAATCATTCAAAATGATAAAACAATTATGATACAAGTTGCGAAAATAAATCTCAGACTCATTTGTATAATACAAACACGACACACATGCTCCCTAGTTAAACAGATACCATACTCCCTGACGAGCCGAAGAAACTCCCATACCGACGTTGATAGGTGCAACTTGTCTGATCTTTTATCCTGAGATGGTAAAAACAACATGAGCTTGGGAAAGCTCAGTAATACAAAACTACCAGAAGATGCTATAAGCTCATGCAGATATATGGTAGGCATAACATTTTCATGATGTTTCAAGCAGTGATAGTCCTCTATTCCTGTTCTACTATTTCGAGGTTTCATCTTACTCAAGAATAATAGTATTTGTTCTTTAATCAGACCTTGAGAATTAGACAAAAATTATATAGGCTGATAACTTACGAGGTAGAAATCAGAGAGTTTGGCATCTAGTGTGTTCCAATAAGTACAGATCAACATACATAAGTACCTAACATCATATCATATGAGCACATAACAGATTAAATGCAAATGTCCAAATGTTCATACAGAAGTTTACAAGAACTACCCTCCAACCTTACACCAAAATGCAGTTCCCCAGAACTGCATGCAGAAGGTCTTACCCTAGGCCTGAGGCGTAGGAGCCTACCTAAGGGAATGCCTTAGGTCCAGAAAGTCTTATCCTAGGCCCGTGGGCGTAGGAGCTTAACAGAAGGGCTTACCAGCTGGATCAGAGCTGTACCTGCATACACTTCATAACATAACCCAACAGTATACCCCAGACAGTAATCGGTGTTCAGATTCCAGACATGAGTAACATAATGCATGTAACAGACATATTATATTCAGAGTATCAGAAACAGAAGTTCATGCTTTTGATAGATAAATGGGCATACTAATGAGCAGAGCAGACATTTTCAGTATTCATCATGCAAACAGATTTTCCCATCCTATGTCAAACTAACAGATCATGCTAACAAATTCATCAAACAGTCAGACAATACCATCACAGATCAAACGATCATATACCAAATATACAGATTGATCAGACATATACCAGGTAGACAGAAAATGTCATTATATATCAAGTTCATCAAACATAATGTTATTCATGATTAAATAATTATACAATCCATTCAACAGAATATATCACACATAGAACACCCTAGGTGGGACAGATCATTTCTTGGAGATGCTTGGCATTTACTAAATAGGACATATTGAACTCTTGACAACTTGAACGGATTTCTGAAACGTGGCCCCTAATAAAAAGGGGTTCATACTAACGGTTTAACCCAGATAATCAGGAGGTGATACATTAAGATCTTAGAAAGTTCAGATATATTATGAGTACTTTAGTCTTTTAAGCATACAAGGGCATTATGGTCACTTCGACGTTCATAGACATTCTGATAATTATACCAACATTGAGGGCAATGGTTCACAGAACTCGGGTATCCTATTTGCTCATTAATTTTCTAACCGGACATTCAAGAATTTCTAAATTAAAGTCTTTTAAGTTCGGGTATTTTCAGTGATGTTCCGAATATTTAGGCTATCATGGCCTTTTAGTAATTTTAGTCTTATTAACAAATTCAGAATTTCGTCAAATACATAGTTACCGATTAACTCAGGAGGGTATTTTGGTTATTTTAGACTGAAATAAATCTACCATTTCTTTCTGAATTACCATTTGGTACCTCCATCACTCACGTACACAAACGAGATTAAGGCGCCCTAACTCTCTGGCCCTTTACAGACGATTCATTTATTACAGAACTTGAGGGTATAACATCATTCAAATTAAGCAGACATTTCGGTGCTCGAGGCATTACCGTCTTTTTGGTCATTACGATCATTCTCAATTAATCCACGCTACAACGGATCATAGGGATCGACTTAGGATTTCAATAATATTTCCAGAGAATTCTTATTCATGTGTTATACAGAGTTTGAGGAGAAAATCCACGTTATATAACACACGTATTGCATATTGATGCCGAAGTCTTTCCATTAAAACATACATCTTGGGTAGTGTAAATTGCATAATCAGGTCGAAAGCAGATTTTAGGTCATTTCTTTTATCAGAGGGGTAGTTTAGTCATACCTATGCTCCAAGGGCATTTTCATAATTTCATATCCAACATCTCATACTCCGTATTCTGGACATTAATTCTTAGGCACCATTGATAGAGTTTCAGATTTAACTGTATTATTATTAGCACTTTCGACACTGCTGGTATATTAATATTCTTATCCGACTATTTTGATCTTACTGACTCTCATACTTATTTTTCGTATCGAATTCAGCTTAAGCAGAGTTCACAAAACACTCATCATAAGCATGCATGCTTTAACCAGGTATCAACATGTACATAAAGCATGCAAGGGGTAGTAATGTATTACCTTTAATACTTGCTATATCGGTCGACCATGATACCCCGTTCGATCACTCTCGAACCCGAATGCGACGTCCTCAATATCCCGAATACAAAGAACTTCGAATACCTTCAATCACACAAATTCCAATTTCAGTCTTTAATCACCTTACTCATAATTGATTAATAAAATACATAAGCAGACTCGAGTTCAAGGTCCAATTCGGAGGCTTTCGGGTTAGAATTTCACAAAACGGGCTTCAAAAACGGACTCAGAATGTCGAAAAACATAAAATAGGAGTTTTCGGAAAATTTGACTTTTTGGTCAACGGTCAACGCTGACGTCAGCGGTCAAAGTCAACACTGACGTCATGCTGACGTCACTGGTTTGACTCGGTCAACGGGTCGGGTCGGTCAACGGGTCAGGTCGGTCAACGGGTCAGGTCGGTCAACGGGTCGGGTTGGATCGGTCAACTGAGTTGACTCGATGGTTTAACTCACTGAGTCAACTCGGGCGAGTTGACTCAGTCGAGTCGGATATGGGCAGAGTGGGTCAGGTTGGATTAACGAGTTTTGGGTCGGGTTAACGGGTTATTACCCTAAACGGTGATCGTCGCCGGCGGCGACCGGAATCTCGCCGGAAAATGTCGGATTCGTCCGATTCACCTGCACAAAATAAATGTTTCAGCTATATACAACATCACTCGAACCAAAATGTCAAAAACGCGTCGAAATTTAGCCGGATCTTACCCCAAAATTCAAATCTCGCCGGAAAGTTGTGCTACTCCGACGAGGGGCAAAACGGCGGCAAATCGGAGGTGACTCACATGGGTTTTGTAGATCGGGACACGAGGAGCTCGACTGTGCCCACGGTGAGGCGAGCCGACGTCGGGAACGGCCGGAAATGAGGAAAACGGCGGCGACCGAACCTTTAAGCTTCCGGATATGTTTTTTACTGCAAACGGCCGGCCGACGTCGCGCGTGGTTGACGGAAAGTTATTCAGGGCTGACGGGACTCACACCGACGGCGGCGGTGGAGTGTACGGAGCGGCGGTGAGGGCCTATCGGAGCTAGAACGGTGAAGGGGGTTGGGGAGAAAGTTTAGAACTTTCTGGGGGGTTTTTTCATTCGAATAGAAACACCAAAAATGAGGGGGGTAACTGGTAGCTGAAGGGGTTTCAAACCTTTATTTAATTTTGGTATAATTTAAACAATAAACATAAAAGAAAACTGAGGTAGACCATATTCAGAAATTTCCTTAGCTCACACGGTTAAGCCATATGTACTCCACTTAAGGGGTCATGGGTTCAAAACCCACTAATTGCACTTTTACTAATATTCTCTCATTTTTCATTATTTCTTTATGGGTGTTACATTCGGGAAGCTGATGACTTCCCCTCGTGGTTATATTAGTGGAGGTCTGATGTGGATGTCAAGTCTAAACCTTGTAAGACAAAATAGGTGCATCAGTGTAGTCATGGTTTTCAATTAATAAGATTAGCTTGCGAGTCAGTTTGACTTGGCATCTATCTTATCAGAGGTACTGTAGACTTATCATTAAGCCGAAGGCTTAAGTATTATGTGGTTGGAAGAGTGTCTCCTTTATATCCACTATAGGTATAATCGAAGGAGTGATAACAAAAAAGTATTAACGAAAACTTCAGCAGACGAAGACATGTCATACAAAGGAGTATTGACGGAGGATATAATAGGTATAACAATGTGTAGGATGCAGTTGTCCTTGGAGGTCGATGGAGATGAGATTTGGGGCAGGATTCAACTGCTCCATGGGGGTGAAAGGAACGTAATTTGTAAAGTGTGATTTGCATGTTTGACTTATGTGTTGGTATGTACCTAATCCAAAGTCTGGGAAATTCCAAATTATTCAAACTTTTTGACCTTTTCTCCCTCCTCTTTCTATTTGTAGCTGTATGGTAGGGTACCTTTATTTTTTAATTTCACAAAGAAAGCTCTAGTTGGGGGACATGGAAAATGTTACAGATACAGATTAATTGACATTTCTGAAAAATAATTGCATGTTTGTATAATTGATTGAACTAAACCTAATCCAGTACTTGTAGATTTTGCTCTAGTAGGCGCCCACAACGAACCGGGGTAGTTAAATATATTTGTCCGAGTGTTGAAATTTCATAGATATTACATGTGTCATGAGTCTACTTTTGAATTTTTTGTATTTTTTAAGATTTTGTTTTTTGTCAACTATTTTTCGAATAAGTAGTTAAAGTTCTTAGTTAAACCTTTCTCTTTTCTTAGATTATGGGTTTAAGATCTATTAAGAACAAAATTCTTCTTTTTCTCCATATGTAAAAATTGTTCCCTGAATTTTAAGAGTGTATCGAGAGTGTCTCAAGTTAATCACACTATATCTTTAGAAGAGTACCGCGTGGTTCACAGAGTTTAAGAGATTTTGTATAAATTCATAGAGTTGGCTCAATGGTATCCGTGAATAATTTCGGCGGTTTTTTGATTGGTTTCCTAAATCAGGTGAATCACCTTTATGATTTTTTGTATGGTCTCTTAAACCGCGTGAATTGTCTCAATGACTCTTAGCGTGGTCTATTAAATTGTGTGAATCACACCATGATATTCTAAAAATCGTGTGATATATTCGAGACACTCCCATCACCCTCCTAAAATCGACAAATCACAAAATCTTGAAACTAAAATCACAGGACATTTTAATGAATGGGACGTGTGATTGTGTAGGTATGGGATAAAAATCATCTGCCTCTTTTCGGTGTTTTTTTTATGTTCTAACACTAAAAAATATTAAAAAAAAATAAATTTTAAGCCCTAACCCTAAATCTTAAACCCTACACCTTATAGTCTAAAAAATACACCCGCTCTAAATTTTCTAAACCCTAAACCCTAAATTTTAATATCAAAACATAAATAAGAACATCGAAAAGGGGCATATGATTTCTATTTTCTATTAGTAGGTGTGGTACTTGAGGAGCTTTGGTGCGTGCGCCTAATAGCAAATTTTGTTAGCGGGCCGAGCATGAGGTGTTTTCTTTAGTGTGTCATCATGTCTTTTTGAGGTGGGCTTATTATGTTTTGGGCTTATTTGTTCTGATTTTAAGGTGCGGTTGGTCTTATAATTCACATTAGTGTGGTAATATTATATCAATAAATTTATATTTTGTTGAGGAAATAAATAAAATTTTAATTAACATACAAATGGAATCAAATTAGGGTGTTTTTTTGGTAATGGGATTTGCATTTAAATGTTATTAGAAATATATAACTGATTAAATATCAAATATAAGAAAACATATTTTGCCATTTTGGTACTCTTCAAATTGTTTTGCTTTATTGAATGAAATAAAAATAAGCACGCTAGATTTGTTATAGTAATTTTTTTTTTGGTATAATCATTGGTAACCGATTCATTGGTCAATTAATTTAGATAAGATATTGTAAATGCATATTGTGGAGACAACCCTTTCAAACCAACTTACTTCATTCGCAACGTCATAATTCGAATCGTAGATGCAATGACAGATCTTGGCTAAAGAGTCTACGGGGTAATTTAAAGTTTTTTAAAAAAATTGAAGGGTTTTTTCTACAGTTTTTTAAAACATGGAATCTAACTAACATTTTTTAAAATTTTAAGTAAAATAGTGAGTAATTTTAAAATTATGAGAGAAATTTAATTAACAATGAATTTTTTAAAGAATTTTATGAGGTCAAATTAATTTTTTTTAAAACTTAACAGACTAAAATCTAGTTTGTTAAAACTTAACTAACTAAAATTGATAATTGATAATAATTATAATTTAGAGTAACAAATGTGATATATAAAATTAGAATCTATTTTTTTATATATAAGAAAGGGGTATTGTTATCACGTGTCTCATTAAAAACCTCCCTAAACCTAATGGAGGAAAAAAAGTGCACATGATAAGATATACAAAACACATGAGGATTACATCCTAAGAGGAACTAAGTCTTCGCGTAATAGATCAACAACAAAAGTCGAGATTCGAGAGACTTACATGTTTTGCCAAAGCATCTGTAACTTGATTGCACTTCCTAGGGATAGCACGAATCGAGATCCGCCAATCTCTCTGGATCACATCTTGGATAGCACGAGTGATAGCGAGAGCAAAACCATCACGCTCTACCTGGTGAATAAGCTTGATAGCCTGAGCATTATCGGATTTCACCTCTAGACTCCGAAAGCCTAGATTTAATCATAATCTTATATATTCAACTTTCTTAGTCTTTTTCAAAGACGACACACACAACATACATTATTGGTGCTCGAATTTAAATTTTAAGAAATAATAAACATCTACCTTTACAAACATGACAAAGGGGATGAGCTCCAAATTAAACATTCTAAAAGTAAAAATTTACCCTTCATTCAATTGTTAAGGGGAATGTTTTCTATGTCAAAAGAGAAATAAATAATTCAAATATAGATGTCAAGTCTCAACTGCATAAACTTTAGTGAAACAAGAGCCCACTATTACATAATAATTAAGAAGACAATAATGACCAAATCCAAACGGCAATGTTTTACAGGATTCTGTGCTTCTACATTCATTAGGGTTTACAGAAGAATATATATTTTAAGCCTATCAAACAATAAAGCCGAGTCCAACCAACACACCAGATACCCTCTCACTTTCACCGCCTTTACTTTCTCTCCAAAAACCAAATGATTATGTTCATTAGCATCACGCAAAACCCGCCTAACACTGCTTATATTTGATGCCAAAACAAAGACAATGTTGCTCATAACCATGGGAAGCTTTTCTTGTTGAGGGGAATGTTTTCTGGTTCAAGACCATCCCTTTTCCGACCATTTTTGTCTGTGTTCTTGGACCAGGCTTCATTCCCCTTAATCACTGCTTCCACTTACTGCTCCATCTTCTTAGGTTTCAGCATCCAGTGTTTAACAGCTCGGTAAGTACTAAGTAATCGTTTATTTGTTCTTTAAGCTTCATATGAATTGATTAAGGTTGTTGTAATTACATGCAGATTGGTGTAATGATGAGAAGTTTTGACTCTGTGGGTTGTTTCTGCCTGAACAGACAACGGTTAATTCTCATCATTATTGTTCTTTTTATACGATTATTGAATGTTTTCTTACAACTCTCTGGTTCTAATGATGACTACTTGTGTTTTTGTCAGTCTTTCCAACCTGTTTTTTTCTTTGCATCATGTGATGAATGTTGAACATGATCTTCTTTATGTCTTTTAGGTCTGTGTCAGTTTCCTGTCTCTTGTTGGGTTGAAGAACTGATCAAAACCTCAAAAGTCTAACATAATTCACCTTTTTAATTAGGGTTTAAGTTCCCATCAGTCAATAATAGAGGGAGTTAATTCTGAGATAATGTTGTAGGGTTTTTTATTTTATGAAATGGGGCGATTGAATTTTTATTTCATTTGATAGAAGTCGCCTGAAAATTCTGATGGGTTTAATTTTTTTTTGATAAAAATTGTCCGCCCGTTTTCTGTGCCCATACTTATGTCTCAATACTAAAAAATACTATAAAATTAAATTCCATGTCCTAACCTTAAATTCTAAACCCTAAACCATATACTCTAAAAATACACCCTACCCTAAATTCTCTAAACCCTAACCACAATCCCTAACCTTAAACCATAAACCTAATTTTGAACGTGGAAGCATAAGTAGGGGCACCGAAAAGGGGTAGAGGATTTTCATCCTAATATTTTTAAAATATTGTCTGAAATCATCGGAAAAGGAAAGACGACTTCCCTTGCCATGTATGCATACACCTGGTGTTGTAGCATAAAAAATGGCATGAAGTTAGTGTACTTTCCGTGCGACTTTCAGAAGTCGGTGTAAAAACAAGTCGACTTCCAACTTAACTATAAAAATCACCCTAGATCGTGAAATAAAAAATCTCGCTGAAAAAACCATCTATTCTCTTTGGGAAAATGAAAGGAAGAGCAAATATTAGCTGACAAGTTCCCATATTGCTACCATATTATATTGAAAACAAAAGGGAATTTCTGCACGGGTAGAAAGTGGGTTTGAAGTTGCAGACTTGCAGTATCATCTTCATATTATATACATATATTATATATAACCATATAGACAGTACCGTATGTGTTGGCAAGCATTCACATTTGAAATACACTTCTTTTTAGGGTTTAGTGGAGGACAAAGAGCCGAACATAAGATCTGAAGCTTGAAGAGGAGATATATTCTCCAGAATAGATTCCATTTCAGCTGTTGCTTTTCTTTAATGTTAAAAGAGAGGCATCTTTTATATTTGTTCCTTCTTATCTTTTACAACTACTTTTCATAGCCTTTATGTTGTTGATGAAATTAATGTATTCGGATCATTCTTATCTAGAAATTTCAGAGGTAAGTTTCATTTCAGTCGCTCTATAATTACTAGGCTTAGGATTGCGTAAAACTTGTACAAATTGAGTATTTGGAGAATTTAGGTTGCACTTACTTGTTTAGTATTGGAACTCTTTGAAACTCTATAAAGGTAATCAATCGGTGAAAGATTCTAAGTTATAAATTGCTTACTTCAATCGGGATGGAAAATGTCCTTTTTAATGGCTTACTTAAAAGAATTAGTTTAGAGTTTGGGGTTTAAAGTTAGGAGTAGGGTTGTAAATGAGACGAAAAAAATCTCGAGTTACTCGAGCTCGACTCGGTCAAAACTCGATCAAAGCTCAACTCGATTGGACTCGACTCGAGTTCTTGACGAGCCGGGCCGAGCTATTTGATACCCAACTTGAAAAGCTCACTAGCTACTCGGAAATATAATATATTGATTTTTTTATTTTTTATGATTTAAATTCTTAAACTTAAAACCCTAAATATAAACCCTAAACATAAGTATTAAACCTTAAAAATCTAAATCATAAATTCTAAACCCAACAACCTAAACCTCTAAACCTTAAACTAACACCATAAACCCTAAAATTAACGAGCTTGAGTTTACACAACTTGTGTATCTAAGTTTTTTCTTCATAGGACTTTAAATGAGACGTGACAGATGAAGAGTTACTCGAGTCTAATGCGGTCAAAGATCGATTAACACTTGACTCGATTGGGCTCGAATCAAGCTCAAACTCGACTCGAGTTCTAAACGAGCCGAGTCGAGCTCAGATTTCTCAGGCTCGTTAGAAATTACTCAAGCTCGAACTCGACTTGAAATTTTAACGAGCCGAGCTTAGAACTACTCGAGCTCGACTCGGCTCGTTTACTCCCCTAGTTAGGAATTGTGGTTAGGGTTTAGGGAATTAGGGGTAGAATGCATGATTTATGGTTTAGAATGTGAAATTCAGGGTTAGAGTTTAAAATTTAAGTTTTTAATATTTTTTAGTGTGAAGCATAAAAAGAGGCATGATTAGAGGCCGAAAATTTTTGTTCACTTCAATTCATCCTCATGTTTTATGCTAACAAAGAATATCATAAATGATTTCAAGAGGTACAGACGAATAATTTTAATTTTTAAGATTTGAGTTTTAGATCTAGGAGAGATTATATATAATTATTCATATATATCAAATAATCTGTAATCTAGAAAAAATTATTATATAGACTCGGCTTATCATGTCATCCATGATCTCTATCTATTAAAAACTAATCAATTAATATATTTTTTATGTCATTTTTTCATTCATAATTAACTTCTATTAACCACCTACTCCTTATTTACATATAAAAAAAATGAAAGATTAATCTTTAGAAAAATGACATGGAAAATAAAGAAATTAGTTGGGTGATTTTTTAATGTTTCGGACAAAACCGGGACCAACATGAAATACCCTTTGGTTTACCCGTCTTGAATGGTAAACTTATATTGGATGAGGAGGTTTATGATTTTGGCCAAACAGAAGAAATTAATCAAAGAAAGAGTCCTCCACCGATACCAACCATTGCCGACCTTTTATCTTTTGAACAAAAAAAAAAAACCATTGCCGACCTTAAGTTTTGGTTTTTTTAATCCATACCAACAATGCATATTATTTTTATTTTTATAAATATTTAATTCATTGATCGAATCGAATATTAATACGCAAGTATATATTATTATTGGTACCTCATAAATGAATTTTTATATTAAAGAGGGTAAAATCTCATTATATTATAATTTTTTAAAAACTAACAGTTATTGTATAAAAAATGTAAACAATTATACAAATAATAGTACATGTATAATGTATTTATATGAACCCAAATATCTCCGGCATATCCTTGAACAGCTCAGATCAGCTGCGTCAAGAAACATAAAAGAATCATATGTATAAATGATAGGAAAAGGCAGTACAAGAATTTTGCGAACGATGGGCTCTAGTAAAAAAGATAATGATATTTATTATAAAAAATTCGAATTTAAGCAGCTTTGTCTGTAAAATATTTAGGGCATAAACAGGGACGTAAAAAAAACAGATTTTTGTTCAACTGATACTATCTTACAATCACAATAAGTATATTAAAAAATGGTAAAATGTCAAAAATCACCCCTAACATTTCACATTTTAGTCATTTTAGCCCTATCCTTTTTGTATGCAAACAATCACTTAACGTTTCATTTTTCATTTAAATTTCACTTTTGTTGGATGAAAACTGTTAGTCAACTAATGGTCAACGCCTAAAACTGACGTGACATGTCTACAGAGCATAGAGAAATTATATGACATTGTCACGTGACATTTTTGCTGACGTGTCCTGAATAACAGACAAGTTTGTTCAAACGTTAAAACATATGGAAACCAATCCTATATATAAAATTGTCCTAACCGCTGACAGCTTTTCTAATTAATTTGTTTGTTTAAGAAAGATAAGAAGCTAAATTGTATAGCTTAAATAACCCTGAAATGGAGTCCATGCCCCAAAAATAACTGCAACCACCGGAAAAGAGCCGAAATATAAGCAGCCATTGCATTTCACCACAAAAAAACCAGCCAATTCCTCTTATGATCCGACAAACCCAAAAAACATCTTATCAAGTTGAACTCACCGGCTTGTTCCCCCGCCGGTTGGGAAAAGGGGAGAGAAATCAACCCTTATTCTCTCCCCCAACAACCCTTCCGACCACCCAATTATGCCTTGGGTTCCTCCACTCTCTTCCAACTTTTATGACCGCCACCACCACCGCCACCGCAACACCGTTCCCCGCCGTTGTCATATCTTATAGTCACGTACGGGTGTGCCATGATATTTTTTTCACCCCTACCATTCCTCAAATCCGCCATCGAACTCTTCTTCGTCGCCTCCATTGCTGCTCTCCTCGGTTTCTCTCTTTTCTGTATCTGCTTCATATTACTCATCCGTTTTAAATCCAGAAGCTCCCGCCATTTGCAGAATTTCAACTCACTTTGGACCGTCCGATTCCTTTTCGTCGTCTTCATCGCGTGTTGGGCGTTAACCGAAGTCATCCGCCTCCCCTTGTTTCCGCACATATATCTCCGCCCTCTCTTTAAGCTAACGCCGCCGCAGCAGGCCAGCTTCTGCAAACTCCACCTTGTCCTCTCTTTAGGGTTCTTCGAGCCTGGTTTTCTCGTTATCCTTCTTTTCTTGCTCGATGTTTCCGTCAAGCAAACAACCCCAAAAAGTTTCTTGAGCGTTTTCTACGTCTTCGCCTCCTGTGTCCCTCTTTTCCTTCTACAAGTTTACTTCGTCTTCCTCGACGGTTCCGACGTCTGTTTTCCGGAAACTCTTAACCGGAGTTGGTTCCGTTTTTCGGTCGACCAGGAACACGCCGACGCCACGATTATGTGCGCGTACCCTTTCGTGAGCACTGTTTTATTCGGCATTTTTGGAGTTATTTTTATACTCTCCTTCATGTTATCGTTCTGGAAAGTTGTGTCTCACGTAATCAACAAGGCCCTAAAAGTTCGAATCTTTGCCCTAGCTTTCACAATCCTCATTTTCTTGCCGCTGCAAATTCTGCTCATGGGGTTGTCTGCTTTTTGGACACCGAACAAAACCACCCACGATGGATTCGCTATAGCTGTGTTCCTTACAACATTCGCCTGTGCGGTGGTCGGCGAGGGCATTTTGGTCATCAAACCGATCGCCGATTCCTTGAACGCCATATGTGGACGAGCAGAACAACCTCTCCCGGAGAATTGTCATGGTGAAAGCTCGTCAGCACCGCCGCCTGCAGAGGATGGGGTCGGTGCTTTTACTGTATAAACAGGGAACATAGGTTTGGATTTCAATGGTTGTGTAAAATTACTCACTTATTATTATAATGATGAAGATGATGATTTTGAGTATTATTACTATTTTGTTGTTTAAAGTTTTGTTTTTGTTTGGTTTCCGGTCACAGAGCAAAATATTGATTTTTTTTTTTGCATAAAATGAGGGGGGGGGGAGTGTAAATAATGGATAGTTAGTGGAGTATTTAGCTATTTAAGTGAAAAGATTATGTATGATGTATCTTCGTACATATATTTATTACTGTTATTGAACCGCATGAAAACAATAACAGAAAATATTTGTATTCGGAAAAAACAAGTGAAATATATTTTACTAATTATTAAAAGATCGTCCCCTTGTGTCCCTGGTAAAGGTAAATGTTCATCATCTTTTAAGACCAGGGTACGAACACTAGTAATATTGCATAATGTGTGTGCTGTCTTTGAAAAGACTAAAAAAATTGAACATATGTCCCTTGTATCACATCAGCATATTCAAAAAAAACTTAAACCCAACCAGTTTTTTTCAGTAAAAAATGTGCCTATTTATCTTTAAAATATCCGAGTTTAATAAATTTTATATGCGGCTGTTTAAAAAAATTAATATTAAACTAACTATATTCTCTTAACTGAATAGTACATAATTTAAGCTCCTAAATTGTATTAAAATTTTAATACTATTCATCGTGACACATATTATCATCTAAAATTTAAACGGTGAACTATACTCAAGGTCACTTAATTATAAGTCTTATAATAAACATATTACTTTTTTTAATTACAAACATGACATGTAATTAACATATTGTTATAAACAAATCATTCAATTAATATATTATTACATTCGGTCCATTTAATTAACCTATTGTAACAAACAAGTTATTCCACTTACAAATATGTCAGTTTTCTTTTGTATAATAACATTTTTAGTCTCAAAATTTATACACTCTATTACTTTTGTCCTAATTCGAAAATGTTCAATAAATTTAATTTTTAATATTTAAAAATTTCATCAATTTTTTTGTGATATTGTCAAAGCAAGCAAGCTCATAAGATCGTATCAGTAGTTCGAGAATTGCATTATATCATAAAGTAACAACAAGTTATTATTAAACTGTTATTATGTCATGAAAGTAATATGATATTTTTATATATTATTTATAATATAAATATATTATTTTTATGAATATTTTAGAGTTTTTTTAAATAATATATTTATATTATAATGTATAAAAATAATATATGAATAATATCTTTATATTATAAATAATATAAAAAAAATATAAATTCTAAACCCAAACTCAAACCCCAAACCTTAAAGTTTAGGGTTTAGATTTTAATATTTGGAGTTTAGAGTTTATGGTTTTTTATATAGTATTTATAATATAAATATATTATTTTTATAAATATTTTAGGTGTTTTTAAATAATATATTTACATTATAAATAATATATAAAAAAAGATATAATTAATATTTTTTATTTATATATATTGATATATATATATATGTAAATAATACATTTTAAATGATTTATATTGTTTATATATTAATATTACTTATTGTATTATTTATTTTTATAAAATAATTTGGATTAATCTCAAGTTGTTTGAGATATATAATATTAGTTGTAAAATATTACATAGTTTTATGTTGGTTTAGTGGTTAAAGCTTTGTCTTTATATTTGAAGGTCTTGGGTTTAAACCCTTCAGAGTGAATGGGTTTATTATTTTTCTTACAGTAAAACGTCGTTTTGGTTAAATTAAACTTCAAAACAGCTGTACCAAAACGACGCCGTTTTAAGTTAACAACTCTGTTAAGAGTTAACAGCGGGGTGACATAAACAAGTCAAAAAGTAAAATTCAGTGTTAGATATGAACATTTTTAAAGTTTGGTGGCATTTTCGAGGCACTAATAATAATTTAGTGGCATTTTCGAGGCACTAATAATAATTTAGTGGCATCTTGTGTAGTTTACCCATAAACTAATTATACTTACGCGGATACGTATTGATGGTTGAGTACATATATATATGTAAGCGCGTTTTGACTTAGAAAACTTTAGGGTAAACAACACCATTGGTCATAAACTATTCTATTTTCATGTTTTAGTCACTAAACTATTATTTATTTTAGCAAAATAGTCACTAACGTTAATTTGTTTTCTTATTTTGATCACCCACCATTAAAAAATAACAGGAAAAACAATAATTTAATGGCCAAAACAGAAGAGAATAAAATTGATGACCAAAACATGGGAAAAAATAATATTGGCAACCAAAATAGGAGAAAAAAGAACATAATATTACTGACGGATTAGCCTAAAATAATAGTTTACTGACCAAAACAGAAAAATCGAAATAGTTTAGTGACCAATACCATTGTTTACCCCAAAATTTATTCCAGCTGTGAAATGAAGATAAAGTTACAAACTAGATATAGCTTAATATGGATGGCCAAGAGACACACTCATTTGGTCAAATCTGAAACTCTCTTATCCCAATCCCAATCCCAAGAGCCATGGCCAAACCCTAAACCCTTTGTGTAAAAGCTAAGCAAAAGCAACCCTCTTTGTGTATAAATACACAAATCTACTTCTCCACAATCTCTCACTTCTCCAATTTTCCTGTATGATTCTGGGTTTATGATGAGCAACGTTCCCAGGTCTTCTGCATACGCCTTTTTTACCCTTCCCAAGCTTTCCACGTCCGATCCTTTGCCGTTTTCTTTCGTTTTCTTATAACCCAAACACATCTGTTAGGGTTTTCTGGAGATACAGAAAAAATGGGGTTTGTTGGAGAGGAACAGCACGTGAATTTCCACCTTCATCTTCATGGGTTTCACTTCCATGAACATGAAGATAATGAGCTGAAAGATGTTCCCAAGGGCAGCCTGGAGATCCTTGTGGGTCGGGGGGGAGAAGAACAGCAAAGGTTTGTGATTCCGGTTCTGTATATTACCCACCCGCTCTTCCTGCAGCTCTTGAAGGAAGCCGAGGAAGAGTACGGGTTCGATCACGACGGCCCCATCACCATCCCTTGCCGTGTCGACGAGTTTCGTAGCGTTCAAGGCTTGATCGATAAGGACCACCACCGCCACCACCACCACTACCACCACCATCACCACCACCATGTCTGGTGTTTTGGGGTCTGAATTAATAATCCTTTTCTTGAAAAGTGGTTTGTTTTGTGTTTTCTGGTCTTTGCTTTCTTTGGCGACGAAGAAAGTGAATGACAGGGATTATGATTTACGTGTAGAGTTCATTTGTTTCTTGTTAATGTGAAACGTATTGAAAAAGCATTGAATAATTGTTTGCTCGGCTCCAAGAAATGAATGAATGGCGGTTCCTTACATTACACGCCATGATTTTAGGGCATAATTCATTAAAGAATTATTTAAAAATATTTAAATTTATGAACTAATAATGAATTATATATTTGTAGTAAATAAAAAAAAAAGCTTTTTCTATCTTATCCATACGGATAGAAATTTTCAGCCATATTTTCGGTATCCATACTTATATTCTCACATTTAAAATTAAGTTTAGGGTTTAAGATTTTAGGTTAGAGTTTAGGGACTTTAGGGTAGTTGTATTTTTAGGGTATGTGGTGTAGGGTTTAAGATTTAGAATTTAAGGTTAGGGATTAAAATTTAATTTTATAGTATTTTTTAGTGTTGAGGCATAAGTAGGGGCACTGAGCCTTTATTAAATAAAAAGATTTTATTTGAAAAAATCGCAATCATTTAATGTATTACAAAACCCTAATAGATTCCATTGAAATAATTCTCATTATGTATTAGAGTTTGTGATTTACGGTTATAGTTTAGGATTCAAGTTTAGGGTTTAGGTTTAGGGTTTTATGATTTTAGATTGTAGGGTTTAAGGTTTAAAGTTTATCGTTAGGGTTTTTGGTTTTTGGTTTTAGTGTTTAGAGTTTACTATATTGAATGAGTGTTTTTTTCACTAGAATCTTTTAGGGTTTTGTAATAGAACATTAAATGATTGTGATTTTTTTAAATAAAATTTTGTATTTAATAAAGCTTTTTAAATGACCCTTAACCTATGCATGCATGCATAAGTTAGACAAACCCAATAAAAATAGTTTATTGCTATCTTCATTTATATATTTTTTTAATTTTATATTTATTTTTTTAATTTTATATTTATTTTTTAAAAATTTTATTAAAATCTAAATTACTAATCTTATTGTCATAAACCTTAAACTTTAAATCATGAAATAAAACTCAAAATCAATCGACTTATAGAAATATTTTTTAATGTATTAATAATTTATCATAATGTAGATGTAATTCTGGACCGGAGATAATTGACTAGTTCATCATGTCGGCAAATTCTTGAAGCAGCCCACATGGCATTTTGAGGTATTTTTAAAAGCATATTATACATGTATTCGCAATTTGAATGAATGGCTTGTTTGCTAATTCAAACAACCCATTAATTCTAATTCAACCCAAAGTTTTGTACCTGTTTCAAATTCTATCATCGTTCTTTGTATAACCATTAATATTCGATTTATTAATCAAATAATTTATATCGAGATTTATATAAGCTTTTCACTCCAATTTTCTTCATTTACATCAAAATCTAAACTTATAACATTACTTAAAAGACCTAATATTATCTTATATAATCAAGGCCGTCCCTGGGCTAGGGTAATAAAGTCGTCCTCCCAAAGCCTAAAAAGTAATGTAATTTCGGCAGTCAGCCCTTGCAAGTGATCAAAAAAATTCAAATAATATGATAGTTAGACGAGTTTTGAGGGCTCACTATTATGTTTGGACTCTTTTGAGGTCTCATTGTCCATCAGGTTATTTTTTTATAACTTGCCCATATCATAATTAGATTAATTTAGCTATTTGAAACAATTTTTTGAACAGAAAGACACATGAAACAATTAAAAAAATAATCGTAGTATTTGATTAGTCTAGGTATTAGTGGGTTTTATGACCATAATTAAGATTTTAATGATAATTTATTTTTTTTATTTTTTAATGAGAATAAAAATTTTAAATATACCTATAAATAATCTTTACATTGTTTTTATTCCTCTTATCGTAATTTCTCATCCATTTTCCCTATTCCTTACTTTATTAGGGAACTATTCTTAAAGTTCAAATTTTTTTTCTAATATTCATTTTTTGGTCATTTTTTAATACATTTTATTAGGGGTCCAAAATTTTAATATTTGTTATCATGAAGTATACTCTTAAAATTCATTTTTTTTCAATATTTGTTATTAGGGGCCTATTTTTCAATACTTGATATTATAGGTATACTCTTAAAATTTAATTTTCTTCAATACTTGTTATTAGTGACAGGAATTTAAATAATGATTTGCAACCGCAACAACAACTGTTATATAGCGGTAGCAACATAGTTCTAAAATGTGGTATCCGCAACCGTTATATCTATAATAGCATATGTTATTAAAAATTTCACAACCGCAGTACTTGCAGTGACCACAATCGCGATAAATGCAACGTGATAAAAACGAGATCACAACTATAATTTAAACCTCTAATTAAGAATCCTATTTTTTTATTCGCCCTAAAGCTACCAAAATCTCAGAAACGGTCCTGCATATAGCTAGATCAATTGGTTAATAAACTCTATCATCATCATTAGTGACAAATATCGAATATTCTTATCTGTTGCGACGCAATTTTCATAAAGAAATGGGGATGTGCTTCTCCTTCTTTTGATGCGGTGCAGTGAATGCGTGCAATCAAAGTGATTTCCAGCTAATTTGTGCTATCCTTCACCCTTCGTTTTCATATGTTTGTCGTTTTCAAACCAACTTCTCTTGGTGTTATTTTTTTTTTCTTTTCGGTTTTTAAGGCTTTGCCTTAATTAATTTAGACCGACTCACATCATATACTTGATTTATGTGGGTAAATTTCTCAACAGAATTTTTTTACATATACAACGTCTCGAACTTGAAACCTAAACATAATTAATGATACTAAACTGTTTACTACTTGAACCAACCCATAAGTAGCTTAAAAATCAATGTGGCATACTATTTTCTTATTGGCTCTTCAATTTGACTTTGATATCCACTTGTTTCTTTTAATGTTTAGCTTCCTTCTTGTTTCACTTTTGTTTATATAAATCACGAGACAAGGATGATACTTTGCTACAAGAAACCAAATTACAATTTAATATCTTTAACAAAAATAATATTTTATATTCATATTTCAGTTGTTTACATATTAACACTTTTTAATAGTATTTTTATATTATCAGCTTGTTTGTACATTGACTCAAAAACTATATGTATTCGCAATTTAAATAAATGACTTGTTTGTATATCACTCGCGAATCATTTAAGATACACACCAAACCAATTTTATAATTCATACCTTAAAAATATCTGTTAATATTTTTATCTACTCTGCATTTTTGCGCGTTTCTCTCTGCATTTTTGCACGCCTCTTTTCTTGCTTCTGCATCTTTGCACGTTTCTTTACTGGAAAAGTTGACTCTCCTTGATTGTTACCCATGGCGGATATGGTTGATGAACTGGCTGGTTTGTCCCTGCAATCCGGTGAGGATGACCTCCTCGAAGTAGATCTGCCTGAAACAGAGCAAAAGGTCGATTATAACTTCTGCCTGGTGGGTATTTTCCTTACTTCAAGCGTTGTTAACTTTCCCTCTATGAGATCTACTTTGGAAAATCTTTGGCGCCCAGTAGGGGGTATTTCTATCATGGAATTGGGCGATGGTCGTTTCCTGTTCCGCTTCTATAATGAGGTGGATGTTGATCGGGTGGACTCGGGTGGTCCCTGGAATTTCAACAATCACTTGCTTGTTCGGAAGATCCAATGCTTGTTGCTCTAACCCATCTCTGCTTTTGGGTTTTTATCCATGATATTCCTCACGGTTTCATGCTTGAAAAGGTTGCGCGATCACTGGGAGATTTCATTGGGAAATTTATCGAGTATGACTGCCAGGATGTTTCTCTCAGCTATAAAGGAATCATGCGAATTCGCGTGCTTATGAATGTTCGAATGCCGCTGAAACGACGAAAAAAACTCTTGTTGAGCAACGGTAAACACCATTTTGTGCGATTTTCTTATGAAAAACTCACCCTCTTCTATTTTATTCGTGGCTACTTAGGGCATGGTGAATTATTTTGCCCGGTTCGTGTGATCAAAGGTCCTGAAAATGTTGAACGTGGCTGGGACCTATCGCTGAAAGCACCTAGTCAGAGAGCTGTAACTCTGTCAAGTATCTGGCTCCGGGAGCCTATCGAATTTGGTAAGCATGGTTTGGGGGATATCACTGGCGGAAGTTTAGGAAAGGAGAATTGTGCTCCTTTATTCTCACCCGCACATAATCATCTAGCTGGAGGGATAAATCTGGCCCCGATTACAGCCGAGCATTTAAAGCATTTTGCTGGTGCCACTATCCCTTTGGGCGGTAATAATGTGATTGTAATCGGTGGCTTGTCGGTTAATATGGATGTATCTATGGACCCTGTTGGGGAAGACAACGCTCTTGATCTTGTTGAGAGTTCAAAACGACAGCGTGTGGTGGCTTCTACTTCATTAGTTTCTAACTCTATGGATTCTGCTGGAGCATCTACTATTATATCGGCAGACCTGGTTGGACAGGTCAGCCGGTCGCAATGAAGATCATAAGCTGGAATGTCCGTGGTCTGGGGAAACTACGGGCTGTTAGACGTCTTAGAAATAAACTAAGAGAAATTAATCCCCAAATAGTTTTCTTAATGGAAACAAAATTAGATCCTAAGCGTATGGAAAATGTTCGGAGGAAATGTGGTTTTGTTAATGGAATTGATATTTCTGCAAATGGATCCCGAGAGGGTTTGTCCCTTGGGTGGAAATCAGATATTCAAATAAATTTGCGTTCGTTTTCGGATTCGTATATTGATGTTGAGGTTATTGATTATGATATCTCGTCTACTTGGAGACTTACTGGCTTCTATGGTAATCCCGTTACAAGTCTACGACACACTTCTTGGGATACATTGCGCTCTTTGGGTGCTGATCAATCTTTACCTTGGTTATCTATTGGTGACTATAATAAAATTTTGATGGCTGCGGAAAAAAGGGAGGTTTGGTCTGTTCTGCTAGACAAATGAATGATTTCCGCTCTGTTGTGCAGGATTGTGATCTATCTGATTTGGGATATACAGGGCGTTGGTACACCTAGAAGAAGGGGAAATTTGCGGCAACCAATGTGCGTGAGAGACTCGATAGAGGTTTAGCTAATCCGGCATGGTGGGATCTCTATCCAAATTTTCGTGTTTCTCACCTCTCCCACTCTATATCTGATTATTACCCGGTTTTTGTTGACACTGTTGGTTGTATTCCTCCTAATCCAACAACCAATACGAACTGCTTTAGTTTCGATGCAAATTGGGTTCTGGGGGAGGATTTTGAACAGCTTGTTTCTAATTCCTGGAATAGTGACAACAATCCAGTTCCGGTAAAATTAGAACGTCTAGCGCTGACCATAAAAAATTGGTGTCGCGCCCTTCGTTCTAGGCGCTCTCAGCTTAACAATTCCTTGAAAGAGCGTCTGGATAATTTGTCTTTAGCTGACCCTGATGACGATGTCCTTGAAGAACTCACTGAAATAAAATTGGCTCTTAACTTGGAGGCGGACAAGGATGAAATCTACTGGGAACAACGGGCACGTGTTAACTGGTTGCAATATGGGGATCGAAATACTACTTTCTTCCACAAATGTGCAACTTTTTGGAAAAAGAAAAATAGGGTCAGAATGTTGAGACGAGATGATGGTAATTGGGAGGATGACGAGTCAGCTATGGCCAATATGGCGAAAGATTATTTCAGCAACTTATTCACTAGTGAAACCGTGGAAAATCCAGACAGTGTTCTTGAACTTATCCCTCGGTCAGTTACTAGAGCTCACAATGATTGTCTTTTGGCCCCGTTTTTAAAAGAAGAGTTTCATCAGGCTGTGCAGCAAATGACACCCCTTAAGGCATCCAGATTAGATGGTTTCCCCGCGCTTTTTTACCAACAGTATTGGCATATTGTTGGAGAAGACATTTCGACATATTATAATATGGTTCTTCGGGGGGATGTGGCACTCGGTGATGTAAACCTAACAAGCATTGTTATGGTCCCTAAAGTTGAACAACCAGTTACTATCGATCAATTCCGTCCAATCAGCCTATGTTTTGTTCTCTACAAAATAATGGCTAAGGCTTTAGCTAACCGGATTCGGCCACTACTAGATAAGTGCATTGACCCTACACAGAGTGCTTTTGTTCCGGGGAGGGCGATCACTGACAATATCCTGATCGCTTACGAGCCAATGCATTCTATGAAGATTAAGAAGCATGGCAATGTTGGCAATTTTGCTTTAAAACTTGATATGGCTAAGGCCTATGACAGAGTGAGCTGGGGTTTTTTTGGAGAAAATTATGCTGACGATGGGCTTTGATAGGCTTTGGGTAGATATGATAATACGGTGCATCAGCTCGGTAACGTACAAAGTTAATTTTAATGGCACTTTCAGTGACTCTTTTGTTCCTTCAAGAGGTATCCGGCAAGGAGATCCGTTAAGCCCTACCTCTTCTTGATGTGTGCTGAAGCTTTTTCGGCTACTATTAATCGTGCAAAGAATACTGGAGATATTCGTGGAGCTAAAGCTGGAAGGTATGGCTACCCTATCTCTCATCTTTTTTCGCTGACGATTGCATCCTCTTTGGTGCTAGTAATTTTGATGACGCTGATGTGATTAAGGATTTAATCTCGAAGTATGAGTCAATTTCGGACCAATTGGTTAATTTTAACAAATCCTCGATCTTCTTTAGTGGTAATGTTCCTCATTCGACTAAAGTGTCTATTGGTCGTTTCTTTGGGGTTCGCATTTCTAGTAGCCCGGAGAAGTATTTGGGGTTGCCGAATATGGTGGGTAGGAATAAAAAGGAGGCCTTCGCCTCTTTATGTGACAAGCTTATTAAACATATTGAAGGATGGAGCATGCGGTTCTTGTCGATGGGGGGTAAGGAGGTTTTTGTTAAGGCAGTGTTGCAATCGATTCCTATTTTTCCTATGCAATGCTTTCTTTTTCTTAAGGCCTTATGTTCTAAACTGGAAAGTATTATGAATAAGTTCTGGTGGCGCAACAGTGGTTCTGGGAAAGGTATCCATTGGTCTAAATGGGAGGATATTGCCGAAACTTTTTGGAGGCATGGGATTCTGTAATATGGGACAATTTAACATTACGATGCTTGCAAAACAAGGCTGTAAGCTCCAAACAAATGCGGAAAATCTTCTGACTAAGGTCCTTAGAGCAAGATACATCCGTATTGGTGATTTCTTGTCGGATGAATTAGGCTCGTCTCCCTCTTATACGTAGAAGAGTATATAGTGCTCACGAGGTTTATTAAAAAAGGCATGGGGTGAACTGTTGGTAATGGGGAATCTATTGACATATGGCGAGACGCATGGATTGAAGGATCGATTAATGGTCGGATCAATAATCAAGCTCCCAACCTTAATCTTACTAAGGTTGCCGATCTCATTGATCACTCCTCCCACTCTTGGAAAACTGACGTTATCCACTTCGTTTTTTATTTTCCTACTGCTATTCAAATATTATGCATCCCTATTTCTAGTAATGGCGAACCCGATATCATGATTTGGGGGGGAGATAACTCGGGGTTGTACAGTGTAAAGAGTGGTTATAATTGGCTTGTAAATGCAAATCTTGGTGCTTCAGGTGCTCCCCCGATTGTTGCAGCAGACTGGTATACTGGTTTTTGCAGCTCCATATGGGCTTTGAAGTTGCAAGAAAAAATCAAGATTTTTTTCTAGCGACTAGTGCATAATTATCTACCAGTACAGGCGAACCTAGCTCAGTATCCAACATCTATGCGTTTTATGTGGTATGGGATGTGAATCGCTACAGCATATGGTACATGAGTGTAGTTTTATAAAACAAGTCTTGAATGAAATTGGCATCAGTGTAGGGGCTTTTCCCCACGGGGAAGGAATTATCAAATGGTTTAGCTACCTCTTTGAAACACTACAACGTGAGCAGAAAGAACTATTTATCGTGTATTTATGGGCATGCTGGTTTGCGCGAAATAAAAAAAATCCATGAGAATGCTTCTTACCAAGTTTCGCAGATTGCTAGCCTCTGTCGTAACACATATTTAGAGGCTTCCAGTACTGCACCGCGATTGAGTTCTCCACCACCTCCCCGTTTTTCAAGATGGTTACCTCCTGAGTTGAATATAATGAAAATCAATTACGATGCAAGCTTCTCAGATTCAGACAGGAAATCAAACTCAGGGATTGTAATCCGAAATGACAAAGGCGAAATTATGGCTGCGGCAACTTATCTCAAATTCCCAGTAGCAAATCCGGAACATGCAGAGGCCCTAACTTGCGAACAAGCTCTTATTTTGGCTCAGGAGTTAGGGTTCCGGCGAGTTGAGGTTGAAGGAGATTCCCTTGGTGTGGTCACTAAACTGAAAAATTGGGAAGCATACAAGGGTTTTCTCAGTACCCTCTACAGAAATATTCAGCGAAGGGGGAAAAATTTCGATTACCTCCGATTCTTGTACGCTTGCCGAGAAAAAAATGGTGTAGCTCACGCCCTTACCCGAGTCACACTACCGTCGGATGAGCCCATGGTTTGGATCGAAAAGGTTCCCCGATCGGTGCTTCATCTGGTGCGGCAGGATCTATCTGGGCTTAATCAACCCCCTTGACTTCACGATGGTTTTCTCTTAAGTCTCCGGAGTACTCCTATTCCTCTCCGGCGTGGTTATCGCCACGGTTACCCCTCAAGTTTCCCTAAACGTTTCAAATTCCCAAGCTAAGCTTGGCGGTGGGGTTTTCTGAAGCTGCGTTACTTTCTCTTTCTTTCCCTTTATTTTATCTACTTTTTCAGCAGATGTAATAATGGGTCGGTTGTCTTTTTGATAATAACATTAATAAAAGCAGCTTTTCTCTTGTTCAAAAAAAAAATACACACCAAACCAATATACATATTCACCAAACCAATAAAATTATATTAAAATAATGTATTCAAAGATCTCAATTCACTCGTCCATTATATCAGTTTAGAATGGTAATGAATTATACAATTAATCTAATAAATTATGGTCTTGTTTGGTAAAGAGAGATTTGGGCAAAAAATTAGAGGTTTGAGACATAATTAGAAGTTTGATCAGTCAAATTCGCTAATATTGTTGTTTGGTGAATAATTTATTATGGTGAAACCGCTAATTTTGAAAAAGCTCATAATAGGAACTTTTTGAGATTAGATATTTGATATTAGAGTTGTAAAGACTCTTTTACTCTTACCAGTTACCAAAAATCTCAAAATAAACTAAATTAAATATTTTTTCACCATATTTATAAGCTAATCCTATTTATTTTTTTCTTTTTATTATCACATATTTATATGTGTATTTAAATTTATTAATTAATTATATTATATTAAAATAATTATATAAATAATAAATTAATATATAAATCATTTCAATATGTTTAGTTAAATTAAAAATAATTTTATAGATCTAATTAATATTGATTAGATACAAAATATTGATAACTAATAAATTATTCAAACAAATATTGAATATAATCATGTCCTTATATGTCATTTTACTTGTTTAAATAATCTAACAGCTATCAGTTAATTTTACCAAACACTTTTATACAATCAGCTAATACAATCCGCTAGTCAAATTAGCTTATGCAATCAGCTATCAACTAATGTAATCCGCTATCCCGGATAAAAAAATATAATCTGCTATCAGCTAATTGCCAAACAGAGCCTATATATTTAGTCTAATGAATTCTATAATTAATCGTCTAACTACAAACATAATATAATAAATTATGGCTCTATTTGGCAATAAGCTGATAGCTGATTGCATTAGTTGATTTGACTAGCGGATTGTATTAGATGATTGTATAAAATTGTTTGGTAAAATTAACTGATAGCTTATAACTGTTTCATTATTTAAAGAAGCAAAATGACATATAAGGACATGATTATATACGATACTTATTTGAATAATTTATTAGTTATCAATATTTTGTATCTATTAATATTATGAAAAACAATTTTTAATATAACATTACTAAGCATATTTGAAGGATCTATATATTAATTTATTGTTTATATAATTATTTTTAAATTTAAGTACAAATATAAATATGCGGGGATAGAAAAAAAGTATTAGTTTACAAATGTCACAATGTAAATACGTGAGGTTGAAGAATTAAAATAGAAATGGTTAAACTTAAGTTATTTGGAGATTTTTTATAATTGTTAAGGGTAAAAGGGTCTTTATAACTCTTATGTCAAAATCTCTAATTTCAAAAAGGCTCTATTAGCAGTTTTTTCAAAATTAGAGGTTTCACCAAAATCTGCTATTTCAATCCGCTCTTTACCAAACATCCAAATTAGCGAATTTAACCGGTCTAATCTCTAATTTTAATTTAAACTTTTAATTTTAGCTCAAACCTTTCTTTACTAAACAATGCCTATATATTCAATTTCAATAGGTCTAAGTAGAATTATAATAAAATGGAATATGCAATTAGTCATACAATTTAAACAAGTATTGAATCTAGATTTCAATTTATCTAGATACAAAGGAAACCTAATGAATTAAATGTCTAATATAATGAAGCATGCACTTTTCTGTTACCCACTCATTTTTCTGATATGATTTGGAATTTAAATTAATAAATTTTGATGTATGGATATAGTCAACAAGTGTTGAGTGCAATGACAAAGCACATTACGTTTTTTAGAAGAAAACTTATGTTTGAGTCTTGTAGATAATATTATTAGAAAAAAGAACCCCGAATATGTACCATAAAATAAACATGCATTATACAAAAGAATTTTAATTTATAAAAAATAAAATGATAAAAAAATCTTAACTAGCGTGACCATTCAATAACTATAAAAAACTATTGAAGTAAAAGAAAAATTATTGGTTGTATTTTAAAAAAAAAAATGGTGGATGTTAGAAATCAAACCCATTACGACAATGTGATGACATCTTCAGATTTCATCCTTTATTTTTTTATTTGCTTAAAAATTAATGTAATTGGTTCTTTAAAACATGATGTTATTAAATAATTAAAATTTTAATTAAAATATTAACTATAAAGTATTAATCTTTAAATTTCACCACTTGTTTTTATTTGTTTGAAAATTTATGTGGTTCTGTCATTAAAATACATAATTATAACATTTTTAAATAGAAAATGTCTCATGGTGGAAATGAAAAGTTTCTACAAGTATCTTAGTTTTAGGATATATGGACCTGGTTTAGGATTTATGTTTTAGTGATTTAAGTGTGTGAGTTATAATTTAGAGTTTAGAGATTATGGTTTAGATTTAAGATAATATGTATAGGGATCTAGTTTTAACTTATAAAACTTAAAATTTAACCCTAACCCTTAAATTCTAACTACACCCCTAAATTCAAAACTTGTACACTTAAATATGTAAATACTAGACCCTAAATAAAACCCTTAAATCCTAAAATTAAAGCACTTATAAAAGTAAAATTTTTATAAACAATTGTACATTGAATAATTACTTTTTTATGTTTACTTAAAATATTAGTAATTGAGAACTCTTTTTTGAGGGTACATTTAATCAACGAAAATGAAAAATATATACACGATGACTATTATTGAACGAAAATATAAACAAAGAGAAAAGAAGCTTAAAATATAGGATAAAAATATACTCCATGTCACTCATTTATGTGTTCGTTTACAAATGGATAATTTTTTTCTAAAAGTTATAATTTGGTTACACAGTTAAAAGTTTGTTACAAACAAGTCATCGAGTCATTAAAATTGAAACATCGTATAATATAATAACAATTTTAATCCACAAAACTTATGCAGTTTATCAATTTGGTTCTAGTTCATAATAATTCGATAAATTTAACAATTCATATTTAAAAGTTTTGACTTTGCAATCTCCTAACTCACCCTCAGACTACTTGTCGCACTCCTTGTTATTGTACATCATCTCAATAACGAACATATGAGATAGCTCGACAAACACAATCATTTCATTATTGTACAATTGATAGACTAATAGAACATATCCATTAAGACCCTATTGTCGTCTCCTAGTAGACACAATCACTCCACTGATTGTTTTTTTATAAATAAGAATGATTATGTTTTTGAATTGTTTCAAATTATGACTATAAGTTTTGAGGGACTAAAATTGTTACACCAAGCCATGTTAAACGTTAGTTTCAATTTTAAAGGCGAAATGACTTGTTCGTAGCGAATTTTTAATCAAGTGATTAAATTATAACTTTTAAAGAAAAGATTACCTATTTATAACCAAACATATAATTGAATGACTTGTGTAAAATTTACCCGAATATATATACACACACACGAAAAAAATATTAGATGAACTTTGTTCACCACGTCATCCGTGATCCCAACCAATAGAGTTTATTCTTATCATTTTTTTTCAAGGTGAATCATCACTTCTTTCCTACTTATTGATAGAGATTGGGTGGTTAATGAGTAATTATTTAAAAGTGGATAAATTCTATTGGCTGGACCACAAATAACGTGATAAGCAAGTTCCATGAAATAATTTCTCCACACACACGAGTGGTAATGAAAAAAAAAGTTAAACTTAAAAGAGAGAGAGAAAACATATATACATGAGAGAATTTTTTTTAAAATAGTCTTATATTACAAAAAAAATCTTAAAGTATACCAACTTTGTTATTTCGGTACATGAAATATTTTTTTTGTCAAAATAAGTATCTAAAGATTCTTTTGTCAAAATAAGTATCTAAAGTATGTCATATGACATTGATTAAAAATACATTAGGTGCCTATTTTGACCAAAAAAATATTTTAGGTAACTACTTTGACGAAAAAAACTTTAAGTACCTATTTTGACCAAAAAGTATACTTTAGATACTTAATTTGATCAAAAAATATACTTTAAATACATGTTTTGACCAAAAAATACTTTAAAAATCTAAATGAAAAGTGAATAAATATATTTTAGTATATAAGCCAGAATAAATATAATAAATTATGATATAAACAAAGAAGGAAAGAGAGTGAATGATATTTTGGAGAACTGGCTTTTCTTGATTCACATTGGGATTGGAGGAGAGAAGAAGAAATCATCATTTTTTTCATAAATTACTAGATTTAGTGAATTCTGACCTGGTGAATGAAGAAATTTGAATTTCATTTTTCAAATGGATCTTCATAAACCTCGATCTGAATAAGTCGAATCGACCAATTAATCGAATACCGATGATTATAATAAAAAAAACTGCTGTATACGGAAACTCAAACTCAGTTTTGTTTGGTTGTGGAGAAAATGAAATTTTAAGTTAAACACCAAATGTTTGACAAAATCGAAGCTGACAAACTACAAACATTTTACCAGCTACAAATGAAAAGGACACTCAAAAAGACATTTGAAATAAAATTCACCAAAACAGTATGAGATCCAAATTGTTAGGTCTGCATGCTTTTCTGCCTAAACATTCACTTATATACCAATAACACCTATAATCTGTTCAAAATTAAAAGAATACTCGGTAATTCTTTTGTTTAAATTTTACTAAAAACGGAAGAAAAAAAATCTCCAAATGCTATCGACGCCTTGTATTAGAAGCTCGAATCGTCACTCCATGTAAAAATTTCATATACCCGAGGAAGCTCAGTTTTCCATCCGAATCTCTTATCCAATCTCTAAGCAAAGAATGAGCTGATGCAGCCAGATTTAGTTCCTGCAAGAGAAACGAACACCGGTAACAACAAAATTCGAGTTCGGGAGCTCAACATATAGGGATGCCACAGTTTTATAGGAAAACATAAGAGCGGCATACCAGTGCCAATTCCTCCACGGAAATGACCTTGTTTCCTTCTTGTTCGAAATACTCAAAGGCTTTGCTTGCAATACTCTCCCATTCTTCAAATGCTTCTAGCTGATATGCGCTGATTGCAGCGGCACAGAACTCTTCAAAGTCCATCTTTTTGTAATACAGTGGTTCCATCTTAAAAATAAAAATTAAATTTCTTATAATTATGCTACATGATAAAATTAGAAGAAAAAAACATCCCAAAACCGTGAGAAATCATATATAGTGTTGCTATCGGTGCTCCAAAACAAATAAAAGAGGATTTCCTCGAGCTTCATCTTAAAATATGCAAATCAGAAATCATGTATCAAAATCAAAATCCACTTTAAGATCACACGAAAACTTGTGTGTCATAATTGCACTACAAATCTTTAATGATGAAAAACAAACATCGTAGAACCACGCTACACTCTTTAAAATAAGTGGTGCTATTCACTATACAATATAAAAAATCTACGAGCCACTGGAACATAAAAAAGAAAAGATATCTCACCACATTTATAATGTCAAAAACTCTCGACTCCTGCATGGCATCAGTTTTATTCCTCATTAGAGCCTGCAATTTTTCAGAATGACGGTCATAAGAAATTACTGCAAAGAGTAGATGACACGTGCTAAAACAAGCGGAGGATGGACACATCAAATTGAGAGCAATAGGTTTAAAACTAGTCTGCAGCTACAGAAAGCCTGAAAGTAACCACATATCTCCTCAGATAAGTTGGAAAGAAGTAAACTAATAAAACCAAGAACTTACAGTTTTAAAATTACTGAGGGATACACATCCGTCTTTTGGTTCTAAAAGCCTAAATTGTGTCCTAAGATACACAAGTGCGTCATCTGGTAAAGCTTTCGAAAGTGCCTGCAACCAACAAAATGAAGCCATGACAAAACATTAGAAAGACTCTAGCATCAAACACATGCCTGCATAAAACAAGCATTAGCCATTTTGCCGATTCAAACTTTTTTCTTTTCAGATGCTATATTATTTTCTGATAATTTATCCCATTATTGGTTAAAGGAACCAGTAAAGTACCTTTTGTGCTGCTCGTTTGAAAGGGGTGGCACGGATATATGACTTCACTAACTTGTAGATAAAAATATCCAAAGGCACGACACAATTTTCATCTTGTAACCATGGATGAGCTGACAACATAGAAGTCCTTATTAGTTTCCAAGATTATATATAATTTTACTAGCAACTTCAAACCGAAGTTGCAAACATTTTATAGCATTAGAGGGACAGAGAGCATAGATTCTAAACAATGCTTAGATGAAGTCATACCCTAAATATAAGCAACATAGAAGTCCTTATATGACTTACCTAAAGCTTGGGCAGCAGTCATTCTTTTCCTGTGATCCTTGTTCAGAAGCCTTTTCACAAAATCTTTGGCTTCTAACGATACGGAAGGCCAAGGTGAATCATCAAAGTTAGGATCAGCTCTGAGCACAGAACGAAAAATTCCTGATTCAGTTCTAGCCCAGAAAGGTCTGCTTCCACACAACAATATATAAGTTATGACACCGATACTCCACATATCAGCTTCAACACTGTAAGATCTATGTAGTACTTCCGGTGCAACATAGTATGCACTTCCAACAATATCATTGAGACGTTGATCTGCAAATGAATGAAAACTGATGGCTTTGTGTACAAACAAATTGTTGATAAATAAATGATTTGGAGGGGGGGAGAGTTGTCTATTATATGATTCGGACAATTATGTCAACGTGAGACCGAAAGCACATTTGATGAACGGAACACAAAAATTTATGCAAATATAGCAAAAGGAAATTAGCTCTTACCTGGCCTAATAAAATCAGATAAGCCAAAATCAATAATTTTCATTGGAGCATCCTCATCTCTTGTGGTAAAAAGAAAATTCTGCAAAACAGACCACATTAAAGTAAATAATTGGTTAATCACTAGAACTGGATCCAACAAGAAATATTGTGCCACATTAACAATAAAATGCAGCATAGAACTAAATTAAAATTTAATTATCATATTCCTCTATGCCATACCTCCGGCTTCAGATCACGGTGCACAACCCCTTGAAGGTGGCAAAAAGCAACTACACTTAAAATTTGCACAATTATTTTTTTAGCATCCCCTTCGGTGTACCTACCACCTCTGCAACATAGGAACAATATAAAAAACAAAATTTTAACGATGGGTTTAAGAATTGGCTTAAGACAGTACAAGAGAATAAGGCAGTCCTTCAATACCTAGATAAAATTCTGTCGAGTAGCTCTCCACCTTCGCATAATCTGCCAACAAAAGAATATTTTACAGTAATTAAGTGTAGGAAGCATGCCTAGACCAACTGCAAATTAGCTTTAATGATATGTTCATATGCAATGCTTCATTTCAATCAATTCATCAACTATGAAAAGGTATCAGACATGCGTGATTGGCGAAACCCGAAAAGATTAAACTTGAATAAAGTATAGCAAGAACAAACATACTCCATGACAATATAAACATTATTAGCATCCTCGAAAGCATCATGGAACTTGATCATGTGTTTATGACCGGATAAGGCTTTCAGTATTTTGACCTCCCGCCGAACATCTTCTACCGATATTGCTGTGGTCATCTGTCAAACAACATAAAGTCAGCTTCTTGTTCTTCTCAAAACATTAACCATTGTTGAGTCAATAATGTAAGCTAAGAAACATGAAGAGAAAAGCTATGATTGAAGAAAATTCCTCAATTGGTTGCCGGGAAAGTTCAAGTTTCTGCCTTTTAGTGAATAATAACATGAACCATTGAACATAGAAAAATAATCCGGGAAAAAAAAACAAAAAAACAAAGCACATACCAAAAACGACACACCTTAGCTTTAGAGATGATCTTAACGGCCACCGACTGACCCTTTAGCTCTCCTTTCTTTCCCTTGGCCCAGCAAGTATGACCGAAATGCCCTCGCCCCACCTCCTTCCCAAGCTCAAATTTAGCCCCCAGGTTCTTTCCGTACCCGAAATTCTTATCTAGCACCGCTCCTTCCCCGTCCTCGGGGATCGTCCCTTCCACCGGCGCAGCCTTGTTCGTTCCTTTTCGTCTCATTAATGCGGCCATGATCGGCTTCGCAGGAGACGGAGGCGGCAAAGGCCACCGGAACTTTCTCCCCGGTGTTCTAGCCGGGGATGGAGACGGTGCGACTCCAGCTGGAAGTGGACTGGTAAATGGACTAACGGAGTAAGAGTTGGTCTCGACGGATGGGGTGGACGGCGCCGGAATTGGTGGCGGTTGGGATTGGTTAGCGGCGGCGGTCGCTTCATTGTCGATTGCGGAGATGTTTTTGCTGCAGCAATGGCCCATGACTGATGACTCTGAATCCGGTAGTTAGCGCTGACCGTTCGTTGTCGGTCAAACCATCGGACGGTCGTGAACTGAAGCTTCAGGATTTGATTCGCAACTGAAAATCCCCCACGGCGAGAAATTTGAGAAAGAAAGAAAAAATAAATATTTTATTTAATCATAAAAGAAAGAAGGAAATTGAAAGAAAAAAAAAAGGAAAGGAAGTAAAGGAGGATGAGTTGAAGAAGTTGGTGAGAAAAAGGCTAAAATCACAGGAGCTGTGATTATTAATTGGGAAAGTCGCACTTCCGTATTCAAAAAGTTAATCGATTCGTCCAAATTGTATTACTGGATTTTCTTTATAAAAAATTATTATGTACAATAATTCAATTAAATCTTGAATAATAAAAGATTTTAGGGTAATCTATATAAATGACCATTATATTATAGTTTCAGATTTGATTTGATCACTATACTTGTAATTGAAGCATTTAGACCACTATATTATTAAAACACACTCAATGTGACCACCTGCCGTTAAAACCTAACGAAAGGAGTGACGTGACAGTTAATAAAATTTCATATAATTACATATTTGGTCATCATTACTTATACGCTCTATCAATTTGGTCTTAATTTTAATTTAATAAAATAAATTAAGTATACAATTAAGTGGTAACACGTGTCACGGCCTGATTGAAGAAGGAAAATTGGAAGCAACAAAATTAGAACGGGAGGATTTGACCCAGAGCTTCCTTGGTGGAAAGAAACATGTGCTTGCCACTAGGCCAAGCTTACTTTTATGATATGATGTACAACATATAATATATGTGTTAAATTGTTGTTATGCCTGAAAAAATGGAGGAAATGCGGTTTTCGGGAATTCGAACACGACATACTTATAATGCATAAAAATATCCAACCCAACTAAATAAATCTAATAATTAAATTAAAGTTAACAATATTTTGTATATATTTTAAATTATAGTTTGTGCACAATTTAAAATAAAAATAATATTAAATTCATTTAGCGAGTCCAAACTAACGAACACAATTTAATATAATTTTTTATAACCACCGACATAATCATAATCAGAAATTACTGCCGTTAAAATTTTTGTGCGAGCACCAAACGACCGCTAGGGTATGCTGAAATCATGTTAAAACGACATATGAAATAAAACCACAAAAACAAAGAAAAGTGTGTCACAAAGACAGAGATTCTTATAAAAAAAATATAAAGAAAAAAAAAACAAAAAAAACTAGAAAATATTAAACTCGGTGGTCGACAACTAATACTAAGATTAATAGCTGACCACCGGCTAAGGAGACAAATGCGGAAAAAAAGTTGCGACGCTCTTTTATTTGCAGAGAAAATATTAGGGTTGTGGCGCTGTAGGTGTTGGTTACTATGTGTCACTTGACTTTTTATACTAAATTCAGTCGTAAATAAAGTAATTGAGTTTGAAGAGTTACTCTTGTATGTATATATATTACTCGGTAAATAAATTAAATATCAATTATTATAAAGAATTAATTAGGATAGTTGAGAGTGGAAAGACTAAATAGGCAGGTGGAGCCACGGTGCCGAAATTACCTGTTTACAATAAATATTAGAAGAAATTTAGGAAAAGGAAGCTGCTGTGATGTATCCTCATTGGTGACAGCCCGTAAGCTTTAGAATGAACCAAATCAGAATGGTCAAAAAGGAGAAAACTCGTTTCTGTAGTTTTAGAAAGTACACATTAATTTCATTCCGATAAAGAATTCACACTCCCGACCCAATAAATTTGAGTGAGTTTACAATATAGTCCAATTTAAGGTTAAAAGTTTGGGAAAAAAATTTAAGGTTAAAAGTGATATAACCAAAATTATAAAAATATATAGATTTTTTGTTAGTACAGTAACAATTTAGGTTGTGACTGAAATATTAGTAAAAATAAAACTTAAAATGTTATCCTACAATCAAAATGATATATTTTTTTAATATCATTTTCTGTTATAACCTAAATATTATCCCACGGCGCAACCGAAATATTATCTTACACACAATCGAAAATGCTATATCTTTTGATAACATTTCAGTTGTGTCTTTTTTAATCATGTTGCTCCTTAGATTCTCCCAATAAATTTAGTTGTTTCGGACTACTAATTTTTTTAAAAGAATCGTAATATATAGTTTTTGTTTATCATTATAATTTGATTCATTGGTCGACTATTTTAGATCGAGTTTGACATAAGCTCATTATGAGGCGACCCTTCCAATTTATTTTTTACAATTCACAAAATTAGGATTCGAATTTCTGATATTGCTTAAATGACATGATATCTCATTCTATTAGACTAATTGACTGTTGATATTCATATATACCTTATTGATACATTAATAAATTTAAATTATATTACACAAAAAATTAATCATTAAATTTATGGAAGAAATTTAATTTTTGCATTTTAGGGTTGGAAGTAAGTCATCTTGTGCATCTGCTTCGAATGCATCGGTACGGCTCTGTTTGGATTGTACACAACAAAATAATTTTTTTTTGTTCAAAACAACAAAATAAATTAAATAATCACTATTAAATTTAACTTTATTTGCAAGCAATACGCATATGCTTATTCCTATTTTGAGACGTGTTGGGTTGGGAACAAGTCTACGCTTCTTATGTTTTTTTTTTAATAAATGATATTTAAACATTTAATCTATCAAAATTTATAGTAAAACCAAATAAGGGTTAACTACATAAATAGTATCCACTTATTCTCGTTGTTTTGACACCTTACTTATTATTTATTGGTTAAATGATATGTAATGTTACATTTTGTTTTTATTTTGGTACTCCGTAGTTAAAAAATTAACGACATGATGACAAGGAGAGCGAAAATCACATATGGCAGGCTACCACGTCATTTTCTCTTTCATAGTTAGCATGCCACGTCGACTAAAATCTAAAAAAAATATGTGGTATGCTGACTATGAGTGAAAAAATGACATGGCAACCTGCCACATGTGATTTTCTCTTTCATTGTCAGCATGTGACGTGCGCTTTTCTCTCTCTTAGTTAGCATGTTGTTAATATTTCAACGGTACAATAATCGGGGTACTAAAACAATAATATGAGAATAGGTGGAGTATTATTTATGTAATTAACCCTAATTAAAAATACCAGTGATTTAATCGGTCAAAAGAAAACAAATCGGAATTGGTAGTTCATTTCATTTTGCGCCGTTTGACTTTGACTTTTAAACATTTTGGGTTTGAATTTGTAGCCTTCCAAATTAAATTTTGTATTTTCACGTGTCCTTTTACTTTATCAAAATTATACTATTTGAATATTATTATAAGTTTAATCTTGATGTAATGTTTAAATTTGTAGCTTTCGAATTAATTTTATTCGAACTCGAGCTCGATTTAAGACTTTAACAATTTGAGTCAAGCAAGACTCAAGTTGATACAGTAAGTTCACGAGAAATTTGTTATTTTTATAATATGTTAGTTTGGTGTATTTTTTATTGTTACTTTAGAGTTTAGATTTTTAAAATCACTTAACACATTATTTTTTTTTGTTAAATTTGTTCGTTTATGTTTATATTAAGCTCTACATTGTATTACTTAATTTTACATATTAAAAAATATATATTTACTAAACTAATAAGGTAAAAATTATAGCAAGCTTAACAAGTAATAAGTTTTTCTAACGAAAATGAGACGAACAAAATTTTATCGAGTATCAAATTAAATATAAATTAAACAATTTTTAAATTATTTACCTCGTGATCGACTAGCTGGATAAGCTCCCAACAGCCCACACGTCTTCTCGGGCCCATTAATTGCCCAAAAAAACACTGTCTCCTCAAGCTCGGGTTGAGACAATGCATTTCCTTTGTCGGTGGTTGAAACCTAAACTATGTATAAAGTGCAACCAACAAATATAAATAGATAAATACATTAGTGCGGCTAAAAAACGTCAAGTTTTTAGATTTATTCAAAAATTAAAAATGTTAGATTTTTTTATAATAAAATAGGTTGGGTTTTTCGTAATTTTTGACAAGTTTCAAAACCTGTTTTTTATAACATTTTAAGTTGGTAGGTTTTTTTGGCAAGTTTCGAAACTTGTTGTAAAAAATCAACTTCAAATATTATCAAAAAGTCTAACATTTTAAGTTGTTTTGACATGTTTCGAAACTTGCCATCTGTTAATCGAAAAAATGTACGTTGATCTTGCAATCTTAATAAAACCACTTCAAAATTTTAGAATTCAAGTTGAATAATAGGAATACGGTGGGGGTTTACGAATTAAGTAGGAAGAAATTTAGGGTTTTGTGTGAAATTTAATGAAATGAGAGAAGGTAATTTATAGGAGGAGAGGAAATGATTCAAGGAGCCAAATTTAAGGTTATTTCGTATCGAAGTCCCTTTAAATTAAACCTGGTAGTTGTGCAATCTGAAATTAAATGTTGAACGAATGTATTTGATAAGAACAAGGGTTAATTATCGATAAGATTTAAGGTTTCTTAACAACTCGAAACAATGTCTTAATCTCATCAAAATTAAGGATTTTGGCTGACAAGATTTAGGATTTTTAAAAAAACTCAAATCAATATAGTTATTTATAGATATCGAGGTTCTTCGTGTAATCTCATTTTGTGCTCAAAAAGACTATGAATCTAAATAAGTATATTTGGCCAGTTGATCAAGCTATTCACTTTTGTTCCTTCGTATTTCTTTAGGTCATGGGTTGTAGACCCGCTAGAAGCACTCCACTTTTTTCTCCTAGAGTCTCATTCATCTCCCTCTAGGTAGGATTAGGATCAAATTTAAGATTTATAAAAAAAAGCTTCGAATCCATAAGACGTTGGATTTTAATCAAGTCTATTCAATAGAGATACCTTATAAAAATAATAAGGGTAAACTACTCTAGTGATCACCCAACTATTGGCCACGACCTGTTTTGACCACTCAACTAAAAAAATTCAAAATTCGACCACCCAACTATTTAAATAGGCCTATTTTGACCACCGACCGTTAAAAGCTAACGGAAAGGTGATGTGGCCGTTAAAGTGAAATGTGTATGATTACACATTTGGTCATTGTTAGTTACTTGTTGTATCAATCTAGTCTTAATTTTAATTTAAATAAATAAAATTAATCAACCAACCAACCTGGTGATGACACGTGTCGTCGCCCGATTGGATGATCTTAATCTAATTATTACTTTATTTTTTAATATTTAATATATTTATTTTTCTCTAATCAAGTGGTGACACGTGTCACCACCTGATAGAAGGAAAATTCAAGAATAAAGGAGAAATTCTTGGCATAGGGTTTGAACCCACGACCCCATGAGTGAAAACCCATAATTTTACCACTACACCAATTCATTCTAACAAGGACCAAATGTGTAATTATACACATTTCACTTTAACGGCCCCATCACCTTTTCGTTAGCTTTTAACGGTCAGTGGTCAAAATAGGTCAATTTAAATAGTTGGGTAGTCGAATTTTGAATTTTTTAGTTGGGTGGTCAAAACAGGTCGCGACCAATAATTATGTGGTATAATAATTCGAAAAGTAATTTTAGAAAATCACTATTTAGGAAAAAGGTAATAATTTAATTAAAAAAAGGGAAAACTACACCAGTGACCACCGAAGATATTGGGGATACCTATTTGAACCACCGAATTAAAAAAAACGTCAATCACACCACCAAACTTATAAAATCAACCTATTTTGACCACCGCCGTTAAAAACCTAACGGTGGAGTGACGGAATTGCCACGTGGCAACTGATGGGTATATTTAAAAATTACACATTTGGTCCCTGTTATTTACAAATTCTTTCAATTTAGTCCTAATTTTCAATTAATAAAATAATAAATTATTAAAATTAAATGGTGACACGTGTCAATACCTTATTGGAGGATTTTAATTATTTATATTTAATTTTATTAATTTATTTTCCCCCTCCAATCAGGTGGTGACACGTGTCACCACCAATTTAGAGGAGAAAAACAAATTTCCCCTCACATGCACACAAGGGGATTCGAACCTGGGTCTCCCAGGTGGAAAGGCATCTGGGATACCACTGCACCAAGAACAACTTAGTGCAATGATTCTCCAGATATAAGATATATCTCTTATAAGATTTTACATTTATAAATCAAAAGCTCAAACCCTAAACACTAATTTCACATATATAAATCTTAAACCCTAAACTATAACCCTAAATATTTCAAATTAAACCTCAAACCCTAAAATTTTCAAATTAATTACACGCTAAATATTTCAAATTAAGACTTAAACCCTAAACCCTAAATATTTTAAATTATTTTCATGCTAAATATTTCAAATTAAACCCCAAACCCCAAACCTTAAACCCTAAAAACTTCAAATTAATTACATGCTAACTATTTTAATTTAAACCCTAAACCCTAAATATTTCAAATTATTTTCACGTTAAATATTTCAAATTAAACCTAAATATTTAGCGTGTACTTAATTTGAAATTTAGGGTTTAAGGTTAGAGTTTGGGGTTTAATTTGAAATATTTAGGGTTTAGGATTTAAGGCTTAAGGCTTAATTTGAAATATTTAACGTGGAATTAATTTAAAATTTTTAGGGTTTGGGTTTAGGGTTTAATTTAAAATATTTAGCGTGGAAATAATTTGAAAATTTTAGGGTTTGAGGTTTTATTTGAAATATTTAGTGGTTAATTTTTATTTGAAATATTTAGTGTGAAATTAATTTGAAATATTTAGGGTTAGAGTTTAGGGTTTATGATTTATATATGTGAAATTAGTGTTTAGGGTTTGAGCTTTTGATTTATAAATGTAGAAACTTATAAGAGATATATATTATATCTGGAGAATCATAACACTAAGATGTGCTTGGTTCAGTGGTAGAGCAGTGGCCTTTCCACCTGGGAGACCTAGGTTCAAATCCCCCAGTGTGCATGTGAGGGAAAAATTCTTTTTCTCCTCTAAATTGGTGGTGACACGTGTCACCACCTGATTGGAGGGGGAAAATAAATTAATAAAATTAAATATAAATAATTAAAATCCTCCAATAAGGTCTTGACACGTGTCACCACTTAATTTTAATAATTTATTATTTTATTAATTGAAAATTAGGACTAAATTGAAAGAATGTGTAAATAACAAGAACCAAATGTGTAATTTTTAAATATACCCATCAACTGCCACGTGGCAGTTCCGTCACTCCACCGTTAGGTTTTTAACGGCGGTGGTCAAAATAGGTTGATTTTATAAGTTTGGTGGTGTGATTGACGTTTTTTTAGTTCGGTGGTTCAAATAGGTATCCCCAATATCTTCGGTGGTCACTGGTGTAGTTTTTCCTTAAAAAAATGTCCACCTACAAGTTCTACTCTGTTGGGGGCATTACAACCATTGTAGGTGGTAGACCTCTCTCAAGTCCATCGTTCTTGCTTAAATTCTTAGAAATGATTGTTACTTTAACCAAAGCTTTAGGACTAGTGGGGTCATGTCTCTATAAAAATTTAAAAATATTGATTTTTTTTTTAAATTGAGACAATAGTAAATTTTTTTTTTATCATCAAATTACATAAATTTATTTTTAAATGACTCTTTCAATAAATGATATTGAATTCAGTTATTAATTATAAATCGGACTTTTAATATTCAATTCATCAATCGAAATTTGAATTCGAATACTTGATTTTTATTGGGGCCGATTTTAAATTATTTTAGTTAGTTGTGGGAGAATTTTGATGGTTTAGAAAAATAGTAATTAATAATCGGACACCGAAAAATAAAACTAGAGATTCAAAAAGGGTTCGAGAGTCGATTACGCGTGAGTAAGGATTAATACCCCACAACGCCCAAAATTGGTACATAAAGGTTTGTATTATATTTATTAAGAGAAATTTAAAATCCGGTCTAATTTAATTAATAATCCCTAAATGAATGAATGCATGATCATACGAGTCGAGCAACCTAGCTCTCAACCCACGATATCAAAAGAGACGTCGTCCAAATATTTTAGACGACACTCCCACTAGAATATCGAGATTTTGAGTACTAAAATATACTTAAAACGATAAATTAAATATGACACATGAAATGCATGGTCATGATATTAGATGGCGTAAAGAAATATAATCACATTTATAAAAATTATTAGGTTTAATTAATAACTTAAAAAACAACAATGAATTGTTAGGGGATATATGTGAAATAATTAAACTTGTGACTACCAATTAATTATTTTTCTTGTTTATCACTAATATAAATTAAGTATTAAATATGTATATAAAATGTAATAATACATTTATATTACACGATCCATATTAAGTTATGTCTATATTTAACATGTTAACATGTGAATGAAAAGAACACGAAAAGGGTATAAGAAATAAGTACAATTAATAACATAATCATATGATTAAAATACACAAATAAAGGACTGAAATTTAAAAAAAAAGAAAAAAAACAATACTGAAATTAAATGGAAATAAAATTAATGGGCCGAAATTAGAATAAATGAAAATACAATGCATAACTTAAATAATATAGGGGACTGAAATTAAACGAAATGAAAAAAAGTGCAGAAATTAAACATGCAAATTAATTAGGGGGTTCAGGGGTAATTAAACCTTTAATAACCAAATTAATTATTAAACGATGACTAAATTAAAAATTGTATAAAAGAACGGAGGATCTCGAGCGTGATTTAAAAAGGGGGTAGGGCTGCCACAACTATTTCTCTAGGGCGGAAGTCCTTATGTGGTAATTAGATCGTTTTCTAAATTTTCAGTTGGTATATAATACACATTTTAGCTATAGATCAAACTTTTTAACTTTTTTTGGTTCTCTCAAGCCCTCAAACCCTTCACTTTTCTTCTTCGAACCAAAACCGACGGCGATAGCCGTGTCGACCATCGTTAATCGACACCGGCGAACACTAAACTCCTTTTTTTACAAAAAATATTTTTTGAATCACTCATTTTATTTCGGTATTAGCCCCAAATCATTTTTTAAAAAACATTAACCCCATTTTTTAAATCTTGATCGTCCGATTCACCATGTACGATTTGAGAAAAATTTGGTAGGCTTATCACCGGACGACGAGCAAAAATGACGCAAAAAAGAAGGTAAATGTAACCTCCTCGTCCCGGTCTGGACGGATGACCAGTCCGAGTGGGCCACATGGGAAAAACCGAGTGAAAACCCCTTAAGGATTCCCCCTCGGTTAGCAACCCTATTATTTTTTTTTCATTTAAATCTTGTCTAGAGGAGTATTAGATCCTATGTGATCATACAGCGGAACAACATTCACGAGACAAACAAACGAACTCAACCCAACATTTTACCGCCCAATTTTAAACTTAAACTGCAGGCGGTATCGATACACTTAAGGGATGTATCGATACCCCTTTACTATGTCAACTGGTCAGAGTCAACCCGTGGAGACCGTATCGATACGCCCAAGGAGTGTATCGATACTCTCCCACACGGTTGACTTCTCACGGTCAACGCTAAGATGATCGTATCGATACGCCAGAGACCCGTATCGATACCAAAATGGACAGTAGCTTCAGTGACCAAAAAGGTATCGATACGCCCCCTCGCGTATCGAAACACGAGGCCTGAAACATGAAGGCCGTATCGATACGGGACCAACCGTATCGATACCCCTACATTGCAAAACTTCCAAACTCAGCTAAAATGAACAAGACACGGACCTAGATGCAAATTAGGACTTCCCTAGACTCAAACAAGCATTCATACAACATTTACAGGTCATTATTTAGCCATACAAACACTCAACATGTACATACATCAAGGAAATCATGCAATTGATTAAAGATGACATTTAAGCATCCAAAGTCTCATACTTCAACATTCAAACATAAAGGCAACCTCAAAGGCACATAGCCAACATTCATAATAAGCAATTTAGGCATGGATTACAATTCAAACATGGCATCACAAGCCATACAAAAGCAACATAACATGAAGTCTAAGCAAGCTCCTAAACAACCAACAATCATCCATCAAAATAACACATGTCCCATTGCTTAACTATTACATGTTCAACATTAAAAACTCATACTTGATGTACTCAAAACTAACAACCACACTTGGAGGCCCTCCACTTGCACAAGCAACCCACGAACTAAGGATCTGATATGTTGAACAAAGAGAGCATAAGCAATGATGCTTAGTGAGGGTAAGCTCTTAAAAACAAACCTCAACATTGCAGGGTCCGAGCACGATCTAGCCAAGGCAAAACACTTATTTACCAAGGATTCACAAAAGCCACAAGATAAAGATGCATGGGCCATAGTCAATTAAATGCCATGATCAACAAGCTCTATTCCTCAACACAAGTAAGCACATTTAAACATCCGAATAAGGATCATGTATCACAACACATTGATACACATATCAATCAACATTGGCACCTAGCTATGACCCGAATACGCGAATAAAAACGTTGGAACTCATATCCAACAACCACATTACCTCACGGTGAGATTACACTCATCACCGGTCTCGCGGAGGGGATTTCACTCATCCTCACGCTCCGTCGATGGGATTCCACTCATCACCGACTATATATAAATACAATTTTCGGGTGAACCCGTACTCCTTCTTGGTGACTCAACGCCACCAAGGCCACGCGCGAATTTTTGACTCATGTGTACACACTAACATCCTAATGATCGATCATTTGTATTGAAGCGTACTAGTGCCAACATTTTACTCATTTCACGTTACTCATTTCAGTCAATTCCGTGCTTAGCACGTACTCACCATGAATCATCATCATGCATGTCTCAAGCATCTCAAATCATGCCTCATCTCACATGTATAACACAATATACATAAGCATTCATATCACATTTCATACGAGACATACACATCCACATATATGAGTTCATCCAAAGGCTCTAGATCAAGTTTAGGATTAGGCTACCACCATAATCCTAACTCTAGGTGGGTCTACCAAGCCCAACCTAGTCCATATACTCGAACCAACCATTTTAAAACCAAGTAAAACAATTAACCACTCACCTAAGCTTCCAAGCTCAAAGACCAAGCAAGCGACCACCTTCAATTTCCCGGATTTACTTCCGATTCTTCACCGATGCCCAAACTCGATTCTAATCAATCCCAAATACAAACAAAATATCCAAAATCAATAACTCATCGTCGGAACTAACCCGGAATGCAATTCAACCACAAATTACCATGTTGCAAGCATGAACAAATCCCATTTTTCACCAACTCGGACAACCCCAAAACCATGTCCAAAAACCATGTTCCCAACTTCCATTACACCCACAAATGGTCCAAATTCAACCCCTATCCATAGTACTATCAAAAGCCTATCAAAACCCACCTAAAACAACCCCCAAAACCCTCCAAAAACCCCATGTTTACCCAAATCCGAAAATTGCTCAAAATTATTTGAAATTCACATATGTTATACCATTTGACCTCTATACATCATAACTAAACATATCAAATCAAAACATTTCACTTAACATCATAAAGTTTCCATTTTTAATCCAAACCTTCCAAAATTCCATTTTCTAAAACCTCAATGAAAATGAAAATAAAAGGTACTTTTAAAGAGAGGGAGTTGAGGAGAAGTAAAAAACGTCATTACCTTTCAAAACAGAGTTGAAATGGATGAGAAATGGGATGGAATAGTAGCTTGGTAGAGAGCTCTCTCCTTTCCCGTTGGTGAAGAAGAGAATGAATAGGAAAATGGGTGTTTTATTATATAAAGGGGGTTTAAATTGGAAAAATGGGTAAATTACAAAAAGGCCATTAATGAATGGCTATTCCCTTATCCTTTAAATAGCTCTTCAACTTGAAATTAAATCAATTTGGTCCCATTTCAAATGTTTATTTTGAAACCCGAAATTTTAAAGGATCATTTTAATTATAAACTCGAGCCCAAATAATATTAAAATATTATTTTCACCTAACCCCTAAACCCGGGTTTACAACTCTCCCCCACTTAAGGAATTTCGTCCCCGAAATTACCTGGTGGAAACAAATACAGAAACTGCTCAACCATATCCGCTTTCCTCTCCCACGTGGCCTCTTCCACACCTCTATGTCTCCACAACACCTTGACCAACTCTATGGTATTGCCACGCAACACCTTGCTATCAGAAGCAAGTATCTCAACGGACTCTTTATTATAGGAAAAATCCGGATTTAACTCTATCTCCTCAACGAGCATCACATGAGAAGGATCCGATCTATATCTCCTAAGCATAGACACATGAAAGACATCATGGATCTTCTCTAACTCAGAAGGTAACCTCAAACGATAAGCTACAAGCCCAATCCGCTCAACTATCTCATATGGACCAACGAACCTCAGACTCAACTTGCCCTTTCGACCAAATCTCATTACCTTCTTCCACGGAGATACTTTCAGAAACACTTTCTCACCCACTGAGTACTCAATCTCTTTCCTCTTCAAATCTACATAAGACTTCTGACGATCGGAAGCTGCTTTCAAACGGTCACAAATCAACTTCACTTTGTCGGTAGTCCCTTTGAGCAAGTCTGGCATAGGTAACAATCTTTGACCTGTCTCGGCCCAACAAATCGGAGTCCTACATCGTCCACCATACAAAGCCTCATAAGGTGCCATCTGAATACTAGACTGATAACTGTTGTTGTAAGCAAACTCAACTAACGGTAAGTGCTTCTCCCAAGAACCCTGGAAGTCAATCACACAACAACGAAGCATATCCTTTAGAATCTGTATCACTCACTCTGACTGCCCATCGGACTGCGGATGATAAGATGTGCTGAAATGAAAACGGCTACATAAAGCACTATGCAAGCAACCCTAGAACCTCGAAGTAAATCTAGGATCCCTATCTGAAACAATGGACTTCGGAACTCCATGAAGTCTCACAATTTCACGGATATACAAGTTTGCCAACTTGTCCAAGGAATCCGTAGTGTTCACTGCTAAGAAGTGAGCACACTTCGTGAACCTATCAACAATCACCCACACTGAATTTTTCTTCGAAGGAGACAAAGGCAACCCCGATACAAAATCCATGGTGATCCTCTCCTATTTCCATTTCGGAATCTTCAAAGGCTGTAACAAACCTGAAGGAACCTGATGTTCTGCCTTCACTCTCTGACAAACCATACAACGACTCACATACTCGGTTACATCTCTCTTCAAACCAACCCAGAAGTAATCATTATTCAAATCTCGGTACATTTTGGTACTACCCGGATGCATAGAAAAAGGGACTCGAATGTGCTTCGCTCAGAATCTGACGTCTCAACTCAACATCTTCTGGTACAACAATTCTATCTCTAAAGCACAACAAGTTCTCACCACTGAAACTGTAATCGGTCGGTCTTCTTTCGGCTATGTCCTGAACATGAGGAACTAAACTCACATCTTGCAACTGCTTCTAAAAATTCTGTTCATCATGTCCATGAATGCTGCATGTGCATCCGTGAGCCCAAACGGCATCACAAGAAACTCATAGTGACCATATCTAGTCCTAAAAGCTGTCTTCGGAACATCACACTCTTTCACCTTCAACTGATAGTACCCGGATCTCAAATCTATCTTCGAGAACACTGAAGCACCTCTCAACTGATCAAACAAATCATCTATACGAGGCAACGGGTACTTGTTCTTCACAGTCAACTGATTCAACTGTCTATAGTCAATACACATGCGCATGCTACCATCTTTCTTTTTCACAAACAACACGGGAGCACCCCACGGAGAACTACTAGGCCTAATGAAACCACGGTCTAATAATTCTTGCAACTGACTCTTCAATTCTTTCAACTCTTTCGGAGCCATACGATACGGAGCTACCGAAACTGGATTAGATCCTGAAACAGTCTCAATGACAAACTCAACATCTCTGTCAGGAGGCAAACCCGACAACTCTTTAGAAAACACATATGGAAAGTCACACACTGTTCTGATATCTTTCGGTCTAGCTTCACTCATATCCGGATTCATAACATAAGCTAAATAAGCCCCACATCCAGAGTTCATCAACCTATGAGCCTCTAAAGCTGACACCACATTAGACAAGAACTTAATGTTCTCGCCCACTACCATTACCTCGTAGTCATCAGAAAGCTTCAAAGAAATTCTCTTTGTCTCAAAATCCACACTAGCCCGGTGCTCAACTAACCAGTCCATACCCAAAATGATATCAAAACCATAGAAAGGAAGTTCCATCATATCAATTGAGAACACATGACCCTGAATCTTCAGTGGACACCTCCTATACATACGTCTAACCACAACAATCTCACCAAAAGAACTAGTAACATGCATACCTACATCTAAGATCTCAACAGGGATATCTAACTTATGTGCATGCTCACTCAAAATGTAGGAATGCGTAGAACCCGAATCAACCAAAGAAAGCAAAGACATAGACTGTAACTCGAAATTACATGCTATCACATCAGTGTCGTTCTCGGCCTCTCTCTGAGCATAAACTCTCGCTGGTCCTCCCGCTTCTGGCTGCACTGCCACAACATGAGCAAGGCTCCTCTGAGCATCTACTCTAGGTGCATCACCCTAGGCTGGAAGTAGCCACGACCGCGCCCACGGCCTCTCTGAAAATCATTCGCTCTCGCAGGAGCCTGAGCAATGTTCGGTGCTTGTGCCGCCTGATGCAGACAATCCCTCCTAAAGTGGTCCCTCGAACCACAGTTCCAACAAGCATGGAAATTACCCCAACACTCACCAGCATGCTGTCTCCCACAACGGGTACACTCGGGAAAACGCCCTCCTCCTCTATGGCCCTGATGACCCCTACCATGGTGGCCACCGCCACGTCTATGGTCAAACTGATGTCCGCCACCTCTGTGCCTCTTGGCATCTCTACCATCAAAGTGGTTATGCCTCTTACCAGAACTGGAACCACCAGATCGTTTGGCCGAACCCAAACTATGCTCTAAGTCCTTGGCCCTCGCGACCAACACATCAAAGTCTGAGTAGTCAGAAGCTAACGTGTATCTCTTGACCTCTCGATTCAACCCATAGCGGAAACGGTTACAGAGTTCCACCTCCGTAGGAACCAACTCTGGTGCATACTGACTCAAGCGAACAAAGCGGATCTCATAATCAGTCACAGAAGCCTCTCCCTGAGTAAGGGCCATAAACTCTCGCTTCTTCTCATATAGGTACCTCGGTCCCAAGTACCTCTTCCTGAAAGCGGATTCAAAGAAATCCCAATCAATCTCTGTCTCTGGAACCCCAGTAATAATGGTGACCCACCAGGTGTAGGCATCACCCTGAAGCAACGAGATCACGCAACCCAATCTACGTGCGCCCGCACAACCCATCTGAGCCAAGATACGAACGGTCTTCTCCAACCATAACTCCGATCTCTCCGGAGTAGATCCTCTAAACTCCTCGGCCCCCAAGCTACGGAGCCTCTCCAAAGGTAGACTGGCATCGTCACACCTAGGCTGAACTGCAGCCTGAGCTCCCGCAACTGCGGCCTGAAATGCTCCCGCTATCGCTTGCACTAGCGGAGTCATATCAATTCCAGCTGGACCTTGGCCACCTTGAGGTCCATTTCCTTCCACTCCATCCTCGCCTCCAGCTCCAAGCGGAGGAGGTGGTGGTGGTGGAGGAGCGCCAACTCCCGCGGCCACCGACCCTTCTATGTGAGCCTCCACACCAACTGCCGGCTCAACAGGAGCCGCAACCCGTGGTTCCTGACGAACCACTCTCGGCCTACCTCTCGGCCTAGACATCGCTCTCACAGATATTAACTACAACCACAACAACAAAACATACAAAGCTGGGTTAGCAAGGTAAGGCTTCCAAGTGTTCAAGTACATTCCCTCACTTAAAAATCTTTTTTCCAATGTAATAGTAGCAATGTGACACTTACACACATGCTTTGAATAAAACAATCAACATACTTGTCACACAAGCAATCATACTTACAAAGCAAGCAAACACCGTGCATATCAATTCAAAACTTAAACTTACCTCACTTACCTGCCCAAGGTCTCGGTAACCTTAGGCTCTGATACCAACAAGTGTAACCTCCTCGTCTCGGTCTGGACGGATGACCACTCCGAGTGGGCCACACGGGGAAAACCGAGTGAAAACCCCTTAAGGACCCCCCTTGGTTAGCAACCCTATTTTTTTTCATTTAAATCTTGTCTAGATGAGTATTAGATCCTATGTGATCATACAGCGGAACAACATTCACGAGACAAACAAACGAACTCAACCCAACATTTTACCGCCCAATTTTAAACTTAAACTGCAGGCGGTATCGATACACTTAAGGGGTGTATCGATACCCCTTGACTATGTCAACTGGTCAGAGTCAACCCGTGGAGACCGTATCGATACGCCCAAGGAGTGTATCGATACTCTCCCCAACGGTTGACTTCTCACGGTCAACGCTAAGATGACCGTATCGATACGCCAAAGACCCGTATCGATACCAAAATGGACAGTAGCTTCAGTGACCAAAAAGGTATCGATACGCCCCCTCGCGTATCGAAACACGAGGCCTGAAACATGAAGGCCGTATCGATACGGGACCAACCGTATCGATACCCCTGCATTGCAAAACTTCCAAACTCAGCTAAAACGAACAAGACACAGACCTAGATGCAAATTAGGACTTCCCTAGACCCAAACAAGCATTCATACAGCATTTACAGGTCATTATTTAGCCATACAAACACCCAACATGTACATACATCAAGGAAATCATGCAATTAATTAAAGATGACATTTAAGCATCCAAAGTCTCATACTTCAACATTCAAACATAAAGGCAACCTCGAAGGCACATAGCCAACATTCATGATAAACAATTTAGGCATGGATTACAATTCAAACATGGCATCACAAGCCATACAAAAGCAACATAACATGGAGTCTAAGCAAGCTCCTAAACAACCAACAATCATCCATCAACATAACACATGTCCCATTGCTTAACTATTACATGTTCAACATTAAAAACTCATACTTGATGTACTCAAAGCTAACAACCACACTTGGAGGCCCTCCACTTGCACAAGCAACCCACGAACTAAGGATCTGCAATGTTGAACAAAGAGAGCGTAAACAATGATGCTTAGTGAGGGTAAGCTCTTTAAAACAAACCTCAACATTGCAGGGTCCGAGAACGATCTAGCCAAGGCAAAACACTTATTTACCAAGGATCCACAAAAGCCACAAGATAAAGATGCATGAGCCATAGTCAATTAAATGCCATGATCAACAAGCTCTATTTCTCAACACAAGTAAGCACATTTAAACATCCGAATAAGGATCATATATCACAACACATTGATACACATATCAATCAACATTGGCACCTAGCTATGACCCGAATACGCGGATAAAAACGTTGGAACTCATATCCAACAACCACATTACCTCACGGTGGGATTACACTCATCACCAGTCTCGCGGAGGGGATTCCACTCATCCTCACGCTCCGTCGATGGGATTCCACTCATCACCGACTATATATAAATACAATTTCCGGGCGAACCCGTACTCCTTCTTGGTGACTCAATGCCACCAAGGCCACACGCGACTTTTTGACTCATGTGTACACACTAACATCCTAATGATCAATCATTTGTACTCAAGCATACTAGTGCCAACATTTTACTCATTTCACGTTACTCATTTCAGTCAATTCCGTGCTTAGCACGTACTCACCATGAATCATCATCATGCATGTCTCAAGCATCTCAAATCATGCCTCATCTCACATGTATAACACAATATACATAAGCATTCATATCACATTTCATACGAGACATACACATCCACATATATGAGTTCATCCAAAGGCTCTAGATCAAGTTTAGGATTAGGCTACCACCCTAATCCTAACTCTAGGTGGGTCTACCAAGCCCAACCTAGTCCATATACTCGAACCAACCATTTTAAAACCAAGTAAAACAATTAACCACTCACCTAAGCTTCCAAGCTCAAAGACCAAGCAAGCGACCACCTTCAATTTCCCGGATTTACTTCCGATGCTTCACCGATGCCCAAACTCGATTCTAATCAATCCCAAACACAAACAAAACATCCACAATCAATAACTCATCGTCGGAACTAACCCGGAATGCAATTCAACCACAAATTACCATGTTGCAAGCATGAACAAATCCCATTTTTCACCAACTCGGACAACTCCAAAACCATGTCCAAAAACCATGTTCCCAACTTCCATTACACCCACAAATGGTCCCAATTCAACCCCTATCCATAGTACTATCAAAAGCCTATCAAAACCCACCTAAAACAACCCCCAAAACTCACCCAAAACCCTCCAAAAACCCCATGTTTACTCAAATCCGAAAATTGCTCAAAATCATTTGAAATTCACATATGTTATACCATTTGACCTCTATACATCATAACTAAACATATCAAATCAAAACATTTCACTTAACATCATAAAGTTTCCATTTTTAATCCAAACCTTCCAAAATTCCATTTTCTAAAACCTCCATGAAAATGAAAATAAAAGGTACTTTTAAAGAGAGGGAGTTGAGAGGAAGTCAAAAACGTCATTACCTTTCAAAACGGAGTTGAAATGGATGAGAAATGGGATGAAATAGTATCTTGGTAGAGAGCTCTCTCCTTTCCCGTTGGTGAAGAAGATAATGAATAGGAAAATGGGTGTTTTATTGTATAAAGGGGGTTTAAATTGGAAAAATGAGTAAATTACAAAAAGACCATTAATGAATGGCTATTCCCTTATCCTTTAAATAGCTCTTCAACTTGCAATTAAATCAATTTGGTCCAATTTCAAATGTTTATTTTGAAACCCGAAATTTTAAAGGATCATTTTAATTATAAATCCGAGCCCAAAAAATATTAAAATATTATTTTCACATAACCCCTAAACCTGGGTGTTACAGTAAAAGACCATGATTTTTCCTTTTTTATTTTGATTTATGCCATGCAAAAGGAAAAGAGAAAAAAAACCTCTATAACTCTTTTTCCCCTAAAAATTGATTACATCTCGAATTTAATACATGATATATATATATATATATATATATGATTTTTTATTTACAAAATCAAGTAAAAATAAATGCTTTTATTGTGGCTAACATCTCCCTTTTTTATTATTTTGCGGATTTGTGGGCGATTTGGTGAGTCGTGTAGCCAGCAAATTTTTCGGCGACCATCGTGACCGTTGGTGACGGTGGAGACAGACGGTCCAGATGAAGCTGAATAGGCTCGACGTTCGGCATGCGCGCGTTTTGGGCCGTTAGATCAGATTCAATATAACGGTCGAGATGACTTTATGATGGACGATTCAGATGAAGCCTGACGAGTGACGTGGCGACTCTAGATGCGAACACATGGCGCGTGAAATCCCAACAGCCTTGGCGTACCTTTCACGCGCGCGCCGGAAGCGAACGGTTAGCGCGTGCATCTCACGCGGGATCCGAAGGTGTGTCGATCTTCAATCTCGGCCGTTGGATCAAATCTAATCTAACGGCTCTGGTGTGGTTGCTGCAAAAGAAAAGGGAATAGATTAGATTATATTTTTTGGGGGGTTTAGATTATTTTTGGTCTAATGGGTTGTTTGTATTATTATTGGACTTGGACATTTTAATTAAATGAGCTTTACTATATGATCTATTGTTGTTGTTTTATTTTTTTTAATTATGGCAGCCCACTAATAATAACAACAACAACAATAGTAATAATAATAATACATATTTATGATAGAAGCAATATACATAACCACATACAAACATTTAAATCTTTATGACATAAAAAATAAACACATACACATGCAAACAACATACATATAATATATAAATATACACACGTACATTGCATATATTCATATACCACATATATTTAATAGTATTAAACATCTATGTACATGGCCAGTCAAAAATGAGTGATTACAATTGAAAAAATCTTTACTACTTTCGGTGTCTTAAATTTTTTTTATATGTATGAAGAAGTTTGCAACAATGGTAAGTGGTGGTTGAAGTGGGTATCTTAATTAAACTTAACGGTCAAATTAATATTTTATTTAAAATTTAATGATCAAATTAAAAAGCAATTAGTTTTATTAATGTAGCACATCATCAAACTAACAACATTTAACGCCCAAGTGACCAAAACATTATAAACAATAACGTGACTCAAACATTATAAAACGATAATGTAAATGACCAAAACGTTATAAAACGATAATATAAGTGATAAAAGGCATTACATTTTAAATTAACCGAGCAAAAATAAACACTTATTGAACAAAAATGACCACAGTAATAGTTTAGTCGATAAAATCGATAGACCTGGAACGTATAGAACACGCGCGACCAGAATGCGTGGTGGGATCCTATTGTCGACGAACTTGCCATATAAATGGCGGGAGCCTTACCAGGGGCCGAGACTTTACGCACCCAATCATCTCTCTCGCTTTCTCCATGGCGTTAAAATCTCACTGTTTATCAAACTGAAATTTTTCTCCAAAACCCCTCCAAAATTCCAATCTTTAAAACCCAATTTCCCCCATTGTTCTCCACATCTCCCTTTCATCATGTACGATCATGTCTTCTAAATCTATTCAATTCTAGGGTTTGGTTTGTATTTTTAATTAAAATTGAAAAAAACCCTAGTTTTTTCTTCCTCTTTTCCATTTGGGTCTGCCTTTTGCAGATAAAGAAAGTGAGAGAGTTGGTTTAGCGAGGGACATTCTGATTCAATGGAGGCAGCGGCCAGTGTTGCCGCCGCACGGAGTGGTTCGCTCCCAATGTCATCATCTTCGCGTAAGGAGTGGCGTGCCATTTCCGACCATCACCCGGTTCGTAACCATGGGGATGAAGTGGTAATTTCATTTATTGATGAATACGCTTTTTGGTATTATTTGGGTTCTGGGAAGAATGTTGGATTGAGAACGAAAATTCCTCATTGTTTTGGGCCCTATGAACGAGTTAAAAAAGTTACCTTGTTTGATTTAGTTTTGTCTAGTGTTTGGGATTCTTCGTTGTTCTCTGTTAGCAAAAAATCAGCGTTTTTTTTTATATCAAAAAGTCCTTATCCTTTTTGGCTCTCTTAATTTGTATACACTTTTGAGTTTTTGTAATTAAGTAACAATATTATTTTGCACTCGGTAAGGTTTTCGGAAACAAAAATTGGGACTTGGATGAGTCGTTTGTGAATCAACATTGTGGGATTTGGTTCACTTTGGCGACAAGTTTCTGGTCCATTTGTTGTAATAATTCACAGTGTTAATGGGGTTCACGTCAAGTGGATTAAGTGTTAATGTAATCATAAGAGCTTAGTAATTTTTTATTTTTTGTGTGGGTTTACTGCTATGGGGAAATGTCCAGCTGTGAGTGGCAGATTTGAGCATCAAGTTATGTTGATCAAGCTGTGAAATATTATTATTGCTATTATTAATAGAACATTGTTGTTCATTGTTTGTTTTATTCAGTTTTCTTCCGATATGCAGGAAATGGACAGATCAAAGTTGGGACAATCGGATGAAAGAACCATATATGAGGTAAGGCCTTTTAATCTTAAAATTGAATTCTATTCTGAGAATGATTAGAAGTGAACATTGTTGAATGCTTACCAAGGTGCAGCATGGAAGAGAGCCTGCTGATGCTAACTTCTCTATCACGGCTGATGGAAGTTTAGATGGTGACATATTACAGCAGCAAATCCACAATATTACTAGACAAAGAGAAGAGCTCCTGCAAATGGAGGTTAAACTCCGAGCACAGGCAATTGCAAGGTCAAGGGTCCTGGAAATGCAAAGAAGCTGTGATGCTAAAATAGCTGCACATGCCGATGCTGTTGCCAAGCTTGAGGTTTGAATTTAGAATGTGATTCACAGTGTGATTTTTCTGCATTTCAACTTTCAGAGAAAAAAAGAAAAGTTTTAATTTGATAATATGATCTTGATTTATGAACAAGAAAATGAAAATAGAATTGCTGATTATAAGCATCAAGTAATTTATGTCATCATGTGTTGATTGTTGAAGTCAATAAGTAAAACCTGTCCCTTTTTTTGTTTCCTGAAATTGTATTCAAGGCATATTGTTATTTATTTGAAATTACATATTGAATATCTGATGTTTGAGTGGTCTATAAAATACCATTCAACACTTGAAATTATTTCCAAGCATGCTACAACTAGGTTCTATGATGTTGCTATCTTTTTGTGACTTCCAATATTTTTGCTATATTTGATTGATAGGAGCAACTCCACGAAAGAGAACAGACCATACATGAGTTGGAAAGGAAAATGGAAGAGAAAGATAGAGAATTGCATGCCATCAAAGTGGATAAAGAAGAGGTTCTTCATTTTTTTAATTCTGCTTTTGGACGAGCTTTGTTTTTCTTTTAAAATAAAGTGTGGTGTTTAGCAAGTCATGTATAAATTAGCTCTTATTGGTTATCTTGGCAGGCCTGGGCAAAGGATGACCTTCTCAGAGAGCAAAACAAGGAGCTGGTTACTTTCAGGTCTGTATTTGTGTTTTACATTTAAGACCTTTTAATCATGTTTACCATAAGGATCAAAGGATTACCATCCATATGAATCTTTTCTCTGTATTTCCAGTTGCTGTGAGACTGATAACACTGAAATTTTCTAGACCTATCCAAGGGCTGAGAATGTATTAAATTAGTATTTATATTTGAATGACATTCCCAAATGATTAGCAGCTTCTTTTGTTGGTTACTGCTTTTAATACATTAAACTTGCAACTGAGGTTTGAATCTTCTGAAGCTATTATGTGTTTCTTCATTCTTGTTATTTTTCTTTTGGCAGAAGAGAACGTGATCATTCAGAAGCTGAGAGAGCCCAACATATAAAACAGATACAAGATCTTCAAGAGCATGTTCAAGAGAAAGAGGGGCAGTTTATTGAGTTGCAGGAACAGGTCCATACTGTTACTTGATTTTTTATGCACCTTTTACTATTTTTTATTGCGGAGATTAAGGTGTGAATATTGTTTCACTGTCCTGATGTGCATCTGTAGGTTATTGAAATTACAATATTTACTTTCTTATCTACTAAATTTACATTAAACATATTTGTTTGTGTTGGAAATTTAATCCATGTAACAATTTCAATTAACTATAGTGTTGATTGCTAGAAGGCAGCAAGATGCATTTTCTAATGGTTGTCATATTCTTCAGTATAGGGCTGCTCAAGAAGCCATCCTTTATAGGGATGAACAGTTGAGAGAGGCCCAAAGTTGGGTTTCACGTGTCCGGGAGATGGATGCTATGCAGTCAAGCACAAACCATTCCTTACAGGTTGAGTTGCGAGACCGCACAGAGCAATATAACCAGCTCTGGCATGGCTGTCAGAGACAGGTAGGCATGCTGTTTATTTCTTGTTTATATGTTTCTTTCCATGAATAAATAGACTTGATGTCATTTCCAGCAATTTAAGTTGACCTTGTTTGTGGTTGTTAATCTTAGTTTGCAGAGATGGAGAGACTTCATTTGCATACAGTACATCAGCTTCAACTTGAGTTGGCTGATGTTAGAGAGAGGAATGGTTCCTATATCGATGAATCACATACGTCCCAAAGAAAATCAAAAGATTTGTCTCAACTTGGTCAAAATAATGGACAACAAGTGGATTCTAATGGAAGTGGTGCAGCAAGTGCTGATACTGCGGTCATTTCAACTGGAGCTTCAGACAATGTTCAGTCGTTTGTTTCAGCTAGCAATGCACCAAATCCGGTAAGGTTGCTTACTTTTCTGAAGTGTCATTTCTTAATTGTGTTGTAATCTGAAATTTAATATTTATAACCATATATATTATAGGTGTACATCTGACTTCATTTGGTAATTTATTTCATTACCAAAATTTGATAGAACTGTTTCTTTTGTTTTATAGTTGATCTCTCCCTTCCCTCCCTCTTACTACATTTTATCTAATTTATGGTTTTTGAGATGGTGCTTGTAAACTCAATTTGTAAACTCACCTTATTACTCTTATCTTTTCGTTCCCTTTGAATGACTGTGTCTACTTTCAGAATCAGAATTACCATGTTTCAAGTGTTCCGATTGCTCCAGTTGGGATGCCTACATACTTCCCACCTGGGCAGGTGTCTGCCCTGCATTCATTTATCGTGCAACAACAGGGGGCTCCCCATTCTGTGGCATCTCAAGTTGGACACTACACAATGCCCGATTCGTCATCCATCCAACAGTGGCAGAACCAACTGGTATGGTCAAACCTTTACATCATCAATTTTTTCACGAGGGTTTTCCTTTGTTAGATGTAATGGGTTTTCATCCTATTTTCCAGACTTCTTCAGAGGCTTTACAGCTGTCCACACAGGATCATATTCCTCTATCCCAAACTGATCAAAACCTTGGCAGCTCAGATGTAAAGTATGAATATGACATGTCTGTCAATGGACAAACCATTCGTCCAGACTATCTAGAGCATGTAAGCCAAGGGTCAGAGCCGAGTTCTGTGATATCATCATCTTCTGGGAAAGCCCAGGTTCTTTAAATCAAAATCATTGTATTCACTGTGCTTGGTGTTGGTTTTATCTGTTATTACAACTTACAGATGCCACTTCTTTTCAGGTTGAGTCAATTAGTGCAGGTTACCTTGTGGACCCCCAACCTGAGCCAACCTTGCCTCAAGTTTCTTCACAATTTCATGAGACATTAGGATTGAGCTGTGAACCCAAGGTTTGTCAATTTGACTGGTCTTCAAGCATTTGGGAATCTCTCAGTTCTAACATATACTTAAATTTGAACTGGACAGGAACAGAATATTCTAAACATGAATAATCATGTGCTGGAGGACCAAATTCTAACAGCAGAGGAAACAAGTACTGCTGCTACTGCCAGCCCATCTCATGATACTTCAGTGCATTCTGTTGATTTCTGTGAAACAACAGTAAAAAATGGAACCAGTGCTATTTTGCCCGAAAAGCTGGTCTCACCTGGGCAGACTAATAACTTGATATCATCTAAGACTTCAGAGACAGCTCTGCTAGATGAGAGGTCATTGTTGGCATGCATTGTTCGCACGATTCCAACTGGTGGCAGAATTCGGATCAGTTCCACGGTTGGTCTGCTAATAATTTTTCATAGGTCAACTTACTGTGGTATTAGGTCCTGCATGAATGGGGTTTGACTTGTATCTGTCAATTGCAGCTACCAAATAGGCTTGGGAAAATGCTAGCACCTTTACACTGGCATGATTACAAGAAGAAGTATGGAAAGCTGGATGACTTTGTAGCCGGTCACCATGAGGTTTGTTTCTTGCAACTTTTACATTTCCTTTTATAGACATGTGGGTGGCACTTTCTGAAGATCTTAAATTGTGATTTCAGTTGTTTCTGATTGAGGGCGATTATATTCAGCTTCGAGAGGGAGCACAAGAGATGATAGCAGCCACTGCTGCTGTTGCCAAAGTTGCTGCAGCTGCCGCAGCCTCATCTCCTTACTCCCCTGTTTTGCCTTCTGTTGCTGTTACTCCAATGGCACAGCCTAATCGACTAAAGAAGGTTCTCCCATCAGCTGATTCCAACCATATGAAGAATGCGAATGCTGCCTTCAAGGGGTATGCAGTCATCTCCAAAAATGCAGCTGATGATCAACACCCAAATGGCATTTCTTTTGGTGTGGCTGGAAATCTCTCAAATGTAAAAATATTGAGCAAATCTAATGGAGCAAATTTTGAGAGATCAAGTGCGACTAATGTTGAAAGCAAGCCCTCTGGTCTTGGAAGGTCTAATTCTAATTTTGCTGGAAAACAGCAGGGCAGGTATGTGGCGCAAAACCCTGCACAGATAGCTGATGGTCATTTATAATTGTATGTTATGCCTCAACTTATTAAGCTTGACCGTCTTGTTCCATGGCAGGGCAACTGGGGCAGTATTGTCTTCTCGAAGATAGTGAGTACAGTACCTCAATTTAAATATTGTTTGATTGTTGTGTTTTATATATTCATTATACTCGCCGTTTCTGTTCCAGTACGTCTCTTTCACCAGTAATTCCAGTTTGCAACAAGCTAAATTTGAATAATCTAATATAGTGATGAAACTGTGGTTGTGCACTATAGCATTAAATTTTATGCTTCTCCTTTCTGGGTTTGATTGTCTGAGGTGTACGAGTGGTCTGAAATATGGATAAGATGATATTGTACTAAGCAGTTCTAGATTCGTATTGGATTGTGAAATATTCAGCGCAGAACCATGACAAAGTGAAAACTAGTCTGTCATTATAGTATTATTCGAATTTTTTAGTTTTTGTAATCATCATCATCTAACCAAAGTGACTCGAAGATTCACCGATTTCGTTTTGTTCTGGCAGGATAACCGATTTTGGGATACTGCAAGCAACTTGGGATATGAATTGTAGTTGAATGTTCTTTTGGTATTGGTGATCAGCAATCTTTTGCATCTCAGAAAATTCTGTGAATGGATCATGAGCCGACCGACTATTTAAATTGTTTTGCGCCATACGGCCATGTCTGTTAGAAAAAACACTGCATTTTTTTGTCATACTGAAGCTGCACACTTTATTTATAATCTATTCCTACTATCCGTGTTCATGGTCGTTCTAGTTTTTGAGAATATTTAAGCAACTAAAGACAATGGTGATGCAGCCAACTGCTTGGTTTGCACACACTACTACAATAATAAACAAATAAAAATGCTATGCTTGCTGTAGGAAGAATGGTGAATTGACCTTTGCTCAAGTAGTTGAAATATATTAATTCACTTTATTTGCTATTATTTCTTATGGAATACTTCCTGATAGAGAGAAAGCAGTGAGTTGCAAGAAATGGGCCTAAAAGTGTGTCTGTATTCGTCAGTCATTAAATGTTGCTTTAGAATCTTATGATCACATGTTAGCATTTGATCAAGTCGAGTTGAAGAGTTATATTTTATAACGAGATTTTTTTTTTTTATAAAATATAAATGAAGGCATTTCTCTTATAAACTAATATTATATTTCCTTTCTCAAATAAATAAATTGATTGAGAGGAACAATAAGTAGTTATCTTTTGATTAAAGTATGTTTACAGTTCAGGTGACGAGGTTGGACTAGTGTTTTTGTCAGCGCAGGAGACCGATCTTAATATGCTTATGATTCTCTTTTGTGGTTGTGCCAATATGCTAAGAACAAGTAGCGGAATAATTTGCTTTCTTCATAGAGCACTCTAATCAAAGTAATTGTTTGCTGGATTTCTAAAAGTGATAGGTTTTGTATTTTTAATGTTTTTTACACTCTTAGAGTTTTATTGTATTTATTTTTACACATTGAACTTTCAATGTTTGCGGTGTGTTACCTTTATAATCCTATTACTTTGAATATAATTCAGTATATTTAAAAAAAAAACCTGCTTAAAAAATGTTTAAAAAAAGTTTCAAAATGCCATGTGGGTTGGACCAAAGCTATTTGCTTGAACTGAACATGAAGGTTCCATAATGTTAGACATTGATTGTTTAGTGGTCCATTGAGGTTTATGAGCGAACTTGCTAATAATTACTTATGATGGAAGCTTTAATTATTAACTGCTAAATAAACATACTTGTCCACACAGTACTGTCTACCTGCAGGTCTAGCCACGACACAACGTCCGCAACCGCAATTTAATTTACCTCAACCACTTCCTAAGATCATTTGTTGGTGTTGGAAAGATCTCTTCACCAAGACTGTCTGCATAACAAGAAGACATGTTGGATAAGGATTTGTTATTATGCTCCATGACAAAATGGCTTCCATGGTAGCTTGAACTTCCAGAGTTATAACCATAAACTTCATCTTTAATGCTAATTTCTTCCACACCAACGGGGAACAACAAACACTTCTTGGCAGATCCCAGTTTTTCCCTCTCGGGGGTCGACGCCGACGGCCTATGCTTTGGTGCACTTTGTGACCGAGACCGAGCCATGGTCGACGCTGTGGCCGCCATGTAGTTAGGAATTGCACTACTCATTCTATGAGCTGGTAGCCGGTGGAAGATCTTCTCTTCTTTGATGCACCGAGGGCTAGCTGAGTAAACTTGGAGAGGCTTTGCCTTTGAAGGAGACGGCGGGAATAAGCGAACCGGGCTAGGCCTTTGTTGTTGGGAGTAAGAGTATGGCCTGGATGTGTCGATTTCAACAGTTTTGATGGGATCTATGTGGTCGGATGACAACCTGCCAATCTGGTTAGAGAAGGCTTGAGCAAGAGCCTTTTCACGTTTCATGGCGGCAACTAGCTTTGTTTTCTGCAGAATGGCTTGAATCTCCTTCAGTGTTTTCGGGTGCTCGTCCCAATGGATCCAATCATCGCCATTGTTGTTGCTGTGTTCACTGTTTGAAAGCCTGATACGTTGGTCCCGAACCTGTGCTTGCACTCGAACCATAGCCTCCATGCATCTGAGAGTAACATTTGCTCGTTTTCGAACATTGTGGCCTCTCACTAAAGCTTGCAGCTTCACCAGCCCTTTCAGTGCCCGAAGAGCTCTCCTTGCCTTCAAAATCAAAAACCAATTTTCTTATTACAACAGTCTAAGAGACTAAGACTCTAAGTTGCTGTTTTATTACCAGATATCCTCTGAAAGCTGTCTGTATAACGATGGAAGCAAAGTGCTGTTGTCTGAATAAAACAGAAGGCCGGGTGAGCCGAACAACTTCCACAGCAGCTTGTGCTGTTGCTACGGCTGCTTGAGCAGCAGCTGTGGTGGCAATGGCCACCGCAATGGCATGTGATCTTTGCTCAGCTTCTGGATTACCACCGGCTGCCGGAGCTATCACTGTTTCCTGCTGCGTAGGCTTCTTGAAAATCCATCTCCGCTTCCCTCTCTTCTGTCCAGACCAAGAATTTAAAGTTCAGAATTCAGAAGCAAAACAAATCCAAAGAAGAAAAGAAAGAGAGAAAGAGAGATAAACCTTGTCTTCTTCCTCTTGTTCACCATCTTCTCTCCTTCTACAGCTCTTCTTAGCATTATCCTTACCAGGAGACCTAAAAGCTTTCTTGACTGCAGTCAACCAAGAGTTCCCTCCGATCTTCCCCATAGATCAGTCGACACAAAAAGCAAAGCTAAACGAAAGATGGAGGCTTATTTATTTCATAGCTTCATAGGAGCTTCTCTAAATGGGGGTGGTTGGCGTCTTTAAATGCTAAAGGCTCAATTATAAATGAAAAGGAATGGAAGTATAGAACAGATGAGATTAGCCGCAACTGGAGAATAAATAAGGGCACATAGGTTGGCTAGTGGTTGTGGGAACAGTGTCTGCAGATTATACGCATAATTTTATATTTAGAGGACGAACCTGTCGAACTTATAATGTGTGCAGATTATATTAAGGGAATAAGGGTGGTAAAGTTGATGTGTGCAGTGAAAGAAATGGTGTTTTCTTGTGGCGTGGAGAAGAGTAATTGAGTTGTATGAAAAAAGTGAGTGAAAAACCTCGAAAATGCTGAAAGTTGTATATAAATTATTAGAGTAGAAGGGGTAGACATCAGGTGAGCTTTTGTTTTCATGTTGCTAAGACAAGCTCTTTTAAGCTAACACCCATGAATCTCTCTTTCACGTGTTATAAAGTGCCCATTGTCCATTGAGTTTCTCTTTTGGTAAAATTTAGAGTAGTTAAATTACATTCTCTAATTAATTCAGACTGATTCACGTATAATGCTTAGTTTTGGTGAGTAAGTTTTTCAACGGTAATTTTCTACACACACAAGTTAGTCAAGGTCCTAAACTCGAGATATACTTAAGCGACTCCAAGTTGTTTACGACTTTGACCAACCCTATTGGTTAGACCTTAACATTTATAATTACAATAGATAATTATTTTGAAGATATGTATTTTTTTTGTGATTTTTGCAACTATTGTGAATATGTTACGAAGATGAATTGTGTAGGGATGTTGGAAGAATGTTTGAGATGCATCAAGTTATGAGTTATATATAGGTTATGAGATACATGTGATTTTATGTATTTGTACTCTTTGTGATTTTTAGTTTATATTAGATTGTTGTTTCTCTTATTCGTAGAGGTAGTTAAGGCTAAACCACGTTAAAAATTAACTTTTGTGTGTCTTGTTTTATATTTTTTATATATTATTTTTTTCGCATACAAATTTTTAACAAGTGATATCTTAAGCTATGATTCGAGTTGTAAAGTTCCGAAAGTATTTGTTGATGTGGATTTTGTTACTGATATTGGAGACATGCAATAGAACTTTTGTTGCATTGAGTTTTCATAGAGATTCTCAATTGATCCAACAAGACTTCAACCGATATTACACAAGAAATGACTTAATAAGAATTGATTATTAGATTGTGCAAGAATTGAATTTGTCGAAAACTTGAAGACAAATGCACTGATAAAATTTGTGTCAAGGAGAAGATTGTTAAATTCTAATTGATTATTAGATTTGATTTTATTAAAATTCTAGTTGTTAAAAATTATTTGATAACTAGGTTTACTTAATAAGTAATTTTTTATTTAGGTAAGAAATATTATAGAATAAGGCTCCTAAACATTTTTCTCTATAAATATAAAAATGTATTAAACTTTAAAATTATGAGAGATAATTATTTGGAGAGATGCAATTTTTTTATAGTATCTATAACTATTGTGATTGTATTGTAAGGAGGAGTTTTGTAGGGAATGGAAATTGTCTACCCTTTAATTAATCTTTATTGGTGCCTCCACTTTAAAACATGAGTTTAAAATTTAGGGTTTAAGGTTTAGTGTGTATCTTTTAAGGTTTAGGGTTTAGGATACGAAAATTAAGATTAGGACTTAAAATTTAATTTTTAAGTGTTTTTCAGTAAAGGATATATAAGAAGACATAGTTAAGGGCAAGAAGATTTTTACACTTATAAAATATTAAAACTAAAATATGGTGGAATCATATTAAAACTATTAAAATAAATTAATTATAAATTTATCTTTTGTATTTTTTAAAATTTACATTTTACTCTCTTAACTCTCGATTCTGGCTCCGTCCCGGGTTGATAATGGGTATGGAACTACCTTGGATTCGCATCATAGTGGACCTGCTGGGCATACAAGTCAGTAGCTGTTGACGACAGCTTTCAATTTTCCCCATGCAATTGGTGGTGCAGGCAAAGTAAATGCATGCCAATAATCACTGTAATTTCTTTTTCTTTTCTAATAAAATATGGGATTGATTCACCACGTAGGAACATTCCATAAACAATGTACAAACACAAATACCATAGCTACTACATACAAATTTAACATTATCCTTCATTAATTACTAGTTTGTTTCAGTCTGATTTCAATATTCAACACTTCTTAATATTTTCATTTGGCTCACATCTTTGATGCTATTTTATTATGGATTTATATTCAATACACTGCTAGTGAAAACTCTTAGTTTCCACAACCGTTTAGTTTTAAGGTTTAGAGAATTAGTTTATGTGTAAGGGTTTAAAATTTAGGGTTAGGGTTAGGATTTAGGGTTTGAAAGTTAAGGTCTAGGTTTTAGTATAACATGTTGAGGGTTTAGGTTTTAACATATAAACCCTAAATTCTAACCCTAAACCCTAAATTCTATTCACAATCCTTAAATTCTAAACTACTAAAATTAAACCCCTAAACTATACACCCTAAATTGAGTCCCTAAACCCTAAAATTAAGGTACTTGTGGAAACTTTTAGTTTCCACCGCCAGTGTATCAAATAATTATCATTTTATTATAGGTAATTGTTCTATATACAAGCGCTTGTGGAAATTTTGTTTACACAAGCGCTTTAGTTTTAAGGTTTATGGACTCTATTTAGGGTTTAGAGTTTATGAGTTTAAGTGTAGTAGTTTTGAATTTAGAGGTTGTTAATAGAATTTTAAATTTAAGGTTAAATTTTAGGGTTTATAGGTTAAAACCTAAATCATCAAGGATGGACCTAGAGGGGGGCTGGAGAGGGTCGTCGCCCCCTAAAAATTTGAAATTCCTATATGATTTAGAATTTTTTTTAGAATTTTTTTATATATTTCCTATTGAAAATCTATTCCCCCTAAAATTTTAGAAATTCGCCCTCCCGAAAAATTTATAGGCTCGCACCCCTAACATAAAGTTCTGCGTCCGTCCTTGTAAATCCCTATCCATATTACCTTAAAACCTAAACCCTAACCTTAAATCATCTAACAGTAAACCTTAATTTCTAACCATAAACCCTAAATTCTAAACTAATACACTAAATTCCTGAACTAAAACCCTAAACCCTAAAATTGAAGCGCTTGTGAAAACAAAAAAATTCCACCGCCTGTGCATGTGATAATAATCATTTTATTACTACTAAATTTTAGATCTCACGTGTCACGCGTATATTCTAAAAATATATAAAAATTATAAAAAAATATAAATATCACATGATAGAATTGTATTGTGTCACGTGACGATAATACCTCAAAAAAATGTCAAAAATTAATGGTTAAAATTGGTCAAATGCTTAATTGATTCAATTTATTGTTTCGAGAACTTAATTGTGCGTAAAAAAAAGTTCAAGTGTTTAATTGATATTCTTTTCAAAAGTTCAAGTACTTATGAATACCCTAAAGCCTTAAAATTATAAAAATTAAATCTAAAATTTAAAATAATAAATTAACTTTTTGACCCATTTATACTTCTACCACGCTAGACCCCTTTATCTTTTTTAATGTTTTTTTCCCCTTCTTTTCTTTGGTTTGGTGGGCATGGCAATGTCCAGGAAAGGGAAGGGAGAGCCAAAAGGAATAAGGAAGGACCGTGTAGACAATATTTTCGCATACTATTGTCTTTGCTTTGCTCCTTTCTCAGCTTTATAAGCAAAAGAAATAAAAAAAAGGGAAATATGGCAGACTTGGTTTTGGGCACCATACATTGGTGTAAATGAGTCGAGTCGAGCCTGAATAACGATGAGCTCAAGTTGAATGTTTATCAAGCTTTGATTAAATTAAATTCTAGTAACTCGCGACGTATATAGTCTAATTCACAATCCTATTAATAATAACAAATTATTATTATTATTATTATTATTATTATTGTTATTATTATTATCCAACAAGATAAATTTTAGTTATCTTAATTTTTAAAAATTTAGTATATTATGTTTTTGAGTAACTCGCGAGCTTTTTAAGTCAGATATCGAGTAGCTCGACTTGGCTCAACTCCAATTGAATTCAATCGCATCAAATATTGACCGAATTAAACTCAAATAGCTCACAATATATTTCGTTTTATCTGCCTGCACTATCAGTAGTAGTTGTACGTTTAAGAGAATCTAACACAAAGTTTCCCTAAAAATACACTACAAACAAAGGCATTGGCTTATCATAAACAACGTCAAAGTAGAAAATATCCTTTCTCTTGCCCAAAAAGAAGCAAATCCTGGATCTTTCACGAAGGACAAGGAAAGCCCGAATAGGGTTTTTATCTTTTATCGTAAGCAATGTTTTTAACAACTTTAAACTACTTTAATCTCATACCTTCTCGGGAGATATGTTGTTCTAACTCGAGCTTAGGGGTGTAAATGAAACGACTGCGAGTTACACGAGTTTGATTCAGTTAAAGCTCGGTTATACTCAATTCGGTTCGAGTTCTTAACAAGCAGAGTCGAGTTACTCGATATCTGTCTCGAAAATCTCGCGAGCTACTCAAATAAATAATATACTAAATTTTTAATTTTTGGGACTCGAGCAAAAACCAAGTTCCTTTTCGGCTAAAACAAAGCAAGCAACAGGAAATATAGATAATATATAGGATCAGAAGGGGTTAAGACTTGAGAGCTACGTTTTGCATACATTTGAGTTGAGAACTCCAAGCATTAATAAACATATTCAACACTAATATTACACAGGTGAAGACCGGAGATTACACAGGCAGCGGAGAAAGAAGAAATTCTGGTTGTGATCTCTGTAGCAATATCCCGCAAAGTGGACATAGAGGTTTAGAGGCTACCTTTATAGAAGATGCGGGTGAAGAATTAAAATCTAGAGAATAGTGTTGACTCATCGTAAAAAGCGACTCCGGTGCAAGATTGGAAATCCATCTCTGACAACACTTGCACTGCCATAATGGAGTAGTGATAGGGCAAACCTGCATAGAAACAGCACACCTTGCTAACTTATGCTTCTGCCCCTTGCTGTCCAATCCAGTACACAAGGCAAATTCTGGGGAATCAAAAGGAACCAGTGCTGAACAATAGCTACATTGCTCTTTTCCTTCAAGTTTTCTGCGGCGTGACCTGTTTTTCGAGAAGAGTAAGAGATAAGAATCAGGCATAATACACTAATACAGAATAGAAATCCAACTTTTTGCAATGGAAGCTGTAACGATTTAGGGTTTAGGGTTGAAATGCTAACCATGGTTTTTTAGTTTGACTAGAAAGATCGGCATCCTCAAATGCTAAGTAAAACAAGGAGGACTAAACTAACGCAAGAGACTAAAACAACATTCTTTCTTCAGCATATTTTAGAAAGGATTACCTTTTGTAGGTTATCATCTTTGTTGCCACAGCTTTTGCTTGCTTGTGTACACGGCGACTATTATTTGCAGACCACTGCTCCATTTGTGCTATCCCAAGAGGATACCAACATCCAGGCTCAGAGGTGGATGAACTGGATGCAAGACTTTTATAAGCGGAAATACTAAAACCCACAAGCCTCTCTCGAAGTTCTCTTTCACTGCTTGAAAGCAACTCCATCCATAAATTAAGTAGCTTATCTTGAGAACAATTAGCATCGTCTACTCCTAAGTTCAACAAGTCAATATTTATTTCATCCGCCTTCAGCTCTGATAGTACTACCCGTCTGCAAATAATGTTAAGGAGGTGCAACTGGCGTGAAGAAGCTTTACAAAGATTTTTACAGACATGTTGCAGAACCTTCCCAATAGAATTTTCCACATGCTGCACATCCACAAATGAGATTGAAAGCCACTTAACCAAAACATGGTCAACAAAACTGGGTGCAGAACGCTTGAAGGCCACTAATGCTGCTACAATATCCCAAATAACCAAAGGCTTATCGCAATGTTTATATTGTTTTAAAGCCCACAAAATATTGGACTCCCAATAAACAAGTTCTTTTTCAGTAAAACCAGGGAAGGCTTCAATGTCAAACTCCAGGGAAGTATTTGACAAAATATCCTTTTGCTGCCCACCAATCCAGAAGAATTCAATGGCGGCCTTCTGAAGTCTGGGCAAGTTCAAAGAAAACCAATACATGAGAAAAGTGCAAGGTAAATGAAACAAACATAAGCAGTTGTTTTCCTTATGTATCTCATTTCATGTTGATCTATATTTCCTTTTACTACGAGGAGTCCCGTTTTCCCTATTAGACCAGGGAGTGATGTTACATCATGCAAATTTAACAATTGTCCCCATGGTGACAGGTTAAATTTAGTTAAATTATTACTCACAACGTGGAAGATCAATAATTTTCAAGCTGCCACAGAATCCATGGCCAGCTAACAGACAACCAAGCAAAAATAATCATCGGCTTTGATTTTAGGGTACACTCTATTTCAACGAGTATTCAACAACAAACTTGTTTTTTAACCTGAGTATTACATTTCCTCCTTAAAGTGAAGTTTCTCCATCGCCTGGTATGATATTAACACTAAACTATTCTCTACTTCCTCACAATACAAATACAATATTAGAGTGTAACTTAAATGAAAAGATTTCAGCAATAGTTCCATACCTCGCCTCATACATTTGGTCCAACTGATTAACATCAAAACTGCGAACCTACAAAAATAAAACACAAACAAGTCTTTTGTTATATAAGATGTACATATTTTATAAATGGAATATTGAATAAACAACATCATCTCTTAATATACCAGCAATTACTTAAGAATGAGGATATGTTTCACCAAAGTACATTGTGGACATGAATATGAGCAAATTTGAAAGATGAAGAGTAGCAACATAAATGAGAGATTTAGGAATAGCATCATACCATAGCAACTGCAAGATTACTTGGTGACACCACCAGACCAAGACATGAAATAAACAAATCCGGTATCTGCATAAATGTTCATCAGAATTGTAAAAATGAAAAGAAAAAGGATAAACGAGACAAGCAAAGGTGGAGTCATACATCACTGAAGCTCCTCATCCCAGGAGAACTTGAGGGAATGGGTACTTCACTCAAGGAACACCCATGTAAACTCCAGCTACGAACAAAATTATCCTAATATCATTCATAAAGGTAAAAAAGTACATGAATGTAGAAAAGTGAGAATTAACTTGCCCGGTTAAAATTAAACTCATAGCAATACATTTTATCCTAAATTTTTGCATATAATAAATTATATCTTAACAGTACAAAAAGTTCAACATGAAATTTCCACTGTTTGCCAATTAAAGACTTGGAACTAATGACCAAGGACCTAATATTGGTAAAATGTGCAAAGAGATTAATTAATTAGTTAATGAAACACACATAACTGTTTGTGGCAGTGGAAGATGTACAGAAGAGAAGCTTGTAATGTATTGCTGTAAAGAGTGATTGCAGAGATAATGGCAAGGCATGAACACATTCATGGCTGACAAAAAACTCCCGGTTGCACTTTATAATTCTTCCATTTGAAAAGACAATATATAGAAAGCCAAGAACAGAAACAGCTAAGAATTGCCATATTAATGGTGCCTAAGTGATGTCAATAAAAGTATTAACCACTTGGTTAAAGTAACAATGCTAATTCTAAGCAACTTGCATTTATGTAGTATCTGCTAGGGACATTACTCTTTAGACAAGCACATCTAGACAGCAGAGAAGGCAACAGAATTGATTGACCAGTCGAGATAAAAACATAGGTGAACTGTTTCAATTTTAAAAACTCAAATAGTATCTTCCTCTAAATTCTCTATACATGAAAGTTAGAAACAAAATATTTAACAACATATTAGATGAATAATAGAAAATAAGAAGTAACGGAATTTTGTAAAAGTTTATACCTGGCTGCAGCTGTACAAGGAACATCCATCAAAAGCCCAAGCAAATCCAGTAACCTGAAGACATATCATCACAGATAAATCAATGGTGAGATGCAGGAAAAAAAGATAATGAACAAAAATGCAGAAACTTACAACTTGGTCATGGGCATCATATGGTCCAGCTTTATTAAACTTTTTCATAGATGTATCTCCCATCCATACTTCGAAAGCTCCAGATGTTCTGCCGACCGCCAAGAGCATTTTATGAAGTGACTGAGTGGGCATAAGTGAAAGCACCGAGACTGGGACAGCACACATATTTATAATCTATTCAGAAGTTTATAAGTCAGAGTAGATTAATATAGACTAATATTAACAGACTAATATTTATATTCTATTCAGAGTTGCCCTTCAACAAAGGAAAAAGGAGAAGCATTATTACCTCCTTCAATGGATAAAATGGAGCATTATTAACTTCAGTGGACTTCATAAATTCCTCTGAATGCCCTACCCATATCCTTACACTATACCGAAGAACAAGCAAGTACATAAGTGGACAAACAACATTTCATAATCTTGTAAAAGATAAAGTGATTAAATTTACAAAGCTAAATCCATAGAGAAGTCAGCACCATTTACTGTCAGAAAGTATTTTTTTAGCACCAGAATTCTAGTTACAATCGGTATATAGGAGCAACTTTATCCAAGTAAAAAAAGTTATAAAGGGTCATAAGGAAAATTCCATTAATTTTGCTTGCATCTCATCTCCAAAAAACTTGCTCTGATATGGGGATACCCATCAAAAGAAAACTTTAGTGCTAATGGCATTATAAAGCTGAAACAATGTGGCAGAATACCCAACTCACCTACCATCAGAACTCCCAGTAGCTAATAAAACTTGAGGACTGGAAGATTCAGAAGCAAGCAAGGCCCAACTTATTGCAGTGACCCAGGAACTGTGTGCCTTAAGGATCCCAATGAGCTCCACTGTAGTAGGGGCCACACTTAGCTCAATACAGTAGTATTGAGGTGCATTAATTCTCCATAATGAAATTTTACCAGACTTTGAACCAACCGCAAGCAGAGAGAAGCAGTTGGATGAATTATTTTCTGGAGCCCCACAAATTTCAAATGACAATTTAAGCAGAGGAGACCAGGCAACAACAAGTGATGATAACATTGCACTACGCGAAGCATATTGATCTGCAGTGATCAAAGGTAGGCTACAAACTTCAGGTATTTTCTTGCTAGGTCTCCCTCTAGTTTCTATAGCAGGTACTATCTGATTTGAACTTTTTCGCCCTTCAGATTTCGTGCACCTACTCTGAAATAAAGTCAAAAAGAGCACAGATAAAGTCAAAAAGAGGCACACTAGTCTTCTAAATTCAGAGTGCGAAGCATGACATTGGTATTAATTTGAAAAAGAATGTTAATTGGACAACAGAGAGATGAAGAGCAGAAGAAACTATTTTTGAACGAAAACCATACCTTGGGAGGACCATCTCCCTCGAATTCAGAGCCACTTGATATTTGGTCACAAGAAGTTTCTGAGCCAAAGTTCCTGCACCACAGTCGTTAAAAAAGCTAATCACTTAAAAAGAACTAATGAATATCTATAAAATTCAGATTCAGGTTTCAATTGATATTTTTGCAACCAGATCAATACAAAGTCTTCTTTCTCTTTGATAAAAAGCTTTTGGACATATTATGCTATTAATTGTGTTTCTTTTAGTTTGGTAGCATCCTTGCTCTTCATGAAGATAAATATTTTATTCATTTATAGGCTTATGCAGGAGGGATGCAATCTCACCTAACATCAAAAGTATTCTTCCTTTTTCGCTTCCGCTCCTTTACTGAAACAGAATCTGATGGATCATCAAGATAACCATGGTCTGTCACTGGCTCCTAGTAAGGGAAGAGACAAGCTTGTCAAGGTTAACTGAACAATAAACTATTTGATTATGCTCTAGATCCAGTCTGATTAGACGTGGATATAGTATCAATGATGTGTAGCGATCATTTATACAATGAATGATAAGGTTTTCCTTCATCATTAGCTTGGAAAAAAAATTCTTGATAAATACTAATCAAATGAAGTCCATGAGACACAAAGGCCTTGATTGCAAAAACCTTAAATGGATAGAGATTTAATGCAAATGTTTAACTAAGTTCAATGGGATGAAACACCTCATAGAAATTCTAGATTAGGATTTTGGGTGAGCCATGTTCATATAACCACACTTAACTATATTTCAAGTTAATAAGGAGAGAAAAAATTGTTCTCTAATGAAATATATATCCCAGCTGCACTCTTGGGTTATTATACTGGTGTGCCTCTCTTGCTCTTTCTTTCTCGAGGCACTTTAGAGAATTGCTAGAGGGAAAATGGTTTTTCATTGAAGCATATGGCCTAGGCTGAAAGAGGTAAGGGACTATATGATACTGTTCAGCTCAACAAGGTTTCCCTAGCCTATGCTACACAAATCATACAAGCGAAGAGAATTTGTTCTCACAAGAGAGGTTTGAACTGGAGAAAATTAAGGAAGCAAATAAAGTTTTGATCATGGCCTTAGGTTACTTTGCTTGCATAAAGGAATTTCCTACCATGGAGCTCTTGAAAATTGGTTGTATAAACAACCATCGGATGGAAACATTTGGGTGGCTCAACCTCAACAATGCTTTTTCGTGTTCATGAGCAAAGGGTGCTATGGGTTGGCTTTGTTATTGGTGTCAAAGTATGAATCCTTACCATATGTTTAATATACCATTGTATAATAAAGGATTATGAGTATGATCCTAGGGTTCAACCATTTCTTAGAAATTACATTACATGTTTAGTTAGTTTTTGTTTTGCGGCGTATATAAGATTTTTCATGAATTGTTTAGCATGAGGTAAAACAATCATAAATAAAAAGGATTTCCTATTAGTAAATGTGATGAGGTAGAAAACTAATGCAAGCTTGGTTCATTAATAGATGAAAGGACTTACATTAGAAATTTCTGAGGGAGGACTATCTGGATCCTCAAAACCAATACTTGCAAGATAATCATAAAGCCTCTCAGTTATATCCAACACCTACAGAAAATTTGAACAAGAGCATGTCATTAACAATGATTCCATTTAAACAGTGTAAAATATTTCTGGTGTAAAATGCCTCCCCCCCCCCCCCCCATCATCAATACAGAATTAATCTCCACCATATCAACTAATATAGAATTTGGCTATACAAAAATTATATTTCATCATTCGTTCTGATTTTGTTATGGTATTCACTAAATTTCAAGCAAACTGCCCAAGCATTTGAGTACCAAGTTCACTTCAGCAGCTTCAAACATTTCATGGGAACTACAACTTTCTATAGAGACCAAAAAGTTTATCCAAACCGAGTACATACCTCTATCCACTCAGCACAGAAATCACAAAAGGGAGGACGATAGAGCTTTACACGCCCTTCTGTGGTGCAAACAGCCAGCAAGCACCTACATACAGTTGCATTTTATTGAAGCAATTGCACAAAAGTAGGGAATCACGCAATGATATCTTTTAGAGTCTTACCCAAAGTTAGGAGCCATTCCAAGATTAGACCATGAAATTGATCGAACAGAACGAGGATCCCGACTTAAAGTAGCGGGTAACAAGCAGCCAGATGCTAGATCTGAGAAGACACCAATTTAAATTATATGTAAACTTAATAGTCAAATGCAACTCTGTTTTGCAGAAAACAATGATTAAATAACCTCAACCTTTTGAGGCTTATAAAAAAAAACAATAAATTTGAGGAAATTGAAGCACACCGGTCAGAACTCTAGAACACACCTTCTCTTTTCACCACCCCAAAAGGGTAAGGTTCACTCTTGGGAATACTGATCAGGCCTCGAGGTCCAAAGGGCAATGCTGGATTCTGATAAAAAGGCCACATTCAAATTTAGTACTAAGCAACAAAACACTGTTTCTGCAGAACTCATCAAAGAGTATACACAAAGTTTTTATCTTTTGTTTCTTTTCCTTCTTTAATTATATTTATCCCTTCAACTAAACACTTAAAAAAGAAAGCGGCAATGTAATTGTAGCAATTTATCAGCAAGCAAAACTGAAACAACGGAGGCTTACCAGAATTGTAACGAGATGACCGGATGCAACGGCAATTAGGTTATCGTCGGACCAGGCGATTGAGTTAGGGTACGACGGTGAATCCACCAGTGTTACCGCCTGGAAACGCGAAGCCATTGCTTTGCTCTGTTAACAGAACAAAAGACACAAATTTATCATCTTTTTCATATATTTTCTTCGCCGGACAAAGTTCAAAACTTGAAACAAGGAATTTTCTTTATTAATTTGGAGGGAAATTAGAGCCGACCTTGAAAGTTTGTGCTTTATTAAAAGTAAGTTGCAGGGCGCAAGATTGAAAACCAGTTCGAATCCTGCCGGCGGCGTTGGAGACAACGTTAATTACCCAAAAGTGAAAAGCTAGGTTTTTTATTTACTTATAAATCGATTTAAGTGGTTTAGAAAAAGGAATTTCCAGTCCATATTTGGATAACATGGTAATTATCTTGAAATTTGAAATTTAATTACTTGAATATTATATAACATTTTTTTAAAAAAATATTATAAAATTTTAGATTGAATTTGAATCCAACGGTAAATTGCATTTACTTAAAAAAATTAAGAAGTGTGTTATTAATAAGGAAAATATAAAATTATTTATAGAATATAATAATTGAGGTTATTAGTATAGGTTCTTTCTATACAGATTTTTGGCAGTTTGCAAAATTTTAATTATTTTAAATTTAAATTGATTTTTTGACGTAAATTAAAATTGATTAAAACAAATATTGAGATTATTTTAATAGTGCATTTTGAGTCTAGATCCCACGACTTAAAGGACGTGGGGAGTTCAGTATTCGACCGCCCCGACCTCATTCCGACCCAACCTTTAAAACTATTATACATCCCCGACTCAACCTGAAAGTATGAGAGAAAATGGTAAGGAGAGAGTAGAATATTAGAGGGTAATTAGGCGAATATTGAACTCTAATTTTAAACTCTAAACTTAATATTTATCTAGGATTAGAGTACAAATAAAAATATTAAAAAAGGCGATAATATTTGACCCTCCTTTAAAAATATTGAAAAATCATCGTCTTTTTCAATATTTTTATTTATACTCTAATCCTAGAAAGATATTAAGTTTAGAGTTTAAAATTAGAGTTTAGAATATTAAGTATATAATGTATTTTTAAATTTTTGACGTTTAAAATTTAGTGTTAGAGGTTGAAATTTAATTCTTCGGTATTAGGCATAATAAGTGATATCAATAAGGGGAATGAGATTTTTGTTCCGCACTTACCCTTTTTGATGCCCCTTACTTTGCCTCTACACTAAAAAGTTAAATTTAAAGTTTAAATTTCCTTAAATTTGAGGTTTAAAGTTAAGATCTATGATTAAAGTTTAAGGAATATCATGTAGTTTTTAGAGTTTAAGATTTATAAATTAACTTAGAATTTAGTTTAGTATGCTTTTTGATGTTTTGGATTGCGATATCGCCGTAATCCAGCTGCTTTTGTCCGAAATCGCAATATAACATCGCAAGCGCGATAGCAATTTAAAACCCTGCTTTTGGTTGTAATGTTTTCTATAAACATATATGTGTGAATAGCTTGGTAAGCTTGTGGTTGTTTTCTACAAACAAAGGTCAATGTTGAGTTCCCATCCGGCATAAATATGGCAGTGCCATACAAAACATCGATATTCGTCTCAAGAGAAGACTAAGTCCATCTTTCGAATCAGACATAAGCTTGAAACTGTAAACTGTTTCACGTTAGGCTTCGCCGGTATCCGTAGACTACCTGAAAAACTTTCGACCCTGTAACAAAATCGAAGGTACCCTCACAACCTGCATAACTCAACAAAATACGCAGGCAGAATAAGGCAGGTCGAAATCCAATTCATCAAAGAGAGAAAACAGAGCAAATCAAGATATATGCAATGTTATATAGATTGCATGGTGATAATACAGTGTCTTTCGCATATATCCCGATGCATAAGGCAATCGAAGGTGTCTTTTAATCTTTCATAGGATGATATTAACATAATACCCTAGATGATCCGTCTTCACCGAATCTTAAACCTTGTACTATGTCTCTCTACATGCCTCGATTGATCTTCATCTATAGTGTTGCCATGAAAATCTACAGATGAACTGAACAGCTTATTTCCGTCTCACAATACGAGACAACTTATTTCATGAAAGAGTGCTAGTTGGCAGATTCGACTACCAACGGCTCTAACTTCTTAGCTTTTCCATTTCTGGTATAATAAGTCCATATCCTCCCGCTTTCCTTTTGTATAAAATATTAATCTCACCTGAGCCAAGCATATAACAGAAAACTTTCTATTAGCTCATAAAACCAATATTGAAGAAATGAGTAGGGCACGAAAAAAATCATACCGGTTTCTTCATTGCGGAAAGCATAGAAGTCGTGATCAACGTTTTCAAGCTGCTCAACTGCTTCAGAGACGGTCAGTGGTGGCATTTCAAAGTATTTCGTACGAACAATCTGAAACATTCGCAATGTAGTTGCATTAATGGAGCAAAAAGAAAACAACTTCCGGCATCAATCGACAAAGCACTTTTGAGAACATGATCAATTTGTTTGATCATCTTTCTTGATGCAAATTAAAGCATGAAAACACATACAAAACAATGACATTTGATAAACTCAAAAGAAGCAAACTTTTTAAAAGCCCCTAGCTATCAAGTCATGTAGCCAAGCATCGAAGTCGAAAAAACAAACATATCTGCAACGAAACTAATACCATAAACAAATCAGTAGATTAAAATTTGACGAAAGAAACCTCATCTATAAAGCTATCATCCTCCTGCTCGGGAACTGCCACTACATCATCACCTACTGCTACTTGCTCAATATCTGCCTCTACATCGTCATCAACTACAATTGCCACCGGCTCTCTGAATTTCGATCTATTGAAGCCTTTCATGTGGCGTCCATGATCCGATTCTTTCTCCTTAATCTTCCTTAACTTCCTTTGTAGAATCGAGGACACCAAATCTATACTCGCATACACGGTCTCAGCATCTTCTTCCGCTCGAATCACGCCATGCTTCTTTGTAAACAAAGTTACCTTCAAACAAAAAACCATCAAAACAAGAAGTAGGATAAGTTCCTAAAATTCTAAATGCAAACCAGGCCACAACTACAAGTAACACATATCTCGAATTCGGGAAGTACCTCGCATCTTCGAATCCGGGGACCTTTCCCTAATTCGCCACCTCGAACAGACAACCTAACATCAACTTCTCTAACCAGATGACTATGTTTCTGAACTGCCTTACCAACCTTGTCCTCAACATGCTTCTTAACTGTATCTGTTAACTGTATCCCATGAAAACAAGTCCATTACAGCAAACAAGAAAAACATGTCTAAAGTCTAAACTTTCCCACCATTTTCATACAATTAGAGCAAAATTGTAACATGGGTCTTAATAAAAAAAGATGCATTCTCAGTAAAACAACAAAGGGTTAAAAAAACAAGAGAAATCTCAGTATTGGGTAAGAAAAGACTTAACCTTTATATATTACCTCAAGATTCTTGCCCTGCATGATTAATTTGACTGAAGAAAGTGGACCGTCCCACGACATTCGGACCGATAATGAACCGGTGCAGCTCCTTTTTCTTGGCACCATTTCAATGTACTTGAAACTGTTCCCGACTGGGTTCAAGAAACTGGACTTGAAAGAAGGGATTCGGGGCTTTGGGAGGGTGAAGAGAGAAACCGATGAAGCTGAAGCTGGAGATGGCGGACATGGAAATGAAGAATCTGGGTGGTGAAAGCTTGGTTGGGAAGAAGCTAAGAGAGTCGTCGCCATCCTGTTAAGAGCAGACAGGGTTTTGGGATTTGGAAGAGATTTTCAGGAAAGTGGTTTTTAGGGAGCAGAGGGGTATGCCTTCTGGTCTATGGATAAGAACACGTGACATGGCGGATAAAATTCGTCCGTCTTTTTTAGTGTTCTTATAGATGCCCCTGAAAAATACGCCTTACCTTAAATTATTTAAACCCTAATCACAATCTCTAACTTAAAACTTTAAATTTTAAATCTTAAAGTTAATTTTGAGTGTAAGAGCATATATAGAGAGAGGCACCGAAAAAGGGTGAGAATTTCCATCCTGACATGGCATGGGATAGATATTTATACATCATTATTATCAACATAATTTATATAATTTTTTGTCAAACTATATACACATATGCGTATACAATTAATTGCACCACACGTCTTCAAACTAACTATGACACTCTTTCTAAATTTATTTCTAAATTTTTAAATGTTTTACTTTTATTATCAAACTATGAGCTTTATTATATATTGGTCCATAAACTATGACTATCATTTTAAATTGGTCTTCAAACATTTTGAACATTCTAATTTCATCCCTAAATTATCAGTATATACTAATCATATCTTATGTTACTAAAACCGTTATTAAATTTGTCAATTGTGATGAAACACCGATGTGTATTATATGATAATATGATGTGATATAAATGATAATTTGAAGATGAAATTAGAATGTTCAAAAAGTATGAGGATCAATTTATAATGAGAGTTATAGTTTGGGGATGAAAATGAAACATTCAAATAGTTTGGGGATTAATTTATAATGAGAGCCATAGTTTATTATAAAATTGAATGCACACACGCGCACGCGCGCGCACACACGATATTACATTTTAAAAGGTTTAACTATAAAATAAGTGCTAGAATTTTATTTTTTAATAGGTGCCCTAAGTATTTTTTTGGCTGAAATAGGTGCTTAAAATTGCAATAAGAATTTTTATATATTTAAATAAATATAAATACTCGTTATTCAAGCTATCTAGATTCATCCCCTTCGAGAAAAAGTTATCTAGACTCATTATTTGTTTATTTTTGACAAAATAAGAATTTTTATTTTATTTTTAATACATTTAACTTTTATTAAAAGTTTTAATCATGAGTATTTTACACATATTCATTTAATAGTTAAAAGGAGATGTTCATCTCCTTGTGTCCTAGTGGCAAAGAGATATTTATTATCTCTTGCGACTCAAGTTCGAGTACCAATAATGCATGTTGTGTGTGCCGTTTTTAAAAAGATAAAATTTATTAATCATGAATAGCATTTGCTAATATATCAGTTGTTGTTGTACATTTCGAATGATCCATATCAAAATTAACCGACGTACCACTATTTATACGTAATTGTGCTACTAATTTATGAGCAACAAATTTGTTTCCTTTGGAGTATAACGAAATAAAAATTTAAAACATACATTTTTAACCATTTGATATGTCATACACCTTGTAGATAAAGCGAATTGAACTCGAATCTCTTAGGATGAATAACATCTTATTTTCCACTACACCACTCATTGAGTTCTTATTAAAAAATATTATATATATTTGAAAAAGATATTATATATATTTGTATTATAACTGAGTAATTATTCCATGCACAAGCGCTTGTGTAAACTTTTGTTTACACAATCGTCTTAGTTTTAGGGTTTATGGACTTCATTTAGGTTTAGGAGTTTAAGTGTAGTAGTTTTGAATTTAGAGGTTATTGACAAAATTTTGAATTTAGGGTTAAATTTAGAGTTTATAGGTTAAAACCTAAATCTCTAACCATATTACCCTAAAACCTAAACCTAAACCTAAACCCTAAATTCTAATCACAAACACTAAATTCTAAGCACGGAAGTGATTGGAATGAGTAATGTGAAATGAGTAAATGTTGGCACTAGTATACTTGAATACAAATGATCGATCATTAGGATGTTAGTGTGTACACATGAGTCAAAAGTCGCGCGTGGCCTTGGTGGCGTTGAGTCACCAAGGAGGAGTATTGGTTCGCCCGGAAAATGGTATTTAAATATAGTCGGTGATGAGTGGAATCCCATCGACGGGGCGTGAGGATGAGTGGAATCCCCTCCGCGAGACCGATGATGAGTGTAATCCCACCGTGAGGTAATGTGGTTGTTGGATGTGAGTTCCAACATGTCTATCCGCGTATTCGGGTCATAGCTAGGTGCCAATGTTGTTTGATATGTATATCAATGTGTTGAGGTTTATGATCTTTGATGGGATGCTTGAATGTGATTACATGTATTATGGAGTTGAGCTTATGATCATGGCATTTATAATGTACATTGCTCATGCATCTTTATCTTATGACTCTTGTGGATCCTTGGTATGTTTGTGTAATGCCTTGGCTAGATCGTGCTCGGACCCTGCAATGTTGAGGTTTGTTTTTAGAGCTTACCCTCACTAAGCATCATTGCTTACGCTCTCTTTGTTCAACATTGCAGATCCTTAGTGTGCGGGTTGCTCGAGCAAGTGGAGGGCCTCCAAGTGTGGTTGTTAATCTTGAGTACTTCAAGTATGAGTTTTATTTGTTGAACATGTAATAGTTTATGCAATAGGACATGTGTTGTGTTGATTGGATGATTGATGGTTGTTTAGGAGTTTGTTTAGACTCCTTGTTATCTTGCTTTTGTATAGCTTGTGATGCCATGTTTGAATTGTACCCCATGCCTAAATTGCTTAGTATGTATGTTGACTATGTGCCTTTGAAGTTGCTTATGTGTTGAATGTTGAAGTATGAACTTTGAATGCTAAAATGCTACCTTGGGTCCATTGCATGATTTCCTTGATGTTTGTACTTGTTGGGTGCTTGTATGGCTATATGGTGGTATGTAAATGTTGTGTGAATGATTGGCTGGGGCTAAGGAAGTCTTAATTTGCATCTAGGGTCGAGCCTTTTTCGTTTTGGTTGAGTTTGGTGGATTTGCAGGTGCAGGGCGTATCGATACACCTCAAGGTGTATCGATACGGTCTTGCCCAAAGGCCAGAAATTTAGCCTGGCGTACCGATACCCTAAGGGTATCGATACCCTCCAAACTCACTGTAATTTGAAGAGTTGAGTGTCGATACCCTAAGGGTACCGATACCCTAATGGTATCGATACTCAAAGGCCAGAAATTTAGCCTGGCGTACCGATACCCTAAGGGTATCAATGCCCTAAGGGTATCGATACGGGGATCCCGAGTATCGGTACGGGTCTACTCTGTTGACCAAGAAGGGTTGACCGAGAAGGGCGTATCGATACGCTCAAGGGCTGTATCGATACAGACTTCTCGAGGTTGACTTCTTGGGTTGACCTAGTCAGGGCGTATCGATACCCCTAGCTAGGGTATCGATACGGTCTGCTTTATAAGCTTAAAAATGGACTATTATGCATGGCCGTGTTTCGAATGTATTCCCTTGAACGTTTTCCGCTGCTGTGAATCACTTAGGATCTGTATCGATACAACCCTTGAGCGTATCGATACGCCCTTCTCGGTCAAACCTTCTTGGTCAACAGAGTAGACCCGTACCGATACTCGGGATCCCCGTATCATTACCCTTAGGGCATCGATACCCTTAAGGTATCGATACGCCAGGCTAAATTTCTGGCCTTTGGGTATCGATACCCTTAGGGTATCGGTACGCCAGGCTAAATTACAGTGAACTCTTCAAATTATGGTCTGCTTTATAAGCTTAAAAATGGAATGTTATGCATGGCCGTGTTTCGAATGTATTCCCTTGAACGTTTTCCGCTGCTGTGAATCACTTAGGATATATTGCGCCTCTAGACAAGATTAAAATGAAAGAATGTAAAGATTAGGGTTGCTAACCCAAGGGAACCTTAACGGGTTTCACTCGGTTTTCCCCGTGTAACCCACTCGGACCGGTCATTCGGCCAGACCGGAGCGAGGGGGTTACACTTGTTGGTATCAGAGCATAAGGTTACCGAGACCTTGGGCAGGTAAGTTCGAGTTTTTGATTGATATGCACGGTGTTTGCTTGCCTTGAAAGAATGATTGATTGTTTGACAATTATGATTGCCTGTTTATTCAAAAGTATGTGTGTGTGAGTCCCATTGCTACTATTACATTGGAAAAAAATGATTTTTAAGTGAGGGAACGTACTTGAACACTTGGAAGCCTTGCCTTGTTAACCCAGCTTGTATGTTTTGTTGTTGTGGTTGTAGTTGATATCTGTGAGAGCAATGTCTAGACCGAGAGGTAGGCCGAGAGTGGTTCGTCAGGAACCACGGGTTGCGGCTCCTGTTGAGCCGGCAGTTGTGTGGAGGCTTACATAGAAGGGCCGGTGGCCGCGGGAGTTGGCGCTCCTCCACCACCTCCATCACCACCACCTCCTCCACCTAGAGTTGGGGGCGAGGATGGAGCCGGAGGAGATGGACCTCAAGGTGGCCAAGGTGGCCAAGGTCCAGCTGGAATTGACATGACTCCGCTAGTGCAAGCGATAGCGGGAGCATTTCAGGTCGCAGTTGCGGGAGCTCAGGCTGCAGCTCAGCCTAGGTGTGACGATGCTAGTCTACCTTTGGAGAGGCTTCGTAGCTTGGGGGCCGATGAGTTTAGAGGATCTACTCCGGAGAGGTCGGAGTTGTGGTTGGAGAAGACAGTTCGTATCTTGGCTCAGATGGGTTGTGCGGGCGCACGTAGATTGGGTTGTGTGATCTCGTTGCTTCAGGGTGATGCCTACACTTGGTGGGTCACCATTACTACTGGGGTTCCGGAGGCAGAGATAGATTGGGATTTCTTTGAGTCTGCTTTCAGGAAGAGGTACTTGGGACCGAGGTACCTAGATGAGAAGAAGCTAGAGTTCATGGCTCTTACTCAGGGAGAGGCTTCTGTGACTGATTATGAGATCCGCTTTGTTCGCTTGAGTCAGTATGCTCCAGAGTTGGTTCCTATTGAAGTGGAACGCTGTAACCGATTCCGCTACAGATTGAACGAAGAGGTCAAAAGGTACACGTTAGCTTCTGACTACTCAGACTTTGATGCGTTGGTCGCAAGGGCCAAGGATTTAGAGCATAGTTTGGGTGCGGCCAAACGATCTGGTGGTTCCATTTCTGGTAAGAGGCATAACCACTTTGATGGTAGAGATGCCAAGAGGCACAGAGGTGGCGGACATCAGTTTGACCATAGACGTAGCGGTGGCCACCATGGTAGGGGCTATCAGGGCCATAGAGGAGGAGGGCGTTTGCCCGAGTGTACCCGATGTGGGAGACAGCACGCTGGAGAGTGTTGGGGTAATTTCCATGCTTGTTGGAACTGTGGTTCGAGGGACCACTTCAGGAGGGATTGTCCGCATCAGGCGGCTCAGGCACCGAACATTGCTCAGGCTCCCGCGAGAGCGAATGATTTTCAGAGATGCCGTGGGCGCGGTCGTGGCTACTTCCAGCCTAGGGCTGATGCACCTAGGGTAGATGCTCAGACGAACCTTGCTCATGTTGTGGCTGTGCAACCAGAGGCGGGAGGACCAGCGAGGGTCTATGCTCAGAGAGAGGCCGGAAACGACACCGATGTGATAGCAGGTAATTTTGAGTTACAGTCCATGTCTTTGCTTTCTTTGGTTGATTCGGGTTCTACACATTCCTATATCTTGAGTGAACATGCACAGAAGTTAGATATCCCTGTTGAGATCTTAGATGTAGGTATGCATGTTACTAGTTCTTTTGGTGAGACAGTTGTGGTTAGACGTATGTATAGGAGATGTCCACTGAAGATTCAAGGTCATGTATTCTCAGTTGATATGATGGAACTTCCTTTCTATGGTTTTGATATTATTCTGGGTATGGACTGGTTGGTTGAGCATCGGGCTAGTGTGGATTTTGAGACAAAGAGAATTTCTTTGAAGCTTTCTGATGACTACAAGGTAGTAGTAGTAGGCGAGAACATTAAGTTCTTGTCTAATGTGGTGTCAGCTTTAGAGGCTCATAGGTTGATGGACTCTGGATGTGGGGCTTATTTAGCTTATGTTATGAATCCGAATATGAGTGAAGCTAGACCGAAAGATATCAGGACAGTGTGTGACTTTCCAGATGTGTTTCCTGAAGAGTTGCCAGGTTTGCCTCCTGACAGAGATGTTGAGTTTGTGATTGAGACAGTTTCAAGATCTAATCCAGTTTCGATAGCTCCGTACCGTATGGCTCCGAAAGAGTTGAAAGACTTGAAGAGTCAGTTGCAAGAATTATTAAACCGTGGTTTCATTAGGCCTAGTAGTTCTCCGTGGGGTGCTCCCGTGTTGTTTGTGAAAAAGAAGGATGGTAGCATGCGCATGTGTATTGACTATAGACAGTTGAATCAGTTGACTGTGAAGAACAAGTATATGTTGCCTCGTATAGATGATTTGTTTGACCAGTTGAGAGGTGCTTCAGTGTTCTCGAAGATAGATTTGAGATCCGGGTATTATCAGTTGAAGGTAAAGGAGGGTGATGTTCCAAAGACAGCTTTTAGGACTAGATATGGTCACTATGAGTTTCTTGTGATGCCATTTGGGCTCACGAATGCACCAGCAGCATTCATGGACATGATGAACAAAATTTTTAGAGACTATCTAGACCGGTTTGTAGTTGTCTTCATTGATGACATACTTGTGTACTCGAAGACAGAAGAAGAGCATGATGAGCACTTGAGATTTGTTTTACAGAGATTGTTGAGCAATCAGTTGTATGCGAAGCTTAGTAAATGTGAGTTCTGGATTCGAAAGGTTGTATTTCTTGGCCATGTTGTTTCGGCCGAAGGCATCCGAGTTGATCCATTGAAGATTGAGGCTATTGTGGAGTGGAAACAACCTAAGTCCGTGATCGAGATTAGGAGTTTCCTAGGATTAGCCGGTTACTATAGGAGATTTGTTGATAGTTTCTCTAGAGTAGCTGCTCCTTTGACTAAATTGTTGCAAAAAGGAGTCAAATTTGAATGGTCAGATGCAAGACAGAAGGCCTTTGAGAAATTGAAAGAAGCTTTGACGAATGCTCCCGTGCTAGTGCAACATGTTTCAAGTAAGGAGTTTGTGATTTACAGTGATGCTTCCTACGTAGGCTTAGGATGTGTTTTGATGCAAGAAAGGAGAGTTGTTGCTTATGCTTCTAGACAGTTGAAGATTCATGAGAAGAACTATCTTACTCATGATATAGAGCTAGCCGCAGTTGTGTTTGCATTGAAGATTTGGCGTCATTACTTGTATGGTGAGAAGTGTATAGTTTACACCAATCACAAGAGCTTAAAGTACTTGATGTCACAGAAAGAGTTGAACTTGAGGCAGAGAAGATGGCTAGAGTTGTTAAAAGATTATGATTTGACCATTGAGTACCATCCGGGTAAAGCAAACGTAGTAGCCGATGCTTTGAGTAGAAAAGTGGCCGTTGAGTTGAGAGCTATGTTTGCTAGATTGAGTGTGTCCGATGATGGTGGTTTGATCACTGAGTTGCAAGTGAAGCCTTCTTTGATTCAGTTGATTAGAGAGAAGCAGTTGCAAGATGTGAGTTTAGTTCCTCATGTTCAGGACATAACCGAAGGAAGACCGACCGAGTATAGTTTCAGTGGTGAGAGCTTGTTGTGCTTTAGAGATAGAATTGTTGTACCAGAAGATGTTGAGTTGAGACGTCATATTCTAAGTGAAGCACATTCGAGTCCCTTTTCTATGCATCCGGGTAGTACCAAAATGTACCGAGATTTGAAGAATGATTACTTTTGGGTTGGTTTAAAGAGAGATGTAGCCGAGTATGTGAGCCATTGTATGGTTTGTCAGAGAGTGAAGGCAGAACATCAGGTTCCTTCAGGTTTGCTACAGCCTTTGAAGATTCCGGAATGGAAATGGGAGAGGATCACCATGGATTTTATGTCGGGGTTGCCCTTGTCTCCTTCGAAGAAAAACTCCGTTTGGGTGATTGTTGATAGGTTCACTAAGTGTGCTCACTTCTTAGCAGTGAACACTACTGATTCTTTAGACAAGTTGGCAAACTTGTACATTCGTGAGATTGTGAGACTTCATGGAGTTCCGAAGTCCATTGTTTCAGATAGAGATCCTAGATTTACTTCGAGATTCTAGGGTTGCTTGCATAGTGCTTTAGGTAGCCGTTTGCATTTCAGCACGTCTTATCATCCTCAGTCCGATGGGCAGTCAGAGCGAGTGATACAGATTCTAGAGGATATGCTTCGTTGTTGTGTGATTGACTTCCAGGGTTCTTGGGAGAAGCACTTACCGTTGGTTGAGTTTGCTTACAACAACAGTTATCAGTCTAGTATTCAGATGGCACCTTATGAGGCTTTGTATGGTAGACGATGTAGGACTCCGATTTGTTGGGCTGAAACAGGTCAGAGATTGTTACCTATGCCAGACTTGCTTAAAGGGACTACCGACAAGGTAAAGTTGATTTGTGACCGTTTGAAGGCAGCTTCCGATCGTCAGAAGTCTTATGCAGATTTGAAGAGGAAAGAAATTGAGTACTCAGTGGGTGAGAAAGTGTTTCTGAAAGTATCTCCGTGGAAGAAGGTTATGAGGTTTGGTCGAAAGGGCAAGTTGAGTCCGAGGTTCATTGGTCCGTATGAGATAGTTGAGCGGATTGGGCCGGTAGCTTATCGTTTGAGGTTACCTTCTGAGTTAGAAAAGATCCATGATGTCTTTCATGTGTCTATGCTTAGGAGATATAGATCGGATCCTTCTCATGTGATGCCCGTTGAGTAGATAGAGTTAAATCCGGATTTGTTCTATAACGAAGAGCCCGTTGAGATACTTGCTTCTGATAGCAAGGTGTTGCGTGGCAACACCATAGAGTTGGTCAAGGTGTTGTGGAGGCATAGAGGTGTGGAAGAGGCCACGTGGGAGAGAAAAGCGGATATGGTTGAGCAGTTTCCGTATTTGTTTCCACCAGGTAATTTCGGGGACGAAATTCCTTAAGTGGGGGAGAGTTGTAACACCCGGGTTTAGGGGTTAGGTGAAAATAATATTTTAATATTATTTTGGGCTCGGTTTTATAATTAAAATGATCCTTTAAAATTTCGGGTTTCAAAATAAACGATTTGAATGAGACCAAAATGATTTAGACTCAAAATTGAAGAGCTGCTTTAAAAACAAGGATAGCCATTCATTAATGGCCTTTTGGGTAATTTACCCATCATCAAATTTAAATCCCCTTTTCCTAACATCATTCCACTATTCACCCTCTTCTTCATTTCCCCCCCCCCCCCAACGTGAAAGAGAGCTCTTCTCCCCTTGTTACTATTTCATTCAAAAAGCTTCTCCATTTCAACTCCGTTTTGCAAGGTAATGACATTTTTGACTTCCCCTCATCTTCCTCTCCATAAAAGTACTTTTTATTTTCATTTTCATGAAGACTTTAGAAAATGGAATTTTTGAAGGTTTGGATTAAAAATAGAAACTTTATGTAGTTAAGTGAAGTATTTTGATTTAATATGCTTAGTTATGGTATATAGAAATCAAATAGTATATCATATGTGAATTTCAAGTGATTTTGGGAAATTTTCGGAATTGGGTTTCAAGAGGGTTTTTGGAGGGTTTTAAAGTGGTTTTTGGGGTGGTTTAATGTTGGTTTTTGAGGGCTGGTGTTAGTATGTTATATGAGGGTCACTTTGGGTGTGTTTGATGGTTGTTTGGATGTTTGAAATGGAAGATTTCAGTGGGTTTTAGGGGCTGCTCGGAAATTCTATTTTTGGGGTTGATTTTGAGTGTTGGATGCTTGATAATGTTAATCCGGGTTAGTTTCGATGATGAGTTATTGATTGCGAATGTTTTGTTTGTGTTTGAGATTGATTAGAATCGAGTTTGGGCATCGGTGAAGCATCAGAAGTGAATCCGAGAAGTTGAAGGTGGTTGCTTGCTTGGTCTTTGAGCTTGGAAGCTTAGGTGAGTGGTTAATTGTTTTAAATGGTTTTAAAATGGTTGGTTCGAGTATATGGACTAGGTTGGGCTTGGTAGACCCACCTAGAGTTAGGATTAGGGTGGTAGCCTAATCCTAAACTTGATTTAGAGCCTTTGGATGAACTCATGTATATGATTGTGTATGTCTCGTATGAAATGTGATATGAATGTTTATGTATATTGTATTATACATGTGGGGTGAGATATGACTTGTGATGCTTGAGACATGCATGATGATGGTTGTTGGTGAGTACGTGCTAAGCACGGAAGTGATTGAAATGAGTAATGTGAAATGAGTAAATGTTGGCATTAGTATACTTGAATACAAATGATCGATCATTAGGATGTTAGTGTGTACACATGAGTCAAAAGTCGCGCGTGGCCTTGGTGGCGTTGAGTCACCAAGGAGGAGTACGAGTTCGCCCGGAAAATGGTATTTAAATATAGTCGGTGATGAGTGGAATCCCATCGACGGGGCGTGAGGATGAGTGGAATCCCCTCCGCGAGACCGGTGATGAGTGTAATCCCACCGTGAGGTAATGTGGTTGTTGGATGTGAGTTCCAACATATCTATCCGCGTATTCGGGTCATAGCTAGGTGCCAATGTTGTTTGATATGTATATCAATGTGTTGAGGTTTATGATCTTTGATGGGATGCTTGAATGTGATTACATGTATTATGGAGTTGAGCTTATGATCATGGCATTTATAATGTACATTGCTCATGCATCTTTATCTTATGACTCTTGTGGATCCTTGGTATGTTTGTGTAATGCCTTGGCTAGATCGTACTCGGACCCTGCAATGTTGAGGTTTGTTTTTAGAGCTTACCCTCACTAAGCATCATTGCTTACGCTCTCTTTGTTCAACATTGCAGATCCTTAGTGTGCGGGTTGCTCGAGCAAGTGGAGGGCCTCCAAGTGTGGTTGTTAATCTTGAGTACTTCAAGTATGAGTTTTTTTTGTTGAACATGTAATAGTTTATGCAATGGGACATGTGTTGTGTTGATTGGATGATTGATGGTTGTTTAGGAGTTTGTTTAGACTCCTTGTTATCTTGCTTTTGTATGGCTTGTGATGCCATGTTTGAATTGTACCCCATGCCTAAATTGCTTAGTATGTATGTTGACTATGTGCCTTTGAAGTTGCTTATGTGTTGAATGTTGAAGTATGAACTTTGAATGCTAAAATGCTACCTTGGGTCCATTGCATGATTTCCTTGATGTTTGTACTTGTTGGATGCTTGTATGGCTATATGGTGGTATGTAAATGTTGTGTGAATGATTGGCTGGGGCTAAGGAAGTCTTAATTTGCATCTAGGGTCGAGCCTTTTTCGTTTTGGTTGAGTTTGGTGGATTTGCAGGTGCAGGGCGTATCGATACACCTCAGGGCGTATCGATACGGTCTTGCCCAAAGGCCAGAAATTTAGCCTGGCGTACCGATACCCTAAGGGTATCGATACCCTCCAAACTCACTGTAATTTGAAGAGTTGAGTGAGAGTAGAGCGTACCGATACGGGGATCCCGAGTATCGGTACGGGTCTACTCTGTTGACCAAGAAGAGTTGACCGAGAAGGGCGTATCGATACGCTCAAGGGCTGTATCGATACGGACTTCTCGAGGTTGACTTCTTGGGTTGACCTGGTCAGGGCGTATCGATACCCCTAGCTAGGGTATCGATACGGTCTGCTTTATAAGCTTAAAAATGGACTGTTATGCATGGTCGTGTTTCGAATGTATTCCCTTGAACGTTTTCCGCTGCTGTGAATCACTTAGGATATATTGCGCCTCTAGACAAGATTAAAATGAAAGAATGTAAAGATTAGGGTTGCTAACCGAAGAGAACCTTAACGGGTTTCACTCGGTTTTCCCCGTGTGACCCACTCGGACCGGTCATTCGGCCAGACCGGGGCGAGGAGGTTACATTCTAACCATGGATCCTAAACTCTAAACCTCTACACTAAAACCCTAAACTCTAAACCTCAAATTAGAACTTTAAATTCTAAAATTAATGCGGTTGTGGAAACAAAAAGTTTCCACCGGAGATAATAATCCTTATAAATTAACTATGAAATCAAAAGAATACTTCCATGGAATTTTATCCTTTGAGATAATTACACAAAACAAGGACAAAGGTGGCATGGATAATGTAAATGGGACCATTTATTTATTTAATTAGACGTGGTATTTTCTTTTGTCTTTTCGGATACAGCTCTTATCCTTTCCTTTTCCTGTTGTTTGGCACTAAGGATGTTTATCTTGTTAATTTCTTTATATGTGAAAAGGATATTGATTTTAATACTCTTGAATATAAAATAATATATATATATATATATATATATTATTTTGTAATAACACATATCTTGTAGACAAAGTCGATTGACTCTGGTCTCTTATGATGAGTATATTTTTTTATTGGGACTAACATTGAGTTCGAAAAGGATGTTAAAAATACAGCTAACAATCTCTAATATTTTAGGGCAAACTATTATTATTATTTTTATTTTGGTGATCGATTTGTTTTTCTATAAATTTAGTAACTAATGTTGCATTTTTTTCTATTTTGGTCAATGATTCTTAAAATTAGTGGTATGACTTGGTTTACTAATAGTTTTAGTCTTTAAAATTTATAATTTTCCCAATTTGGCCTTAATTTACAATATTTAACCCTCCAGATTTAAAAATCCTATCAATTTAATCATAAATTTAAAAAATTAAAAAATAATTTTTCTATAATATTTATAAGATAATTAAAATAATAAAAATATAAACCTTGCATCTTTTAAAACAACTTGTGAAAAGGGTACCAAAATGGTCCTCAAGTTCAACCCTCCACCCTTCTCTCATTCAGATCAGAATCGTGAAAAGGGACAAAAATGTGACGAAACTTCACCCAAGTTTCAAACTTCTTGTTGATCTACTCAACTCGTCCTTAGATCGACCAATAGATCTCTATAAAATTCGATTTAAATTAATCGATTAATGGGTTAAATACCGATAATTAAACAAAAGAAAAACTACAAGTATTATAATTAATGTTATGTGAGGTATTAACATGCGATGAAGACGTTGAAGCAGGTGTGAACTACGCGGATGTATGGCCGGATGACCCCATTAATCCTGATAGTGATAGCCAAATTGAAAATATCAATGATCCAACCCCCCTGAACGGTGACGATCATTCATCTCCGGCTGACCCAAGGGCCGACATTAACACTCCAAACGTCGCATGGGGACATAGCAGCCAGGGTATTAATGGGGTTTCCTCTCCCGATATATCCTTAAATCCAAATCAGGCCAACTTTAATATGGCTGCTGAGGTGGAATTGGAGCACGTGAGGGAGGGTATAAGTGATCAGCTAAATAGAGATGAGTCGGGTCCTAACAGGCCTGGGTCATTTTCCTCCATAAACCGGGTTTATAATAACCCTGTGGGCCAGGAGGGATGCCAGATGGTATCTGATAATAAGTCAGGACAACATTTGGCGCAAACCGAAACCAGCCTGCCTGCACAGGTGTTGGTTGAACAAACTCCCTGTAATATGAGTGATGGGTCTCTGGAAGTGGTTCAAGACAGTGTTGAGGGTTTCGGAAACCTCCCAAATCAAAATCCAATTGCTCCTCAGGGTGAAACTTCCCCTATTCCCAGGGTACAATTGGGCCCTCAATCGACTGGCTTTTTCCGAGCTAGCTTCCGAAGAAATATGCGTCGGCAGATCAGTGAGTCGCTCGATGGCGCTTCCGTTAGTCAAGACGACGAGGCAGATGCTCTGGGGATTTCGGATAACAAATCAACTGCAAGAGATGAGGCTGAAGCTGTATTTGAAGTCAGTAATATACTGGGTTTCTCATTTCGCGGGGGTGAGAATGAGGTAATTAGAAGAGTAAGAGAGCTCGAAGGGGGTCTGTAAAGTCTGAAGAGGTCCAGCCAGGTATTTTCAATCCATCTTTTTAATGAATTTGTCTATTGCTACATGGAACATAAGAGGCATCAGAAGAAGGGAAAAAGTTAAGGCAGTCAGGGGGGGTGATCGAAAAGTTATGCCCGCACTTGTTTTTTATACAAGAAACTAAAATGGAGGTTGTTGAGTCCAAGTTTATTAAACGTATATGGCATAATCCGGATGCTAAATTTAAGGCATCTCCTGCATCAGGCTCTTCGGGTGGCTTGTTAGTTTTGTGGGATTCTAATTGGTTTCAGGCTTCGGATAGCTTCATTCTTCCTAGGTTTATTGCTGTGATTGGTATGATTCCCTCTAAAAATCTGAAATGTGGATTTATGAATGTCTATGGGCCGTCCGTTGATGCGGAAAAGGGCGAATTCCTGTCGGAGATATTAGAGTTTTTAAATCAATGGCAGATACCATGGTGCATTGGAGGGGATTTCAATCTCTTTTTAGATCCTTCCGAAAAAAAGGGATTCTCGTTTAATCGACTGCCAATGGAAAGATTTCAAGCCTTCGTATTCGAAGCTGGGCTTAAAGATTTGCTGCTCTCGGGGGGTTGCTTCACTTGGAGCAACAACCGAGATCCGCCCACGTTCGTGAGATTGGATCGCTTCTTAATTAATGCTGAATTTGACTGCGAATTTCCAGAATTGTGTCAAAGCCTAGTGGAGAAATCTATCTCAGATCATAATGCAGTTCATCTGTCGACTCACTCTGTAAACTGGGGCGCCAAACCCTTCAAATGTTTCAATTACTGGTTCAAGATGGAAGGCTTTTCTGAAGCAGTTGCAAGGTCGTTTGAGGAGCTAAAATCTGTTAATCCAAGAATTAAAGTGGGGGGGGGGTCTAATCAAGGGCTCTAAGCGAGCGATCAAAGAATGGTTAAGCAAACAGCAAGGGGACTTTAAGAACTCGGTCACTGGTATTGAAAAAGAAATTACGAGGCTGGAGGGAATTTTACAACAGGGTTCGCCGAATCAAGCCATCTCTATCCAACTTTTATCACTGAGAAAACGCCTCTGGGAGATCTATCGAAGCGAGGAAAGCGCTTGGTTGCAGAAATCGAGATTACGCTGGTTTAAGGAAGGGGATAAAAACACCCGGTACTTCCATTTGGTGGCCTCGGCTAGAAAAAGAATGAATAACATTAGATGCTTGAAAGTGGGGAGTAGATCTCTTACCGATCCAGCAGAAATCAAAGACCATATCCGTAACTTCTTCTCCAGCGCCTATAATGGTGATCAAGCATTGGAAGTTGTAGATATGAATCTGAACTTCAAAACCTTAGAAAACGGACATGCTTCAATTATTGAAAGACCTTTCTCGGAAGAGGAGGTTTGGGCGGTGTCATCCTCCGATGGGAACCGTGCCCCGGGTCCGGACGGGTTCAATTTAGGCTATTATCAGAAGTTCTGGCCCCTCCTAAAGACAAACATTATGAAATTTTTTGCAAGCTTCTACTACGGACATAGCTGGGATATTGGAGTGAACTACTCTTTTTTGACTCTCATACCAAAGGTACCTAATCCTGAAACTCTTAATGATTACTGTCCTATCAGCTTGGTGAGTGGGTTATATAAAATCCTCTCTAAGGTTCTGACAAATCGGTTGAGAACTTGCATTGGTCAAATTGTTGGGGATTCGCAGTTCGCCTTCATAGCAGGCCGTCAGATATTAGACTGTTCTCTAATTGCGAACGAGACGATAGACTTTGTGACCAAGGCTGGGCGTAGTGGTGTTGTGTTCAAAATTGACTTTCAGAAGGCGTACGATACAGTCAATTGGGACTTTTTGATCCGTGTTATGAGAGAATGTGGTTTCGGTGAGAAGTGGTGCGAATGGATCCGCATTTGTATTTCGACGGCTCATATTTCTATTTTGGTTAACGGTTCCCCTACGGAGGCTTTTTCCATCTCAAGAGGTCTTCGTCAGGGCTGTTCGCTATCACCCCTGTTGTTTAATCTTGTAGGCGAAACCCTGAATCTTATGCTATTGAAAGCGGTCCGTTTGGGATTATTTACTGGTTTTTCGGTTGGCAAAAGAGGGGAGGATATTTCTATGTCCCATCTACAATTCGCGGACGACCTATTGACATTCTGTGGCGCATCCGAGATCCAAGTTAGAAATGTTAAACGAGTGCTCAGGGTGTTTGAGTTGGCGTCGGGCTTAAAGCTTAATATAAAGAAGAGTAAGCTGATAGGCATAAATGTTAGTGAGCCGGTGCTGGTTACATGGGCTAATTCAATCGGGTGCTCGATCGATAGGTTCCCTACAAATTATTTGGGCTTACCTTTGGGAGCTAACCGAAACAGCCCTACAATTTGGGAACCGGTTATAAAAAAATTCACCGATAAACTAGAGGGATGGATACCTCGCTTCTTATCCTTTGGTGGCAGACTAACACTCATAAAGTCTGTTCTTTCATGCCTTCCGGTATACTTCCTGTCACTGTTTAAAATGCCAACTTCAGTGTCTAATCGCCTGAATAGGATAATGTCTTCATTCTTCTGGGGAGATGATGCGAAAAAATCGAAAATCCATTGGATTCGATGGGAATTACTTTGCAAGCCTTTACACGAAGGAGGATTGGGTATTACTAATCTGACCTTGGTTAATAAAGCTCTGTTGGGTAAGTGGATATGGAGGTATGGAAATGAGTCCAGCAAACTGTGGAGAAGGGTTATTGCGAGCAAGAATCCTAAAGATTCCTTGGGATTGATTCCAACTTGTTCTAACAGTAGAAATTTCTCATAGATCTGGAATGGAATTCTAAAATCGTTCCATGGAAATGATAATTTTGGCAATCATATACGAGCTAATTTCTCTATCAAAGTTAATTTTGAGTGTAAGAGCATATATAGAGAGAGGCACCGAAAAGGGGTGAGAATTTCCATCCTGACATGGCATGGGATAGATATTTATACATCATTATTATCAACATAATTTATATACATTTTTTTGTCAAACTATATACACATATGCGTATACAGTTAATTGCACCACACGTCTTCAAACTAACTGTGACACTCTTTCTAAATTTATTTCTAAATTTTTAAATGTTTTACTTTTATTATCAAACTATGAGCTTTATTATAAATTGGTCCCTAAACTTTTGAGTATTTCGGTTTCATTCTCAAACTATGACTATCATTCTAAATTGGTCTTCAAACATTTTGAACATTCTAATTTCATCCCCAAATTATCAGTATATACTAATCATATCTTATGTTACTAAAAAACCGTTATTAAATTTGTCAATTGTGATGAAACACCGATGTGTATTATATGATAATATGATGTGATATAAATGATAATTTGAAGATGAAATTGGAATGTTTAAAAAGTATGAGGATCAATTTATAATGAGAGTTATAGTTTGGGGATGGAAATGGAACATTCAAATAGTTTGGGGATTAATTTATAATGAGAGCCATAGTTTATTATAAAATTGAATGCACACACGCGCACGCGCGCACACACGATATTACATTTTAAAAGGTTTAACTATAAAATAAGTGCTAGAATTTTATTTTTTAATAGGTGCCCTAAGTATTTTTTTAACTGAAATAGGTGCCTAAAATTGCAATAAATTTTTTTATATATTTAAATAAATATAAATACTCGTTATTCAAGTTATCTAGATTCATCCCCTTCGAGAAAAAGTTATCTAGACTCATTATTTGTTTATTTTTGACAAAATAAGAATTTTTATTTTATTTTTAATACATTTAACTTTTATTAAAAGTTTTAATCATGAGTATTTTACACATATTCATTTAATAGTTAAAAGGAGATGCTCATCTCCTTGTGTCCTAGTGGCAAAGAGATATTTATTATCTCTTGCGACTCAAGTTCGAGCACCAATAATGCATGTTGTGTGTGCCGTTTTTAAAAAGATAAAATTTATTAATCATGAATAGCATTTGCTAATATATCAGTTGTTGTTGTACATTTCGAATGATCCATATCAAAATTAACCGACGTACCACTATTTATACGTAATTGTGCTACTAATTTATGAGCAACAAATTTGTTTCCTTTGGAGTATAACGAAATAAAAATTTAAAACATACCTTTTTAACCATTTGATGTGTCATAAACCTTGTAGATAAAGCGAATTAAACTTGAATCTTTTAGGATGAATAACATCTTATTTTCCACTACACCACTCATTAGGTTCTTATTAAAAAATATTATATATATTTGAAAAAGATATTATATATATTTGTATTATAAATGAATAATTATTTCATGCACAAGCGCTTGTGTAAACTTTTGTTTACACAATCGTCTTAGTTTTAGGGTTTATGGACTTCATTTAGGGTTTAGGAGTTTAAGTGTAGTAGTTTTGAATTTAGAGGTTATTGACAAAATTTTGAATTTAGGGTTAAATTTAGAGTTTATAGGTTAAAACTTAAATCTCTAACCATATTACCCTAAAACCTAAACCTAAACATAAACCATAAACCCTAAATTCTAATCACAAACACTAAATTCTAACGATGGATCCTAAACTCTAAACCTCTACACTAAAATCATAAACTCTAAACCTCAAATTAGAACTTTAAATTCTAAAATTAATGCGGTTGTGGAAACAAAAAGTTTCCACCGGAGATAATAATCCTTATAAATTAACTATGAAATCAAAAGAATACTTCCATGGAATTTTATCCTTTGAGATAATTACACAAAACAAGGACAAAGGTGGCATGGATAATGTAAATGGGACCATTTATTTATTTAATTAGACGTGGTATTTTCTTTTGTCTTTTTAGATACAGTTCTTATCCTTTCCTTTTCCTATTGTTTGGCACTAAGCATGTTAATCTTGTTAATTTCTGTATATGTGAAAAGGATGTTGATTTTAATACTCTTGAATATAAAATAATATATATATATATATTATTTTGTAATAACACATATCTTGTAGACAAAGTCGATTGACTCTGGTCTCTTATGATGAGTATATTTTTTATTGGGACTAACATTGAGTTCGAAAAGGATGTTAAAAATACAGCTAACAATCTCTAATATTTTAGGGCAAACTATTATTATTATTTTTATTTTGGTGATCGATTTGTTTTTCTATAAATTTAGTAACTAATGTTGCATTTTTTTCTATTTTGGTCAATGATTCTTAAAATTAGTGGTATGACTTGGTTTAATAATAGTTTTAGTCTTTAAAATTTATAATTTTCCCAATTTGGCCTTAATTTACAATATTTAACCCTCCAGATTTAAAAATCCTATCAATTTAATCATATATTTAAAAAATTAAAAAAATAATTTTTCTATAATATTTATAAGATAATTACAAAAATAAAAATATAAACCTTGCATCTTTTAAAACAACTTGTGAAAAGGGTACCAAAATGGTCCTCAAGTTCAACCCTCCACCCTTCTCTCATTCATATCAGAATCGTGAAAAGGGACAAAAATGTGACGAAACTTCACCCAAGTTTCAAACTTCTTGTTGATCTACTCAACTCGTCCTTAGATCGACCAATAGATCTCTATAAAATTCGATTTAAATTAATCGATTAATGAGTTAAATACCGATAATTAAACAAAAGAAAAACTACAAGTATCATAATTAATGTTCAATTAAATTCAAAACAGTTCAATTTCATTTTTATTGTCCAAATGTAATATTATTTGTGTTACATGTTGATCATCCTACCAGGGGCGGAACATCGCCGGGGTTTACCGAGATGTGACTCCTGCCAACTTTCCCTTTTCAACGGCATTAATATACCATTTTTAGGGGGAAAAGTAATATCAATGTTGTAAGCCTTTAATTTTTTTAAATTTTATTTTGCCCCCTTAAAATTTATAATTTTATTCTGATCCCCTCCTTTACAAACTTTTAGTTCCGCCCCTACGTCCTACGTAAGGTATTACAATAATCTTATGACATAGCAATTATATTCAATAATTTTATAAACATACAAAATCAACATATCCACATTCAGACACACCTACTTATTGATTTTAATACACAATCCATTGTTCATATCATGTCATATTCATTTCCATGTACAAAATCAGTAAATAGTATGATACATGCATTGAAGAGGTAAAATAATTGAAGTTGTGAGAAATAAAAAGATATACAAATTTGAAAATATTAAAAAATTCACTAAAAATTCTAATTTCAGCACGAATTCAATTAAAACTCGATTAACCTATTTGAATCTCTCAATTAAACTTCTAAACCCTAAATCGAATTGTGACAAAGGAAAACAGACAAAAGAAAAATAAAGAGTTGAAGAAAAAGAAAAAGGACTGGAAATCATAAAATGGAAGAAAAAGGATTTAGGGTTGAATTTTAATATGTATACCCCAAGAAAAAGGTAAAATTGCAAGATGTGACCCTACATTTTCTAGGGTTCATGAAACAAACTTCCAAGTTGGTCATGCGCTCAGTTTAGTCCCTACATTTTCAAAACATCTCAGCTAAACCATCAAGTTTCAATTTCGTTCAATTAGGCCCTTCAGTTTGTAGATCAATCCCAATTAGACCCCGACACTATTTCAAAATCTAGTTTGAACTTCTATCCCCAAATTTGGGGTTTTATATATCTCTCTCCTACACAAATTTCTTCCTTGAAATTTTTCAGACTTGAATATCAATTGAATCACCTTTGAGTAATACTTAAATTTAGATCAATTTCATCAATATCAATTGAAGTATACTATTTTATTTAATAAAGATGAATGTTTTCATTTTATGTTAATGTCACATTATGATTACGAGATCACGCAAAAAAAAAGAGTAAGTGTCATATGATATATGTGTCCGACCCCTGAATTCTAAAACCATGGGTTAATAGGAAAAAAAAGCTTGTGATATCTACTACGGAAAAGTTCATTATAAAAACGTTTCGATTTAGTATATTTAGATTGTGTTTTATGCTGAAATATCTTATGTTCTTAATTGCAAATCTAAGGAACATAACATTTGCATCACTATTGTTAGAACAATAAAAGAAACAAGATTTTATAATTGTTCACATCTTAAAAATTGTTTTGAAAGGAAAGAAAAATCCAAACTATTGGATTTCATCTTTAAGTACTTGTAAACTTTTTTTCCCATTTAACCACTTAATATATCTGAAAGCGAACCTTTTAACTGTTAATGAATATCATGTGTTTTTAAATGAAAAAGGGAGAGTACCACTATTCATTGTCTATATAAATCTACCTAGTTTTGGAGAAATTATAAGTACTCAAGCAACTTAACAAGATATCATTGAGGTAATCAAATTAAGATACATACATTCATAAATATCTTTGTTTTACCTATTATATTCTTCCTTATTGTTTGTATTTTTAGTAAGTTTTCATGATTTTGAGATTGTAGCTAATATGTGCAATTTTATTGAAAAAAGGGTTATATTGAAGCTCGAAAATGGTGTCGGAAAATAGTGCATCGAGTTCGTCGCTGAACAGGAAGTCAGATGAAGACATAGTTAATAATAACAATAATTTAAGAGTGTTGGTCGTTGATGATAGTCCGATGATCCGAAAACTCCATGATATGTATCTTAAGAAGTTTGGATTAAAGGTTCAAGTTGCTGAAAATGGGAAACAAGCCGTCGATCTTTTTCATTTTGGAGCTTCTTTCGATCTCATTCTAATGGACAAGGAAATGCCTATCATGGATGGAGCCGAGGTACATATTATACATATAATTCTCCAAACTCAATGCATATAAAAACTAAATAACAATTGTAGGTAGAACTATCCAAGCTACCCATTTGATCTAGTAAACTTGCCCGTACAAATTTGGTTTTTACTCAATTTGAACCAAATCGTAGACTTAAACATATATTATCAATAAGCAAGCATATTTGGTAGGTTGATCAAGCTGTTCATCTTTATTTCCTCATATTTCCTTAAATCACGAGTTCTAGACTCACTAAGAGCACCTTCTTTTTATCTCTAGAGTCCCCTTCCTCTCCTCTCTAAATAGGTTTGAGATTAAAATTAGAATTTGTTAAAAATACATATATTATCGATAAAGACTTATGATGGAAAGTTTCATAAAATACTTGTATTGCTCTAAAAAGGTATTACTTTAAGAGTTATTGTTCGGGAACTTGGCCAGGTATTGCATATGTTTTTTTTTAAATAGAGCACATGCCAAATTACTTTTAATCTATGACATTTATTACAGTAAAAGTGAAGTTGATATGCTTACAGACCGACTTCATTGTTCATATCTTTTCTCTCATTAAAAAATTCAAAATCAGTATGCTTGCAAGCCGACTTTGAACAGTGATATATTGTTACAGTGATATATTGGCTTGTAAGCATACCAACTTTACTTCTACAGTAGCAAATGACATAGATTACCAACTTTACCGTTACTGTCGGAGATTTTGAACCAAATTAAACGATAATTATATATATGTTTTTACAGGCAACTAAGGAGTTGAGAACTATGGGAGTGACTAGCATGATCGTTGGTGTAACTTCACTTGACTCACCATACGAGAAGCAAGCTTTCATGGAAGCTGGCTTGGATTATTTCTTTACAAAGCCTTTGACAATTGATAATATCAGTTTTATTCTGCAGGAACTCAACAAGAAGAAGAAGAACAACAAAAATTGATATTGTCATTATCAATTTGGTTAAGACATTTTCCAATTATGTTTCTCCTTTAGTAATAATAATATACTTAAAATCCAAACCTCTTGCCTTATATAGGCATATATGTAGGTTTGTTTTGCCCTTCTAGTTATCATTAAGTACTGAGTTGTTGTAATTTTTCTTTCCTAATTAAAAAAATATTAGTGAGTTAAGCTTTTTGTTTTGGAAATTAAATTTGGTAAAATATTAACATGATCACCAATATGTATTCAAATGATGTTTGGTATGAGGTGGTCTCTTTAAAATCAAAAGTGATTTATTCATTGTGACTAAATCACTCTGATAATAATTTGAGAATCCTATATAGAAGTAATCTTATTCTTTTGGAAATATAACAAAAATCTTAGGTCACTAATAATGATTATGATGTGAATGTTACTGGAGATGGAGTCGAAATTTAAGGCTGGGAAGAAAAATATAAAGGCTTAAAAGTGAGGGGCAAAATTATAAGTAACTCAATTTTAAATATATATATATATATATATAAAAGAACAAAGTTAAAAAAATACAGATACTCTCAATGGTAGAGGAAAAAAATATAGTCTCAGTGTAGGAGCTATTCACCTTGTGGGAGGGGCTCTAGCCGCCTACTTCCACTCAAATCTTTATTTCCCCTTTGACATGTATACTAAAATTTTTTATGGAATAATTATGAATTGTCCTTTCATTTTTCAAGTAAATTATACTTTGTCTTTTTCGAGTTGGTATCTTGACTTCGTCCTTACCTAGTTCGTTGATGGATGTTTGACAAATTTACATTTTCAAATAAAAATAATTTTTTTTATCCAAAGAGAACTTTCATTAAAAAACAAAAGGAGTACACCCAAGAAATACACGTACAAACACCAACGCCCATGCAGGGGCCATGCACGACGGCAAGCAAACCTCGTCACAGGCCAAGCGTTGTAAAACACAAAGGAAACCTCGACAAACAGGAGCCAGATATCCCAACAGCCATCATCACGACGCCAACGGGACCAAACACAATGGGCAAACCCAGTACAAACAGACGACCCAGGGACTCCTACTAACTGAGAAAGAAAGACTCGAACAAACGAAAATGAGCCAGACATGAATCCAACAAAATGCCACTAGAGTTGGAGTAGCCAGTGGTGGCCCAAAACCGCAGACAACACACTAAAAGCTTCGAGTCATGAAAGGACATGTCTTCCGAAAGCTGGGGGGGAAAATAGCATACTCCGACCGCTTGAGAGCTCCTTTCGGAGACAGGCTCTCACACCGGAGGTGATGGGTCTTATCAAGACGATGTCGGTGTATTGCAAGGCAGCAACCAAAAGACATGATCTTGTAGGCTCAGAAGCTTCAGCAAAGACTCTGGAAACATAAGAACACCTAAGAAACCTTGGATCATCCACTTTCTGAGTTGAACTGGTGATCCTCGGGGAAGGAAAGATCTGCATTACCACCCATCGCTCCTTCCTAACGAGGGTTTCAAGGTAGTCGAGCCTCATGGAGTACGCGGATAACTCACGCTGGAGTTATCCGCTGAGCCTGGGTGATAGCCAAAACAGTCAAGCTGATTCGAGGGATCAACTGAAACGGGCTGGTCTTCATCGTCGCTTATGACGGTTTCTTCGTTTATATTCATGCATTCATCCATTATAAACGAAGGGGTCGTCGTGATTTTCTTACCGAAGGGGTCAACACCAAGTTCAATTAATCCCACTTCGTCGACCATGATCCGAGATTGTTCCATTGCATGTTTGCGGCGAGCTGCCTGTTTGATAAGAGTTAAGCGTTTTGCGCCGTAAGATCTTCCCATTTTTGCACGTTCAATCTTGCTGAAGGTCGTTGAAGTGGAGAGAAAGGGGTTTAGAAACAAGCTAGCAGTAGGGGAAGTTTCCAAAAGTGGAGGTGGTTGACAATTCGAATCACCTCCCGCTTTCTCCAAAAGGATAGGAGAGTTGACTTTGGGAGATTTTGAGTAGACACATCAGGGGTTGTCTTATCCGATGTGACTAAACCAGAATCCTGGTGCAGCTTCGCAAACTGGACCCTTTTGTCATTTCCACCTTCGATCGTAGCCCTCCCCTTTGGTTTAGCATTTGCCGGAGCCTGTTTTAGAGATGAGTTGCAGTGCCGCCCGGTCGTAGCTCTCAACCATGGACCATATCAACCAGCCGTCTGGAACTTGGATATGCCAAACCAACAGTCTTTCTCATTGTGGCCTACTCTCCCACATAGAAAGCAAAACAACGACAACCTCTCATATTTGAACTTTACCTCAATCGGAGCTGCATTCCTTCGGTTAAGGATAAAGCTGTGTTTGAGGGGATCTTTAACTTGCAGTGCCATTCCATTGAACTTTGCCATCCTCATTCATTGTTGATCCATAGAAAGCTGGGAATAGATTTCCTATTTTTCTGATGTTATCGTGTGTGATAAGAGCTATGGGAATGTCATGAACTTGAACCAAGAACTCTTCCACTTCGAAATCCACCTCTTCAAAGGTTTTATTCGGTAGCCACTCCTTGAGAATGAGCAGGCGGTCTTGGATGGACCATGGTCTTTGTCCTAGAATTCTGAGACATCTTCAGGGTTTGAAAACATGAACATGTTCTTTCCGAAATCGTGGCACTCTATATCAGGACACATCCATGCTTTCGTGACAATGGCGTTAACCGTTAGAAGTAAAAGTAAGAAGTCAAATCAACAACAATATATCTTAATCCGAGGCAATTGGGTCAATACAAGGAGAGGGTTTGAGATTTCTTTAATGGGAAAAAGGAAACTACAACACGATTATTTATATGATTGCACGTATATATGTATAAGTTGTAAAATCCTCATCATGGGCTAAAAGCCATAGAAAATTATGAGTCCGATAAGGTGAATTAAATGTGTTATTATACAAGTTTTAATAACTGTCACGTCACCCATTTAATGACAGTTAACAGTGACAATTTTGTAACAAAAACTAAAACTTAATATCTATTATGTAAGTTTTGAAAATTTGGTGATCATTTATTTATTTTAATAACTGTCACGTCACCCATAAGGATACGTCGAAGCGGAGCTCCTCTCAAATCCTTATGGGAAGAAAGAATCCACTCTGCCATGTGACTTGTAACATTGTGTTGCATGTCACTCGGCAGTCGGCATGCAATTCTTAACAGTGTAATAGATGAACAGGGACACCGAATTGTACTAACTAGAGTAATACAGAGTGCTAATTGTCAATATCTGTACTATTCATATTAATCATTATTTGAACTAGAGTGATAAAGGGTTACGTTTGCTCACATCATAGAGGTTCAGCAGTTCTGGAAAATATATGTTCATGCCATATTCACTGGTTTTATCTGCTGATTACTTCAACAATCTCAACTTCAATTGCAGTTGAGACTTGAAGCTAATTTCCTTTTTTCTTTTTTCCAATCGTTCAAACATAGCTAAAGAACCTTCATCACTAGTATCTGGAACTCGAAAGCTCTTATACTATGTAATCGAAGCCAATATCGAATCACAAACACGTCAAGTGCCTTCAAATCACAAAATAATAACAATTGAGGCTCTATAGTTGAACCATAACTAAAGAATGAAGCATGAAGCATGAAGTTCTCTGTTTTCATTATACTGTTATATAAGAGTTCAAGTATTCATTTTTCACTACACAAAGATTAATTCTTTACCAGCATATTCTCAGCTACAGCATCAAATACCAAGAAAAAAAAAGAAGTAAAACTATAACCTTTATATAATTCCAATTAATTTCAACCAAAATTCAGCATCCAACAGTGGGATATTCAGGAGCAAAGAGAATCAGAACTAACCCATTTCCAGTAATGTTTCCTTACAGACACAGCTTTCTCCAATCCCCTTGCCCCATCAAAATCCTCGTACTCTTCCTTTTCTTCAGTACAAAAATCTTCCTCCGGCAGCCCTTCCACCCACGCGTCCACCGAGTGCAAAACATAACGCGCCGGCAAACCGGGATACGACACCGAGTTTCGCTCCTCCAGTTTCTTTCTATAAGACCCCGGCACAATCCTCACGACCCCGGAATCAATAACCGAACCAAGCTCCTCTTTTACAGCACGAGCCACGGCTTCTTCTGTGGTTTCAAGGGGCTTCATTTTCTCAGACAATGGTCTAAACCGATCCCTAACACTACCATCCGACAATTCTTGTCGTGATTCGACGAGAACAAGGTTATCTTTACCGAGTATACGAACCGTGACGACATTAACAGTACGAAGCGGGGGGGAGGAGTCGAGAAGCGATATCTCGCCTTCGGAGAGCTCCAGCCAGAGGTTGTGCACGTTTTTGGTCCCAGGCTTGACACCCCAGGAAGCCAGCGAGTCCGACGGCAACCGCGGTTTGAGCCAATCGGAAAGAGCCTGTGGGGTTGCAAAGGGGGTCCTGGAAAGGGACATGGTCGGGTTTTTGAGGAACCGGCGTGTGTTCGGAGGAAAAGGAAGGAACTTGGGGAAAAGGGTAATGTTTTGCTTAGGGGAAGAGAAGAGAAAAAGCAGGGAAATTGCGGTTAGAAACAGGTCGGGGAAAGTGGGTGTTGGTTTGGCAAGACCCAAGTTAGGTTTCGTGTTGTTCTGGGCATTGTTTAATGATTCCGGCGTCCTTGACATGATACCGACAACGACTCCGGTTGCAGCGGTGATGTGTTTATGTAAGAGGGAGATGAGTTGCAATGTTTTGCCGGTGCTGATGACCGGTGATTGTGTCCATTACCGGGAGAAAAAGAGGTTTGGGTCGGAAAATAAGAGGTTGGAAATCGAGATGGATCAGAATTCAGATATTCTGTTTCATATTCCTTGTCGGCATAGAATTTTGTGGCATAATTTCAAAGACTCGGCGTCACGATCAAATCGCTCTGTTCCTGTTTATGAGCCAACAGTTAGAATTAGAAATCCTATGTCCTGTCCCTGTTTATGGTTTATACTAAAAATAAATAGATTTCTAGTATAAGGTTGAGATTTAAGGTTTAAGAACTAGGGATAGAGTGATTTGTGATTTAAAATTTAAGAATAAAAGGTAAAATTTAATTTGTTTAGTGTCGAGGCATAGAAAAGATTAGGGGTGTAAACGAGTCGAGTAGTGCTAAACTCACTTCGGCTTGTTAGGATTTCGAGTCCAGTTCGAGCTTGAGTAAATTCTAACGAGCTTGAGAAACCTTAGCTCGACTCGGCTCGTTAAGAACTCGAGTTCGAGCTTGATTCGAGCCCAATCGAATCAAGCGTTGACTGATCTTTGACCGTGTTGGACTTGAGTAACTCTTCATCTGTCATTTCTCATTTTAGGGTTTAGGGTGTTAGTTTAGGGTTTGGAAGTTTAGGTTGCTAGGTTTAGAATTTAGGATTTAAATTTTAGGGTTTAATACTTATGTTTAGGGTTTATATTATAGGGTTTTAAGTTTAGGAATTTATATTTTAGATTATAAAAGATAAAAAAATTAGTATATTATATTTTCGAGTAGCTTGTGAGCTTTTTCGAGTCGATTATGAAGTAGCTCAGTTCAGCTCGTCAAGAACTCGAGCCGAATTCGAGCTCGAGTCAAATCCAATCAAATTAAATTTTAATCAAATTAAGTTCGAATAGCTCACGATCTGTCTCGTCTCATTTACGGCATTAGAAAAGGCCACTGAAAGGTGAGAAACTATCTTTGTCCAGCGGTTAGCCATGTATATAATATTTGGTCTCAAAACAATCTATAATGCAACACAAGCTTAGTTATTCGGGTAAATTACAAATTTAATCACTGAAATTTGTAGATTGAACAATTTTTTTCATTTATCTATTTTCTCACTAATAATTCGATGATATGGCTTTTTTTTTTTTTTACTAATATTTGATTGTAATATAATTTTTTTTATTAATATTTAGTTATGACATAGAATTTAAATTAAAAAAAAATTAAATTTCACTCCCAAACCTTAATCCTAGAATCTCAACCCCTAAATTTATACACCTAACTCCAAATTCGATCGACATCACCCTCACACAAAGCAACCATTCATACAATGCAAACCCAAATTTCATTTTTGTAGAATCAAAATCCTATAGTTAGAACAACATGAACGGCAAATAAGGGAAACAAATAACAATTAATGCAACAATTAAAACCACATAGGTATGAATTTTACAAGCAATTGAAAAGGGAAAAAGATTGGGATTGTGAAATTGAAGTTGAAGTTGAGAGGAACAGAGCACTGGAGTTGGGCAGGATAAGTGTTGGGGAAGAGTGTTGGAATTGTAGAGATAAAATAAGCATATAATGGAAAAGAAATTTAAAAAAGTTTGATACAAAACGACATCATTTTGTTGTAAATTAGACTTTCCTAAAATGATGTCATTTTGGTTTTGTGTGTCATGTCATATAACACTGTAAATTATTTAACGACTGAGTAACCAAAATATGAGCAATTCAAAAGTTTAATGATTAAATTAAAAAAAAGCCTCAGTGACCAAAATAGAAATGAGAAGATAGTAGTGATGAATTTTGTAATTAACCTAGTTATTAAACTATATATATATATATATATTAACCAGGGAAATTATTGGTGATTTTTTTATAAGTGGAACTTTCCCTTTCCAATTGAGTTACTCAATTCACGAAAAATTTAAGTATTTCAAATTTATATTAATTTGTAAATAATATAAATGAGTCTGCTTTTTAGCACGCATTTAGTCTGCTTATTAGCACGCATCTAGTCTGCTGTTTTAGCACGAATATATGGAGGTATTTTGTTGTTCGAAGGCAAATGAAGGAAGGATTAGCCAATCTATCAATTGACGAGGGAGAGGATGAAGTTTTGGTGCTTCCCCCCGGGTTGGTGCAATCGAGAATGAATATGAATTCTGTATGGTGGGTACTTTCCTGACTGACAGTGTGGTGCATTTCTTGGCGATGAGAAACACCATGGCCGACTTATGGCATCCACTGGGAGGTATATCTATTTCTGATATCGGTGAAAAACGGTTCTGTTTCAAGTTTTTTAATGCAGTGGATATGGAACGAGTCTATGATGGATGTCTGTGGTTCTTCAATAACCACTTACTACTACTACAAAAGATAGGACCGGGAGAGGATCCTTTACAAATACAATTGCATCATTCTATGATATGGGTTCAAATTCATGATTTGCCGCCGGGGTTGATGTCGGAACCGATGGCGCGCCAGTTCGGTAACTTCCTTGGTGAATTCTTGGAGTATGATTCGAAAATGCTGCTGTTGGGAAGAAAGCAATTCATGAGAATTAAGGTTTGGATGGACGTGCGACAACCTCTGAAAAGAAAGAAAAAAGTTGCATTAGGGAGTAATAAAAGCACATATGTCAGATTTCAATATGAAAAGTTAGTCTTGTTTTGTTTCATTTGTGGAAGGATGGGACATGGGGAGAGTTTTTGCCCGATGAGGTTGGTCTTAAAAGCTTCTGAAATTACTTTCGGATGGGATGTTTCCATCCGAGCACCACCGCGAAGGGGGCCGCCGGCACCGAGTAGATGGTTACGGGAGGCAGTTACTCGGCAACTTGAGAGTGGGGCTAAGGAAACGGGAGTAAGTTGGGGGCAGTTGGGGGGGTACAAACAAAATACACCAACCAGATAGGCATGATGGGCTTTCAAGTGGGGTGCCATACAGCCAAGCCCAAAAAATAGTAAATCTTGTGAGGGAAACTGGGCTGCCAGAATGTGGACAAATGGAGATCGGGTCCGATAATGAGGACCATCCTGTGAATGTGGTTGACGAAAACAAAAGACAGCGCAGAAATGATATAGAGCATGCTCTGTCGAAAGAGAAGAATACTATAGCCCCAATTACTGAAAATGATTTATCGGCTAGCTCTGCGAGTCAGAGCAGCCGGGCATTATGAAACTTCTATGCTGGAACGTCCGTGGGTTGGGGAAACTACGGGCGATAAACCGTCTCAAGAACAAGTTGAGAGGTGTTAATCCCCACATTTTGTTTCTCATGGAAACAAAATTAGACAAACGGAGGATGGAGATGGCGAGACGAAGATGTGACTTTATGTTTGGTATTGACATTCCGGCAATTGGAACACGTGGTGGACTGTCAATTGGGTGGAGATATGACTGTAACGTGACTTTAAGAAGTTATTCCCAATGGCACATCGATATTGAAATAAAAGAGGAAAATGCGATTGAATGGCGGTTTACAGGATTTTATGGCTGCCCGGAAGAAAGGAATAGAACTGAGTCTTGGAATCTATTAAAACAACTTGGAGGTGACCAATCTTTACCGTGGGTGGTTGCTGGAGATTTCAATGAAATTGCCTTTTCTTTTGAAAAACGGGGTGGATGTATACGCTCGGAGCGACAAATGTCTGAATTCAGAGAGGCTTTACAAGAATGCGATCTAGCAGACTTGGGCTTTAAGGGGGCCTGGTATACGTGGAAGAGGGGACGATTGGCATCTACAAACATCAGGGAACGCTTGGATAGAGCTGTAGCAAACACTGAGTGGTGGGAATTATTTCCAGGTTACACTGTTACTCATTTAACACATACGATGTCCGATCATTGTCATTTATTGATTAATACAACTGGCAATTCATTTTCAACTTATTCCAATCAAAGGGATCGTTTTCGTTTTGATGCAAACTGGGTGTTGGAAGAAGATATGATTGAGCAATTACAAACCCACTGGGAGATATCAGATTCACAAGTTCTAGATCATCTGAAAGAGTTGGGCTGTATTCTGGAAAAATGGAGCTCAAAGAATAAAAAAGACAGGGGAGCAAGGAAAAAAATGCTGCAAAACAGGCTCACTGATCTAACATCTGCTGACCCGGATGAGGAGGCATTGGCTCAACTTCTTGAAATAAAACTAGTTTAAATATGGAAGCAGATAAAGAGGAGCTTTACTGGGAGCAGAGAGCGAGAGTTAATTGGCTGAAATATGGTGATAAAAGTACCCCCTTCTTTCATAATTTTGCAACGATGCGGAAGAAACGTAACTCTATTATGGGCATTAAAAATGAAAATGGTGATTGGGTTACAAGGGAAGAAGATATGCTAAATGTAGAAACAGATTACTTTCAACGTCTCTTCACTACTGCCACTGTTACAAATGTCCCTTCTATAGTGGATTCCATTCATCCAAAGGTTACGAATGAAATGAATGAATCATTATTGCAGCCATTTAAAGCATATGAGATAAAAGAAGCGATCGATAGTATGGCACCGTTAAAGGCTTCGGGACTCGATGGATATCCGGCTATGTTTTATCAGAAATATCGGAATATTGTTGGGGCAGACTTATCCGACTACTGTTTGTCAGTATTGAATTGTTCATCAGAAATAAAGCAGATTAACAGTACACTGATAGTTCTCATCCCTAAGGTTAATACTCCAGAGAATATGACAGAGTTTCGGCCGATAAGCCTCTGCAATGTTCTATACAAGATAGTAGCTAAAGTGTTAGCAAATAGATTAAAAGTGACGCTGGAAGGATGTATTGATAAAGCCCAGGGGGCTTTTATTCTGGGCCGACACATTTCTGATAATGTGTTAATCTCGTATGAGATTTTACACTCGCTTCAGCAGAGGAGAAGTGGTAAGACAAGGACGTTCGCTTTCAAAGCAGACATGAGTAAAGCTTATGATAGGGTCGAGTGGGTTTTTTTGGAGAAGGTGATGTTGAAATTGGGGTATGCAGAGCCATGATTTCGACTAATTATGAAGTGTATTTCTACAGTGAGTTATGCTGTGGGCCTTAATGAGAATATCGGAAACCAATTCAACCCCTCTCGTGGGCTACGGAAAGGAGATCCACTTAGCCCATATTTATTTTTGCTCTGTGCAGAAGGCCTATCTTGTCTTATTAATGCTGCAAATGAAAATGGGAAGCTGAAGGGGGCAAGAATAGGTCAAAGTCGGTTTGAGGTTAACCATCTACTATTCGTGGATGATAGTATAATATTTAGTGAGGCTACAATGACAAGGGCAAGAAATCTTCAGTCAATCCTAACCGCATATGAAAATGAATCCGGTCAAAAAGTCAACTACATCAAATCTCTTATCTTTTTCAGCAGAAATGTGGATGAGGTCACGAGAAGTCAGATTGGTGAGTTCTTGGGCGTTCGGATTTCAGTGAACCCTGAGAAGTATTTGAGTTTACCAACGATGGTGGGTCGAAGGAAAAAAGAGGCTTTTGCTTATTTTCTGGATCGATTTAATTAGAAGACTAAAAATTGGGGTATTCGTTTCTTATCTATAGGAGGAAGGGAGGTGCTTATCTCAGCAGTTTTACAAGCCATACCAGTCTATGCAATGCAATGTTTTCTTTTACCATCGTCGCTTTGCAAACAATTAGAACAGTTAATGGCTAATTTCTGGTGGAGAAACAATGCAAACAAGAGAGGAATTCACTGGTGTACTTGGAAAAAGTTGGCAGTTCCTAAGCTACAAGGTGGTATGGGTTTCAAAGATCTAAATCAATTCAATATAGCACTTCTAGCCAAACAAGCATGGAGATTAATATCACAACCAACAAGCTTACTTGCACAAGTATTAAAAGCCAAGTACTACCCGAACAGTACTTTTCTTGAAGTTAGATTAGGGTCTTACCCCTCATATACCTTGAGAAGCTTGTGGACTTGTAGAGCACTGTTGGAGAAAGGTCTGTGCTGGCGTATTGGATCGGGTTCCTCAGTGAACATATGGAACGATCCATGGCTGCCTGGGCCTGCAAATAGTCACATCCAAACCCAGCAAATTAATATTCACTACACCAAAGTGGCTGACCTCATAAACTCACAGAATGCTACATGGAAGCTAGAAATACTCGAGAACTTATTTGATGAACAACAGGTACGAAAGATTGTTTCTATTCCTATATCGGCTGGTTCTAGACAGGATGAATTAATCTGGAAATATGATGGCACTGGTGAATATACTGTGAAAAGCGGATATAAAGTTTTGCAAAGGGGTGATCTTTCATCGAACACGGGGCCAAATGCAAACCACAATTCAAACCTATCAAGTTGCTATGCCAAGATCTGGGGTGCTCAACTACCAACAAAAATACGAATACACGGATGGAAGGTTATGCACAATTATCTCCCTACCTTCAGTAATTTACTTCTAAGATGATTGAATTCTAACAATATATGCCCACTGTGTGGGGAACATGGGGAAACTGTTCAACATCTATTCAGAGAGTGCATATTTACAAAAAATTATTCCAAGTGTTGGGGGAAACCTTACCATACAATGGATCAAGGCTATCATGGATGGAGTGGCTTTGCAATTTCATTTCCAATTTGAATGATATTAAGGTTAAAACAGTATTAGTTACCTACTGGGTCATCTGGTTTCACCGAAACAAAATTATACATGAAGGTACTATACCTCACATACCTATTGTACAAAACTTTGTATTGGCCTTCTTGAATGAAGCTGAAGCCCCCCGTGAACGTCAACAGCTAACGAGTGCCCATAGATCTGCTAGATGGCAACCCCCACCAGATGGTATTGTGAAGTTTAATTTTGACACAACTTTTGATCAGCTGGAAGGCTTGTCTGTTTCTGGGGTGGTGGGTCGCGACAGTGAGGGCAAAATTATGGCGGCGTGTTCAGTCAGACACCCATTTGTGGTCGACTCCTTTGCTGCCGAAGCTTATGCATGCCTTGTGACGGTCCGGTTCCTGTAGGATCTGGGCTTTAGAAGGGTAATCGTTGAGGGAGACTCCCTAACGGTGATCAGAAAGCTCAACACAACAAACCACGGTAGATCAATCATCGGTCCAATCATCCACGACATAAAAGAGGAAAGTAAAGCTGTGGAATTGATAGATTTCAGGTTTACTCACCGGGAATCGAACGGAGCGGCACATCTAATGGCAAAGCTGGGCCGCGCCATGGATTCTCCAAGCTACTGGATAGAGGACGCGTCGTTGGCCGTAGTGGATTTCGCAGCGACGAAGGAGGGCCGATCACAGGATATCGTCTAAATTTCTCTCAGAGATTTGTTTTCTTTCTTGGCGATCTTCATCAATCTTGCATGCGGGGATGCACGCCAAGGTCTTCTAATTGCTGGTTTTCTTTCTCTTTTGTTTCAAATTTGGTTTGCGGGGAAAGGTCCGTGCTTTAGGTTTTTCTTGTGTTTTGTCGGTTGGGTTTTTTTTTATCCGACAGACTGTTTTGTCTTTATTTTTCCTCTTTTTTTTAGTATTTCCTTTATCCTTTTGTATCTTCCCCGTTTATATAATTTAAAAGCCAGCTTTTATTTCAAAAAAAATATATATTAATTTGTTTTGTAAAAACAATAATTAAACACTGAACAATAAAAACTCACAAGAATTTGTTTTAGATTAAATTGTAATGAAAAATACGAATGCTCTAACTTTATTAATGTCGAAAACATGTCTCATATATACTACAAAAGGAAGTATTAACTTAACTTAGAAAAATAATAGTTTAAACATAGGTCGGCGGTAATAATTTTAGGGTTGTTTGTCGACCGTCGGTTATCTTCTTTTATTTATTTGTTTCATTTTTTTTATTTTTAGTCCTTTTAATTTAATAAATCTGTCTTTATAACACGCTTTCCTCTATCGCTTGGTATATTTTTCTGCTTTTTAGCACGCTTTTTTGCCTCTTGGCACGTTTTTCTATTATTTATTTTCTATCAGGGTTGAATTTGACGTCGTCACGACTGATTAAGATGACATTCTTTTGATTATCTTGTTGATCTCCCTGTTCTCGACCATCAAATTGGATCTTGATGCAAGTTTAGTCACCGCTCTTGTTAATGATTGAGTTTTGTGGTAATAAACGTGTTGTCAACGTACCCTAATTCTGCAATATGCATTTTTTAATGTTGTTTGTTGATGTTTTTTAACTTCATCGCCGAGCTTTGGTGATGATTTGCATCTGCTTTGTTTCGAGTCTTTGAATTAAGTTTCTACCTTTTTTATTATTTGGTCATGTTTATGATCTAAAGATGTTAGCTTTTGTGTTTTTAAGATTATATCTGGATCATGTTTGTTTACCTGCATTGTAAACTTTCATATTTGATTCTTCCTTTATTAATAAAACTAATGTACTCATTTAAAAAAAACTTGGAAAAAATAATAAAACTAGGATAACTTGCGCCTAAACTAAAAGTCTAATAAAACATGAGTAATTATTCCATACACAGACGGTGAAAATAAGAAGTTTATATAAGTGTCTTAATTTTTTGGTTTAGGATTAGATATTAGGGTTTAGGATTAGTGGTTTATAATTGATTGACTGTGTTTAGAATTTAGGGTTTGGGTTAGCATTTAGAGTTATAGGTTAAAACCTAAATCCCTAACTATGTTACAATAAAGTCTAAACCCTAAACCTTAAACACAAACCTTACATTCTAACCACAACCACTAAATTTTAACTTAAATATAAACCCTAAATTGTATCCATAAACCCTAAAACTTTGGCACATATAAAACTTTTTTATTTTTACTGTGTTACATAAAATTATTGTCGAGATATATAAAGGGAATAAATTTTATTTGTGGGATAAGACACACTACTTATCCTCAAGTTTTGGGCTACTTGGTGGTCAAAACACACCATTTAGGTCCTCCCAGGCCTAGCCATCTAACTTAGTAGATTCAGCCCAAGGGAATTTGAATATTTAGCCTCTTTTACATCTATTTTCAGCCCAAAACTTATTTGTTCAATTAATATTCAAATTAACTTCTCTAAAATGGATCCAACCTCTTTTGAAGGGAAAATTATATTATGACCCCCTCACCACATCATCCATTCACTCATTTTTTATATCAATTTTTTAAAAATATTTTTTTTAATTTAACGAATGTCTTAGTAAAAAAGTAGATGATGTTCATCCTAGGAGACACGAGTTCAAATCACTTTGTCTACAAGGTGTATGTACATTGTCAAAGGGTTAAAATTATATATAAACAGATAATATCTTGTAATCACCTTTACAATTCAAAAAAATATTTTTTTTTTGAAATTTCAGAAAATGCAAAAAGAGAAACTAAAAAAAACAAGCGCAAAATGAAGATTTGAAATGGATGAAGCAGAGTTTCAAAGGGAAGAAATTACTTATTATTACATTGGTATACTGTAAGTTATATTTTAGGGACTTAAAATATTGAAAATTTATTTTGGATTTTTATAATAATACTTATATAAAAAAAATTAGGTGATGGAAATGGTGTTGAGTCTTGACCCATTTACACCAAAATGGGTCACCTGTGTGAATGGGTACTGAACCCATTTGGGCCAGAGATGCAGTAATCGACAGTTCGGATTCCGACATTTTTTCGTTTTATATTTATATCTATATTGATAATTAAAATTTTGATCGACTAACAACTAGTTGGTTTAGTGAGACGGGATACTAAATACTTTTAACAATGTCAGATATTCGAATCTTAACGTTGTGAATTGAGAAAATTAGATTGGGAGAGCCGCCCTCATAATGAGCCTTTGCAAAACCTGATCGGGTGGTTAAACAAAAAAATGATTGAATTTAATTTTATGAGATAGTCGGATATTAATTTAATTAAAAAATATTTATTTTTATTCAAATTATAAATAAATTTATTATAATAATAGTTTTATTATTTTATACTTTTATATGATCTTTAGATAAACAATTAAAATTTACAATTTTAAGAATTAAACTCGTGCTCAATAAAATTTGTGTGCAAGTTATCTACTAATCTGTCATAATTTTTTATTTTATTTTTTTAAATAGTGTAAAAGTAATTACAAAATAATATATGTTCATAATTTTTTTAATCAAACAAAATATAATTGTTTTACACCACCCTAAATATAATATATACTTGGTGGAATAAGTTTTTGTGAACTCTTACTTTAGTCATTTTAGCTCTTAAATTTTTATTATGTTTCTTTTTCAGGCTTTTATTATATATATATTTTTTCGAATTAATCCAAACATGATAGAACAACTACGTTATTTTGTCATTATTAAATATTGACATCATTTATTTTAAATTTTTCCAGCCCATTGTAAACAAATCCGGAAAAAAAATATTGCAAAAAGAGAAAGTGATGTCAATATTTTAATAAAACCAAATTAACTAAATTTTCGATTTTTTCAAAACAAAATTATGACAGGACATAAATAACAAAATAGTTATTATTCCGTCAAATTTGGGTCAATTTGATAAAATAATTTTTTTTAAATCAAATGAATTTAACAATTATCTAAGGACTAAAATGATTAAACTGATAAAGTTGATAAAAAAAGGTAATTATACCAAATTACTTAGTTTTGAAGCCATCATGTTAGAGATTGATATCTTGGTTAGGCTGTTTGCAACCTGAGATTCCATAAATCAACCGACTTAAAGAATTTTCAAGCTTTATTTCATGTTGAAAGTCACATCCGAATAATTTGGCATATAAGAATGACATTAATTTCCTTGAAATAATTATTGGAATTACATTATCAAAGGAAATGTCCTGATATGGTCTAGGAAAAGCCAGCCGACATGAAACTCCACGAGTGGTCACGACTTCTCCACAATGCTATAGTGGATAAGCTCCTCAGCAGCCTTGTTTACGGGTGAATATTTGATCGAGTTAAGTTAAAAAAATTTAAATTAGTTAAGTTGATAACGAATCTTATCTTATAACACAATTTTTATTTGAAATTTTGTTAGTTGAGTCGAATTATGAAATCCGAGTCTAGTTGTTAGAGTTTCTGTTCAAACTTAATTTTAAACATTTATGGATAATTATTTGATACACTGGTGTTGGAAAACTAAAAGTTTCCACAAATATCTTAGTTTTATGGTTTAGGGTGCATGATTTAGGGGTTTAGGTGTATGAGTTTTCAATTTAGAGACAATGGTTGAAATTTACAATTTAGGGTTTATAGATTAAAACCTAAATTATCACCATATTACCCTAAAAACTAAACTCTAATCTCTCTAAACCCTAAATTCTAACCAATATTCCTAAATTCTAAATCCTTACACCCTAAACTAACCCCATAAACCCTAAATTTAAGGCACTTATGGAGACTTTTAGTTTCCACCGCCAGTTGGATAATAATCCAACATTTATAATGTTGTAATACTAATTGGTTCTCATCTAAATGACTTTCTATAACTTTATAGACTACACATGTGTGTTTCTTCATATTTTTTTCATATGTGATATACATATATCAGACAGAGTTGAGGGACTCGACTAGAATTTGAAAACTGGTCCATTAATCACTAAAAAATTTGAGTTATTCGAAGCTCTATTTTATAACTCAAATTTTATTTGAAATTTTTTCAAGTTGAGTTTATAAAATTATGATTCGAGCCAAGTCGAGTCAAATATTTTCATGTCAAATTAAGTCAAAAATATTTTTTCGATTTAAGTCAAGTTTTGTTCACTCAGTAATGTTGCCTTGCACGCATCAATTTTTACTTCTTCGCTTCAAAAAGTAAAGTATATAAATAATCACTAAACTATCCTAAAAATATAAAATGATCACTAGACTTTTAAAAATTGCATAATGAATATTAAACTTTAATTTTTGTTACAAAATAGTTATTGAGCCATAATCTACCATGAGTGATATGGTTATTACGAAAATTTTTAAAATATCACATTAACCTGTCATATTTACACATTTAATCAATTTAGTCATAATACGAAAATTTAAAAAATTTGAGATACTAACCCCCTAATTTTTCCCCATTTTTTGTTTTTAAGCTTTTCACCTCCATCACAATAGAGCAGCGACAAAATCCCTCATCAATCGATTAGGAGCTCTGTGGTGATGGCAAGTGAAAAGCTTCTAGATATGGAGAATTAGGGAGTTAGTCCCCAATTTTTTTAGGCTTCTGAATATAAATAAATTAATTAAATGTATAAATATAAAGCGTTAAATATATTATTATACAAATTTTTATAACTGTCACATCACTCATTTAATGACAGCTAACAATTCAGTGACTATTATGTAAAAAACTAAAATTTAATGCATATTATGTAGCTTTTTGAAAGTTCGGTGATCATTTATGTTTTTTTTTTTTGGACATAATTGAATGAACATTTATATACTTTACCCTTAAAAAAAACATGAAAATAATACCAAAAATTAATGATTTGTTTCTTTTTCCTTAAAATCAACATCAGAAAGGAAAGAAATGTGCTTACCATTGAATAGTTTCCATAGCCAACAAGCTTTTGTCTTTTTAATGGAAATATATATTATATTTATATATGTATAGACTATAGAGCATGTGTTGTTAACGCCCAAATTCAACTTGCTGAAATTATCACTTGTCTGGTTACATCATCAATCTTATCTTATATTTGGCTTGCAATTCAATATGTGAAAAAAAATTTAAATTTGATTTTTTAATGAAACAAATAAAGCTTTCATTATCAAAATAATTTGATCAAAAATTTAAAAGTAAATGGTATAGAAAATATTACAAAAAAAAAATTCCCAACAATGTTTGTAACCTAGTTGATTATATGTAATATAAATTTATTTTGTAACCGTTTGTTGATGTTTTCAAAATTATTAACGAAGTGATTTACAAGATTGATTTTGTTGTTCATCTCCCCTACATCACTATTTAAACTTTTAGTTTGATAGAGACAATGCGATTTATTTGTTGGATTTCTATTGATAATGAAGGACATTGTTAAGAGAAAGTTTTGGTTTATTTTTTTCATACCCTTTGCATTTTCATGTTTTATTTTTTTCACTTCTTGAGATTTTTTGGTGAGCATAGTGGTCAACTTCGTCTCCATGTTTAGAGTGTTTTGTTAGATCTTAACTATTATTTTATGAAATTGAATTTCTTGCTAAAAATATTGTAATAAATTAAATCATAATGAGTTTTTTTTTTTGTTTTTTTACAAATCTTGAATCTAATCTTAATTGTACTTAGAAAAGAGGGAAATATAAGGAAGGAGTGTTCCTAGTGAGTCTACAACTCATAACTAAAGAGAATATGAGGGAACAAAAATAAACAGCTTGAGCAATCAGTCAAAGATACTTGCTCAAACCATAATGAGTTTTAACTTATTATTATTATTATTAGCAGGGCCGGTCCTGGACTTTTGGAGGCCTTGGGCGAACCTAAAAATTAGGCCCAAAATCAGGGATTTAAATTATAATTGTAGTTGCAGTCATATTTTCAGTTGTGTTGTGTTTATCGCAATTACGAATATAACATATGTTATTTCGGACACTGCCTTTATCGCAGTTGTGAAAATTTTTAAAAACATACGTTATTGCGGACATAACAGTTGCAAGTATCTTGTTTTCAGATGGTGTCACTACCGTCATATAACTGTCATTATTGTGGTTGCATGCCACTATTTAAATCTCTGTCTCCAACAACAAGTAATGAAAAAAATTAAAATTTAAGAGTATGTCCATATTAAAAAGTATTGAAAAATTAAATTTTAAGACTATATCTATAATAACTAATACTGAAATAATTAGGGACCTAATAACAAGTATTAGAAAAAATGAATATTAAAAGTAGACTCTTAATAATAAATATTGAAAAAAAAACTTATCCCCTATAACAAGTATTAAAAAAATGGGCATCTACCGTCATATAACGGTCGTTGTTGTGGTCGCATGTCGCTATTTAAATCTATGTCTCTAATAACAAGTAATGAAAAAAATAAATTTTAAGAGTAGATTCATAGTAACAAATATTGAAAAAACTAGGTCCTAATAACAAGTATTGAATTTTTTTTATAAAAAATTTAAGACTATACCCATAATAACAAATATTAAAAAAAATCAGAACCTAATAACAAGTATTTGGAAAATTGAATATTAAGAGTAAACTCCTAATAATAAATATTAAAAAAATCGGAACCTAATAACAAGTATTTGAAAAATTGAATATTAAGAGTAAAATCCTAATAATAAATATTAAAAAAACTTATCCCTTATTAACAAACATTAAAAAAATAAGCTCTTAATAACAAGTATTAAAAAATTAAAATTTTAATAATAAATATAATTAAAAAATACAATATTTAATTTCCCCAAATGATGGGTCCTGAACAGGCACTTTTGTTGTCCTTGCTCAGGGTCGGGCCTGATTAGTAGTAGTATACTGTTGCATGATCACTATGTTATAATGATATGGCAACAAAGTGGGTTTGAAGGTCATAAGTAGACAAAAACCATGTTATTTATTACCTTTTGAGAAGTATTATTTTTAAATATACGATGAAAAATATTTTTTTAGATAAATGTGCTCATACTATACGATGAAAAAGTTTTTCAGACCATTTATTTTAAAAATTAAATGTTCAGTATTGTTGTTAAAATGTGATTTTAATTAAATAAATAAAATGTTTTATTTGACGAGGATGTAGATGGAGTCACTTGGCGTTATACTGGTTTTTATGGAGCCCCCGAGGAACAAAATAGAGAGGCGTCGTGAAATCTACTGCGTAGCCTAGACGATATGCCTACGGTCCCTTGGCTAGTAATTGGAGACTTTAATGAGTTGCTCTTTGCCTCGGAGAAAAGTGGTGGTCGGATTCGAAGTGACCGTCAAATGAATAGCTTCAGATCGATTTTGATGGACAATAATCTTGATGATATTGGGTACCATGGTGCCTGGTTTACTTGGGAATGGGGACGATTATCCTCAAATAATATAAGAGATCGACTGGATCGGGTTGTTGCAAACCCGAAATGGTGGAGTTTATTTTCAGATTTTAAGCTGGAGCATCTATCACATGCTTTTTCTGATCACTGCCCTTTGTTATTAACAACAAATATAAGATCTGGGCGGAGAGATCGAATTGTTCATTTCCGTTTTGAAGCAGCATGGTTAGTGGAGGAGTCCTGTGAATCTGAGGTTCAGAATTTATGGACTCTAGCACTGGATCTATACCTAAGAGACTGGATTTTGTAAGCTCAGGGCTGGAAACGTGGTTTAGAAGAATTAAAAAAATAAAAAAAGTGTATCAATTAAAGCCTTACAAAGTTGGTTGAAGAAATTAAATGATCTACAACTGAATGATGATAATCTGGAGGAAATTCTTGAAAATAAATTGGCTCTGAATTTAGAAGCAGACCGTGAAGAAATTTATTGGGAGCAAAGGGCTCGAGCTAACTGGTTGAAGAATGGTGATCGTAATACTCGTTATTTTCATAGCTTTGCCACAAGTCGAAAGAGGAAGAACAGAATTCATAAGCTGATAACGAAGGATAATTCATCTGCCCAGTCGGAGGAAGAGATACAAAACACTGCAAGGGAGTATTTTACTAATCTTTTTACTACTCAAGGTGTTTCTGACCCGAGTGTGATCTTAGAAGGGATTAATCCTTGTATTTCACAAACAATGAATGAGGAATTGTTAGCTGATTTTACTCATACCGAGGTTCTTGTTGCGGTTCGATCCATGGATCCATTAAAAGCATCTGGAGAAGATGGTTTGGGGGCAGTATTTTATCAGCGTTTTTGGCATATAATTGGTCCGGAAATTTTTGATTTTTGTATACAGGCAATTAAGGGTGATTTTCCTTTATCTGAAATCAATGCTACACACATCATGCTTATTCCAAAGGTACAGAAACCAGTATGAATGTCGCAATTCTGACCAATTAGTCTATGTAATGTCATTTACAAGATTATTTCGAAAATGCTCTCGAATCGGCTACAGACGGTACTAGCCTTGTGTATAGATGAATCACAATGTGCTTTCATATCGGGCAGACTCATTACAGATAACATAATTCTAGCATACGAAGCTCTTCACGTAATGAAAAATAAAAGATTTGGAAAGAAAGGCTCTTTTGTTGTGAAATTGGATATGAGCAAGGCTTATGATAGGGTGAGATGGTCTTTTATTGAAGCGGTTCTACAAAAAATGAGTTTTGCTAACAGATGGATTCATTGGCTTATGAATTGTGTTACCTCGGTGTCATATGCCATTGTCACTAATAGGTAGGTTGGTGAAAAGTTTATCCCATCAAGGGGCTTGCGGCAAGGGGATCCCCTTAGCCCACTCTTATTTCTTATCTGTGGGGAGGGATTGTCGGTGTTGTTACAAATGGGGGCTCAACGTGGAACAATTCAAGGGGCAAATATTTGTCAAGGTGCTCCGTTGATTACACATTTGTTCCTCGCGGATGACAACATCATATTTGGAGATGCTACAGCGAATGGGGCTCATAGATTAATGGAGATTCTTTCTATTTACTCCCAGTGCTCAGGTCAGCTAATTAACTATGATAAATCTAGCGTATTTTTCAGCACTAATGTCATATATGAAAATAGGAGAGAGGTGTGTCGTTTACTTCAAGTTACGGCCCAAGATTGTCCTGACAAGTATTTGGGCCTACCGTCTATGGTGGGGAGAAATAAAAAAGAATCACTGGTTTTTCTAAAGGATAAATGTGTAGCTAATATGTCGAGTTGGATTATTCGATCTCTATCCATGGGGGAAAAGAAGTATATATTAAGTCTGTCCTACAAGCTATCCCGGTATATGCTATGACATGTTTTCTATTACCTAAAACATTATGCAAGGAATTGGAATCGATGTTTGCAAAGTTTTGGTGGCAAAATTCAAAGACAAAGAAGGGTATACACTGGTGTACATGGCAGGAGTTATGTCAGCTTAAAGAGAATGGGGGAATGAGTTTTCGTGATTTGGGATGTTCTAACATTGCCATGCTTGCCAAGAAAGGATGAAGGCTTATTTCTAATCCATATTCTCTTGTTGCACGGCTTCTCAAGGCAAGGTATTTCCTTAACTGTGATTTTCTCCATGCCAATTTGGGATCAAGGCCATCTTATATATGGAAAAGCATTTGGGTTTCGAGGAAGACATTAGAGCTTGGGCTATATTGGAAGATAGGAAATTGTTGGGTTTTTCGGTGCTCGATTCTTTCAACCAATGTTGCTCACCAAGTGGTGGAGAGGTGGAATTTTGGGTGGATGTGGTGTGGAAGCTAAAATATTAATGACACAATGATTTTAGAGTGGTTCAACCTTCTAACCAAGGTACACATCCACTACCTTAGCTTCCCACTAAGAATTTCTAATCAATCCACTATTGATTCGTCCCCTTTTCTAGGCTTAGGAGGAAACCCTTATACACCGGTCAAGCTTTCTACCCAAAGCCTTGATCAAACCCTCTTTACAAGAGAAAAGAAATATGCAAACTTAAATCCCTCTAATAGGTATTTGTTTGCTCAATAATGCACTCACCCAAAACCTAAAACACTTGAGCAAATTTGACAATTTTGGCTCACTAGTGTTTGTCTATACAAGAATTGGCAATTTAAGTACAAAGACACTTTTTGATCATTTGTTGATTGACAATTGAAGCATTAACCATATCTTGATGCTTGAAGGTCCCTTTTATACTCCTTGATGACTTTGTAGCCGTTACTAGCCATTGGGATTGAATTGGAGCCGTTGAAGACTTAATTTCCCACCATAAATGTAGTTCTGTTGCTGCCCGTATCGAAACGCTCGAACCCGTTTCGATACGCTCTTTAAGTAGAAAGAGTCGTTGCAATCTGATGAGCATCCGTATCGAAACGCCATGGGTCATATCGAAACACTCGTATCGAAATGCTAGGCACCGTATTGAAACGCTCTGCATTTAAAAGTTAGTTGGAAAATAGCCGTTGAGGTTTATGATCGTTGTGGTCGATGCCACGTAGGCATATCGAAACGGAATAGAACGTATCGAAACACTAGGTAAAATTCTCATCAAGGAAAGACCCGTTTTGATACCAGTATCGAAACATTTTTGCTACTGGAATACCCCATATCGAAACACCTAAGGGTGTTTTGAAACACCTGGATGATTTTGTGTAGTTTAGCTTTTGAAAACATCCCTAAACATAGTTTCAAGTTATTTGGACTTTGGAAATAGTTTTGAATTCTTTTTAAGTTAGTCCAAAACATTTTTCAATTATTATATCAAAACATTAGTTCTACAATCTCCCCCTTTTTGATATAGTAAAACCAACTTGAAAAATTGTTTGGGATTCTCCCCCTTTAACTTTAAAATTGTGAATAAGAGATTAAAGATATGAAATCAAATAAAGCTCCCCCTTATTCATTTGAAAATTCAGTTTTTCAAACCATTTCTTCCCCTTTTTGTTATATCAAAAAGAATTTAAAACATTAAGTTCAAAATCACTATAGAGGAAAATTTTGACAAAAAATAAGAATTTGGTTTTAAAATGGCTCCCCCTTACTCAAAGCATCATTAAAAGAGTTATTCCAACATTTATGATCATCTAGTTGACATAAATAAAAATAAATCAAATAAAACAAAAGCAACTAGATTTTACCACACTTGAACTCAAGGGAGGATGTGAAACCTTCCTTCTTCAAGTGTTCTTCCTTAGTGTACATAGAGCTCCCCTCATTAATTGGACTTGTTGATCACTCTTCATCACACCTAGCAAAAGACAATCAAGTAATTTTTGGTATCCAAATTGCTTTGGATCCATGAACATTAGTAGCACAAATTTTAGTCCCCTTAGGAATCCATTTTTCAATGTCATCCCTTTTAATTGAAGTGCTAAGTCCTTTTGGGACCCAAACACTTCTAAAACATTTTCCTTTTACAAATCTAGGGGCACTAGATTGTCTTACATAAAAATTTGATTTTCCAATACTATTTTTCTTTTCAAGCTCTTTGGAAATCAAATATTTTTCTTCTTGAACTTTTTGAAGCAAATTTTGTAAATCAAAACACTTTAGTTCAAACTCTTCGAGTTTTGCTTCAAGTTCAAGTTTGGTTTTAGAAATCAAATCATTTTGAATTTTTAACTTTGAAATCAATTTATTGTTTTTCAAAATGTGATTTTTAAACTCTAAAACCAAATCATCGTAGGCATCTTGCAATTCATCAAAAGAGTACGAACATGAAGTAGATGAATTAGAAGTTACCCTTGAATCTTTTTCGATGGCCATAAGGCAAAGGTTGACTTGTTCATCGTCGGTGAAGTCCTCATCACTCCAAGTAGCCACATATGCCTTCTTCTTATGGCTTGAAGTGCTTACCCTCTCATTTTTCATGGATTCTCGTTCAAGCTCTCTTAAGACTTTCTTCATGAATGGGGCACACTTCTTAAAGAGATGAACTATCTTTTCTTCTTCATCCCCCTCTTCACTTGAATCAACGTGATGGCAATTAGAGGATTTGAGAGCAATGGCATTGGTGTTGATGCCAAACCCTTTGAGCTTCTTCTTTCTCATAGCTCTAATTTCTTCCTTCTTCTTCTCATCTTCTTTGTTCTTCTTCATGATTTGATGAGTAAGGAGTGACCCCATGAGTTCATCAAGCTTCAAGGTCTTCAAATTTTTGGCTTCGATGATGGCGGTCCTCTTTGAGTCTCATGACTCGGGAAGTGAGTAAATGAGCTTTCGAACAAGTTTCTTCTTCGGAATGGCTTCTCCATAGCCCTTAAGACCACTGGTGATTGTGGAGAACCTATCAAACATCTTCTCGATGTTCTCTTCCGGATCCATCTTGAAGTTCTCATACTCTAAGGTGAGGAGCCCAATCTTGGTCTCCTTGACTTCAACAGTTCCCTCGTATGTGACTTCAAGCTTGTCCCATACCTCATTGACACTCTCACTAGAAGACATCTTCTCATAGATGGTTGGGCCAAATGCACAAAAGAGAATGTGCAAGGCTTTGCAATTTAGCTCCATCTTCTTGCAATCGTCGGCACTCCACTCTGCTTTGCTTCGTTGAGGCACGAACAGACCATCTTCAACTATGTCCCATAGTTTGTAGTCTCTTCACTTTATGAAAAATTTCATCTTGGTCTTCCAATGGGCATAGTAGGTTCCGTCGAAGAAAGGTGGTTTGTCGATGGATTGCGCCATTTGAGCCGGTAGGTGAAATGATGATCGAGCTTACCGGATCTTCTCAATAAGATGTTAATCCTCTTCGATTGAGCCTTGCTCTGATACCAATTGTTGGGTTTTTCGATGCTCGATTCTTTCAACCAATGTTGCTCACCAAGTGGTGGAGAGGTGGAATTTTTGGTGGATGTGGCGTGGAAGCTAAAATATTAATGACACAATGATTTTAGAGTGGTTCAACCTTCTAACCAAGGTCTACATCCACTACCTTAGCTTCCCACTAAGGATTTTCAATCAATCCACTATTGATTCGTCCCATTTTCTAGGCTCAGGAGGAAACTCTTATACACCGATCAAGCTTTCTACCCAAAGCCTTGATCAAACCCTATTTACAAGAGAAAAGAAATATGCAAACTTAAATCACTCTAATAGGTATTTGTTTGCTCAATAATGCACTCACCCAAAACCTAAAACACTTGAGCAAATTTGACAATTTTGGCTCACTAGTGTTTGTGTTGAGTGGATCGAAAGATCGATATTGACCAAGAGGGGGGGTGAATTGGAAATTTAAAGGTTTGTGGTGGAAATTTGCTAATTAAAAATTGATGGACAAGAGATTTAGAGTGGTTCAAGTTCCAAATGAACTCTACATCCACTACCTTAGCCTCACTAAGGATTTGCAACAATTTCACTAAATTGATCTTCCCCTTTTCTAGGACAAGGAGGCAACCCTTTACAATTTCGGTTGATTTTTCTACCCAAAAATCAACCCAACCCTCACACAAGAGAACAAAGAAATTTGTAGGCCAATAAGGTATCTCTCAATACAAATGATAGCCCCAATACAAGCACTCAACCCAATTTGACAAAGTATGAATGAAGATTACAAATTGGGATTTTTACACAAAGTGGGATTTTTGCACAATTGCTTGAATTTGATGTTTGGATGTTTTCTTTAGGATCAATAGTTGTTGCTAATGCTTTTGGATGTCTCTTTTATACCTTCTCATTGATTTCTAGCCGTTTGGGTGGTTGGGAACATAAATGGAGCCGTTGGAACCCTCTCTTACCACCATAAATGCAGTCTGCACCAACCCGTTTCGAAACGCGGGGTACCTGTTTCGGAACGGACTAAAATAGAAAGAGCCGTTGGGGTGCATTTAAGAGCCCGTTTCGAAACGCCTTAGGGCCGTTTTGAAACACTTTTGCCATTGTCAAAGGTCGTTTCGAAACGGTCTTAGCCCGTTTCGAAACATCTTAACGGTTTTTAAAAAGTTAGTTAAAAACACTTAACGGTCATATTTTCAAATTCATCTTAAGATCTGTTTCGAAACGTTTTGGATCCGTTTCGAAACGGATTTGCTACTGTCAAGGGTCGTTTCGGAACGGGCTTGATCCGTTTCGAAACACCCTTTTAACCTTTTAAAAATCAGCAAATATTTGAACTGTTGTACTCTTTTTAAATCAAATATGAAGAACAGTTTCGAAACGAGTGATATCGTTTCGAAACGGGGTCAAGTGTTTCGATACACGTTTCGGAACGGTGGTCGACAGTGATGAAAACGTTTCGAAATGCCTGAGGGCCGTTTCGAAACAGGAGCTTAAATTTCACTGTTTTGACTTGAAACACTTAGAAAAATATTTGAAAAACTTGTTTTTAACTTGGGCATAATCTTAAAATTATATGGGGATATTTTGAGGACTTAAAATTCGTTTTGACATTTTCAATTTAGTCCTTAGGTTTTTAGTTATATCAAAATTAAAATATTTGTTTCACAATCTCCCCCTTTTTGATATAACAAAACCAAAGTTAGAATTTTTGAGAAATTTGAAAGTTTTGAAAAATATTCTAACTCCCCCTTAATTTAAGATAGGTTTTTAAAGTTAAAAGAAATTTGATTTGAAATCCAAGTTGTAAACCTTTAAAAAAACCTTTTAAAATTTAAAACGAATTTTAGTGTGGCTCTTAAATTTCTTCTCCCCCTTTTTGTTAGATCAAAAAGAACAATGAAAGCTCGTAGAGAAGATAAATGATTAGTACCAATAAGCAATAATAAGCAACCATAATATTAATTCATAATCAAAATATCCAAAACATAAATCAAACATTAAGTTCAACATAAAATCCCAAATAAAAAGCCAATAGCATAGGTTCCTAAAACATGAGAAAACATAAAGATGCAATCTTAATCCTAAAATGCATAGATAATATGATATGATATGATATGAAGATCCTAAGCCTCGTCATCATCATCCGAAGTATCATCATCGCTCTTGGCTTGAGAACGGTGAAACTTCGTCCATTGCCCATAAAGCGTAGAGAAGGATAGATCCAAGTTGGAATGCGAAGTCTCAAGAGTATGAAGACGATCCTCGACATTCTTCAAACGAGTGTCCATAGATTCAAAACCCGAAGCAATACGATTGTCCAAAGCATTGAACCGCTCGGTAAGGAGAGCCGTGAGGGCTTCATTGTTTGCCATTTGAACTTGCGGTGGAGGAGGAACGGCTTCTCTATCAATTCTTTCCCAAACATCATTCGCATAAGTGAACCCGGACTTGCGAAAGGATGACTCACCAATCTTGGTCTTGCGAGGTTCCGGAGAGTCGTAGGAACAATCGATGCCAAGATCATGAAAAATGGAGCTCAAGACAATGCCATATGTAAAAGATTTCAACTCATTTGTGTCAATAAGCTTGATATTATTGACTATCTCGGCAAAAATTATCTTAGGCACATTTGGGCGCTCACCCTTACGGAAACACTCTAGCCAAAAATGATCAGTTTGACGGATGTGAGAGTATTTACCTCCGGAAGGTCGAATGAACCAAGAAATCATCAAGTGAAGAACACGATCGTGCACATCCAAATGAAGTGCCTTACCGGTGAAAGTGCCAAAGTGACGTTCATCCTCAATACCCTCATCCTTAAGTTTAAGAGAAGACTCCAAAAGAGCAACATTAACAACAAACTTTTTGCCCAATAAGGATGATTCAATTCCTATAATCTCGGTTTTGGTCTCATCATAAAGAAAACGAGCATTAGAGTAAAAAAGGAGTACCATGTGTTTGTAACGAACATCCGGAATGCTCAAGAAATACATGAGATTCCACTCACTCAAACGGCCGAGATAACGGAATAGGAAACGCTCGAAATTAAGGAAATCAAGATCAATGACACGTTCCTTGCGAATTTCAAAATCCTTGACATAAGAGAATCGAGCACGCATCTCCGAAGATTTGAGGGATTTCTAAAAAAGCATAGGAAGATTCGGACGAACGCTCGACTCACCGGTTTGAACGGCCTTTCGCTTTTTGTTAGCTTGATCCGCCATCTAAAAACATTAAGCAAGTGTTTTAAAATTAAGTGTATGCATTGATAGTTAAAAATCAATCCAATAATAAATCCCACTTAGGTTTTTGAAAACAAAATTAAAATTAAAAAAAAATTTAAAAAAAATACGACTGAAAAATTTTATATTCGAATCAAAAATTTTGAGATTTGGAATTTTTTTTACAAGATATTGAAAACCCACAACTAAAAACATATAATTTATACAAAAATTAAATTTTCTAACCTAAGATTCGAACATAAATTGAAAGAAAAGAAAAAAAAGAAAAATTACCTTAGTTTTGGGATTTTGGATGATTTGATGAAAATCCTTGCACAATGTTGATGAGACTTGCTTAGACTTGAGTTTTAGAGTAAAACCCCTCACAATTTTGTGAAAATCAAAGAGTTTGAGAGGGTATTTATAGAGAGGGAGGCGGTTAGGGTTTTAAGAGTTTTGATAAAAAGTGATTTGTATCATTAAAAGCCCTAAATAAAGCAGTCCGCGATGCCGTTTCGGAACGGTCAAGACCGTTTCGGAACGGGGCGGCTAGGGTTTTGACCGTTTTAAGACCATAGTCTGACCGTTTCGATACGATGTTGACTGTATCGAAACTCTTTTAACTCGTATCGGAACACGTTCCGATACACTCTTTGGCAGTAGCAAAAACGTTTCGGAACGCTTTCGAGGCGTTTCGAAACGCCCTTCTCTCAGAACAGGATTTAAGGTATCCGTATCGAAACAGGGTCACCCATTTCGATACACCTGGGCCTGGAAGTGCAGAAAAGGCTCTAAAAGTGCAGAAAAATGAAGTTTAAGGAGGCCTAACATGCATAAATGTTATGAATGAGCAGGCAAAACATATTTAAGCATAAACATACTCCCTCTAACTATAGGCATGGATGAAATTAGGAGTCTAAGCATACAAACATGGCATTTCACAAGATCAAGCATATTTAAGCACAAAAGAGGTCCTAAAAAGGTCAAGATAGGCTAGCTAGACCTAACTCTCTCCTAAGGGACCAAAAGCGCTCTTTGTCTAAGGGTTTTGTAAATATGTCCGCTAATTGATTCAAGGTGTCTTCATACTCTATAACCACATCTTCCTTAAGGACATGATCTCTAATGAAATGATGCCTTATTTCTATATGTTTGGTTCTAGAGTGTTGGATGGGATTTTTAGTTAAACATATTGCACTAGTGTTGTCACATTTTAGGGGTATGGTTTCAACTTTAATTCCATAATCTAAGAGTTGTTGCTTCATCCAAAGGACTTGAGCACAACAACTCCCTAAGGATATGTACTCGGCTTCGGTGGTAGATAAAGCTACACTATTTTGTTTCTTAGAGAACCAAGATATGAGCATACTACCTAAGAATTGGCAAGTTCCCGAAGTACTTTTCCTATCAATTTTGCAACCCCCATAATCCGCATCCGAGTAAGCATGAAGGTTGAAGGTAGAGTCTCTAGGATACCAAAGGCCTAAACAAGGAGTGTCTCTAAGGTATCTAAAGATTCTCTTAACGACTATAAGGTGAGACTCTCTAGGACTAGCTTGAAACCTAGCACACAAGCAAACACTAAACAAGATATCCGGTCTACTTGCGGTAAGGTAAAGCAAAGATCCAATCATAGAACGATAAAGCTTAGAGTCAACACACTTGCCTCCTTCATCTTTGTCAAGCTTTGTAGATGAGCTCATAGGAGTGGCTTGAGGCTTTGCATTCTCCAAGCCAAACTTCTTGAGCATATCCTTTATGTATTTTGCTTGGTTGATGAAGGTGCCATCCTTCTTTTTCTTGATTTGGAGTCCCAAAAAGAATGAGAGCTCCCCCATCATGCTCATCTCAAATTCACCTTGCATTAACTTAGCAAACTCTTGACAATGACATTCATTAGTAGAACCAAAAATAATATCATCAACATAAATTTGAACTACTAAGATGTCATTTTTATACATTTTTATAAAGAGTGTAGTGTCCACCTTACCTTTTTCAAATCCTTTTTCAATCAAAAAATTTGAAAGTCTTTCATACCAAGCTCTAGGAGCTTGTTTTAAACCATAAAGAGCTTTGGTAAGTTTAAAAACATGATTTGGAAATTTTGAATCTTCAAAACCCGGTGGTTGTTCCACATACACTTCTTCATTTATAAAACCATTTAAAAATGCGCTTTTAACATCCATTTGAAAAAGCTTGAAATTATGATAACATGCATATGCAAGCAACATCCTAATGGCTTCCATTCTAGCTACGGGTGCATAGGTTTCATCAAAATATATTCCCTCTTCTTGAGTGTAACCTTGTGCTACAAGTCTAGCTTTATTTCTCACAATGTTACCACTCTCATCTAGTTTGTTCCTAAAGACCAATTTAGTTCCTATTGTATATTGATTACTAGGCCTATCAACTAATGTCCATACATTACTTCTCTCAAATTGATTTAACTCCTCTTGCATAGCCATAATCCAAAAGTCATCTTTCAATGCTTCTTTTATGTTTTTAGGCTCTATGCATGAGATAAATGCAACATGGTTCATTAATCTAAGAGAAGAACAAGTGGTTACCCCCTTGGATGGATCACCCAAGATTTCACCATCTTTGACATAGTTCAACTCCCTTGGGTAGCTCACTTCCTTTTCCTCAATAGCCAAGTCCTTCAAGGCTTCAAGAGGTGGTTCTTGTGTGTCTTCTTCTTTTGTTGGAATCTCATCCTCCTTTGAATTTTGACCTCCATCAAAGGCATTTATGATTCCTACATCATCATCATCACAAGAATCCTTCCTAGGAAGGAGGTTATCATTGAATACAACATGAATAGATTCTTCTACTACTAAAGTTCTTTTGTTAAATACTCGATAGGCTTTAGAGGTTAAAGAGTAACCTATAAAAATTGCTTCATCACTTTTTGCATCAAATTTACCTAAGTTGTCTTTTCCATTATTCAAAACAAAACACTTGCACCCAAAAGGGTGGAAATAGCTAATGTTAGGCTTTTTAGATTTTAAAATCTCATAAGGTGTTTTCTTTAAAATTGGCCTAATCATTACTCGATTTACAATATAACAAGCGGTGTTTGTGGCTTCCGCCCAAAAATATTTAGGTAAATTGTTTTCACAAAGCATAGTTCTAGCCATTTCTTGTAAAGTTCTATTTTTCCTCTCAACTACCCCGTTTTGTTGAGGAGTTCGAGGAGCCGAAAAATTATGGCTAATACCATTTTCATTTAAAAAATCTTCAAACCCTAAATTTTGAAACTCGGTTCCATGATCACTTCTAATATGTGAAATTCTAAGTTCAAGATCATTTTGGGTTAGTTTTGAAAATGTGATGAATTTTTCCAAAGCCTCATCTTTAGTACTTAAAAAGAGAACCCAAGTAAATCTAGAAAAATCATCAACTAGCACAAAAGCATAAGACTTACCACCCAAGCTCATAGTCCTAATTGGCCCAAATAAATCCATGTGAATTAATTGTAAGCATCTACTAGTAGAAACATCATTAATGGATTTAAAGGAAGACCTATGTTGTTTACCCTTTGAGCATGCATCACAAATTTTATCATTTGAGAACTTTATTTTGGGTAAACCTCTAACTAGATTTAGAGAGACTAGTTTTTCTAAAACACTTATGCTAGCATGTCCTAGCTTCTTATGCCACAACCATGCATCATTTTCATTTTGAGCAACTAAGCATGCATGAGATGTATGTATGTCATCTAAATGCACCATGTATATGTTTCCTATGCGATGACCTATGAGCATAATATTATTAGATTTAATGTCTACAATTTTGCATCCATTTTTATCAAATAAAACATTAAATCCTTTATCACACAATTGACTTATGCTCAATAAATTGTGTTTAAGACCATCGACATATAAGACATTTTCTATGAGAATAGTAGAGTGATTACCTATGGAGCCAATACCTTTAATGTGGCCTTTGGAGTTGTCACCAAATGTTACTACTCCTCCACTTTTTGGCTTTAGATCCATGAATCGACTCTTGTCTCCGGTCATGTGTCTCGAGCATCCACTATCAAGGTACCATGAGTTTTGACTTTGTGCCTTGGCCTTGTAGCAATGCTCCCCCTACAAACAAAGATATTAAAGTTTGGTTTTTGGTACCCAAATCATTTTGGGTCCATGAGTGTTAGCTCCCAAAACCTTGGTTCCCTTAGGAATCCAAGATGACATAGCAATAATATTATTAGATTTTACAAGTTCCTTAGGAACCCATACACTTCTAATTCTTTTAGCTCTACTATGTCTAGGATAGCTACCTTGTTTGTAGTAGTTAGTCTTTTTCTTAGGTTGGTGTGTTCTAGATGATTCTCCTACTTCATGCTTAGCACTACCAACATTTTTTAAAGACTTCTTGAGCTCATTTAGCTCACCCAACACCTTTTGGTATTCACTATTACATTGAGATAAAAGGTTATTAAGATCAACATTTTCATCTTGAAAGAACTTTAGCTCATCTTTTAATCCTAATATCTTTTTCTCAAATTTTGAATTAGCTTGAGTGAGTGAGTCATTTTTCTCATTTAGCTCTAAAATGATTTTCTTGTTTTTAATGACCGACTCTTTAAACTTCTCAACTAATTCATCATATACCTCTTGTAACTCATCATATGCATCATTTAACTCTTCATATGAAAAATCTAAAGTAGATGAGTTAGAGGTTACCAAGGAGGAATCTTCCTCAAGTGCCATGAGGCAAAGATTAGCCACTTCTTGTTCCTCATCCTCCGATGACTCCTCATCACTCCAAGTAGCAAGCTTGGATTTGAGTCTTTTCTTCTTCTCAAAGCCCTTTTTCTTGAGTTGAGGGCACTCCGAACGGATGTGGCCGGGTTGTTTGCACTCAAAGCAAATGATAGGATCATTTCCTTCTTCTTTGTTCTTCCCTTTGAAGTCCATCTTCCTTTGGATTTTTCTTCCCCGGTTGGACCTCATGAAGCGTGAGAATCGTTTGGCTATCATAGCCAATTCTTCAAGTTCATCCTCCTCACAAGATGAGCTCTCATCATGTTGTGAAGCTTTAGCCTTGAGAGCTATTCCCATCTTCTTCTTCTCAACTTCAAGCTTCTCTACTCTTTTCTCTTCTTTCTTTTTCTCATCTTCCCTTCCTTGCTTCATGATCTCATGAGTAAGGAGAGAACCCACAAGCTCATCAAGCTTCAAAGTCTTCAAATTCTTTGCTTCGATGATAGCGGTTCTCTTCCCATCCCAAGACTCGGGAAATGAATAGAGTAGCTTCCGGACAAGCTTGTCTTCCGATATGATCTCCCCATAGCCCTTTAGACCATTGACAATCGTGGAGAATCGATCAAACATCTTTGACACCGTCTCATCGGGGTCCATCTTGAAATTTTCATAACTAAGATTGAGAATTCCAATCTTAATTTCTTTAACATCATTGGTGCCTTCATAGGTGGTCTCAAGAGTGTCCCACACTTCCTTGGCACTTTCAATTGATGAGACCTTTGAGTAGATGTCCGGACCGAAAGCACAAAATAGCATGTGGAGAGCTTTATCATTGACTTGAATCTTTTTCCTCTCCTCTTCACTCATTTCGGCTTTCTTCTTCAACACCATCTTGCCTTCACCGTCTTGCTTTAATGGAATGTATGGCCCATCCTCAATGACATCCCACACAAGATAGTCACTAGACTTGATGAATAGACGCATTTTATTCTTCCAAACAGAATAGTTGTCACCATTGAAGAAGGGAGGCTTTATGGTCAATTGTGACTCGTACATGCCGGAACCGGAGGTTGAAGCCATCTCTTGATATTTTGATGATCACACTCTTCCAAGGATCTCCTCTTGTGGTTGTTAATCCTCAAAGAGTTAAGCTCTGATACCAATTGTTGAGTGGATCGAAAGATCGATATTGACCAAGAGGAGGGGTGAATTGGAAATTTAAAGGTTTGTGGTGGAAATTTGCTAATTAAAAATTGATGGACAAGAGATTTAGAGTGGTTCAAGTTCCAAATGAACTCTACATCCACTACCTTAGTCTCACTAAGGATTTGCAACAATTTCACTAAATTGATCTTCCCCTTTTCTAGGACAAGAAGGCAACCCTTTACAATTTCGGTTGATTTTTCTACCCAAAAATCAACCCAACCCTCACACAAGAGAACAAAGAAATTTGTAGGCTAATAAGGTATCTCTCAATACAAATGATAGCCCCAATACAAGCACTCAACCCAATTTGACAAAGTATGAATGAAGATTACAAATTGGGATTTTTACACAAAGTGGGATTTTTGCACAATTGCTTGAATTTGATGTTTGGATGTTTTCTTTAGGATCAATAGTTGTTGTTGATGCTTTTGGATGTCTCTTTTATACCTTCTCATTGATTTCTAGCCGTTTAGGTGGTTGGGAACATAAATGGAGCCGTTGGAACCCTCTCTTACCACCATAAAAGTAGTCTGCACTAACCCGTTTCGAAACGCGGGGTACCTGTTTCGGAACGGACTAAAATAGAAAGAGTCGTTGGGGTGAATTTAAGAGCCCGTTTCGAAACGCCTTAGGGCCGTTTCGAAACACTTTTGCCACTGTCAAAGGTCGTTTCGAAATGGTCTTAGCCCGTTTCGAAACACCTTAACGGTTTTCAAAAAGTTAGTTAAAAACACTTAACGGTCATATTTTCAAATTCATCTTAAGACCTGTTTCGAAACGTTTTGGATCCGTTTCGAAACGGATTTTCTACTGTCAAGGGTCGTTTCGGAACGAGCTTGATCCGTTTCGAAACACCCTTTTAACCTTTTAAAAATCAGCAAATATTTGAACCGTTGTACTCTTTTTAAATCAAATATGAAGAACAGTTTCGAAACGAGTGATATCGTTTCGAAACGGGGTCAAGTGTTTCGATACACGTTTCGAAACGGTGGTCGACAGTGATGAAAACGTTTCGAAACGCCTGAGGGCCGTTTCGAAACAGGAGCTTAAATTTCACTGTTTTGACTTGAAACACTTAGAAAAATATTTAAAAAACTTGTTTTTAACTTGGGCATAATCTTAAAATTATATGGGGATATTTTGAGGACTTAAAATTCGTTTTGACATTTTCAATTTAGTCCTTAGGTTTTTAGTTATATCAAAATTAAAATATTTGTTTCACAGTTTGTCTATACAAGAATTGACAATTTAAGTACAAAGACACTTTTTGATCATTTGTTGATTGACAATTGAAGCATTAACCATATCTTGATGCTTGGAGGTCCCTTTTATACTCCTTGATGAGTTTGTAGCCGTTACTAGCCGTTGGGATTGAATTGGAGCCGTTGAGGACTCAATTTCCCACCATAAATGCAGTTCTGCTGCTGCCCGTATCGAAATGCTCGAACCCGTTTTGATACGCTCTTTAAGTAGAAAGAGTCGTTGCAGTCTGATGAGCATCCGTATCGAAACGCCATGGGCCGTATCGAAACGCCCGTATCGAAATGCTAGGCACCGTATCGAAACGCTCTGCATTTAAAAGTTAGTTGGAAAATAGCCGTTGGGGTTTATGAATGTTGTGGTCGATGCCACGTAGGCGTATCGAAACGACATAGCCCATATCGAAACGCTAGGTAAAATTCTCATCCAGGAAAGACCCGTTTCGATACTAGTATCGAAACGTTTTTGCTACTGGAATACCCTGTATCGAAACACCTAAGGGTGTTTCAAAACACCTGGATGGTTTTGTATAGTTTGGCTTTTGAAAACATGTAAAACCCTTTGAAAACATCCCTAAACATAGTTTAAGTTATTTGGACTTTGGAAATAGTTTTGAATTCTTTTTAAGTTAGTCCAAAACATTTTTCAATTATTATATCAAAACATTAGTTCTACAGAAATGGAGTTGGTATTTCCATTTGGAATACCTACTAGTTGCCTTCTAAACCAGTGCAGCTAATTTCATCTCCTAGGGTTGCTGGATTAGAATAGGTGTCTGACCTATTAAAACCAGATACTCAAGAATGGAATAGTGAACTAGTTAGTGCAAATTTCTCTGTGGAAGAGACAATAATTATCCTATCTATAAGGTTACCCTCAACTGTAAATGAAAATATCCTAGCATGGAATGGTGAACACACTGGATGCTACTCAGTTAGAAGTGAATACATATATCTTATTCAGGCACTATCTTCAGAAGAATATGATGGCCAATTGTATAATTCAATCTGGAAAATTCCATGTCCAGCTAAAGTGCATATTAATCTATGGAAATTTGTTGCAGATTATATACCACATATGCAGAACATATTCACAAAGAGGTTGACAGCTAGTAATTCATGTACTAGATGCTCGAATCAAGCAGAAACAACTAGCCATGTAAGCTGTCAATACTATTATGCTAAACAATTGTAGGCTGGTTTTTCCTATCACTGGCCTAATGAAATTGAACAAGCATCGTTTTATGATTGGTTAAAGTGGATCTTCGCAAACAATAACTGTACAAAACACACTGAGATAGCAATAATTGTATGGGCACTGTGGTACTCAAGAAATAAATTTTTTCATGAGGGGATACAACAGAATCCTAGTTTGGTTATTACCTTTGTGAAAAGCTACATAGCTGAACTGTAAGTAATGTCAGCCCAGTTTGTCCACCCCCGAACCCATGCTGAAAATCGATGGGCTCCTCTACAGTCTCCATTGGTGAAGGTAAATGTTGATGCCAGTTTCTTCATGCAACAAAAAACATCTTGGTCAGGGATCATTGTACGTGATTCAATAGGTCAAATTTTGGGATCGGCTTACCGGTTCAACACAAGTATTCAATCAATTTTTGAAGCTGAAGCAAAGTCGATGGTCCAAGGCCTCGAGTTCGCACGAGATCTAGGGTTCGGAGAGGTTGTCGTCGAAGGAGATTCCAAGGATGTCATCAAAAAATTAACAACTCAGGAAATAGACCGATCGAATATCAGGCCATTAATATCTGATGCAAAATATTTGTCCGCAAGTTTTAGGAGATGTAGGTTTACCTTTACCGGCCGGAATGGAAATAGAGTTGCACATGCAATGGCTTCACTGAGTCGGAGATTCATAGAAGACCAATATTGGGTGGAAGAGGTGACGGCGGAGGTAAGATCGAAGGCAGATCTTGATCGAAGATTTATCGATCCGCCATAGCTCATATGAACCTTCGATTTTGTGGGTATCGACTATCATCAGCAACCCACACGTTTTTCTTCTGATCTGGCTTCAAAACTCTAAGTTTCACATTGAAATACAGTCAATCAGTCTCTGGATCATCTGGTCGTCGTCTTCGTTTAAACTTGTTTTTGTTTTGCTTTTACTGGTTTATTTTTTTCTTTGTCGTGTATGGTTTTCCCCATGGTCAGGTTCATCGAGCAGGTTATGTTTCCCATGCCTGTTGAGCTGGCCTCGGGCTATGCTGTAATAATGTTCTTGTCGGTTTAGTGGAATAAATGCTAGATGGTACCCCTTTTCAAAAAAAATGTTTTAGATATTATTTTTAAAAATGATTTATATCCAATATATTAGTGGTGAAAACTTTTAGTTTCTACAAGCGCCTTAGTTATAGGATTTGGGGACTTAATTTAGGGTGTATGGTTTAGAGGTTCAGTTGTAGGAGTTTATAATTTAGGGGTAATGGTTAGAATTTCGGGGGTTAGTTTTAGGGTGTGGAGGTTAGGGTTTATATTTTAAAGTAATATGTTGAGGATTTGAGTTTTAACATATAAACTCTAAAACCTAAATTTTATTCACAATCCCTAAATTCTAAACTACTAAGACTAAACCCCTAAACCCTACACCCTAAATTGAGTCTTTAAACCTTAAAATTAAGGCGCTTGTGGAAACTAAAAGTTAGACGAGGACAAAAAATGTAGCTATTAAGGGAACAAAAAGGTTATACCCCCAATTTTCGAGTAAATACTTATTTGGTCTCTATTAATTTTCAAGTTAGACGATGTTACCTCTCTCATTATCTAATTCTAGCTTTGTCTCATACGAGGACAGATAGATAATTTTACTCAAAAGTGTTTTTTGATATGGGTAAGCGATGAAAACTTTTCGTTTCCACAAGCGTTCTAATTTTAGGGGTTTGAGATTTAATTTATGGTTCATAGTTTAGGGGTTTAGTCTTACGTGTTTAGAATTTAGGGGTTGTGGTTAGAATTTAAAGTTTATAGGTTAGAACCTAAACCCCTAATATAATACCCTAAAACCTAAACCCTAACCTCTAAAGCTTAAATTTTAACCACAATCACTAATTCTAAACCCCTAAACTTTCAACTAAACTCTTAAACCTCAAAATTAAAGTATTTGTAGAAACAAAAAAATTCCACCAATTATAAAAGTTTTTGTAATTTTGACAAAAGCCAAAAACTATACATTTTAGATTCTAAAAACCTAGTCTTAACCTAAAAAAACTATATATTCATCGTTGCTTTTAGCTCTAAAAATATTTTTGGAATTAATTTAAAGAACAATGAAAAACATGTCCTAAAATACCTTGATTTTAGACAAAATACTACAGTCTAATAGGTCAGATTTAATTTGTCTAACAAATTACATTCCATAACTTATTCGTTCAGTGCCAATATTGAAAATTGGTTTTGATTTACCAATAGAGTAAATTACATTGACATTCACTGAACTTTTAAGACGATTTAATTTTGGTCACTAAATATTTAAAATTTGTATTACAACTATTAAACTTTAAATTTGTTTTCGTTACGATCTACATGGTTGAAAATTGTAGTTAAAGTCTTCTTCTAAAAACCCTAATGTTTAGAATTAAAAGTCATCACAAAAGGTCAATTTTTTATGATCAAACGGTTCTTGGTCGATCCCAGCGATGGGAAGGCTTCATTTCGTCACAAGATTAACATAGTTTGGTTTCAAGTTGATCTGAAGACTAATAGTGGTGGTTAATAAAGTTCTATCTTTTAGTTTCTATTGGACCATCGTCTCTTTTCGTCGTCGTTTTTGTGATCATTTGGTGGTTTATCTGGTCGAAAAGATCACCAAACCATCCATTCTTATTCTCTTTATTTTCATCGATTCAAACTCATCAGAAAACCTCCCATATTTCTCAAATATCAATCAAATCTCACTCGAAACTAAAATCTAAAACTTTCTCATCTGTCACCTTCAATCGTCAGATCAGCTTGAAACTAAACTATGTTAATCTTCTAGGCAAATAGAGTCTTCCCACTGTTGGGATTGATCCACAACCGTTCCATCCATCGAAAAGTTGACATTCTGTAGAGAGTGACAATTCTAAAAAAATTAGACATTTTGGGGAAAAAGACTTTAATTGCAATTTTTAATGACAATAGCCATAATAAAAACGAAATAAAAGTTTAATGATTGTAATGTAAGTTTTAAAAGTTTGGTAACTAATATAAAAGTGTCTTAAAAGTTCAGTGACTAACAATGTAGTTTACCCTTAATAATAAACCCACGTGATTTTTTAGATTAAATTATTTTTTTCTTCAAAAATAAAAAATGAAATAATGAATAGGACGATATTATTTGATTGGGGTAGACGTAATTATAATAACAAATTTATCATCTGCATTTAAACCACATGGCCAGTTAGGAAGATAATTAAAGGGAGTGACCTCCTCCACCACTGCAAAAGTGGGAAAATGATCGTTTTCAGCCCTAAATATAGAAAACGGGAAAAGGGTGCGGAATTATAAGAACCTCACTTTTTTTCTCTGCTTTGTAGTTCGGCATATTTGGCTCAAAAACATTTTTTTAATAATTATATAAGGTTTTGGCTTCCCAAAAAATATTTGGAAAAATGACCCTTAAATTTGTCAAGTAATTAAACCTCGCGTTCTCTGGGAAGCGAGGCTTAAAATCGCGTTCTGTAGAGCGCGAGGTCCATCTACCTGGCATTGTTATTTGAAATAACGGTTTCTCAGGAAGCCGCGTTTTGCAGAACGCGAAGTCCCTGAGAATTTGAAAAGACGGTTGAATATATCGCACAGACCTCGTGTTATGCAGAACGCGAGGTCTGTGCGATTTTGGGTTCAAAAACAAGGGTGGGTAGGCTTGTTCGAGCCCAATTTTGGGCTTATAAATCCTAAATTTTTTGTGAACATCGAGTTTGGGTTCGTAGTACTGGAAATTCTCTATCGTATGACACCAACACTGTCAATTTTCGTTCATTCTAAACTCGCTTAAAATGGCTTCCAAAACCCTATTATATCATCATTTTTTAAATGAAATTGCATTTGAACAACAATTGATAAATTTGGTTTAGCAATCGCATAAAATAAAAAAAAAACTAAAATTAAATAAACATTTAAAAGTTTAATTATAATAGATAAAGAAAATTAAAATACGGTATTTAAAAAAACCAAATGTCTGGAATAAATATATTAGAAACATAAGTACAAAAACATTAGAAAAAAAAGGCTAATTATGTCTATGTCCACCCGTTCCGCAGTCGGGTGGACGACGATCCCGATCTGGATTCCTCCGAACAAGGTGTGTTGCATCCTCCTATTCCTGGTCCTCATGAACATCATTTGCGATACGAGGACCTTTGTTGGGCCCGGGCGGGGAGTAAAACAAGCTACCCGGCGGCATTTGCAAGACAATGTTATAGTCAAACTAAGATGCCAACGGTGGAATATCGATCATCGGAGGACCACTCGTCGGCATATGGGGACGATAGGCATCTGAGAAGCCGATGTCGGGTGGAGGCCTTATCTGCTGGAAAGTCGAAGAACCACTCAAATTCTGAAATGATGTGGCAGAAGATGAGGCCCCTGCAGTGTCAGCTCGCGGTCTCGAACCACGCTGCCTCAACTGGCTCTGGCTCTGGCTCGCTCGACGTGTGGGGCGTGGGCGGTTTCGGGGACCCTGGGGAAGCTGTTGCTCGCGCTCCTCGGGAGTAAGGATATGATGCTTCCCATAGTTCCCATACCACTGAAAGTAATCGAAATTGACCGAAAGGGACCAATCCAGAATGGGTCGGAGGATGCGTGGGCGACGGGCAAATCGGTCATCCCAAAGCTGAATCCAGTCAGCGTGGTAAAGGGCCCAGTCAATCTTCGTCTTCCCTTGGCACGTCAGATGGCGGAATTCGTCCAAATTTGGTGGATCCTCTTGCGGAATCCCTTGGACGTACCCGAATTGTCGGAGAACCCGATCCGTAGGATGCCACACGACAATTTCATAGTTGATCAGCGGCACTCGTACAAGCCATATGTGATGGTCACGCGAAATATCGGGTGGAGTAATATGCTGAATCACCTCATAAGCGTAGGGCATCCACACGAACTAAAAAAAATTATAACGTTTATATGAAATATTATTGGAAAAAAAGTAAGAAAAAATTCAAATGAATTTTTAGATTACCTGATCGTTCGTCAACTTATCCATAACAAGCCTGTAGTCTTCTTGGTTTTTTGGCAGGCCCTGGTGGGTCAGTGTTTCGCTCCACCTATCATTAATGGAAAATAAAAAAATGTTAAATAAAATAATTTAAAAATAAAATAAATATAATAAATTGAATATTACCTCCGAAGAAGCAGAAATAAATAGAGGGCGGGCTGTCTAGGCTGTGGGCTTAAAAAAGGCATCCGAAACCAAGCCCAAGACTGAAGAAGTAAACAACATCCTCCAATAGCTGCTCTGGCATGGTCGAAGTTTCTGCAGAGCTCTCTAAAAAGAAACGCCAAAACAGCTGTTCCCCAACATTTTTTCTAGCTTCATCGAAAATGATAAGATGATAAAGCCACTTCACGTGCACTTTCGTGCGAGATTTGTCTGGCATTAATATCCCGCCGATAATGCGCAAGATGTGGGCACGCGCAAACCGCTGTGAAAATAATAAATATTTAATAAACGAAATATATTAAAAATGGTAAAATTAGTGGGAAAAAGAGAAAAAAATACCTGAAGTGTTTTGTCATCCGCATGGGGGGTTTAAAATTCAGCCTTCAAATAAGATAGTTCTATTTTCCCACCGTCCTACGCATCCGCTAGGGCGCCACTTCCATCATTTCAGCAAATAGATCTAGCCAACTAGCTAACGTCAAACCCGTAATAATGTTGCCATCCGTAGGCAATCTCAGATGATAGGCAACATCCTCCAGCGTTATTGTTGCCTCGCCTATCAAGAAATGAAAAGTGTGCGTCTCTGGCCTCCACCGTTCTATTAGCGTGCTAATCAACGATGGGTTACACTTCACACCCGCTAAGATCCTCGCTACGTGGCCAAAACCAGCTCTATCAATCCACGTCATAACAGCGTGATCAGGTGCGTTGTTGATACGGTTAAGGTAACAAGGTAACCGACGTTCGTATCTCTTCAAAAATAAAAAAGCAAAAAATAAAATATTTTGCAAAATGCGTGTAAAATAAAAAAGAAAAAAAGAAAAAAAGAATACCTCGACTGTTGTCCTGAAATAGTTACAGCAGTGACTCACGTCGTTGCGTAAACCCGACATTGTATCGAAAGAAAATTAGATAAGTGTAGTGAAAAACAGAAGAAATCACGTTCTGTGGTTGATATGGGGTAGGGCCACCAATTTATAAAAGAGCTCACGTCCTTTGGGATGAGATGTTAATGAACCTCGCGTTCTGGGAAACGCGATATTTTAAAGACCTCGCGTTCCAGAGGACACGAGGTTCATTGAAAAGACGTATCACGCAACAAACGCGTGAACTGAACGGGCAGAAGGGACCTCACGTTCTGTACAACGCGAGTTTCTAAAGAACTCGCTTTCTACAGGACGCAAGGTCATGGAATTTTTAAAACAAGACTTTTCACGCGGGAAAGTCATTTAATATCCTATTAATTATATATTTATTATTATTATTATTGTTATTAGTAAATAAATAAATATAATAATAAATTTATTAGCAATAATAATTTATATTACGATAAAAATAAAATATTATTATTATTTATTAAAAATAATAATATTTTTTACAATTAAACGAATTTGAGTATTTCATAACAATTGAATTTATAAAAAATCGTAGTTACACCGAACCCAACATTTCTTAAAAGATCCCCAAATTGTTCAGACGGTGATGATCATCTGGAAGGTGGATTTCGTGATGATATTTGTTTGGAAGGACAAGCAACCTAGCATTTCAGCGTATTATGGGGTACCGTAAAAACCCGTATTTAACTTTTGGTAAAACCCGTTCATGTCTTCTAAATTCTCAGATTCCCGAATATTGCGATTTGTTGATATCGAGGAAGAGCGATGAAAAAATTATGCATAGTTAACCCAAGATGACGTATATATGCAACTACAAATAACAACATATCGTAATATTCGGGAAATTAGTTTGAAAATAAACTTCTCAAATACGCGATATGTTGACATTAGTAGCTGCAATCGAAAATTGCTGACGTGGATATGGTGACGTATATATGCAACTACAAATAACAACATATCGCAATATTCGGGAAATTAGTTTGAAAATAAACTTCCCAAATACGCGATATGTTGCTATTAGTAGCTGCGATCGATAATTGTTAAAATTGATGGGTGGGTGGTCCTTCCCTCCCCAAGAGTAGGCTATTTATAGATGGATGGGGATCTGCTGATGTGGAAAACTCGCGTTTTGTAGGGCGCGAGGTCTGTTGAAACTCGCGTTATACAGAACGCGAGTTCACTGTGATTTTTTATCAAAATCGCCTTATTTAGAAAGCGAGGTTGGTCTATATATTTGCACGCCGATAGATTTTCGTAACCAGTGAAGTTGTTTCATGATTTCGTGTTTTGTTGGGTTTTTTAAGTTGGATTTCTTATGTATTTTCTGTTCGTTCATGATAGTTGGAGTTGTGTCATGATTTTGTGTTCCGCTGGGTTCAGACCCCCGCATGATACGTTGATTGAAGAATACTTACCGACATATCGCAATATCCGGGAGCGTGTGGACGGCTGCCATTGACCGCCAGGAAGTGCCTAGAAAGTTTTTCTAGCCACTTCTTGGCGACTCTTTTCTTATGTTCGTAGCTTGCCCTCACCATCTGCAAAAAGTCCAGACTAAAAGAAGCGAGGGCGGATTCAAATCAACCATATTGCCGATGTAGCCCTATTTTGCTAATGCGGCCGGTGCCAATTACATTTGGTAATGCGGGTCAAAGCTGCTACCATTTCAGAAGATGGTGATTATCGCGCTCTGCTTCTTTCACTCTAGACTTTTTGCAGATAATCTATCGACCGATTGACATGTAGATGCAACCCTATTTTGCTAAGGAAGACTTGTTGAAAGTTTTGTTAAATGAAAGTTTGTCCTTCGAATTATATATAGGAAGACTTGTTGAAAGTTTTGTTAAATGATATGTGAATTAAATGTTTCATTCGAATTAAATTTACTTATGTGGTGTTTTTCCTTTACTATAAATACCCAACAATTCCACCATCATTTACTCATTCATGTTTCTCCCAAAAACACCCAACGCTAATCTTTGCTCCTCTTATGGCAAAATTTCATGCAACATTTTATTTTTTCGGTACTTATTTCGAATCAACAATCACATGCAAAATGTCACTCAAAGATTTGTTAAAGTTGACATCAAGCGAGGTTAGTAAACGCGTTAAATGACTCGAACGGAACAAATGTTGTGACCTCGCGTTAAATGACTCGGACAAATTACATTACTAGTCTCCAATTGTCTAAAATATTCAAACATGTACTCAATTATTCAAACATATGACCGACACTCAACGTATGTCCCTGGCACGGAGTACGTTCAACCATCTATGTGGAGACATTCTTCTTTTGGAGGGGAGGGAGCGTCATTTTCTTACGCTACGCACGACCAAGAAACATTCAACCCCTTCAATGATTCCCTATATGGACGACACTCAACGTATGTCCCTAGAACGGAGTAGGTTCAACCATCTATGGGGAGACACTCTTCTTTTGGTGCTCTTGATTTTGGTCTTGGAAATACAGTTTGTGAGCGATCTCGTGAGAGGTCTCGCGATCGTCGACCACCATCCTCGCCTCCAAGGGTAGCAATCAATGAAGCTATACTATACCAGCTCCAGAGGATGCTTCTGACGAAGAACCGATTAGAGAACCCGGGCCCGACGGCGACGAGCATGAGCCATTCTATGATGAACCAGAAGACTTGACAGTTCCACCAGAAGACTTAACTGTTCCACCAACATATTTCAAAGAACAGCCAGCAACAACCAACTTTCCTGTATCAACAACACATATTTCTATGTACCAGCCATCATCCCACTTCACAACGGTTGATATGAATGCCATGGACGTCCCTGAATTTTCGCAAGACCAAACAATAGACTGCAGACTCAGCCGTTCTGATGGTGAACTGAGAATTAGTATGACATTCTTGACAAAACAAAATTGCGGTGGCCGTAGTTAAGTAGTACAACATTCGCTAGGCTGTTGATACGACAGTAAAGAAAACCCAAGCGAAATACTACAAGACGCACTGCACCCAAAAGGATCACAGTTGTAAATGGAAAATCCATATATCACAATTGAAAAAGGCAGGCGACCGTTAGAAAATAACAAAACTTGAAGGGCCCCAAACATGCACCGTTGGTAGCCTAAGCTAGGATCAAAAGAACCTCGATGCAAAGTACCTCGCCGACATCTTTATGCCACTGGTGAAAGCAAATCTCAAAGTGTCGGTCCCCACATGTCAGGCTGCAGCTGAAAGTGTCACCGGCTACCGTCCTGAATATTATAAAGCATGGTATGCAAAGAAGCGGGCTGTAGAACAACTGTTTGGCCGATGTGATGATTCTTACAAAGAGTTGCGCCCGTGGCAAAATCTGCTGCAGAAACACATCCCCAGAATGGTTGTCAAACTTGATACGGTTCTGGCATACGAAAATGATCGTGTCGTTCGAGGTGTTTATCAATTCCACCAGTTATTTTGGACTTTCCCGCAGTGCATCAATGCATTCAAGCACTAAAAACAGATGGTCCAAATCGATGGCACATGGTTGTACGAAAAATATACACAGACCCTACTTCTAGCTATTGCACAAGACGACAATTGAAAATGCGTTCCTGTTGCATTCACAATCATCCAGAAGGAGGATTTGGAGTCTTGGGTGTTCTTCCTTCGGAACCTACGAAAATATGTCCTTGATCCTGTAATACGGGCAAGGGAAGGTGGGGTATGTGTTATTTCTGATAGAGGCACATCGCTCTTGTGGGCGCTAGAACGTTTGGGTGAGTATTGGCAGTCTCCATACATTTACCACCGTTTTTGCATGTGGCACATAGCCGCAAACTACTTGCAGCTATTCAAGAACCGTGATGAACGTGAACTTGTGCTCACAATGGGTACGTCCTTTATGTCATTTTCATTTACTATATTACTTGCTACTCGCTTTCATTTACGACCTCTTTGCATGTGTTGTTCGCCCATAACTAATCAACTGTCATCCCTTGGGCAACTCGCACTACAAACAAGAGGTGGAGGAGGTGCTCGAGGAACTGAGAGTGAGAAACAAAGATGACGCAGAATACCTTGAAAAAATCATGAGGGAAAAATGGCTTTGATCGTATGACGAGGGTAAACGATATGGTCACATGACAACGAACTTGGCTGAGGCAGTGAACTCATCACTGAAGGGAGTGCGGCAGTTGCCTATCACTTCCATTGTCAAAGCGACCTACTATCGTTTGGCTACCCTATTTGCAACCTTGGGAAGGCAAGCAACTGAGTACATGGCAGGTGGACACAAGTTTCATGTTTCAAAATTTTCCAGACGGTTGGAAGGCATTCAACACAACGCGTGTGTGGTAGATCTCAGGGCAAGAACCTGTGAGTGTGGAATATTCCAAACATTCAAATACTCGTGTGCACACGTCATTGCTGCTTGCGCAAACCAACGGGTACAATACATGCAACTGGTTGATCCGGTACACTTACTCCAAACGGTGTTTAAGGTTTACATAAGAGTTTCCTCCAATCGAAAATGAGGTTGATCCGAATGTCGTGGACACTGAACCGACCATACGCCTAGATCCAGCACTACTAAGAGACAAAGGACGTCCACGGTCTACACGAATACACTGTGCCGAGGATATGATCGAACATCGAGAAAGAACCGGACAAAAGAAGCATTGTAGTGTATGTAAAAATCCTGGACACACAAGGACTAAATGTCCTAATCGCTCGGCCCCTCGTCTTAATTAATTCATTGTAATTTGTTTATGCGAGTTCGCCCATAACTATCGATCAATAAAATCAGTCTAATTCGTTTTATAAAATAAGCCATCTTATATTTTCAATCATTCAAAAAAATATGCTAGGATAGCGTTTTCGAAGCGAATTTAAGTCAGTGTAGAATGGACAAAAATTGACCGTGTTGGTGTCATATGATCGAGAATTTCCAGTACTACGACCCTAAACTTGATGTTTGCTAAAAATTTACAATTTATACGTATGGAATTCTGCTCGAACATGCCTATCGACATTTGTTCAAAGGCAATTTCGTTCAAAAAAGAATGATAGCATAGGGTTTTTTAAGCCATTTTATAATGGACGGAAATTGACCGTGTTGGTGTCATACGATAGAGAATTTCCAGTACTACGACCCCAAACTCGATGTTCGCTAAAAATATACGATTTACAAGCCCGAAATTGGGCTCGAACAGGCCTACCCACCCCTGTTTTTCAAGCCAAATTCGCACAGACCTCACGTTCTGCATAACACGATGTCCGTGCGATATATTCAGTCGCCCTTTCAAATTCTCGGGGACCTCGCGTTATGCAAAACGCGACTTTCTGAAAAACCGTTAATTCAAACAACGAGGCCACGTAGACAGACCTCGCACTCTGTAGAACGCGGTTTCAAGCCTCGCTTCCCAGAGAACGCTAGGTTTAACTACGTGGCAAGTTTGGGGGTCATTTTTCCAAATATTTCCTGGAGGGAGCCAAAACCCTATATAATTATTAAAAAAGGGTTTTTGAGCCAAATATGCCTTGTAGTACGCTTGTGACTTATGGCACGTTTTTGTCTACTTTTATGATAGATTTGCGTTGGTGGATAATTTTCTTATAATGTTCAGCTCTGATTTGCGGTTATAGGTGAAAAGTTTATCCTCTTTTGTGGTTCGTTTGTCGGTATAGTTAGATCTGTTTTGCGAAGCAGCTTGCAAGATTGTCGGTTTCGCTCATCACTCATACTTCGATTCTTAAGCTTGTAAGTGGATATAGAGAAAATGTTTTGTTTTATGCTTCTTTTCTCTAGTGTTTCATCCCATCTCTATCATTGCAGCTCACTGGACGTGTTTTGCTGGTATGATATTTCATTCTCTGATTTTTTTAGTTTCCCTTTACTTTATTATTTTTCTGCTACATTTTTTTATTCTTGTTTGAAATGCTTTTCCATCTTATTTTCTAATAAATTCAGTCAACATATTATTAAAAAATGAAACCTAACCTCTTATATTTCTAATTTTTTTATAAAAAAACAAACGAATATTACTTATAAGTTTATAACAATTAACAAGTTGCAACGTTTAAAGCTGTCTCAATTGGTTTCGGTCGCTTAAATTGGAATTAGAGAAGCAATTATAGGCATAAACCTAATTAATTAGGATTTAGGAGGTTAGAATAGGTAATTTTTTTTCTTTTACATCATTGAGTATAACTTTAGAACTTTATTTTGCAGTCACATGTTACATGTTAAAAATACATTTATCTACAAAATCAATCAGTTGCAATCGTATCTTCTTTTTTTTCCCCTTTTGATTCCCACTTAATATAAAATTGTAAAGCTTTGTCCTTTTACCATTTCACATGCATGAAATGTGCCTTATTTTAACAAAACCACCAAGAGAAAGGGCGGTGGTTCTAGAATAAGGTAATTAATTTAAGGTAAAAATTACCCCCAACAAGTTATAAAATTACAAAATGTTATCAAAATTGTAACAGTTTGTACAATTATTATAACATATCGTGTAAGTTTATAATTTTTGTGAGTCATTTTTACCTTAAATTTATCTTAAGTTAATTACCTTATAACTTTTCGAAAAAAAAAGGGTAGTTCTAGGGTACAATAGGTTAAGGTAAGGTTAATTTAAGGTGGATTTTAATTAGGGACGAAGTTAGAATCGAATATTGAGAGGGATAAAGGTCTATTAAGCCTTTAAATCTAAAACTTGAGAGGGGAAAAGATCTTATTTGACTACTATTTGAACTAAAAAGGACTTCAAGTGTTATTATACCAAAAAAATTGAGAGAGGCTCAAGTTCTACATACATTCATCCTCGTCTCGAATCTAAAATATTATGGACAACATAATAATTTTGATTCTAACCTAAAAAAGTACTCAATCTAACTTAAAATGTTACATAATTAGTAAGAATTTAGGTTCCAACCACAAAATTGGAGAAAACTAAGAATATCACTATAAAAATATTGGCTTTGAAACTGAAATCTTGAAACTATTCAAATGATATCAATCAAATTTAATAAGAAATATATGAGTGATAAGGACCAACTGTGTAATTATACAAATATATTTAACTGTCACACTAGTATTTTGGTTAACTTTTAATTGTTAATGACTCGATTGATATTATTTAAATAGTCAAATAGACATATCGACAAAATTAAAAGATTAGTTATCAAAATATAACTTCCCATAGTTAAATGACTATAGAGGTAATTTACTCTATATATTTTTAAAATACATTATTTATTTTGTTAATTACAAATGTTATCATTTCGAATACAAACATTTTAAAAATCTCTAAACTTTTAGAATTCCTTATAATATATTTCAATAAAAGACGTATTTTCTATGTCCCACTAAAATTGTCACATGTCGATATTATTTGAGTTAAATTTTTTTAATTTTAACATGTTATAATTTAAAATTTCTCAGACCCGCCAGCTAGTGTCTGCAATTTAGTATATGAGGATGAGTTAGATTAGCTTCAGCCTTATTGTTTTATTTGATTTGTTGATTAGGCCATGTCCTTTGTTTTAGTTAAACATAATCTGGTGTACTCATTTCCTCTATTTAGGTTACAGAAGTTTTTAATGAGGCACAAGGCGATATTTTTAGTGTATATCTCTTTTTAGAATACATATTCTTTTACTAAAATATATTTTATAAAAATTAATTAATTAAAGTATTTAAATAAATTATAATCAAAGTTGAAAAATTTTGACCAGAAAAACGTCAACATGTGACAGTTTTAGTAGGATGAATGGAGTATAATTTTAATATTTTATCCAAATTTAACAAAAAGAAAAAGGTAAACCACCCCAGTGACCACCGAACTATAGGGGTGTACCTATTTTAACCACCGAACTATCAAACTCGTCAATCAGACCACTAAATTTATTAAATTGACCTATTTTAACCACCGCCGTTAAAAAATTAAAGGAAGTGTAACGGAGGGGTGACGTAGCAGTTATAAAAAATTTATAAAATTACACATTTAGTCCTTGTTATTTACATATTAAATCAATTTGATTCAAATTTTATTTTAATTAAATAAAATTAATCAGCCAATCAGATGATGACACATGTGGTCCCACCTGATTGGAGGGAAAATATATTAAATAAAATAATTTAAAATTTGAATAAATTAATCCAATTAGGTGATGACATGTGTCATCATCTGATTGGTTGATTAATTTTATTTAATTAAAATAAAATTAGGATCAAATTGATTTAATAAGTAAATAAAATGGATCAAATGTGTAATTTTACAAAATTTTGATAACTGCCACGTCACCCTCCGTTACACTTCTGTTAATTTTTTAACGGCGGTGGTCAAAATAGGTCAATTTAATAAGTTTAGTGGTCTGATTTACGAGTTCAATAGTTCAGTGGTCAAAATAAATACGCTCCTATAGTTCGGTGGTAACTGGGTTAGTTTACCCAAAAGAAAATGAGAAAGAGAAGTCATTCAATCCAAATGACCCCTATAAATGAAGCTGCAAAGTTTCTCAAGTCCGAACATTGTATCAGCATTCAGCTCCAAACAAAGGAACTCGCCCCCAACTGTTATTTGCTTTCCTTTTGGGGATTGAAATGGAAACAAAGGTTCTTTCTTCCGGAATCCGATACTCCGATTTGCCGGAAAGTTACGTGAGACCTGAATCCGACCGTCCCCGCTTGTCCGAAGTGTCGGAATGCGAAAACGTCCCGGTCATCGACTTGGGGTGTCCGGACAGGAACCACATCGTACAACAGATTTCTCTTGCCTGCACCAACTACGGCTTTTTCCAGGTACTACTAGTCGCTGCAAATCCTGGTACTATTTGAATTGTAGAAGGTGGGCGGTGGGCGGTGGCCTGTGTTAATTGATGTTTTTTTCAATATATATGATGCCAGGTTACCAATCATGGAGTTTCGAAAGAGGCGGTGGAAAGAATGTTAGGAGTGGCGCACGACTTCTTCCGGTTGCCGGTGGAGGAGAAGCTGAAGCTTTACTCCGATGACCCTTCCAAAACCACCAGACTTTCTACCAGTTTTAATGTGAAGAAGGAGACTGTTCATAACTGGAGAGATTATCTACGCTTACACTGCTACCCTCTCCACAAGTATGTTCCTGAGTGGCCCTCCAATCCTCCTCCCTTCAAGTAAGTCTTCTCTCTTCCCTTCAACTCAAATCTTTATTCCGATGCCGCAGTTACGGATATTGCGTCGTATTTCTTTTAAATAATTAAATTTTAGTACGATTGTGGTTTATAATGTTGCGACAACCTTTAAAACTGATACGATGGTGTATGCGTCATGCACGTCTGTTCCAGCAGTTGCATTTATGTTTACGAATAATGCATAGTGCATGGCATGTGCGTGAGAGGTAGCCGTTTTAGCCATCGGAAGAGCTAGCCGTTAATTGTATAGTAAAGCACGTGCTGCTTTTCTTGGTTGTCGACTAACGCCATAGAATTCAGACAGTACATGTCATGTTCTGATGTACCTTCATAACCAAACACATAAAAATGTTTAACTATCTTGGATTTGGTGTCCTCGTATCGTATGTGTTACACTAATAATAATATTAATCAAACTAAATTTAAAAATTATTATTGCTTTTCCTTTTTGTCATTACTTTTTTTTCGAAACACTCACGAACAACCTTATCAAAAAGTTACAACATCTTTAATAGGATGACTGTCAAGCCTATTTGACCGGCTACTTAATTCTATTGATTGGTAGCTAGAACTATACTATCACACACACAAAGTGTTACGAAATTTAGACTTGACATTTTCGTTAGAATCTCTACTAATATAAGTGAAACATAATATCCAAAATCGAACCAAATCTTAATTTTCTCTTTCTTTCCCTTCACAACCACCACTGACTATGACTCTTCGTCCAAATTAAAAGAATTGGCCGTGTAGAATATATACACGGCCAAAAGAGTTGGCCGCGGGCCAGACGTCGACTGCCCATTTGTAGGTAACGGACAAGCATGAGCTCAGTCATTTTAATTAACATGGATTGACGTAGTCAGAGATATTTTATTCGAGCAGGAACATGATTGGTCCCACCACGTTAACCCTTTTTCTTTTCCACTTCAATAGTTGTAGCGTAATCAACGGTGATGGCGGCATCAAGCCGAGATCAAAACCGTTGGTCTAGTAGGTTAGATGGGGTTTGTTTGATTGAGCCACACACGTAGAGGATTACGTGGACTCGTGATGAAGATGAGTGACGTCATTGGCTAAAAGCCGTGTTGACGTCATCATATGGGATGGGATTGATTGAATATGTGGGGCCCATAGGGGGAGGGTACAACTAATTACTAAGCTCCGATTACGTGGCGCCGACTCAGCTCTGTTAGTATTTTATTTCTATACAAAACGGTCACTATTCATGGATTACTTGCTCAATAGTATTTTAAATTTTATCATAATATACTCAATACGCAATCATGATTCATGATTGGCTAACAATATTATAATAATGATGGTATTATCTTCAAAATCGGATTCGATTAACCGTTAAAAAATTATTTTGGACAACCGGTAAATTTGAGTTGTTTAATTATCGACCCTAAACTTTAACCACTAAACTGGTTAAACGATTGACCGGTTAACCGAAATATTTAGTTCTGTTCGGTTCGAATAATGATTTATTAACTTTCCTTACTAAAAACATCAAATCTAATAACATATTAAAAAATAAGCTAGAGTTGAATTTTGAAATATTTGAAAAAGAAAAATATTAATATATGAAACTGAAAATAGGAAATAATTGACAGTTAAGGTTGAATCTTTTAATTCCCAAAGTAAAATAAATCACTAATATTTGGAAGGGAAATATATTAAAAAATACCGCTAATTTTTTATTTTCCAAGACAATAAAAATATTTAGGGTAAAAGAATAAATTAACAATGGTGCTAAAATTTTGCTAGTATAATTGTATAAATATGCATATTTTATATATTATATATTATATAATCGGTCGGTTTAGTTACCCGCTTTTGATTCGGTTAACTATATATTTGGATCGAATTTTTTAGATTTCAGATTTAGTTTCGGTTTCTCAAGTTTTCTGCACAACACTATTATCTTTAGTTTTGTTAATATAAGAAAAGGATGTCATTACCAATATTTAAACCTCAATCTTAGAGTGTCAACAAAGGAGACACGTGTTTGAGTTTTGATGGTAGTATTAAATTTCGGTTGTGGTTATAATCTTAGTTACAGATTTTACAGAGACGTTATGTCGTTACTTTTACTCTCTAAGATTTATTATATGTTTAAATTTTAGTTGCAGATTCACAATGATCTAGAACAACATTACGATATAATCTGAACAAAAATCCTCTACCTCATTTTTTATGTTTCAATACTAAAAGAATTAAATTATAAGCACTAACATTATATTTAAAACTCTAAATCATATTAATCCTAAAAAAATAGCCTACCTCAATTATCTAAACCTTAATTCTAAACTCTTAACTATGTACCTTAATCCTGAACTATAAACTTATTTTTTTTTAATGTGGGGCATAAATAAAAGCACAAAAGAGGGGAATATTTTTATTCATACAACCGTTATATGGTACTATGTCCCTATTTCTACCCACACTCAAAAAATTAAGTTTATGGTTAAGAGTTATAATTTAGGGTCAAGGTTTAGAAATTTGAAGAGATAGTATATTTTTAGGATTTATCGTTTAGGGTTTGTAGTTTAAGGTTTAGGATTTGTTAATAAGTTTGACGTTTGTGATGAGCTGGGACGCTTGAGGAAGACTTTTGGAGTATATAAAACTCGTAAATGATCTTTTTCGATTGCCCGACACCTTCCAAATCCAATTGAATATTCAAACTGTGATCCCATTATCATTTTTCATATAATATTTTGAAAGGAACACTTCCTCGACCAGATCACATTACAGATCTGTTCCGCCCAACTTTCTGTTATTTCCCACGTGTTTTAGTACAACCACAGATATGTTGTTCCTCAAAGTTGAACTGATGTTTGATGCATTCCATGTAAATGTCGAATTGACAGGGAAATTGTAAGTCATTACTGTGTCGAAGTTCGAGAGCTTGGTTACAGATTACAAGAACTAATTTCAGAGAGCTTAGGCCTGGAAAAGGATTACATAAAGAATGTTCTAGGGGAGCAAGGCCAGCACATGGCGGTGAACTATTACCCGCCGTGTCCCGAACCGGAGCTGACCTATGGATTGCCTGGACATACAGACCCCAATGCTCTTACAATTTTACTTCAAGACCTCCAAGTTGCAGGTCTTCAAGTACTCAAAGATGGCAAATGGCTTGCTGTTAAACCGCACCCCGATGCTTTTGTCATTAACATCGGTGATCAATTGCAGGTACGCGATTACAACCGTTACCGCCTTTTATGTTCCTAGTGGACAATGTGATGTTATTGATGATGATGTTCCGAAATGTTGCAGGCATTGAGTAATGGGAGGTACAAGAGTGTGTGGCATCGGGCGATCGTAAATGCCGATAGTGCACGGATGTCTGTTGCTTCTTTCCTCTGCCCTTATGACCATGCCTTGATCAGCCCTGCAAAGCCTCTCACCGAAGATGAATGCGGAGCCGTATACCGGGATTTTACTTATGCAGAGTATTACAGTAAGTTCTGGAGCAGGAACCTGGACCAAGAACATTGTTTGGAACTTTTCAAGAACTGACTGCCTGGTCCTTTGGTGTACAATAGGCACTGTTTTTATTTTACTAAAATGCAAAACGGAAACTTCACTAAACGCCCCTAAATAATAAGGCAATGTGCCATTTTCCGACACCAGCAATCGCAGTCGACTGTTACTTATCCATTTGTAGAACATCCCAACTGCTGGTGGTGGTGGTTTGATTGGTCTATAAAGATGGGACTATTTTGTACTGATAATGTTGCAGTTCCCTTTGTTATTGTATTCTAGCATGGTGTTTGTGAATGTTCTCATGAATTTGAGCCTAACTTATGTTGTCAAATACTGAATTTCGGGCTAAAGTTTTGTATCAGAAACAAGTGATTCAAGTTGATAAAGTTTCAGAACTGAAGTAGAAGAGTGGTGCTCCCTTTCCTCTTCTCCGCCTACAACAAAAACCTTCAAAATATTCTTTCTCTGTCGTTTTATCGGCTCGAGAAGAGTGTTTTTCGGCGTTCTTGACTTCGTTGGGAGTCGTCCGACCCCTCCAGTTCTTTTTCAACGGACCTTCTTTCTTTTGTTTTTATTATCGTCTCTCTTTTTTGGTCTTAGTTGCTCGTTGGGAGCTTTTCTTTTTAATTTTAAAATTTTCTTTTAAGACATCGTCTGAGGTTGGATAAGGGGGTCTTCCTTCGACGAAGGTAGCATTGGTGAAACGACGAGACTCTAAGTTTTTTGGTAGTTTTGGTCAGGGATTTTAGTGTCTGCTGATGAAAAGTTCGTTGACTTGGTTCTCCTACTCCGATTCTTTTCCTTTGTTCACAAGTCACCAGAGTTTTCTTGGATCTTGACGCGATGACAGTAATGACTTTCTTTCCATATTTTTTTAAATACTCTTACTCTTTTGCGACCCAGAAGTGACATACAATGAAGATTGAATTTGCTAGCTTATTTTTATCTCGGCTTGTAATGTCCCGGTTTTTGGGCCTAGAGGTTTCTAGGTTGATTAGAAGGTTTGATTGACATGGATTAAAGATTCGAGTCGAATAAGGGATAAAATCGAAACAAATATTTTTGAGTGGGATAAAAACATAAAAAATATCCTAAAATTATTATTTAATATATGTATGTTTTTAGTAAAGTCAATTTTGAAAAATAGATTTTCAAAATTAGACATTTTGGCTTGTGACCAAAATGTAAAGAATGAAAAATTATTTTTAGGGACTGTTTTGGAAAAGAATCAAAACTTTAAATCTTTAAAGAGCTATTTGCCCAAAGTCTAATATCAGACTTTACTCTTTAATTGGGTATTTTTAAAAGGTTTGAGAAGAGTATAAATAGGTTTGAATATTTAATTTTATAATTAATTTCCTAAGCCAATTTTCTCAGGCATATTTTCTCTCAAATTCTCTTCAACCAAATACTATTCATTCTTTAAAATTGTCGGGTAATTTTTTGATTTTTTTAATCTTTTGATTTCAAATGGGTTCTTAATTGTTTTCTATCCAAATCTTACTGTTTTAATATTGTTTTCTCATGTAAACCAATCCATTTAAGGGGAGAGTCAACATTAGAGGTGAGCTTCGTTCTTCTCCTCTAATGAATGATTTTTTTACTGAAGTTCTCAAGTTATTGATCCTTTATGTGTGTTTTCTAATGAGTTTTAATGATTTAATTATAGAAAATTAGTTAAATCAATGTTTAATTGATGAGAATAGTTTCTTTTCGTTTTGGATCTACTTTTCGTTTTGGATCTATTTTGCTGAGTTCTTGATTGATTCTAATCATGATTTAGATATTTTATAATGTTAATAAATTGATTTTAACAATAGAATCCCGAAGTTAAGTGAATCTCTAATTTTCTAGGTTGTTAGTTATGAGTTTTTGAGAAGTTGTGGTTGTTTTATGAATGTTAGAGGTATAAGGATGTTATTAGATTGTTTTTTGATGTTAATTGAAGGTAATCGATGAATCAAACCTTTAGATTTTGGTTGGGTTAAGTTTGAAATGTGTTTGATGTTGATATCGAATGTTGTGGAGGAGTTTTTGGTTAGAGTTGTTGTGGATTAATGTTGTTTAGTCTTTGAATGCATTGAATCCTTTGTTTTTGTTTGGATAAAACAAAGATGGTCAATCCTCAAGCTTGTGGCACCGTTTCAGAAGTTTTAGAATAGTTTGCATCGGCAAACAAGGTTTTGCATAGCCGGTGAGTGAGAACGTAGAATTCAGCTTTGAAATGGTTTAAAGATTATTTTAAAAGTTTAAATTAAGCTTGAAACGTTGGTTTAATCTCAGAAGTAAGTATGATGAGATTTCTCTCTCGGTCTTGTTTTGACGAAATTGAATTTATGCACTTGTTTTTGAATTACATGGTACATACTGTTTAAGCATGTTTTATACTAATTTTGATGATATATTGATGATGAATACATTTAAAAAATAGTTCATGTAAGTATGAGAAACACTTGTTAATGCATGGTTTAATGCATTGAAAATGATTTTGAATGTTGCTTATAAAAACAGTGAGGTACATGGTTAATAATAAATTATATTGGTAAGTGATGTGATGTGGTTTAAAATGTTATCGAATGTAGTTGGCCGGTCATAGGATTACTAGTGCACTATAATAAGTTGTCTCGGGTGTTGAGGAGTTTATGTGTACCGGATACTGCACTACGAGTACCTTAACGGTTGAGGGGTTATACGGTACTGAAAACTCCCGTTAGTGGATTATACATTTAACCGATGATTGAGTTGTGATGGTGCGCAGTTGTGATCGTACCTTAATTCCGGTTGAGATTGTATGAAGTGTTGAAAAGATATTTGTTCCCAATGTAGCTCGCTCGGTTCGGTCTGACGTCTAGACCGAGTCAAAGGGGTTACACGACTTCTCATACTGGTTGTGTTGGCTTGATGAGTCTTCCCGTTGTTGTTTTTGTTTGTGTGTTTCGTTTATGTTTGTTGTTCTTACTGTTTGTTTTGTGTGTTTATGCTAGGGATGGCAACTGGGCGGGGAGGGTTTTTTTGCCGCCCTGCCCCGACCCGAAATTTAAACCATTCGCCCGACCCAGACTTTAATATATTGTATCGTCGCCCGTCCTGCCTCGACATAATAAAAATATAATATGATCCCGATATTTTATCCACCCTGCCCTAGAAAAAATTAATAAAAATATTAAATATAATATATATAAATATATCGAGTTGGGGAATTTTCACACTAAACCCGAACCTACCCCACCGTAATTTTTTTTCATAACCTGCCCCGCCCCAAACTCGTTTTATAATAAATAAAAAATCTTCCCCTACCGGGTTGAATCGGGACTCGATGAGAACGATTATTTTGCCATCCCTAGCATATGTTTCCCTTGGGATCTTTTGTGACCCTTTATGTTTCCTGTATTTTTCTGGTTCTTTTGTGTTCCTCTTTAATTTATTTCTCCTTCAATAAATGCCGGCTTACCTTGTTAAAAAAATTCTGAATTTCGTGAATAAATACATTGTGCTTTTCAGGAAATGATAAGTCAGAATAAGAAGTGTTAATGGACAGACATAATATGAGTTTCTCAACAGTTTCAGGATCCATATCTATCAGAACTGGACCGAACAATCCGATTACTCGTGTCTGTTTTAATGTTGTTTAAGGCATCATATATTTATAGAAATTTTAATTAATATTACATAAATTTTGATAAGTTTGTGTTACTTTTGGTTCATTGAAGTTCTGATATTTGCTCAAGCTTGTTCTTCTGCAGACTGTATTTGCTTTACCTACTAAGATAATCTGCAACCATATCCCATGTTTTGCTAATAGAAAATGCCAACAAACAAGAACAATCTGTGTATTTTCACAATCAGCTTCTTCATGAATTCTTCTCAAAGTTGAGGTTTTATGCCATTTAAAAGACGAGGCCGGAACCCGGAATCGACTTACCATCATACAGGTACAACATGATTTATTCTACACATGCAGAAGAAAACTCTTTCTTAACATAATTCGAGTAATTCGAGCAAGCCAACTTCGAGACGATCACCGAAATAATAGTGCCGAGCATATAACCGAGACAGATAGATTCAAACCCTTTTGAGGAACTCCATGATGTATGTGCCGAAAGCGTTGCATTTTACTCGGAAACCTTGAAACCCTGCACCCTTAGCCAAGGCCTCAAATTCTTTCTCAGTCCTCTCTTTCCCACCAGGATTGTGAGCCAACATGATGCAATCAATATGGACAACTAACTTTGTGGCCAGGCTAGGATCGGGGTAATCCGGAAGGATGCATTCTGCAACAATTACTTTTCCGTTGTCCGGCAACGCTTCGTAGCAGTTCTTCAAAAATTTCGAGCAGTGTTCGTTGCTCCAGTCGTGGCATATCCACTGCATGAACAAAACTCATGGTTGATGAGGCAATTAAACTTTTAAATACATGCTTTTGTGTCATGGTTAGTGTACTGGCCTTGATGAAATAGAGAAAAACAGAGTTGAGTTGAACTCACCTTCATGAAAATTGCGTCTCCTTTCGGAACACTTTCGAACATATCTCCACCAACATGCTCCACACCTATAGGAACAATGCAGTTTTGCCCAAACATTGAGAAAATCAAGAATTTCATTATATGAACATACAAATATCAGCCCACAATCCGCAATACATAGTCATTGTTCATGGATAAGATCATACCGGGATAAGCCGGAGCATCCTCGATGACATGAGGCAAATCGAAGTTAATCCCCTTTATGGAAGGGTGCTTGGTGACGATCATGTTAAGCGTGGCTCCGGTACCACCACCGACATCGACCAGCGTTTCGAGTCCCTCGAAGCCATCATAGGTCTCGAGAATCTTCTTCATGGTAATGGTGGAGTGATCAGACATTCCCCTGTTGAAAACCTTGTTGAATCTAGGATCGGTACCATGGTACTCGAATGCGGTCATACCGTAGGCCTTATTGAACGGAATTCCACCTTCCAGCACCGCATCTTTCAAGTAGTACCTGCAAAATGGTCCCAACATACACATTACACCAGGGATGGACCGAGCGGTGCTGGTCGGGGCAACCGCCCCCTAAAATTTTAAAAATCATATATGATTTAGAAAAATATTAGAATTTTTTTTACGTATTTTCTATTAAAAAATTATTTTCACCCCCTAAACTTTTATAAGTTCGCCCAGGGACGGAGCCAGGATTTGAAGTTGGGGGCAAAACATAAATTTTGAAAGGTAAGGGGGCAAATTCACAATTATCCCTATTTTTTCAAAAAAAATATAAAAAATCAAAGGGTAAAAAAAATTTCCCCTACGGGGGACACAGCCCCTCCCATTAGAGCTGTGGCTCCGTCCCTAAGTTCGCCCCCTAAACTTTTATAAGTTCGCCCCCTAACCAGGGACGGAGCTAGGATTTGAGGTTGAGGGGGGCAAAACATAAATTTTGAAAGGTGGGGGGGGCAAATTCACAATTATCCCAATTTTTTCCAGAAAAATATAAGAAATCAAAGGGTAAAAAAAAAATTTCCCTCTACCGGGGGGGGCCACAGCCCCTCCCATAGGAGCTGTGGCTCCGTCACTGCCCCTAACCTAAAGTTTTAGGTTCGTCCCTGGATTACACGTTTCTCAATCCAATCTCAATCGGACAAGATCTTTCAAATGAAGGTTTTTGGTGCTACTAACCAGCTCTCCATAAGAACCTTGTCTTGATTCATGAGACTGAGAGCAGAAATACTGACACCATCTTGATTCTTGGTTAAGAACTTGCAGACAGGACCAAGACCGTAGAGTCTCTCGACTTTGCCGTCGGGAAGGGTGCGCAGGGAACAAGTGAGGATGGAGTAGGTAGCCAGGAGGCGGCAGATGCGGTCGAGCATGACGGGTGCGTCGGGGTTGGTGGTGGGGAGCTGAGAAGCCACTTCTTTAGGGGAAAGGAAAGCACCGGGACCAGCTTTGGCCATGACCTCGAGCAGGTCAAGCTCTATGGCAGACTTGAGGACCATGGGAAGGACGGAGGCACTGGCGAGTTGCATGGCGAACAAGTTAGCTTCCTCATCGGAGACTTGGGTCGGAGTCATTTGGGTTTCCCCCGTTGAACCCATTGTTCTCCCCGGAGCTTTTGGAAGTCTGAAAAGCTGAAAATCAAAGTAAAGAATGTGAAGACTGAAGAGGTTGAAGATATTGGCAATGGTTGATGGGGAAGAAGATGAGTTATATACTTATATACGGTTCAACCACCACCATGTTCTTGGTCCACATTTTCCTGTACAATTGCTAGGTGCCCCCCACCTATAATGCTAACCCCTTACCTACACCTGTTTTATTTTTATGGGTAAAATACAACCAGGTCACTGAATTATGTGTTTTTGTTATAAACGAGTCATTTTTCTTCGTCTAAAAAGATACGATTTAGCAACTAAATTTAAATTTTGTGGTAAACTTATCACTTTGTCGTTAAAATTGAAATATACGTTTAACGTAATTGAGTATAATAACAATTTCAGTTTCCAAAACATTCTATTAATCGGGTCCTAAATCGAAACAATTTAATAAATTTAATTATTCATATTTAAAAGCTCCATTAGTGAAGCGACTTTATCTACTAACAGATAGCGTTAAAGTCTTAATGTGTATATTCCATTAGTATGTTAATTGTTCAGTAGTGAAGTGACTGTGTCTGTCGAGCTATCTCATTTGTTGATTATTAAGCTGATGGACAATAGTAGGATTACGATTAGTAGTCGGAGGGTGTGCCAAGAGGGTTCAATGTCAGAATTTTTAAATATGAAAGGGTTAAATTTATTAAATTATGATTAAACTGATAGAATATATAAATTTTATGCACTAAAAAAGTATTATACCATATTGTGTTTCAATTTTAACGCCACAATGACATGTTTGTAACACAATTTAAATTGGGTGACTAAATTTTAAATTTAGAAAAAAAATGACCTATTTATAACCGAACACATAATTTAATGACATAAAGTTTAGTTTATTTTATATTAATTAAGAAGGAGAAATTGTATATAGTCCCGGCTCACCACATCATTCATGGTCCAACCAATAAAATTCATCAATTTCATTAAAAAAATTTCTATATCATCTTTTTACGAAGTGAATCTTCACTCATATTTATCGTAAATTAAATTTAAAAATATTTTTTACCAAGTGAAGATTCACTTCGTAAAAAAATGACATGTAAAAAATAAAAAAAATTGATGAATTTTATTAGTTTGGACCATAAATAACGTGACGGCTCGAGCCTATAATATAATTTTTCTTATTAAAGGGTTAAAAAATATGTATACTCCATAGGCAATGATTGAGATCTAACTCGTTTTAGAAGCAATTGAGAAATTATTGAGACTGTAACGGTTGAACGTTTTGATTTAAATGGTGTCTTGATTTGCAGGACCATTGACATCTCACCAAATTAACGAGAGAAAAAAATAGTTAATTTTTTTTAATTTTTTGTGAAATTAAATTGAGATAAAATCGTTTGACATATAATATATAATTTTTAAGTTTTAAACGTTTTTCCGATCATTGGATTAGTTAAAAATGTTGTAGAAAATAAATAGATTTTACAGGAAAAAAATAAGTTGACAACCCTTATTTAAAAGTTTTAATCTCAACTATTAAACTCATTTAACCCAATCATCCAAAAATATATTAAATTTAAGTTTTACATTGTGTAGGTGGTTCTAACCCTAATTTTTTATTTAAAATTTTTTATCCCTCCCTTATTTTTTGTTTTAATTTACTGTCAATTGCTACTATAAAAAAGACAATAACTTTTTACTCCCAAAGTTCATAATTTTTATTGATTCAACCCTTTCTTTAGCAACAACTAAAATGTTATCATTAATCGATAACACAATTTTCCAATCATCTATATTTTTAATTTTTAAGTGTGAAATTAATCGAAGATTGTAAAGGTAGTGAACTTAAAAAATTATTTTACTTTTTATAGTTAACATGTCAAATCAAATTGAATTTAGGAGAGAAACATAAATATTTTGAATAAATGGTAAATTATATAAATTATCATTAAATTTTATTTTTAATTTATTTACTAAACTTTATACATTATTTTTTTTTTGCCACTAAAACATAAATTAAAAATAATATTTTAAACTTTTTTAACAATTTTTGTCTAAGCAGAGAGAAAAAATTTACCTATAGTGAGTCTTGAACCCACAACGTATGAAAAGAGGGGGTGCCAACTCAGAACTTTAACAATTGAGATCGTTGATAATTATATTTTGAATTTTAAAATAATAGTTAATCTCTAACATATATAAATTATGAAAGACTTAAGTGGCAAATAAGTGCTCAAATTATATTTTTTTTCTAGATAAGTGTCTAGAGTATTTTTCGGGCCAAACGAGGTGTCTAACGTTTTTAACGTTACTCAAATAGGTGCCTGTTGTGACTGTCCGTTAAAAAAATTTCATTAGCTAATAAAAACATGACATGTGGTGGTATTAAACATTATTGTTTTTTAAAAAATAAATCATAATTTTTAAAATATCCTAAAACTTTCAAAATATTTCAAAATAGTCTACAAATCCTTAAACCCCCCAAATCCGGCTACTACCACCGGTGTTGGTTGTGTTTCCGGCGACAGACTGAAACGCCCTCCCTTCGTCGAACGACCCACACACCGTTCACCATTTGTTATGTCGTCGTTCATCGCGAATTATTCGAATGAACAATTCAACGATTTTGGCGTTTCGCACGACGTCAGTCAATTTCCGGCGACGAGGTGGTGAGGTAAATGGTTGTGATGGTCCGGCAATGGATGTGGTGGGCGGCGGCGTGACAATCAGCGGCGAAATCAAGTCAAATCGGGATTTGAGTTTTGGGTGTTAGAGATTTCAAATTTTGGGGCTATTTTGTGAAATAAAGAAAATATTTTGTTTTATTAATTTTTAAATATAATTTCAGAAGTTTAAGAAGCTGGCATGTGTCACTTAACGGTAAAAATTAACGGACGTTAACGGCGAGTACTTATTTGAGTAACGTTGAAAATATCAGACACTTGTTTGACCAGAGGCGAACTTTAGGTACCTATCTAAAAAATGATATAGTTCGAGCATTTATTTGTCAATTAAGCCCTCATGAAAAATAAAAAGTCAATGTCTCACCTACTAGCGGTGGATGAAAGAATCAAGGGCGATTGCAGATGAGAGAAGGAATTGCAACCAACTTGATTTTGACACCTAATCTTTAATAATCAAACTAATTATTCAAATTACAAAAGTTTTTGGGTGCAGACGTTAATGTCCTCACCAACCATGTATTGTGCAATGTTTATGTACGTACTCTGTATCAGTATGTCAGCAAAACATCATGTACGCGCCTGTGTACAATTTTCAACGCCTATAAGTATAAACCGATTTTTTTTTCAGATATTCGATTCGAAGCATCCGAAAATTAAAAAATAAATCAAATATTTATATTTTTTAATCAGATTAACAGATAAACAATCACTTTCCTCACCTCTAGGAGGACTGTGGCTCCAATCCTACCCAAAACAAAATTGTGGGATCATTGTAAAGTATTCCTCTAAATTTTGCACACATCTAAAAAGCTATTTTGTTTTTTTGTTAGTAGTCTCAATTTATCATTTCTCTCCTACAGTATTTTTGCATAAATTTGTTATCTAGTGGTCGAATTATATCACCGTTTGCCCATTAACTGACACTCTAACCCTAATTTCTAAATCTCAAACCTTAATAATTTTTTTATCAATCTAAAGTGATTATGAAACATAAAAGTATTAGCAAACCCCAAACGGTGATGCAATTCGACTACTTCAGGAGCCAAATTGATGCGAAAAACTATAAGGAGAAATCGATAAATTGAGACTACAACAAGACTAAAATTAGCCCTTAAAGCCATATATATATATATAGGGTAATTATACCATGCACTAGTAGTGTAAACATTTTGTTTCCACAAAAGTCCTAATTTTAGGGGTCATGGGTTCAATTTAGGGTTCATACTTTAGGGGTTTAGGTTTATGTGATTAGAATGTAAGGAATGTGGTTTGAATTTAGAGTTTAGAGTTAGAATTTAGGGTTATATATAAAAACCCAAATCCTTAATATATTACCCTAAAACTTAAACCTTAACCTCACATTCTAACCATAGACCTTAAATTCTATACCACTAAGGGTCTGTTTGTTTCACTGAAAACTGTTTCTGGAAAATGAATTTTGGAAAATGAACTACAGTTGTTGGAAAACTAATTGCAGAAACCATTTTCCAGTGTTTGGATGATGTTGTACAATTCATTTTACACTGTTTGGTAGAGTTTCCTGAAAATTTCATGAACAATCCACAAACAAGTATCGATAATGGTAAAATCAAGTTTCAACCAAAACATGGTTTAATGTTTAGGTTAGTGTTTAGGGTTTAGGGTTTAGGATAGCATTTATGGTTTATGGTTTAGACTAGTATTTAGTGTTTATGATAGCATTTAGGGATTAGTATTTAAGGTAAAGATTTAGAGTTTAGATTAGTATTTATGGTTTAAGGTTTAGGGTTTATGTTAGTGTTTAAGGTTTAGGGTTTATATTGGTGGTTAAGGTTTAGGGTTTAAGATTTAAGGGTTTATGGTAACATTTAGGGTTTACAGTTTAGTGATTAGGGTTTATGGTAGCATTTAGAGTCTATGGTTAGTGTGTAGGGTTTATCATTTATGGTTTATGGTTTATGTTAGTGTTTATGGTTTAAGGTTTAGTATTTATGGTTTAGGGGTTAGTGTTTATTGTTTAGGGTTTATGTTAATGTTTAAGGTTTAACATTTAAAGTTTAAGGTTTATGTTAAGGTTTAGTGTTTAGGTTTAAGGTTTATTGTTTATATTAGTATTTGGAGATTATGATTTATGTTAGTGTTTATTATTTATGGTTTAGTGTTTATGTTAGCATTTAGGTTTTATGGGTTAGTGTTTAGGGTAAGGGTTTATGTTAGTGTTTGGGGTTTAATATATACGTTTTAACATTTAGGGTTTAAGGTTTATGTTAGTGTTTATGTTAGCATTTAGTGTTTATGGTTTAACATTTAGGGTTTAGGGTTTTGTTTTAGGGTTTATTTTTATAATATATCATTTCAGGTTTTGTGTTTATGGATCAATGTTTATGGTTTAAGGTTATGTTAGTGTTTATGGTTTAACATTTAGGGTTTAGGGTTTATGATATAGCATTTAGGGTTTTGTGTTTATGGATTAGTGTTTATGGTTTAGGGTTTAGCATATATGATTTAGGGTTTAACATTTAGTGTTTACGGTTTAAGTTAAGGTTTAAGGTTTAGTATATATGGTTTAGTGTTTAGGGTTTAAGTTAGGGTTTATGGTTTATGGTTTAAGTTCTCATTTAGGGTTTAAGGTTTATGTTAGCAATTATGGTTTAGGGTTTGTTGTTAGTGTTTAGTGTTTATGATAATTTTTAGGGTTTAGGGTTTGTGTTAGTGTTTATGTTAATATTTAAGGTTTAGGTGTTTGTGGTTAGGGTTAGGGGTTTTAATGTTTAGTGTTTAACATTTATTGTTTAATGTTCGGGGTTTGGGGTTTAAGGTTTAAGTTCTCATTTAGGGTTTAAGGTTTATGTTAGTGTTTAATGTTTAGGGTTTGTTGTTAGTGTCTATGTTAATATTTAGGGTTTATGGGTTGTGTTAGTGTTTAGTGTTTATGTTAACATTTAAGGTTTAGGGGTTTGTGTTTAGGGTTAGGGTCTTTAATAATCATGTTTTAATATTTAATGTTTGGGTTTGTGGTTTGGGGTTTATGATTTAATTTTTAGGGTTTAAGGTTTAGTGTTTAGTTTTATGTTAGTATTTATGGTTTAGTTTGTACGTTAGTATTTAGGGTTTAGGTTTTAAGGTTTAGGGTTTAGGTTAGTATTTATATAGAGAATGGGAGGATGGAAAGCGACTTACCCAAAAATCAATGGGTAAGTCATTTTACACTAAAACAAGGTCTGTTTTCCATTGACTGTAGTTGGTTTTCCTTTGTCTTTTTCATTTTTCATGAACCAAACAGCGGAAAGTTATGAAAACGTTTTCAGGAAAACCAATTACAGTGAAACAAACAGACCCTAAATCTAAAACCTTAAATTAAATACTTAAACCTTAAAATTAGAGTGCTTGTAGAAACATAATGTTTTCGCCGCCAGTGCATCATGTATTTTCTCATATATATTTTGCTCAAACTAATATTCTGATTCCGTCTTTGCCTGTAATTGACGACTTCCAAATTGAATAATAGACAAATGCACTGGACCAGCTAGGAGAACGTGGCACCAAATACTCTGTTGGAGTTGATATTCTTTAGTTGAGTTGAGCTAAGGATTTCAAATACGAGTTTATAGTTGAGGGTTTAGATTTCAAATATTTAATAAAAAAATCACATATAAAGAAGAAAAATTCACTAATATAAAAAAAATACAAGAAGATTATGGTTTAGTGCGATTTGTGGATTATTTAATTATATGCAAACCCTAACTTAAAGTATCTATTTATATAGATATGTTTCCACCACATATCTCATTTTTTTTCTCCAATTTTAATTTTCCTCAAGCTGGTCACGTCACAAACTTTCGAAACCGAAATAAAACGAAATTTGGATCACAACTTCTAACAATACGAGAAAGGATCGTCAGATAATCTTATTTGGATCAAAGATTTTACAGTGTTTTTACAATTGGTTAATTTGGAGGCAATGCATGCATTTTTACATATACATGTAGCTAATGGTCAGTCAGTGTACTTGTTTCAGAAAGAATAGGATCGGGTGAAGACCTTTTTCCATGCCTTCCAGCTTAGAGAACCGGCCTTCATTGGAGCTAAAGAAGGTGGTGCCGACGCCGACGCCGACCCCGACCCCGGTGGTGATTTTTCTCCACGTTGTTCCATCTCAATCACAATGTTGTCTTCTAGTTTCCAGAAACGAGCATCTTTTCTTTTGCTTCTCATTGTTGATAACACATCGTATTTGTTACATATTCCCCATACCGTTACTTTTTGCTGATTATGATCCACCATTACCGAGTATATTCCTGCAAGTTCAATCCGGTCTGATTCGATCTAAATTTTGTTTTTGGTACGAAACAATCCAGTCTGATTCGAACAATGGTTTTAATTTGCAAAGCCAAAGACATAATTCAGAAAGGATTTACCTTTGAGATGGGACAAAGTCTTCTTCACTTTCTTCTCGCATCCATACGAATACAGAGGCACCATCATCTCCACATACTGTGGCTCCACATGCTTGCTCTTGCTGCCTGCAACTATTTGCTTGTCTGTCATTTCTAGGTCTAGACCTGTCTTATTTCTGTTGTTCTCTATGTTCTTCTCTATCATTGCCTTATATAAGAGATTCGAACAACATCGGGCGGTCCTGGATTCCCTGGAAACCAAGGCTACTGGTCTCCTTTTGCCTTCCCCTCCGACATCTTTTCTTCTTCTTGTTGTTCATGTGCATGTGGATTGTCTTCTTTTTCCTTATCAAAGATGTTGCTTTCTCTTGTTTAATTACGTGTGCCTGAAGTTATTGCATATATAATTATTGTCGGAATTATTTTGAGTTGTGCAAGGCATCAGCTGATGCAGTTGTTGGTGAGCTGAAGAAGCCACCATGCACGTGCATGTATATGCTTTTGCTTTAACCTCCATGGCTCTGTTTCGGGGATTATGACCCAACTAACACGGTCTGATCCATTCTTAGCTAGTTCATCAGAAGATCTTAGAAAGCATGCTGCACTTATTGGTTCTACGTCCATCGGCTCGAAAGCTTGGTACACAAGAAATCGTATTACTATCAAGTATCCACAATGGCAGTGCTTTTCTGAATCAATATAGTCATACTGCATAAACGGATGCTCTGTATATTACACTAAATGGATATAATCATATTACAGCTTACGTAGTCGTTACTATTGAAAATCGTCATCGCAGTCGTTAAAAATAGGACTACGAAACATGTCAACTATACACAACAACAAAATATGGAGCATCAAACTACAAGATGTTCATTTTGCTAACCAAAACTATAAGCAAGATTAACATCAGGGCTACCCGAAACATAACACCAAAGGAATTATGCCAGTGACCAGCGGAAAACTTTTTTAAGCAACGAGATGGAATCTCTTCAACAATTGAAACAATGGTCTTTGACTTCAAGACACATTTTTTGCTCGAATCACTACCGGCTGCGATATCCGCTTCCATGACTTCCACTTCCTGAAAAGATAACTTATAATAAGATCCAAATACATATCTGGATTTGGCAGTGGTTTTACTTTTATACTATATCCGTTACAAATTTCTCACCTTGGAAACAACTGGCTTTGAATCTTCATCTTTTCCTTCACTCGAGTTATTCGTTGCATTGGGAGGGTAAAGAGTGCCGACTTGAAGTTTACATTGCAGGCGTATTCTTCTTGGGGCATAACCCTGCATCACAGAATTCTCAATGCTTGGCTGACTTCGAGCAGCACGAGACCTTATCCTGATTCCGGTGATAGCATTATCAGGATTACAAGTTGCATTCGCATGATTGCTCAATTCTCCTTCACTGTTTAACACATTATGCAATGGTCCAGTGCCAGAAAAGCTAACGTCTTCGCTTGTTGGAATCATGCAATCTTGTGCAGTGGCTTTAATCTCTAAAGGAGCTCCGTTGGCAGTTTCTGTAACAAGCTGTTCCAAAGGAAAATCCTAGATTTTAGGGAAAATGGGATTAAAACAAATGAAAATTGTACCTAATGCCTGAAGATGAAAATACCAAATTATGCATATAATACATACCAATATTTGGGCCACTTCAGCATCTGATTCACTGCATGGTATTCCATCCTTAACAGTTGCAGAGTCAACACTGTAGTAGTCATCAGAATTGTTTAGAAAATCCAAGAAATCGGAAATGGAGGCCTCGTTTTCATTTGTATCATTCTCGAACTCCGCCTCGCTGAAATTGTTCCCAACATGACCGAACATCCAAGGTTCCCCCTCTGCTTCAATCTGCGAATGCAACGGAGAAAATAGTTTGAAATCCGGTGGCTCCACCATTGGATCGTAAAAATGATTTAAAGCTTCTCCCAGTGGATCGACCTGAAATTAGACTACATAAGTGCCACAGCAATTATTACAAAAATCTAAAATTTTAAATTCAGTTTCCTTTTCTCACCTCTGCGGGCACCATTTCTGTCACTTGACTAATCACACCATAAGCTTTAGAACCATTGGTATTGCACTCTACTTTAGGTCCAACTGTGTTAGAAATCACTTCATTTGGCAGACCCCCAGGACAAGTTCCATCGCCACCGGGAAATTTTTGGGCCGCCCCTTCCACCGCAGGCGAGTCTTGAGGCCCTTCTAACTCAGACTGCATGTCTTCAGTAGGAGAAGATGCAGCAGGATCAACTTCATCACCATTTACATCTTCAATGCTCTCATCTTGTTTCTTGAATAGACGACAAATTACAAAAGGATTCTGCACAAGGAGGAAACGAAAACTACATGTAAATAAAGCAATTACTTCAACATAGATAGGGGTGTAAATGAACAGAGCGTTCGACGAACCGTTCGTATAACGTTCGTTTATGTTCGTTTATTAAGCTAAATAAACGAGCATGAACAAAATTTTTATGTTCGTTAAATAAACGAACGAACACAAACAGAGGTGTGTTTGGTTCGTTTATGTTCATGAACAAACTCGTTTATAGACTCGTTTATGAGCTCGTTTATAGACTCGTTTATAAGCTCATTTATAGGATGAAAATGCTTGTGGATGAAAATACTCCTTTATAAGATCAGGCAAGTTTTATTTTGTTGCTTTTGTTTTATTTATTTATTTATTTATTGTTAATTTAGTTAACATTTCATAACATATAAACGAACATGTACGCGAACGAATAAATCAACTCGTTCGTGAAAACTTAAACGAACATGTTCGCAAACAACTAAACGAACACGTTCGCGAACAACTAAACGAACACGTTCGTGAACACTAAACAAACGAACACGAACACCTTCAAAAATAAATAAACGTACACGAACACAATATTAAAAATTTAAACGAACACGAACCGAACATGAATACATTCAAAAATAAACAAACGAACACGAACATAGTCTTATTCATTCAAGCTCGGTTCATTTACACCCCTAAACATAGAGTATCACAATTAACCTAGCCAAAGAAATACATTAACACTAGTAATCGTATACTTTTAAAAAGGAAATGAAGCATCGGCCAAATTAGAAAGAGGGTTTACTAAACGGAAACTAATTCAATGATCATAATAAAAAGGGTTTACAAAACGGAAACTGAATTCAACGAAGAAGAAGAAAAGGAGGAACCTGTCCAGGCTTGGTGCCGTCAAGCTCAATGAGTACAGTACGATACTCGTGCATAACCCAATTAGTTCGCTTTCCCTTAGGAGCCCGGCCGGTATAAAAGACCAGAGTTTTCTTCATGCCGATCAAGCTGGACCCAGACTTAATCTTCCGATCCTTACCCGTAGCCTTCCAGTAACCAGCCCCGGTGGCCCTATTGAGCCTATTCCCGTTTGGGTATTTCCGGTCGAGCGGACAAAAGAAAAACCACTCGGGATCACGACTCTGTATAGCAGACAAATCAGGCAAATCCCAGGGCTCACGTTTACAAACATCGATTTCACGAATGACGCCGACTTCATCGTTTCTTTTCCCGTTTATCTTGGAGCGTAGATAAAAATCGATCAGCTCCTCGTCGGTTGGCCGGAACCGGAATCCGATGGGGAGTGAATTCAGTGACAGAACAGCCATGCCCAATGTTGCTAAAAGAAGAAAATAAAGGCGAGATTTTCAGAAAACAAGTGTTCTTTTTATTTAAAAAAAAATTATACAACCCTAAAAATTAAAGAAAAGGGGGAAAAGAACAGATTCAAAAGGGAATTTTCTAGTTTGATTAAGAGCAGATTCAGAGTAGATATGAAGGAAAGAGCTTAGAAACTCGTCAATTCTTTAATTTTTTTAATTTCAATACTCAAATATATTCATTAATTAATTTTACCCGCGTTTCAGCTTGGATATTCCGCGTATTGTTTTGCTTTTACCATTATGCCCATCCTTTTACGTTTCTTGTTAACGGCTACAGTGGCATAGACCGTATTTTTCTCGGAAACTTTAGGGCATATTATGGAGGCCAAGCGGACTAATCATATTCTGACATGTGGACATGGCGTCACAATAAAATGTACGGCTTAAAAAGTGCACAGATCCTACTTCCTTTCATCCGTTGATTTTTATTTTATTTTATATAATATATAGTTTATTTAGAATTGTATGTATATGATTATTTTTTTGAATTAATATGGACTCAATTCAAACTTAAAAATTTATCAATTAATTATTAAAAAATTTAAGTTATTTAAATTCGTACTTTATTACTCAAATGTTATTTGAAAATTTTTCAAGTAGAGTAGAGTCAAATTTATAAAATTATGGTTCGAATCAAGTTGAATCTAGAGTTTCCACTTTGAGTCGAGTTTTTCTCACTCCTACACGCAAATATATGTGAATAGTGCTTAGTTTTGTAGTGAAATATTTATTTTTTTTAAATTTATTTATCATTTTAAAATAAATTATTTTTAAAAATATTAAAATTAATTAATATATTATTTAATATATTTAAAATGCATTTATTAATGATTTGTGTATAGTTTATATTCATTCTATAATTCATATTTGGGATTCGTAGTTCTTCTTCTCCGTTCTCCAAAGTTGGAATTTGCATTCTTTAAAAATTAATATAATATAGTTAACTACAGTTTAAGGTAATTTCACCTAATATACCTTTTATATTAATTATTTATTGATATCCCTTTAAAACCCATTTAGTAAAATAGCCTCATTTCATACACGTAAGACAAAAGAACTTTATGTTTGACGCACTCTTAGAAAGCGACGTTGTCATTTTATTAATTTAATCTAATAACTTTAAAAAAATATATAGAGCAGGTTGCCTTCTTCACTTTTTTAAGGGTGAGTGTTCGATCGAATCGAGTAAAAAAAATTCAAATTATTCGAGTTAACGCGTCATATTTTACAACTCAAACTTTATTTAATTTTTTTCGGTTTGAACGAAGTTTATGAAATTGGAGAAGAGTTTTCGAGATCGTATACAAATTTAATTGTAATTATTTATCATGTTATAGTACGATTAGATTTCAATTTAAACGACTTTCTCTAATCGTATAAGATATATGCATATATTTCTTTATTATTTTTTATATGGGGCATATATTTCTTTATATTTTTTATATCCGTATATATATCAAGAAAAAATGAGGGACTCGACTTGAACTTAAAAATCAATCCACTAATTATTAAAATTTTCGAGTTATTCGAATTTACATTTTACAACTCAAACTTTATTTGAAGTTTTTTTAGTCGAATTCATAAAATTTCGAATCAAGTCAAGACGAGTCGAGTTTTACTCACCCTTATCCCGACATTAATTTTTTAATTTCTTTTTTTCTATTAAAATTAATACATGGTATTACATTCTAGTTAATAACAAAGTTAAAGAACAAATATAAGGAGACTCACTAATTGATCGAGTGGTCAATGATGTTTATATTATCTCATATTATATAGATTCGAATCTCAACATTTACTTTGAGAATATAATACATCTCTATTCTCTATGTAGTAAATAATAATAATAAATATTAAAGCATTGGTCTTTATTATCCAGTTTGTGAGAAAATCTTATCAGGTACCGAATAATTAATTTTACTAATTTGCATTGTTTTTATTGGATATTATCATACCATTAGTTCTATTATCCCCATTTCGTTTTTATTTAATTATTTGCTATCTTTTAACATGTTTAATGAAATTTTTTATATATATTTTTTATTTTTTACCTTTTTAATGATGGGCTAGATTGATAAAATTGTAAATATTGGGGATTTAAAGAGTTATTTTATCTTTTTTTAGATTTATCATGTGGACAATTAACGATAAAATGGATGGAATCTTTAATAGATGGGTTGATTTGTCCATTTTTAAGTAGAGGGACTAAAATGTAATATGGGATATAATACAGGAACTGTGATTGTACTTTTGCCCAATTGTCACAAGTCACAACAAACTCCAACGGGCGGACGCTTCTGAATTGTCGCCCGGGCACGAAATGCGGCCGAGAAAATTAAGGGACGCCGTGTAAACGCCGGTTGACGAGGTCTAACGCTTCCTAAAAATAAGAAGCTGCCGGTACTATATTAATGGGTTGGCTCCCATTCCTTCCTTGCCTCAACCTCAGCTCCATCATATCATCATCGCCGCCGTCATTACAAGCTTCAATCCGATTCCGACCACCTCCAGAAACTCGCCACCCCCTAACTTCCGATTCCATCATGGGTGGCTGTGCGAGCAAACCTAAGGAGTTGGACGCCCCTGCCGCCGCTCCTTTAAGCTCTGACAACCCTCAGCCTGAGACCACTGCTCAGGTATACGATATCATGCATTTTACCGTTTGTTATCATAATTTTCTCGGACATTTTCGAAGTCCTAAGCGAAAATTCAAAAATACGTTCCTATAAAATAAAAATATATTTTATTACTCTGAATAATTAATTTAGAGATAAAGATCTAAGCGGGCGTTCATGCTGCTCCCCTCGCCGGACACCATTGTTATTGATATGTGTAAAAATGCAGAGCAACGCTAACGGAGGTGAGAGTCAGATTGAGAAATCGGAACCGGAGGCGGAAAAGGAGGCGGCTCAAGCCTCGTCCTCGGAGGATGTTTCTGTGAAGACAGACGCTCCTAAGGAGGAGGAGGTTAAAGCCACCGACGAGAATGATGAAGATAAGGCGGAGGCTGTCACAAAAGAACCGGTAAAGGAGGCTGAAGCGGCTGAGCAGAAGCCAAATGATGCGCTCCCAATCAAGGAAGAAGTCAAAAGTGAGGCTCCTCTCGCCGCTCTTTGATGAGGGTTGGATTTTATGATATATGATATCATCACCTTCATCTGATCAGCTTTATATTTATTTTATTTGTGAAATGATCACTAACATCTGAATTTTAAATTCTATTAGCGTGTGACATTATCCGGTGATTAATAAATTATTACATTTTCTATTATATTCGAAGAGTATTTATTCGCATTTTAAGGAAAATGTCATTTATAGATTATTAAAGTGGTATTATTTTTCGTATGATTATCGATTGATCGATTAATCTGTATCAGACAAAAAGTTTCTTAAAGACTTGAAAATCTCTTAAAATTTTAAAGTATGAGTAGCTATTAAAAATGTTTAGATATCATATTAACCATTGAAACCAAATATATGTACTCAAAATAAAATAAAATATTTTTTATTAAAAAAACATGCATTTTTCCTCCATCACAAATTAATTTTTTTAGTCTTTTCAAAGACGGCAAATACAACATGCATTATTGGTGTTCGAACTCAGGTCTAAGAAGATGATAAACATCTATCTTTCCTATCAGGACACAAGGGGATGAGCAGACTAAGTGAATACTTTAACGAAACAATATGTTAATTGATGAGGGGAGGATGAAAAAAAGGAGAAATTTGTATTATATTGTTAAATATAGGAGAAAGAATCTGAAGAACGTGAGTGATTTTATTTTTGTAATCAAAGGGTGAGTTTTACAAAGAAGGCTATATCTTATTTATAGCATAGCTAAGGCCTTGAGCTCTCTCATAACTGTTCAGTAACGGCCTGGGAACTAATTATCCATACTAACCAACTACCAGTTTATTAATTGTTTAACAGTCTAGCTTATAGCTTAACATGTATAATGTACATATATTTTTTTTATAAAAGCAACTGGTTTTCTTCCGTAGAAAAATATATTCAAAATTGTAATGAGGGTTTACAACGTAAATTAAATGTATAATTTGAACATTATACTAAAACTTTTGATACGAAAAATTAGTCACTTGAGATCGTACAACTGTTAAATCATATTTTAACAACTGCTGTTCTAACATTATCATAGGAGATGAGCATTCAATAACAGCCACGGTCACCATATAGATGCTCACAAACAGAAGACTATTGGAAATATCAAAGTTAAAGCAACATTGATCTTTATCATATCTATCTTGCAAAACATAAGGGCACATTGGTAACACTTGCCTGATATCAATTGTAGCATTCTCCAACTGTGCAGTGCCGTCCTTGGGTATGGGAAGAAAGGGCGCCCGCTTAGGGCCCTATTTTTTTTATAATATTCGATACTAAAATTTAATTTTTTAATATTTATTATTAGGGGTGTACTCTTAAAATTTATTTATTTAACATTTATTATTAAGACTTAATTTTTTCAAATTTTTTATTAGGGTGCTATTCTTAAAATTTATTTTTTTTTCTCAATATTTGCTATATGGGGTTAATTTTTCAATAATTATTATTAAGGGCCTATTTTTTCCCAATATTTATTATTAGTGACATACTCTTATTTTTTTTTCAATACTTGTTATTAAACCTGATTTTTTCTAACACTTATAATTAGGGCTCAATTCCTCATATTTGTTATTAAGGACATTCTCTTAAATTTTAATTTTTTGATATCTGTTATTAGGGGTCCAATGGATACATGATTTTTTCCAATATTTGTTATTAAGAACATACTCTTAAAAATTAATTTTTTCTAATATTTGTCATTAAAAACCTTTTTTTTTTCTAATACTTGTTATTAGGACCTAATTTTAAAATTCATTTTTAATATTTATTATTAAGGGCCTAATTTTTTTTAATACTTGTTATTAGGGGGACTACTTTTAAAATTCATTTTTAATATTTATTATTAGGGGCCTAATTTTTTGGTTCGCTCTTGGGCTACTAAAATCTCAGAAACGGCTCTGCAACTGCAGAGTAAGTGGTAGTGCAGTATATCCTAATTGGTATGGCTGCAAATTAAATATTTTTAACATGAAAAGTTAGTAAATTGGCCCCATAGTTCAACTCATAAAGATATCTATTTCAGTTACTGAAAACATTTGGTAACTATGTTTGAAGTTCAGGAAAAAAAAGAAGTTAATGAAAGATTATTATCATGTGAATCTTCCAACAAATACACACACAAACACAGAATTGAATGGATTTGCGACTACACCTTTCTACAATTTAAATACATGCAATATCAAAATAAGCAAAGCTTGAGCATAACCCCGCATTTATTATCAGGCTAAAGTTGACTTTGAACCAAGGACTTAAAAACTGAAGTTGAGGTTGAATAGGTTGGGTCTCGGGTTTTTGATTCAACCGCTTGAGAGAAAATAAAAATAATAATTAATTAAGAAAAATCATTAAAAATTTAAAAATAGGAAAACTACAAAAGAATTAGAAGATGAAAGTGAACTAGTTTCATAATCATCAGCATTGATATTATTCCAAAAATTAATCAAATTGAATAAAAGTGGGTTAAACTTTCGGTTAATGACTTAAAATAGGGCTAAAATTCTAAGCATATTGTTATAGACCGTTAGTTGGAGTCTGAGTCACATGCACACATAATTGGCCAATAGGTTATAAAGGAAATTTTGTGTCTAAAGAGACCACTAGACTTAGCCCGATCCATGAAGGATTCTAAAAGACAACCACTTTGACCTATGTAAACTATCCATGCAAAACACATGATTTGTTTCCAATATATTGATTCTAGGTAATATTTTGATATTATGCCATTATGGTTGGTGGGCTTAGATCATAGCCATCGATATAAATCATTAAGGACCGTCGGATGTAAGGGGACTCAACTATAAACTAGGAAGCACGGGTACGGCAGTTACATGCCGTTTCAAGTACCCGAAAAGTTTCTGGGACGGGTACGGGATGGGTACGGCTTAGGTACGTATCGGGGACGCTCCACGTGGCCAGCGTACGGCTGAAAACAATCGGGGACGGTTGTGATATTTCAGGGGACGTTTCGGGGACAACATACAACCTTCATGCGCGTCCCCAATGTTGTTTTCCAGTTGAGAGACTCGCGCACTTCGAGAATGATTCCAACGACAGTCTCACCGGCGGACATGGAGCGGCCAACTTAAAAAAAAATGCAGAAGAAAAGCTGAAGAAGAATAAGACGTGGAAAGAAGATGAAAAGGGGAAAATATTGTATTAAATGATGTTGTTTTATGAGTTATGTGGGCCTTAATAAAATAATTATAATATATATATATATATATATATATATAAAGTAGAAAATACTTTGTGAGAACCAGTAAAATGGTACTCGGTATTTGTTTTTTTAATAATATAAGTTTTTGTTGCTTATTTATTTAGGAGAATTTTTTTATGAACAATTTAGTAATAATAATTATATATATAATTTTATTTTATATTTGTCGTACCTGTACCCTGTGTTTTTTAAAATTGCCGTTTTTCGTCCCCGTATCCGTGTCAGTGCAACATAGACTATAAATAGAGGCCTTTCCCACCTCATTTGTAAAAATGAGAGAGTTTGCAACTAGGGGAATTTGAACCCATGACACATGCTTGGTGGGTCTAAGCTTTAACCATTTGAGCTAAAAATCATTTCTAGTAGAAAACTGCACCCACTTATTATTGAGTAATTTTTGAAAAGCCTAAATAAAATAAACTAATAAACAAATGAAAATATCCTACATAACCTATTATTTCTTATTTAATTCGATCCAACAATCTTAAACCCAAAAGGTTTCCAGACCCTTCATCTCCCTCACCAACCCTCACCTCCTCAAACACCCAAACCCCAGCCACTGCATTGATCTCCCTCACCGCCAGTCCGTAGCCATCACCGTCACATTCGGCATGTTCGTCGTCGCATCCTGAGCCCGAGCCAGTCAACCACTCGCGGTGTTCAACGCTGTTTGTCGTAGAGATCGAGTTGAACGTTTGTTAAAAACTCAAAACCCATTTCGTTTGATTTTTAGCGATTTCGGTCGTTACCCTCGTTCGTTCATCATGCCAAAACAAACGTAACACAACCGACCCATCATCAAACCGTTTCCGTTTGAAGCCTCATCGGAGTTACGCTTTTTAATCACTTTTGCGCCGATTTAGTAAGTTTTGTAATGTAACACCCCTTCCAACCTGGTCGAGAACCGAGTCAGAAAGTGATACCGATGATCAATACAAAGAACAGTGTAACAAAATTACAGTTTAATATTAAAATTAAAACCAATAACATATGTTAATACATTACCACAATGTATTTTAGTCCAATTGATCCATACGAAACAATAATTAATCATTCAGGGCTCATTCCCAACTATTACAAGTTCTAAGGACCAAATTGTAAATTTGAAAATAAGTGGTCCTTCGATGCAATTAATTATACTACATTGGAATTCACTACAATATTAACAAACCTGCAAAATTTCATACAATTTGGAGTTCATTAGCTCATTCAATTTAATCTTTCAAAATTTAGTGACTAGTCTGTGAACATTGCAACATGTTAAATTATGCCTTTAACTAACTTAACTAACCCCGTATCGAAACACCCTAGGACCATTTTAAAACGGGTGTACGATGGTCAACCCATGTTGACTTTACCCTTTAGACTGTATCGATACGGGCAAGTCCTGTATCGGAACGGGTTGACTTCTTTTGACTTTGACTTTGGCCCGTTTCGATACACTATGAACATGTTGAAACGATGGATTCCAGTGGCAAAATGTTTCGATACGGCTATAGACATTTTTGGTACGCCCTGATCCTTAGGTTCAAATATGCTTACCCGTATCGATACGCCATCAGCCGTATCGATACGACATGACTTGTAATGATATATTTTTGCTTGTGTTTATTCGATTTGACCTACCGAACGATGTCTAAATGCAATGAAACTTTACACACATCATTTCAATGGTATAAACTACTAGCATGTCAAATTTCATGACCATACGAATACGTTTACTATGTTTTGACCTTTATGAGCTAAGTATGCAATTTTAAACCACTTTAAGCCAAAACAAAAGGACAATTTAGAGCCATCAACCACATTATAACATATGCATCTCACAAATATATCAAAATGAGCATAAGCGACTAGTTCAACTACTTTGCCACCTTCCTAGGAGTTCACAAGATCAAAGTACATTACTTTAGGGCTTGTAGTGACTTGTCTTGCCTTGACTATCCGAGCTTCAAACACGCAGTCTTTCAACCTGAAATGCATGAGATGGGATACGTTAGGCATATATTGCCTAGTGAGGTAGTCATAAACAATATAAACAACAACGTAACAAATATTTATATACAAGCTCTCATGCTCATCAATGTCAATATTATGCATCAATATACAATGATTAACATATTCATTTCATCATTAACCCTTGGATTGAATCAAGATAGTGGATACGTGAATTCCTCATTCTTTTAATAGGGACCTCATTTATGAAATTAGTTCAGAATTTTTAAAAGTTCAGTGTTTTCTCATTCTTTTGTAAATATCGAGTATCTCTGAGAAATAAATTGTTCCATCTAGTGTGTTTCAAGTGCACATGAATATTGTATCGTTCTGAACCAAGACTGACTCTTGATCTAAAACATGACTTTTATCTAATAGAAATATACCTCGGTATCTGAATTGAAATAAAATATAAAAAAACCGTGCTTTATGGTTATTGTTTCACTTAAAACTAAAGTTTGCTTTATAGCTAATGTTATTACTGATTATTATCGATTATTGTAACTACCGATTATTACGGTTGCTACTGATTACCGAAATTACTACATAGACTGTTGTTGGAGTACTTGGGACATAGTATGAAGTTACCGCATGTTCAGCCCTGATCAGTCTGGTAATTCCTTACCGTTTCAAGTTCCTATGCTTCGGCTAGGGTAATTCCTCACTATTCATTCCTATGTTTGGCTAGGGTGATTTTTATTGTACCTAAGGCATCCCATTATGCTGGCACCTACGCCCAATGGGCCTGGGTTAACGCCCTCTATAGATACAGTTCTGGGGAGTTGTATATTGGAGTATGGTTGGAGGGTAGATAGATAATTAATATGAATCTTACTGCTACTTGAATTATAAGTTCTTGAAATAAAATGTTTACCGCATTGTTACATTATATGTATTAACTTTGCACTACTAGAACACACTAAACTTATTGGTCTAATTTTCTTAATTCATAGCTCATCCAATTCTCTGGACGATAAGCTTCTCGTTTGATACTCAGTGACCGAATAGGGAACAATTATGTTATCGTCAAATGCAACGCTTCACCAAAATATTGAATTGTAATTGGAGACTGTTGTTACCTGGAACATCATGATAGTGTTATGCCTACTATATACACGCATGTGCTTATAGAATCATTTGGTAGTTCTGTATTACTGAGCTTTTTCAAGCTCATGTTGTTTTCACCATCACAAGTTAGAAGAAATTTATCATGGTATAATGACCGACATCAGTGTTTGGAGTTCTCTCAGCGTTGCTTTTGGAGTATGGTACTGGTACAGTTAGTGGGCATATATGTCATGTATTGTTTTACGATAGTGTATGTAATATGTTTTTTGAACTATCGTTGTATGTTTATATGATTTCTTAAAATGGTATTTGAAACAGAAGATGATTCTACAATTTAGTAAGTGTCTTAAGGGAAAAATATTTTTGTGTTAATTTTTAATGTGGGTCGCTCTTGTGACCCTAATGTCACTTCCTATGATCCGTGGTAACGCATAGACGAGTCTAGGGGGTTATAGCTACTTAATGGAAGCACAAAAAATAAGGGTAAAAGAATTATTTACAAAAGACAATGGATAAACAATCCAAAACACTTCTTCTTGTATCTTCTCGTTATCAAAAACAACTCCACTCGTCAATGTATCGGCTGTGGTTTTCCGATCAATGTACACAATCAACTTCTTCACTACACTCTGCAAAACGGTGTGTATAGCACAATGGTCACCTACCATAGCGCTGTTATACACTTTTAGTGACAAACTGGTAGTGACTAGGAGTAATTTTGTAACAAATATTAAAATTTTGTGACAATTTTTTGTACGACACTATTAGTATAAGTAGTTGTGATGTATTTTTATTTGGTCACTATTATAATAGTATTTGTGACGATTACATTTTTTACAATTAAATTATCATTATAAACCTATAATTGTAACACAAATTTCATTGTCGCTAAAACTTTGATACATGATAGTGACGATATATAAAGTGGTCGCTATTATTTGATATTTGTTGTGACAATGAAATTGTTTGTCACTTAAAATTTTACTTTTTTATAAATTTTGTCAACAATAAAAAAAATAAAATTAATGAAAAGGTAGATATTTTCACTAATAAATTAATTTTTATAATAATAGTAAAAATAACAATTATAAAAAATTGAAGTTACCATAAACTATATTGTCAAAGGTAAAATAATTCTATTAGCCTCTAAACTATGTATAAATTGTTGTTTTAGTTGTTCTATTTCGATCAATTTTAGTCTCTATATTTTTCAAATTTTAAAATTTCAATCTTAATCCAAACAGGACAATGACAATATGACTAAATTACAATGACTAAAAATGATCAAATAAAAGAACAAAAATCAAATATGCAACTTATGTATAACAAATGGGCTAAAAACAAAATTTTACGTAACATATTTAAAGAATATCATTTATGTCAATATCGAAATTTCAAAACTTAAAAAGTACATAAACTTAGAGTGACCAAATTAAAGTAAAAAGACTAATATAAAATCTTAGCATAATATGTGATAGCAAAATTTTACCTTGTGAGAACTTTTACACTTAATATTTGTTTTGACTTTTCTTGTGGAGTTAAATTTGCATTATCAATATACTAAATAATTATCACATAAAGGATAATTCTATCAATAATTTGAATTAAATTAAATTAATTTATGTAACTAATTAAAATATAATATTTAATATATATTATTTAATATTTTAGGTGTAAATCTTAATATTCATATGTTTATATTTTAAACCAACTCAATTATTCTTATATATTTTCTTTAAAAAACGTAATTCTTATAAAAAGAAACCATAGAAAAATTAATTAAATTATTATATTAATTAGTGTTATAATAAATACATACTTTTAAAATAAAGAAAATTAATTTCAATTACAATTTAACCTAAATATTATTTTTTCCTTCAAAATAATATTAAATTTATTGTCTAGCTTAGTGGATAGACATTGCACTCTCCCCTTAAAAATTTCAGGTTCGATCCTCCATGAAGCCAAATATTATATTTATTTATTAAAAATTGACATATGTAAGTTCATCTACAATTAAAAGTTCAATGACCTAATGAAATGTTAAAAGTGTTCGTTGACTACAATGCACAAAAGACCCATTAAATTTTAGGTACATAAATAAGATTTCAATATGTATTTGTCATAAAATGTTTATCACTAATAAGAATAACATTAATATCTAAATTTTAGTCACTATTATTAATCTTTTGTGGCAAAAAAAGTAGTCACGAAAAATATAACTAATAGTGATGAAATGTATAAAAGTTGTCACTAATATAATAGTGACGACTGGTGATGACTCAAAAAAATAGTCACTGTAAATTTTAGTGACTAAATTTAATATTTTTATGATAATTTTTAATGTCACTAAAAATATATTTTCTTGTAGTTAAGGAAAAGACTAAAAAATTTAACCAAAATACTCAAACAAAAGATAGATACGAATGCATATGATTGCATCGGCAAGCGAACCACAAAAGGGAATCAAATTATTGAAAGACCATCGGCAGCCGCAAAGCAGAGCCGAGCGTCGCGAGAAAACTATCTACAAACGAAAATCATGTATCCAAATTCAATTTGGGGTCTAAAGTAGGGAAGATCGGCAAGATAACAAATAAGCATCATCCTAATCAGTCGAGGTGACATCAAATTCAATCCTAAAAAAAGAAAAGAAAATCGACCAGAGACCAATAAAGAAGACTGAGAATGTGTCAAAAGACAAAAAAAATGCGTTATTATTGGGATTTGAAAGAAAATACTCAATTGTCGAAAAATAAAAAATAATTTGAAACTAGGATTTTCTAAAAAAAATAGAAAGTTTTAAAGTTATTTTATAATTTTTAAAAGAAAGATATACATTTGTAACATCGTTAAGTGAATAAAGCAAAAACAATTCAAAATTTTAATGATTAAATTAAAAATGTTTAAATTTAATAACCAAAATAGAAATAAAAAGAAAGTTTAATGATGAAATATGTAGTTACACTAAATAAAAAAACGATAGAGACGTGGCGATAGTTAAGTAGAAAACGGGAAAAGAAAGAAAAAAGACAAATTCAAAGGTGAAAGCCAAGATCAAAATTTCAAAACTTAAAAAGTACATAAACTTAAAGTGACCAAATTAAAGTAAAAGGACTAATATAGAATTTTGACATAATATATAGGGATGTGCATTTTACCCGGACCCGATCCGATCTGATCGGGTCAGATTTTTTAATGAAAAATCGGGTTCGGGTCGAGTTTTTGTTAAGCGTAAACTCGGGTCGGGTCGGATTCGGTTTAAGGGGGAAAAATATCTGACCCGACCTGAGACTAATAGTGTAATTTCTCCTTAAATTTTTAGGAATATTTATAATAATGCCCCTATTTATATATTTTTTATAATTAAGTCCTTAAAATTGAATTTTTATTTATAATTTAGTCCTTTAAATTATAATTTTTACAATTAAGTCCCTTAAATTATTTTTTTACAATTAGGTTCGTAAAATTAATTTATTTTATATAGGTCGGGTCGGGTCGGGGTCGGGTTTTTTAGAGAATATATTCGGGTCAGTTTTTTTAGAGAATGTGTTCGGGTCGGGTCGGATTTAGGGTGTTTATTTCCGGGTGGGCCAAAAATCCGACCCTACCCGACCCGTGCCCATCCCTAATAATATGTGATAGCAAAATTTTACCTTGTTTAAACTTTTACACTTAATATTTGTTTTAACATTTCTTGTGGAGTTAAAATTTGCATTATCAATATACTAAATAATTATCACATATATGATAATTCTATCAATAATTTGAATTAAATTAAATTAATTTATTTAACTAATTAAAATATAATATTTAATATCTATTATTTAATATTTTATGTGTAAATCTTAATATTCATATGTCTATATTTTAAACCAACTCAATTATTCTTATATATTTTCTTCAACAAACGTATTTCTTATAAGAAATCATAGAAAAATTGATTAAATTATTATATTAATTAGTGTTATAATTAATACATACTTTTAAAATAAATAAAATTAATTTAAATTACAATTTAACTTAAATACTTTTTTCTTTCAAAATAATATTAAATTTCTTGCCTAGCCTAGTGGGTAGATATTACACTCTCCCCCTAAAAATTTCAGGTTCGATCCTTCATGAATTTAATGCATTGTATTTATTTATTAAAAATTGACATGACGGTTGGTGACGACTTAGAAAAATAGTCACTGTAAATTTTAGTGACTAAATTTAATATTTTTTGTGACAATTTTCAATGTCACTAAAAATACATTTTCTTGTAATTAAAGAAAAGGTTAAAAAATTAACCAAAATACTCAAACAAAAGATAAATATGAATGCGTATGATTGCATCGGCAAGCGAACCATAAAAAAGAATCAAATTATTGAAAGACCATCGGCAGCCGCAAAGCAGAGCCGAGCGTCATGAGAAAACTATTCACGAACGAAAATGATGTACCCAAATTCAATTTGGAGTCTAAAGTAGGGAAGGTCAACAAGATAACAAATAAGCATCATCTTAATCAGTCGAAGTGGCGTCAAATTCAATCTTAAAAAAAAAAAGAAAAAAAATTATCAGAGACTAATAAAGAAGACTGAGAATGTGTCAAAAGACAAAAAAATGTGTTATTATTGGGATTTGAAATAAAATACTCAATTGTCGAGAAATAAAAAAGAATTTGAAACTAGGATTTTCTCAAAAAGATTAGAAAGTTTTAAAGTTATTTTATAATTTTTAAAAGAAAGATACATTTGTAACATCGTTAAGTGAATAAAGCAAGAACAATTCAAAATTTTAGTGGTTAAATTAAAAATGTTTAAATTTAGGGTAAAATACATAGATTATCACTGAACAATATTTTCTCTCCTATTTTGGTCACTCAATTTTTAATTTTTTTAATTTATTAACTCAACTTTATATATTTAACGTTTTTGGTCATTAATGAATATTTTATTATTATTTTCAAAAAATTTAATATTATTAAATATAAAAATAATTTAAAATAAATAACAAATTATTATTATTATTATTATTATTAAATTTTAAAATTATTTAAAAATAGCTATTGCCGGTTGTCATCACCGGCGGCCACTGTCGACCACCACCGGCCTTCAAAATTGGTGGCCGTTTGACCCCAAATTACACCAGGTGACTCGTTTTGACACGCTGAGTCCGAATATGCTAATTGTTTCACCAGAAAATACTCTGAAACTCGAAAATATTGATATAAATGTTTCGGTTTCTTCATTTTTTTCTCATTTTCGTGAAATTTGGAACACTTTTCGAAAAAATGAAGGCCGAAATCAGACTCAGGGGAGTAAGGCAAACTCACCGGTGAAATATGGGACTAGACGACCACCATCTACAGACGTCGACGGTGACGACAATGGTGGCCGCCGAATACTTTGGTTTTTCTAGGTTTTTTTAATTTTAAAATATTTTTATATTAAATAATAATAAAAATGTGGAACACTTTTCGAAAAAAATGGAGGCCGAAATCAGACTCAGGGGAGTAAGGCAAACTCACCGGTGAAATATGGGACTGGACGACCATCATCTACAGACGTCGACGGTGACGGCAATGGTGGCCGCCGAATACTTTGGTTTTTCTAGGTTTTTTTAATTCTAAAATATTTTTATATTAAATAATAATAAAAATGTCATGTTATTAAAAAATAATAATAAAATATTCGTGAGTGACAAAAAACGTTGAATGTATAAAGTTGAGTTAGTAAATTAGAAAAATTGAAAGTTGAGTGATCAAAATAGGAGAGAGAAGATTGTTGAGTGATGATCTATGTAATTTATTCTTAAATTTAATAACCAAATAGAAGTAAGAAGGAAGTTTAATGATGAAATATGTAGTTTACACTAAACAAAAAAAAACGTTAGAGACGTGGCGATAGTTAACTAGAAAACGGAAAAAGAAAGAAAAAAGACAAATTCAAAGGTGAAAGCCATTTGAAGAAAGTCGAGAGCTTTTCTCTTTTTTTCCTGGTAATGGTCGTTGGTACAGTGCGAAATTCCATGTGATTAGTTTGGCATTTCTATTTCCCAACTCAGTCGGATGTTTTTGTTTGCCGACGTGTTTCAATGAATGCTTTGATTGCTTGTTTTGGTTGGTCAACTCCCCTTTCCCCACTCTTCGGCTCCTATTTTAACCCTCTTTCTATTTATACTCCACCTCCATTTCCCCATTTTTCCCATTGTCTTCTTCTTCCTTTTGTTGAGAGAGCTGGAGTCTGTGTTCTTTCTCTTTTTGGGTTTTCTTTTCTTGGTTCGTTACTGTTCCGGCGCCTGGTTAGTTTCCTTTTCCTCTTACTTTCTCTGGGTTTTGTGTTTTTTAATTGTTTGTTCTTTAAATCTTTCATCTTTAGCTGGGTTGGGTGGTTTTTATAATTTTGTTCAAATGCAAGATTGCATCTTTAGTGTCAAATTTTTACCCCCCAAAAAATTACTAAATATTTGATGTTATGTTGGGTTGTGCAGAAGAACATTTGTGTTTCACACAGTTTGGAGCTTCTGCAATTAGTTGGTTTTTGGAGCAATGGCCGCTTCCCCTGCAAATGTCATTTACTTGTCTACAATTCTGGGGTGTGAGGCGGCCCTTCCTGTTCACAAATGCGATTGGAAATGTCAAAATGAGCATGTTTGTGGCAACATATACCGCTGCAAACTCACAGGAATCACACACATTTGTGACAACAACTGTAACCAGAGAATTCTGTATGATAACCATAGTTCGCTCTGTCGAGCAAGCGCCCAGGTCTTTCCACTTTCTCACGCCGAGGAACAGGCCATCAGAGGCATCAGGAGGAAGCTCGATGCCGACAGTTCCCCGCCCGCTGATAGCTGTGGTTTGAAGCGGAGACGCGATGCGCTGATTCGTCCTTCGCCCTTCGAGAGATCTTTCTCGGCTGTTAGTCCCATCTGCAGCCAAGTTGGAGATGGCATGGAATTGAGCTAGATTAGATTCGAATTTAGTTCTTATTATTAACCTTAAGGAATCATTATCTTGTTTCACTTGTCTTTCTGTTGGAACTTATTCCATTGGACAAATATGGAAAATGGATATAGCCACTTTCCTAGCCTCATTACTATAATCAAATTTCAAGTTTTTTTTGGCCCCCTAACTTTTCTACTCGGATTTATCAACTTTGATAGCTACAGGGTGCTCTAGGTCCTTTATAAGAGCTTAATTATATTGATTTTCACCTATTTGTTCATTGGTTATTCATGTTTATTTCAATTGTTAATGTTGTGCATTCTTTAATTACTTTTTGAACTTTGGTAGTTGTGGATAAGGGTGTAAACGAGCTCGAGTAGTGCTAAGTTCGGCTCGTTAAGATTTTGAGTCGAGTTCGAGCTTGAGTAATTTCTAACGAGCCTAAGAAATTTGAGCTCGACTTGGCTTGTTTAGAACTCGAGTCGAGTTCGAGCTTGAGTAATTTCTAACGAGCCTAAGAAATTTGAGCTCGACTTGGCTTGTTTAGAACTCGAGTCGAGTTCGAGCTTGGTTCGAGCCCAATCGAGTTAAGTGTTGACTGATTTTTGACCGCATTGGACTCGAGTAACTCTTCATCTATCACGTCTCATTTAAAGTCTTATGAAGAAAAAAGTTTGATACACAAGTTGTGTAAACTCAAGCTTGTTAATTTTAGGGTTTAGGGTCTTAGTTTAGGGTTTAGAAGTTTAGGTTGTTGGGTTTAAATTTTAGAGTTTAATACTTATATTTAGAGTTTTAAGTTTAAGAATTTAGATTTTAAATTATAAAAAATAAAAAATTTTAGTACATTATATTTTCAAGTAGCTCTTGAGCTTTTCAAGTCGGGTATCAAGTAGCTTGGCTCAGCTCGTCAAAAACTCGAGCCGAATTCAAACTCGAGTTGAGTTCAATCAAGTTGAGCTTTGATCGAGCTTTGACCGAGTTGAGTAGCTCACGATTTGTCTTGTCTCATTTACAGCCCTAGTTGTGGATGTATGATGCATATTCGTCTGCTAATTTCGCGGTTTGCCGTTATATTTGTCGTGATCATATAACTTGTGTTTCGACCTTATTCGAGTCTCACATGACATATAGACAATTTCTTTTGACAATCTAATTTCAAAAAATTTTACTCCCGGCATGGTTGTAAGAAGTAAGAACGCCATATTCCTCTGCTGTCTAGAATTGCAAAAGAATCACTGGGTTAAGCTGGCATAACTACATCGTTTATGTAATTGATTCTCGCAATAATGCTCATCTTTATCAAGTGTTTAGGTTTATGTTTGTTGTATCTTGTGTTTTTCCTTGTAAATATTGTTTTAGCATAAATTACTAAGTAAATGTATTGAAATTTTACAATGAATACTTGCCATGACAGTAATAGTTTTTTAAGAGTTTTTCTTTTTGGTTTATTATACAAATCGGTACTTGAGCTTGACAGCTTTTCTCAAAATGGTACCAAAACTTTGAAAGAATTCCAAATTGGCACCTAAACTTGCACCACTGAGCCAAACAAACTTCTTTGTGTTAGTACAACCAAAAGCATGATGAAATAAAACTAGAAAATGCCCCCACTTTTGACATAAAAAGGAGAGCAATTTCTGCTCTTTCTAATGCTACCTCAAGCAAACTAAAGGAATACAGTATTACCAGCCACCATTGTCTGTAATTTGGCTGCAGCATATACAACAAGAGCCTTTCGAACATTTATTTGTCTTCTCATTTTTTGGCCTTGGGTTTCTTTGAAACGGCAGTCTTCTTTCTTGCTTTCTTGGCCGGCTGTGACTTCCCTCCAACTGTTTTACCTCTCTTCCGAGACGCCATCTGCACCAACACGTCCCTTATGTTATATAAACATATAGAGATGCTTGCAATAAGGGCATTAAAAGCAGGGTTTTCTCCTTTTTTTGCGTTCAATTTAACAAAGATGCACGTTAGTTAAGGTGGTTTGAATGCATACAGATGTTTTCTCAGCTCTTCCTTTGGATTTCCCATTCATTTGCCCATCGATCTCCTCATTTTGATCAGCTTGATGAGGAATCGCCTTCGACATCTTCTCAGCTTCATCTTCAGAATCAAATGAGAAGCCCTCTAGTGTACCTATTAATGCCAGATCATCGAATATCAAGAAGGGAGAAAACTCTTCATGGAAGTATATCGAAATATGAACCGTGATCTATATTACATTGAAGCAGTAGTCGCTCCCCAACCCACCATCTCTTTTCTTCTCTCCAGAAATGAATAACTAAATACAATAACTAAACAGACAAAATAAAAGTACCTTCCACCATTGTTTCTGCTTCATAAACATTGGATTGTGGCTTCAGCTGAATGAAGTCATTCATGATCGCCTCTATCTGAGAACAGATAATGCAATTCAGAGGAGCAATAAAGAAAGTTAGCAGCAACATTCAGGAAAATAACAAGCCTCTGACTGATCAAAGCAATATCGAAGTTTAGTTCTAGGACAAACCTTGGCCTCAGTCTGACCGAAGCTAACCTGTACAACAAAAAATCTGGGTAAACAACATCAATACAATCACAAATGTCCACAGAGAAAATGCAAGACAGAATTTACGCACGATGCAAAATGTTCTGGAAGGCACTATTGTTGTTTTGTATATGGTTCCTGAAAAATAAGTTATGTAAAACCAGTCATGAGAGATTAAGAAAGATAACGTTTTCAAACTAGAACGGGAATAAAGCCAAGATTTAATTAGAAAAAAAAAAGTACAAACAGATAGAGTTTAACAGAAAATTCAGTAACTTGATGAATCTGAGCGCAGAACAAGTCCAGGTATATAGGCATATATCTATGTCGGCATGTATTCTTTTACCCTTGCAGTGTCAGTAACTCGCCAACGATTCAGAGATGATAATTTACAAGTTCAAACATAAAATGAACAGATATACCATCTGAACCTAAGAAAAGCAGTGAAACAACACATGCCTTTTAAGTCTAAGAACATCTCATGATTTTCAGACGCAGAACCAGAAACTACAATTCGACCAACAGCCCCCATATCACCACTCAAATCTATGGAATCCCCTTCGCACTCAACAAGTGCCTGCACAAACCACAAAACTTCTTGTTAATCACCGGTTCCTTTACACTGTAGACATGCAATCACAAGGCCAAAATTTATTAAGTTAATTCTATAACATTTAAGATCCCTGTAACACAATATATTTTGTTTATTTGAGGCTTCCACTTTTGCAGACATAAATAAAAAATCAAACCAAATTAGAGAGTTTTAGATTTTGAACTAAAATAAAAAGCATGAAACTAAATCTGTAAAAGTCCACAACTAGAGAGACCAAATATACTAGTTAAGATTGGTTTCTAGGTTCTCCTAGGTTGTTTTCAGAGCTTTAATGACTAAGAAAGTAACTATATTATTAATTTTAGATTATTTTTTGTCATACTCCTACGCATCATCAATATAATCCTTCTTGAAACTTGCAGCCAATTCACTAGGGAAGTTAGTGGTAAATAAGCCATAACTATGAAAAAATGTATCCTACCTTTGAGCGCTGAACTTTCTCAGACAGCACCAAAGGCAACCTTGAATTGGAAACCTACATATTATAAATTTTGAAGAATTCAGTGAATCAGAGGCTCAAATGATAAAACGAAAACATCACAGTTGCTAACAACATTCTTACATGAGGTTCAATGTGCTTTTCTGATGCCGCCTCCTCGGCAGTTTCCACATTACCATCATTTTCTGTAACAGAATCAGACATTGCATGTGAAGCAACTTTGGTAGCTTTATCACATAAATGGCCTTTGCATCAGCTATATGAATGTTTTAAGCTAGCCAAACCCTATCATACCTGTTACCTTCGCATCATCTTTCACATCCTTCACCTTTGTGGGAGTCTGACCCCCAGTTTTTACCCTCTTTTTTGGAGATATTCCTTTAGAAGTCTTCTTTCGTGGAGACTTTTCCCCTTTGCCAGTCAGAACTAGATCGCTGGTCTCACCACTTTCTTGAGATAAAGACCCTTTCTCCTTCCTTTTAGGTGAAGACTCAGAATCTGATGATAACGTCCAAATTGAATGATTTGCTGCCTGTTCAACATCCAACTACTTTCATCAGCACCGATATTAACAGTAGCCCTCCAATCTAATCAGAGTACCTTATTATGGTATATGTCTCAAATATATGAAGTAACATTTACATTTTACATTATCAAGCTTCTATCAACCTGTTAAATGAATGCAAATGGTCTTGTTCTATCATAAACTGATTCTTTCCCAAAGCAAAAAATAACTTTATTTTCATAAATTCTAAAACAGTATCTAAAATCATTTTTTAAGTTTGATGACATTTTCAACAGACCATGACATGTATAATAAAGGAGAAGCATGAATTAGGTAATCCCAAGGCAAGGCAGTGTGAAATCTTACACGAGACCCCAATCCTTTCTCGGACATTTCTTCCACAGAAACCTTTCCATCCTCCTCACTCCCTGCATCATTGCTAAAAGTTCATACACAAGTTGCAAAAAACAAAGTCAAGTTCAAAGATAGGGCTCAGAAATCAGATGCTAACATATTATACATTTTTCACAGTTCATTTAAGCATCATTTCAGTAATTTGGAAACAACCCTGACATTCACAGGGAGTATTACTCCTTTTTACCTTGGTGTTTTTTGAAGACACGGCTTTTCTTCTTTTTCGAAGGTGTTTGATCTACTTTAATGGCGCCTTCATCATTAGTATTATCCTCCCTAACAGGGCTACCATTCGGCAAAGAATCGGAATCCGAAGATAATACCAAATTAGAAGTCGGTGCCTGAAAGCAGAGTTAATTCTCGCAAATCAGCAAGGAAACGAAAAATAGAAAGCGAAAATCTGATTAACCCTTAAACTTGTAGCCATAAAAGAATAATGCGGAAAATAGTTCAGACTGCAGAGTTTCAAACGAATAGTTCTTAAATAAAAGCAATTTAGAAGCTAAACAGAGAAGAGTAAAAATATACCTGAAAAGAGCGCAGCCAATCTGGGGAATCTTCCCTGGATCTGTTCATTCCGCACCAATAAATCTTCCCCGGTATTGGATAATACAAATTATGAGTTGAGCAGCAGTTATGAGCTGCGAAAACAGGAAACGAAATCCTAAAACCCTAAACCCTAAAGGCGAGAAATGTATGCATTGGGAAAATGGGAAATGGAATGCAGTGAGCAGCAGAGAAGAAGAAATCGTTGAAATAAGTGTCGGGTGAAGAGGGAAAGAAAGAAAGAAAGAAAGAATAAGAGAAAAGAGGGGCTCTTAAGTCTTATGAAGTTCAGGCCCAATGCCCTAAAGAATCAGGGAAGGCGAGTTTGGACCGAGCAATATCATTGGGCTTGCTTTCCAATAGAGTTTTTTTTTTAATTTAATCAGTATCCGACTCATTGACCGAATAAAATTTGGGTAGTTCAATCTTTTAACAAAATTTGAGTTTTAAAATTAAAATTAGACTCATATTGATTATTATCTCATAAACAGACGATGGAAACTTTAAGTTTCTACAAACGTCTTAATTTTAGAGGTTAAGGTTTAGGGTTAGGTTTTAGGTTTTAGGGTAATATGATTAGTGATTTAGGGTTTAACCTATAAACACTAAATTGTAACTATAATCTTGGAATCCTATCAACAGCCCCTAAATTTAAAACAACTACATTTAAACCTCTAAATCATAAACGCTAAACAGAATCTTTAAATCCTTAAAATAAAGTGCTCGTATAAAAAAATTCCGCAAACGCTTGTACATGAAATAATTACCTCTCGTATATTAGATATTGAGATTATAGAAAAACTTAAAGTAGCATTTATAATAAAACTCAAATTTGTTGAAACTTAAAAATCGAACCAAGAATAGTTAAGAAGCAAGCACATAAGTAAACCAAAGTAGATAGACGTTAACAGGAGAAAACTTTGTTTACCCACTAATCATCTACCCAGCTGACATGGTAAACGAGTTAAAAAAACTCATTAAATGTCGTATTTAATAAACCGTTGTTTACTTAAAATAAAATTTTGAAACTTCTCCTAATAAATTATGACCAAATTTTTCAAAATATATCTTCAAAATTTATAATACATTGTATCCAACAAGTCCCTCTTTTATGTCTTTATCATTTATACTATATAAAGCATTACACAAACTCATTTTCTCACCTAACAACTTCTGTCAAATTGAGTGAGAATGAAAAAAATTGTAACTTATCCAAAAATTTCAATGAACGTGTCTATCTTCTCAAATAATCTGTAAACTCTCTATGGAAGAATCATATCAGATTATACCAAACTAAACATTAAAATTAAGTAATTTATCAAGTTATTAGAAATGGGAGAGGGTTAGAAGATGAAGATGGTTATTGCAATGGACTCTCCACTTTTGATGCTGATAAATTTTTAGCTAAAGGGGTACTTCTGCCCCTGAGTACGACCCAAAAATGCAATTTCGCCCCTCGTCGAAAAGTGCACTTAATGTGGCCCTCCAGTCTATGAAATCGATCAAATTGGCCCTTTGACCGACGTTGACCGTTACGGTGCTGACGTGACAGTTAACGGTGATGACGTGGCAGTCCATGATGCTGACGTGGCAGTACACGTGGGATGATGACGTGGCAGAAGGGGCTGAATTGATTATTTTAACTTAATTCAAGGGCATAATTGATTTTTTCCTGAGTTTAGGGGCAAAATTAAAAGTTCGATAACTTATTTAATCTTTAAGCTAAAAAAATAAAAACTATTAATATTTAAATAATATTTAAATATTCATAAAATATTAAAAAAATAAAAACACCATAATGAATTAAATATAAGTAAAAACATTAAAGTTACAAATATAAAAAATTAAAAAAAATATTTATAAACCATTAGAGAATCTTTCGATTGTTTCTCGTTATGCTACGCGTACTAATGTTTCTTGAACATATTTTCAATTGAGACATCCTTGTATTAAAGTATTAATAAAGCCAAAATTCTCTTTCATTTCTGTACATCAAATATTAATGAGCATCAATTTGATGTAAAAAAGCGGGAAAAAATTGTATTCTATTGTTACTCTAGTACAATGTTGATTCCACTAAAAAAAATCTAACGAATAGTAATACTCAAAATGACGAAGTCGAATTTTTTTCGATAAAAGTGTTTAATTTTTTAATAATTTATAATAAAAAAATTATTAAGTTTTTAGATTAAATTTTATATTTTTTTAATTCATAATATATTTTAATTTTTTATATAATTTTTATTTTCAGTAATTTTTAGAATATTTTATTTATTTTTATTAACTTTATGAATTTTTATAAAATAAATTGAAGAATATTTTGATCTTCTGTAAGAGTCTTCACTTTGTTTTTTTTTTTAATTATTCCCACTTAATAAATTTATTTATCTAGTTTTAATATTTTAAAATTTTAATAATTTCATAAATTCTTATTTTTCAACTTAAATATTAAATAAGTTACCGAACTTTTAATTAAAATCAATTATGCCCCTAAACTCAGGAAAAAATCAATTATGCCCTCGAATTCAGTTAAAATAATCAATTCAGCCCCTCCTGCCATGTCATCATCCCACGTGTACTGCCACGTCAGCATCGTTGACCGCCACGTTAGCATCATGGATTGCCACATCATCATTGTTAACTGCCACGTCAGCACCGTAACGGTCAACGTCGGTCAAAGGGTCAATTTGATCGATTTCATGAACTGGAGGGCCACATTGAGTGCACTTTTCGGCGAAGGGCGAAATTGTATTTTTGGGTCGAAGGGGCAAAAGTACCCCTTTAGCCTAAATTTTTTAAAGAAAAGATATATATGGCTCCTATTTGTATTTTACCATCGATAAATTTAAAAGCACACAATATAAAAAATAAGATGCTATTTGAAGGTACTCCTCTATCATTTAAGAAAAAAATTAAAATCGAAAGTATTAAACAGAAGACCGAGTAGATGTAGCATTGCCCACGTCAACATCATCGCCTCCGTTAACACAAACTTGTGGTACAAACTAAATTGTAGAACATTGGGTAACTAGTTTCCCACACTTACTTACATGTTGGAGTGTTTAAATAGTCGGTACATTAATAAGTTAACCGAACTACTTAAAATTGAATTAATTAATTTTTAAAAAATTTAACTGTTCACTAAACCAAATTATCTTCGAAAACCTTTAAGCAAACCAAATTCAATTAATTCAGTCTGTTATCAAATTAACCGATTTTTTTTATTAAGATTTTTAGTTTTAATTTAAATTAATAATTTAAGTAAGAATAAATTGAAAATACATTTTTTGTTAGATATTCTTCATTTTTAGACTTTAATTTTCTTCATTTTAAGTTGAACTTAAAAAATGTTATTAAAATATAAATATCGAGTTTTAAATATTATAGGTCATTGTTGAAGATTTGAACTTAAAATTAAAAATATATTATTCTATATTAAAATTTTGGTCAATTTGTTTAATTCAATTAATTGATTAGTTTCAAACCAAAATAATCGATAATCGAACCTTGAAAAAAATTTAACCGTTAACCGGCCAAATATTTAATTACCCAATCGATTAACTGAACTAAACTTCGATTCGTTCGGCTAATTCGATTTTAACCAAACAATGAACACCCCTACTCACACGTTACATCAAGTTTAGGTGAGATAATAAGGATTTCTCTTATCTTAATTAGTAATCGAGCGTTCGATTCTTGCTCTGAACATGAAGTAATTTTTTTAATACTCTAAAGGTGACTACAATGTAATATTTGTTCATACATATTCTTAACCCTTTGACAATGGTCATACACTTTGTAGACATAACGATTTGAGCTCGTGTCTCCTATGATGAACATCATCTATTTTTCACTAGAACACTTGTTAAGTTCAGACATAAAATAATCAAAAAACTTGTGGTCAACTTCTATATATATTAATAAAACATAAAAAAATAGTCACTAATTGAAAAATAAAAGGAATATTCGATGTTAAAGTTATATGGTCCAAGGCAATTTGCAAACTGTCGGTATGTCATCGATCCCTACATTTTCGCCCGTCATTCATAATTGAATAGTTGATGCAAAAATAAAGGAAAATATTTTGATACGAAACATTTTAATTTCAGTGTTTAGAGATTTAAGTTGTGGTTCAGAATTTAGAGATGTATGTTGTAGGGGTAAAATTTAAAGTTTATGGTTAGAATTTAAAATTTATGGTGTGTGATTTATGGTTTAGGTTTTAGAGTGTTAGGGCTAGAAATTTAAGTTTCAAATTTTATAACTTAAATATAAAGAATTGTGTAAATTTTTTTACACAGCTTGCGTATTAAAATACATCTAAAAAATAAAATACTTAATATCATTTACCCTATAATCGTATTTTCAGTTGGCCTTTATACTGCTTTTTATTAGTTTAATCTTTGTATTATCATTTGTCGACTATTCTATTTCTTGTTGTTGTTACCATTAAAAATTTATGCGATCCATTCAGGACATATAATGTATAATAAAAGTTTAAAAATATAGAAAATTAAAAAAAAAACTCATAAAATATAAAAGAATCTAAAAACTTCAAATTTTTAGAATTTATGTTTTGAATTCATATTTTCTCTAATATTGTGATTATACTTAATTTTCTCAAAAAATAAAAAATCTATAAATTCATTTAAAATGTAAAAGAAAAACATAGAGAAGTTGAAAAATTCCAGAAAATTCTAAATAATATTTGAGTTTTTAAAAATAATTTTTTTAGGATTTTTCGTTCTTATGATTTTATTTAAATTTCTTGTTTTTCTAAGTTTTTAATTTTAATTTTTTTATTACATGTGGTTGGGTCATATCAATCTTTTGAAATTAACAATTGATAGACAAAATGATAATATAGGAGAAAACTAAAAAAATACGTGAAATAAATTGAATTTATTTTAAAATAAATATTAATAAAATGAAAATATTTAAAGTAAATCTAAATGAATGAAAATAAATTGCTTTTAAATTTTAATCAATAGAAAAAGGAAAGGACGAGGAGAACAGAGCCCCCCTGGTACAGTTGTCAAAAAGAAACCCAACAAGAAAAGAGTGGTGAGAGATCATTAACCAGAAAACAATAGGTTGAATACGGTCAAAAACAAGAGTTCCGTTAATCGGTCGAGTGATTAAAAATGTTTAAATTATTTTATTTTATAAAATTTAAATCTCGACATGTGTTTATTTAATCAAAGAAAAGGTAAATAATACTATTGCTTACTAAACTAATACCGCTTTTCTGTTTTAATCATCAAACTATTATTTTTGACAAAACCGTCATTAATGTTATTTTTTCTTATTTTAGTCGCTAATGTTATTTTCCCGGTTGGTCACCAATCTATTGTTTCTTTCATGTTTTGATCACTAAACTATTAATTTTTTTCATGAGTTTTTTTTTAATGGCAGATGACTAAAAAAAGTGTAACATTAGTGATGATTTTGCCAAAAATAATAGTTTGGTGACAAAAAAAACACAAAAATAATTTAGTGACCAATGTCGTTACTTACTAAAAACAAAGGACCATGGCAAAACTATTATAGACAGTGAAGGGGTGGGTGTACAATTCCGAGCCATGGCATCCCAGAAACGTGCAAGGCTGGACCATCCTTTTGCCTACTTTTTCATTTTAGTCACAGTCATTGGGTTTGTATTATTCAAACATCTTTTTAAAATTTAAATTTTAGAGGGTAAATATCGCAATAGTTACTTTTGTTTCATAAATGTTTATATTTTGTTTATCGGATTTAAAAAATAATATTTTAGACATTAAAACGTTGATTGTCCTTAGATAAAATATTGATTTGACTTTTAAATTTTACATAAAATATCAATTTAACTTTTGAATCTGACTAAAATCCCTCGTCGCCAATTACCGCTCAACATTATCGCCAGTAATTGTCGATCGACGACTAGTGGGCTCCAAAATTTTCAATTAACTTTTTTTTCACTTCCTAAATGGCGATTTGATGCTCATCTCATCGAAAAATGTCTCAAAATCTACAAATTTAGTGTCTTGTTTGACAATCAAATTTACATTGAAAAAATAAAGTCAAAACAATTTTAGAAAGCTAACTCATGTATACTTTTCTTTAATCTAATTTTAGCAACTTTTATGATTTTTAATATATATATATATTATTTTATATTTGGTTTTATTAATAATATATATAATTATATGAAGCACATATAATTATATTGATAAATTTAACGATTTGATTATTAAAATATTAATATGACGAAACTTTTTATATTAGATTATATTTGATATTAATTACTAATATATATAATCATATTAGAATGGGGTTGCATGAGTTTGAACTCCTAATGTTCTAAATATATATTAATTATCCAAGTAATCGTTGAATAGTATCATGAAAGTTTCGATAACTTGTAAAATATAAAATAATTAATTAAGGTTTAACTAATATGTTGATAAATAAATAAAAAAATATTATTAATTTATCAGAAAATAATCATATACTAATATAAAATATGAAATCATGACCAATTATTAATTCTTGATTTCCTTTAATTTGTTATATGAGAACTGAAATTGCGTGCAATATTTTTGAACAATTTTTATTTAGGGGAAGAAAAATTTTGTTCTTACTGGGTCTTGAACTCATAATCTAAAGGAAGAGAAAAGTGTCAATTGAGAAGTTTAACCACTTATTCTAGAGTTTGTTAACAAATTATGCGAATTTTTAACTTTTCTAATAACATGACATTGATATTTGTTTGAAAGGATAAAAGGTTAAAAAACATCAATTACAAATTAATAATTCGTGTTCACAACATGTATTGAAAATCCATTTAATCATATTAAACAACTGTATATTTTTTGTTATATATTATATGGCACTAAATGTCAACAGCCGAAAATATCACACTAAAAACCTATATTAAAAAATAATTAAAAATAATATTGAAAGTTATAAAATTCAATAAAAAATTGTAACGTATACATGCGTAGCTTTCTAAATTTGTTCAGCATTTTTTATTTTTAGATATCAATTTAATTTAATTGTCAAACAATACACTGAATGTGTGGAGTATGAGAATTTTTTTTGATGGAACGAACATTAGGTTCGTGTTTTGTAAGTAAAAAAGAGTGAACTAATAATATTGAGCTACAATCAGAGATGTACTTAGAGGGGCTGGAGGGAAAGGTCGTCCCTGTAAAATTTTAAGATTCTTATATCATTTAAAAAAATTAGAAAATTTCTATATATTTTTTATTGAAAATATATGTTTGCCCCCCACCCTCCCCCAAATTTTATAAGTTTGCCCTTCCTAGAATTTTATAGGTTCGTCTCTCTCAACATAAAATTTTACGTTCGTCTTTGGGTCCAACAGTCGACGGTGAGCGGCGAAAATTTGAAAACTAATCTCTTAATTTAATTTAACGTAAATTACACAATTTTTTAAAAGGTAAACTGTATGCTTTATTAAGAGATGACATAAAACGACGATAGCGATATGAGCCTCGTTAAAAACTTTTAAATTTAGGTGGAAGAAAAATAGTGTATCATAATCTTATTCATGAAATTATTGGATATCCGAAATACATCGTAGGGATGATACACAACCACCAAAATGGAAAGAAAAAACCATGCACCAAAATACTTTACACAAATGATCACTAAATTATACCAAAAATATATAAAATCGTTAATAAATTATAAAAATTTACATAATAAATATAAATTTAACTTATTTACGCATTTTTTCAATTTGATCTTATTTTAAATTAGAAATAATATTACATATTTAATTTTATTCTAAATTTATTTTTCTCCGACCAGTATCTCAAGCGTGAGAATTGTATATGATTATTAGGAAAACAAAACTTACTTCATTTACATCTAATATTGGACTTTTTAATCTTATTTTTTAAGATCTCATTTCAAAAGATTAATTGGTAATTGAATTAAATGATAATTATAGTAGTGAATTTCATTTCCTCGTAATTTTGTCTGGTTTAATTTTAAAATTTTAAATTTCAAAAGAATAAGAATTGCAGCGTTGAAATCCAAGTTAGTCCACTAAGACAAGAGAAGAAAATAAGAAAATGTCTAGAGGTTTGACAATATGAAACAGCCAGAAAACACCGAAACATATCAGAATAGGAAATTTAACAATTTTTAAACTCGTCGCAATTCTCAAACCGCAACCGCATTTAAAATTATAATTACGCCGCAAGAGCATTATACAAAATCCGAAGCCATAAATTAATCTAATATACAAAAAAAATATTGATCAAAATCAGAGGATGGAGATGGGCGCAGAGGAGCGGTGGTTGTTGACGACAACGCTGCTGCTGGCCTTGGAGAGCTGGTCCAAGAGGGAAACTATGTGGGCGTTGTAATCACGGGCCTGATTGACCGACTCCGCTTCCAGCTCCCCCAGCTGCGAACACAGCCGCTCCTCCGCCTCTTCCGCCACCCTCAGCCTCTGCCATATCTTCCGCAGCTCCTTCTTCGTCTGCTCCTCTCTCTCCCTACTCTCCCTCAACTCCTTCTCCAACTCCTGGTTTCTCTTCCTCAACTCTTCCTCCTCCTTTCTCTTTACTGCTGCTACCGCCATTGTTGGAGCCATTTGCTTTCTGTGTTTGCTTTTGATCGGCGGAGAATATGAATGTGGTAAACCGCACGTCTGGATCAACCAATGTGGGAGGTGTAGATTCTTTTATAGGCCGATAACACTCTAACCAAATACATGTCCAGGTTCAATGTATCTGCTTTCGTTTGATTTTTTTCTCTCTTTATTCTTTGTTTTCTATTTATTATTGTATTTGCTTACGTATTTGCTTTGCTAATTCATTTCTTCACGGGATATTTCGGCTTAATTTGGTTAATAATCCAAATTGGATTATTAATTAAGTTTTAGGGCAGTTTGGGGGAATATTTGGGATATAGACTAAAATTCACAGGACCACGCCACATCCTTATTGCGTGGTCACTTTTATGCCAAACCTCGCCACCTCCTTATAGTGAGGTGCTTGGTGGCTCCCTTCTGGCTGGCTGCTCGGCTCAAATGGTGGCTGGTGGCTGGTGTTGTTGAGGGAATGGTGACCTAGCCACCTTCTTATGGCGAGGTCACATGGCCCATGCAATTTACGTAACCTGCATGCGGTTCAAGCATGATTAACAAAATTTGAGTTTTAAAATTAAAATTAGACTCATATTGATTATTATCTCATACACCGATGATGGAAACTTTTTGTTTCTACGAACGCCTTAATTTTAAAGGTTAAGGTTTAGAATTAGGTTTCAGGTTTTAGGGTAATATGAGTAGTGATTTATGTTTTAAAACTTATAAACACTAAATTGTAACTATAATCTCGAAATCCTATCAACATCCCCTAATTTCAAAACAACTACACTTAAACCTCTAAATCATAAACGCTAAACAGAATCCTTAAATCCTTAAAACAAGGTGTCCGTATAAAAAAATTCGCAAACGCTTGTACATGAAATAATTACCTCTCATATATTAGATATCGAGATTATAGAAAAACCTAAAGTAGCATTTATGACTAAAACTCAAAGTTGTTGAAACTTGAAAATTGAACCAAGAATAGTTAAGAACCAAACACATAAGTAAACCAAAGTAGATAGACGCCAACAGGAGAAAACTTTGTTTACCCACTGGTCATCTACCCAGCTGACATGACAAGCGAGTTAGAAAAACTCATTAAATGTCGTATTTAATAAACTCTTGATTACTTAAAATAAAATTTTAAAACTTGTCCTAATAAATTCTAACCAAATTTTTCAAAAGATCTCTTCAAAATTCATAATACATTGTATCCAACAAGTCCCACTTTTATTATGTTTTTATCGGGAGATGTGGAGGTTGCGCGGAACTTGAAAAGAGTTTTGGCATGTTTCGAGTATGCCTTTGGTTTGCAGATAAATTATGACAAGTCCTGTTTATTTGGAATTGGGGTAGACAGTGTGCTAATTGCGGATTTTGCGTCGGTCCTAGGCTGCCCAATCAGTGAATTGCCGATTATGTACTTGGGAATTAAGTTGGGTGTTCATCCACGTGGGGAGGAAATTTAGGAACCGCTGATTCGAAATGTACGTAAACGTCTTGCAGGGTGGAAACGTAGGTCCCTATCGTTTGCAGGTCGGTTGCTCTTAATCAATATAGTATTATCTGCTCTTCCTGTATATTACATGGGTATCTTCATGGTACCTAAAAAGGTGGTACGACCCATTGACTGCATTCGGAGGAATTTTCTTTAGGGTGGTACGAAAGAGAGGTCGAAGATGAGCTGGATTAGCTGGGATGTGGTGTGTAAGCCAAAGCGGTTGGGAGGACTTGGGGTGGTGAATCTACGTATCAGAAATTTGGCACTACTTGCAAATTGGGCTTGGCGTTTTGCACAATCAGAGAACTCTTTATGGAAAGCGATAATTGTGGCGAAATATGGTACATATGTACAAAAGTGGAAAATTCAGCATAAAGGCAAAAGACATATGTCAACTATGTGGAAACAAATCGTCGAGGTGCAAGATGATGAATATGTGGATGAATTTTTAAATGTGAATCAATTTATGTGGATTGTGGGGGAGGGTGATAAGGTGCTGTTTTGGTGGGACAGCTGGGCACTCGAAGAACCACTGAAGAATTTATTCCCACGATTATTTGGGTTGGCGACAAATAAATTGTGTTTTGCCCGTGAGATGTTGAGTTTCCCAAGTGTGGATTGGGCGACGCGATTTCGACGGGAGTTACGAGTCTTTGAAACAAAGCAACTTGATGAATTGAGAGCTTGTGTGGCAGGTTTGAAGTTGCGTGAGGGAGTGTCGGATAGGATCGTGTGGAGACATGTTGTGTCGGGGCTGTTTTCGGTGGGAAAACTACATGGTTTGATGTCCTCAATTGGCTTATCCGATTCGGTGCAGGTGGGTATGGTTTGGAACATGCCGATTGTGCTGAAAATTCAATGTTTCTTGTGGTTTATTTTGGTAGATCGTTTGCCGACTCTACACATGCTGTTAGATCGCGGAATACCCATCCCATTGTCCTCTCTCGTTTGTCGATGGTGTGATAGTGGTGAAGATAATTGTGACCACATCTTATGGTCATGTTGGTTCGCGTACGAGGTATGGTCTGATTTTTTCTCATGGTGGGATGTTGCGGTAGTTCGGCCGCGGCAAGTTGGTGATTTTCTTGCTCAATGCTGGTTGGGTTGGTTTCATGGGGAGGTTCGGGCGTGGTGGATGATTGGTTCTGCATGCGTAGTGTGGTCGCTGTGGTTAGCGCGGAACGATCTTATGTTCCAAGACCGCAGAACATCGAGTCGTGTGGTATTTTTTCTAGTCCAATTACGAGCCTTGTATTGGACTCGTGCATATATGAGGGAAGCATGTGTGAATGAGGTGAGCTGGTGGACGTGTCCGAGGGAATGCTGGCCGGTGCAACATGCAGCAAACCTGGATCGGATGCACATCGTTTGGATACCCCCATTGAAAGGTGTTTGGAAATTTAATGTAGATGGGGCAGCAAGGGGGAAACCGGGATTGGCAGGGTGTGGGGGTGTGCTACGGCATTGGCATAGCCGTATTTTGGCGATTTTTTCGGGCTCGATTGGAATTGATGATTTTAATGTTGCGGAAATTAAGGTGATCGCTTATGCCTTACGGCTGCTATGTGAGATGCGTTTGGGGATGGTTTCATCAATTGTGGTGGAATCCGACTCGATGGTAGCGGTATCGTGGTTGCATCGACCGGAGCGTCGTCCGTGGCAGTTTTGGCGATGGTTTCAACAGGTTGACGAGGACTGCACCGTGTTACCTTGCGTGTGTTTCAACCATATATTTCGAGAAGCAAATGGCGTGGCAGATTCTTTGGCGAAAAGTGGTATTGATAGGGGTAATTGGGTATGGTTGTATCGACAATGAACGGATGTTTGTCCGTAGGCACAATCACATTGGTACTCTTTTCCTCTACCTAGGCTTAAAGAGGTTTTTAATGAGGCCATTGTGCATTGTGATTTTGTATGATTTCACATCAATAAAGTCATACTTTGCTGTGCAAAAAAACATTGCCTAAACTCATTTTCTCACCCCACAATTTGTCAAATAGAGTGAGAATGAAAAGAAACTGTAACTTATCCAAAAACTTCAATGAACGTGCCTATCTCCCCAAATGATTTGTAAGCTCTCTATGAAGGAACCATATCAGATTATACCAAACTAAACATTAAAATTAAACAATTTATCAAGTGTTTATTAGAAATGGGAGAGGGTTCGAAGATGAAGATGGTTATTGCAATGGACTCTCCACTTATGATGCTGATGAAAATTTTCAAAGAAAAAATATATGTGGCTCCTATTTATATTTTACCATCGATAAATTTAAAAGCACAAAATATATATATAAAAAATACTATTTGAAGATACTCCTCTATCATTTAAGAAAAAAAGTTAAAATCGAAGGTACTGAACAGAAGACTGAGTAGATGTAGCATTGCCCACGTCAACATCGTCGCCTCCATTAACACAAACTTGTGGTACAAACTAAATTGTAGAACATCGGGTAACTAGTTTCCCACAATTATATGTAGGAGTGTTTAAATAGTCGGTACATTAATAAGTTAACCGAGCTACTTAAAATTGAATAAATCATTTTTTTTAAAAATTTAACTGTTCACTAAACTAAATTATCTTCGAAAACCTTTAAGCAAACTAAATTCTTTTTTTTTGAAGAAAATGCGAAACTATATTAATCAACTGTCATAAATGGCATCATCAACAAGCATGTCCACAATACAATCCGGAGAGTCATAAGAAAATCTGAAGTCCTCGTTACATGAATATATCCACTGAGCTAAAGTATGTGCTACCCTATTTGCCTCTCGGCATACATGACAAATAGAAAAGGAAGGGTGCATAGCCAAAATCATCTTTGCCTCTTCAAGCACTGTGGCAACAATGGATCGATCAGGTAAATTAGATAGCAACCTGTTCACAACGCTAAGACAGTCTCCCTCTATGGTCACCCTGGTCCAAGCATTTGCTGCAGCCATCTTCAAACCTTCAACGAAAACCAATGCCTCCACCATTTCTGCTGTGAAGGTGCCAGTCAAGATCTTTGCACATCCATCCACCATTAGGCCATAATGGTTTCTGGCCACTACTCCAATGGAAGCAGCACCAGAGGTTGGGGAGAAGGCTCCATCAACATTAATTTTAAACCATCCTTCAGCAGGGCATCTCCAAGAACTGGACCTGTTAACAACATTTTGATCGAGAATGGCATCATTTGCATCTAAGTAGTCAGATACAAGCAACTAGACATAGTCAATTATAACACATGATGGCAGTAACACAGATTTATGGATCAAGGTATTTCTCCTATTCCATAGATTCCATAGCAGCACACAAAGGAAGGTGAATTGCTCAGCATTTAGCTTTGACAAACAAGCTTCTAACCATTGCCTAGCATTCAGATCTGGGTTCATGGGAATCAAATTCAATAGGCCACAACTGTTAAACACCTCAAGCACCAAATGGCAGTCCCTAAATGCATGTAATATAGACTCAGGGGACCTAGCACACAAAGGGCACATTCCATTCCCAATTCCTGCTCTCATCAACTTTTCACCAGTAGGAAGGGCATTGTGGCAGACTCTCCAAATGAAGATCTTTATTTTTGGAAGAGTCTTCATATTTTGCAAAGCTTTCCAGACTGGAGAAAGGTCTCTCTCAGCATTTCTATCCTTTTGTATCCAATTGTATCCAGATTTGGTGGAGTAGACTCCACTTGAGTGATGATTCCACAAAACTACATCTCCAGTTACAAGGGCAATGGGGCAACTAATAATTCTGTCTGCATCAGCTTCTTCAAACACATTCCTGATCTTCTCAACATCCCATCTGTTCTGGCCTGGAATCATAAATTCACTACAAGTGACAGGATTGATCATCCCATCAAGATAAGAGCCTTCCAACTGAACCACTTTGTCTACTCCCCACTTGCTGGTAAACATTGGGGCTTGACTATCAATGCCTATTCTGAGGTGAAATTCATCTTTCAACACTTCCTTAGCCTTGAAAATGCAGTTCCAAACAAAGGATGCTTTGTCATGGTGCTTTGCCTCCAAGATGTTGCCATTAGGGAAGTACTTGGAAGATAGTACCTTGTAGCACAAGGACTGCTTGTTTGTCATCAGTCTCCAAACCTGCTTCCCCAACAATGCCAAATTGAAAACTTTCAGATCCTTGAGCCCTAGCCCTCCATCTCTTTTAGGCCTACAAATCTTCTGCCAAGCAACATGAGCCCATCCTCTTTCCCCTGCATGACCAGACCACCAAAAGGATCTCATGGTGGAAACAATGGGATCAAGAATGCAGTCTGGGAGTAAGAAACAGGCCATAACATATGTGGGTAATGCTTGAGCCACAGATTTCAGCAATACCTCTCTTCCTCCAAAAGACATGAGGTTTTTTGTCCAGCCTCTGACCCTCTTGTCTACATTTTTAAACAGGAATCCCATGGATTCAGTCTTGTTTTTCCCCAGAATCAAAGGCAGTCCCAGGTAAACTCCCATATCTTTCTTCTCCCTCATTTCTAGGATTTGAAGTAGATTCTCCTTATGTTCTTCAGCCATGCCATTACTGGAGAAAACAAAGGATTTGTCCAGATTCACTTTTTGCCCTGATGAACATTCATAGGCATGCATTGCTTGTTTAAACCTTGTGACTTCACTAGTAGAATTTTTCACAAAAACCAAGCAGTCATCAGCATACAACAAATGGTTAACTCTTGGCCCATGCATACTGGCTCTAAGCCCCTTAATCTTGCCCAATTCCTGTTCCTTCAGCAACAAGGCAGTAAGCCCCTGAGCACAAAATAAAAAGAGGTTGGGGGAAAGGGGGTCCCCCTGCCTAAGCCCTCTTTCAGGTCTAAAGGATCCAGACAATTTTCCATTTATTTTCAGCTAAAATGAAACTGAAGAAACACAGTTCATAAGCAGTTTAATCCAGGCAGCATCAAATCCCATTCTCTCCATGACTTTTTCAAGAAAACACCATTCTACCCTATCATATGCCTTCTCCATGTCCAATTTTATAGCAGCCCCCTTATTAGGCCCACTCCTAGCACTCTTTAAGTAATGCAATAACTCATGGGCAACCAAAACATTATCAGATATAAGCCTATCTTGAACAAAGGCAGATTGATTTTCAGATATGCAAAGAGGCATCACCAGTTTCATCCTATTTACAAGAACCTTGGACACAGTTTTGTAAATTATAGTACATAAGCTTATGGGCCTATATTGCTTAATTAAGGTAGGGTTAACTAGTTTAGGGATAAGGACAAATAATTGTTTGATTAACCTTAGACAAGGGAATGACACCATTAAGCAAATCAAGACACAGTTTAATAAATTCAGTCCCAAGAACATGCCAGAATTTTCTAAAAAAGGAAGAGGGGAAACCATCAATACCTGGTGCTTTTGAGGGGTGGATTTGAAGAAAAGCCACTCTAACTTCCCCGGCAGTGAACTCTGAGCACAGGGAGGCATTCATGGAGGGTGTTACACAATGCTTGATTGCATCCAGGATCTGATTTGATGGAGAGGTATCATTGGATTGGAACAACTTGGTGAAGAAGTCTTGTGCAATCCCAAAGACAGCTCCCTCATCAGTTTTCCAATTCCCTTCCTCATCAGTAAGCCCTTTTATAAAATTCTTCTTTCTTCTTCCATTGGCTCTAGCATGGAAGAAGGAGGTATTTCTATCTCCCTCCTTAAGCCAGAACACTCTTGATCTCTGTCTCCAATAGATTTCTTCCCTGTCAAGCAACACCCTTAGCTCCCTTTTTGCTGCATTAAGCTCCTTTATGTTTTCCTCATTCATGTTGCAATTCAAAAGGAATTCTATTTTCTCATTCAAGAACTTTCTTCTCCTTTGACTCTTCCTTTTTTTGTCCTTCTGCCACCAATGAAGACCCTCTCCCATTGCTCTCAATTTATCCCAAGTTGAACCAAAAGACCCCTTCCACAAACTCTGTACAGATTCTTCACATTCAGGATCATTTGCCCAGCAGTTATCAAACTTGAAATGGTCATCCATCCTTGATTGGAACCTAGCCTGGATCTCAGTATCCAGCATGATGAAGTGGTGATCAGAGTATGGTGTATACTCTGATAAGACCTCCCCTTGTCCAAAACGATTCAACCAAGGTATAGTAGTACAGAATCTATCAAGCCTTTCTTTCACAAGATTTTCCCTGTTAGAGCCACAGTGCCAAGTAAACCATCCCTTGCTTGGCTTAATATCCCAGAGACCATTTCTCTCAAGTGCATCTCTGAATCTATCGATTTCAACTTTGGGTTTTCTCCTGCCACCTTCTTTCTCACTATAGTCAAGGATCTCATTCATATCACCCCCAATAACCCAAGGCAAGCTTGATCTGTTCTTGAGGGAATCCAAAAGCTCTCAATCTTCATGTTTTCTAACTCGATTGCAAGTTCCATAAAAGCCTGTGAACCTGAAGCTATCCTCTCCTTATTCAACTTCAACGTCTATGTGAGAATTCGAGTAGGACAGTAAACTAACATTTACATCATCCTTCCACATTAACATCAAGCCCATACAGTTATCAGATCTTTCCACTACCACATTGCCATACATACTCAATCTCCTCTTTACATCTTCTGCTTTTCTCTTATTTAGTCTAGTGTCACTTAAGAACACAATACTGGGAGCTTTCGAGGCCATCAACTGCCCCAAAGTTCGAACTGTCTCAGGGTTCCCAAGCCCTTGACAGTTTCAGCATATGATTTTCATGGCTCTCGGCGGGGTTGAATGTCAGCCTCCACCGTTGTTTCAGGGGTATTGATTGGAGATACTGCCTCAACACCAACCTCCAAGGTGTTTGACACAGCTGTAGAACAAGACCTGGTTTTCTTTGGGCCAAAGGGATGGCTGACCACATTCTTACCTTGCAAGGTTCTCTTCTGACTTCTGTTCTTTATTGCAGAAATGGAAATGGGCTTACCCCTCCATGAGTTCACACCAATCATCAATTCATTTTCTCCCATAGCTTCAACTGGTTTTTTCCCTTGATCCATCTTCCTGCTGTTACTCCCATAGTGGTGAATTCCAGGTCTCGGGGCAGCATTTGAGAACCTTGGTTTAAAGGCAACTTTCAACCAAGGTCCAAACTGGAAGGGGCCATTTTTAAACTCCACAGGAACCATGTTGCAGGAAACCAATTCATGACCTATCACTCCACACCAGTAGCAGAAATTAGGCAACCTTTCATACTTTGCCATGCAGATTCGAGGGGCACCATTTGGCAGCTTTCCAAAGTGAACACATCTTCGCAACGGTTGAAAAATATTGATCTCAACCCTAACACGCAGGTATTCTCCCATTCTTCCATCCCCATCCCTCAGGTCAACACTCAAACATTGGCCAAATCTCCCTCCTATGGATTTCCCAACCTCTACTGTCATACCAACCAAGGGAAGCTTGTAGATTCTAATCCAGATTGGGAGGAGAGTGAAATCATATTCATTTGGGCTCAGACTTCCATCAAAAGCCTTCAGAGCAAGAAGGTCTCCATTGAAGGTCCAAGGGACTCTATCAAGCACATAGTCACGGTCCTCTAACAGTTTGAACTTAAAAAGAAACATGTTCAAACCCAGTTCAACTGCATCCTCTAACGGCTGACTTTTCCAGACTGCTTTGAATACTCTAATCAACATAGGGCCATCAACATTAACAGGGGAAATGAGTTTACCTACCAACCATTTTTCAGATCCTAGCATTTCAGCTTGCAGCAAGCTCTCAGCTTCATCGTTCTCTGCCATTTCTTCCTCTGTGAACTTTAGTTCACTCAGCATCTTCTCCACTTCATCCTCCATAGACATCATATTTTCCACGAATTTCAGATCAAAAACTCTGTAAGAACTTATGAGAAAGGGGGAAATCACCACACACAGTTTTCTTTCCAGGCGGCCGGTGTATCTTCCTAGCCTTTTAGGTCGAAACAATATTATAAACCCCGGAAAAGACCATTTGCTCCATTCATTAACAACTAGCGAGAGTTCGATGTTAGGGACAAAAGGGACAATGAACCCCTTTAATGAAACGGTGCGTTTCATAAAAGCCTCTATATCCTCATAAGAATATAACCACCCCGGTTTAAATAATTTTCTACCCGTTATAGAACATGGGTCCCCCTCTGCAGGATTATACCACGTGTCCTCCGCCCATACACTCTGCGTCTGTCCTACTGACCCAATCCAGGGAATGTTCCCCCGACATGCGCAACGACCACGGAAATGCGCGCTCCCAGGGGACAAGTATTCTGAAAAAATAGTATTCTGAAAAAATACGCTCCCAGGGGACAGGTATTCTGAAAAAATACGCCTCCCATGCATAACGAACTAGAAAGCTTTTCCACGTCATCATTTTCAACCTTCCGCCAGGCATTTCATCGAACACTGTATATACCAAAATTCCCAGAAAAAATTTCTTACCCAGAAAATACATTCCACCACCATGAAGCTCAACAAAATTTTCTCCAGAATAATCCTCTGCTTCATCTTCTTCATTTCTATCCCCAAAAACACGAAACCAAGCAAACCCAGAAACTTCAAATTCCAGAAACGAGCCAAACACTATGAACACTCCGTTATCATCAAACTTCTTCTCTTGAACTTCACTGTAGATCCACAAAACTTCAGACCCATCTTGACCAAAGCCAACATAAACCTTGATGATCCTCTGTCCAGACCCCTCGTCTACACAGAATAAACCCAGCAAACACCTTCCAATCATGAACCCTGATCTAAAAACCTTCTCTTGATCCATCATCCTCATACTCCGCCTGTTCCAATCCTTGGTACCATCACCGCAAACCAAACCCTGCAAAGCAAAAAACCAAGCATTAGAGTTACACCTACCATTAGCGCCACCGCTGAACTCTTCATTCCAAGCCTGACTGCAGGGGCGACACAGGTGCCTACTGCCGTCAGACAGCCTAAAACTCATCGCTCACCAGTCAGAAGTAAACCGGAACCTTCAAGGAGTCGAACGCCGTACTCTAGACGCGAAGGAAAGACCCTCACCGGAACCTCAAATGGAAAACCCAAAGGAAAAATTCAGAGAGAATTTTTCACCGTACGGACGCGCTTCCCAGTTCTCCCAGTAGACAAGCAAACTAAATTCAATTCAATTAATTCGGTCTGTTATCAAATTAATCGATTTTTTATTAAGATTTTTAGTTTTGATTTAAATTAATAATTTAAGTAACAATAAATTGAAAATACCTTTTTTGTTAGATATTCTTTATTTTTAGACTTTAATTTTCTTCATTTTAGGTTGAACTTAAAAAATGTTATTAAAATATAAATATCAAGTTTTAAATATTATGGGTCATTGTTGAAGATTTGAACTTAAAATTAAAAATATATTATTTTATATTAAAATTTTGGTTAATTTGTTTAATTCAATTAATTTATTAGTTTCAAACCAAAATAATCGATAATCGAACCTTGAAAAAATTTTAACCGTTAACCGACCAAATATTTAATTATTCGATCGATTAACCCAATTAAAATTCGATTCGTTCGGCTAATTCGATTTTAACCAAACAATGAACACCCCTACTCACACGTTACATCAAGTTTAGGTGAGATAATAAGGATTTCTCTTATCTTAATTAGTAATCGAGCGTTCGATTCTTGCTCTGAACATGAAGTAATTTTTTTAATACTCTAAAGGTGACTACAATGTAATATTTGTTCATACATATTCTTAACCCTTTGACAATGGTCATACACTTTGTAGACATAACGATTTGAGCTCGTGTCTCCTATGATGAACATCATCTATTTTTCACTAGAACACTTGTTAAGTTCAGACATAAAATAATCAAAAAACTTGTGGTCAACTTCTATATATATTAATAAAACATAAAAAAATAGTCACTAATTGAAAAATAAAAGGAATATTCGATGTTAAAGTTATATGGTCCAAGGCAATTTGCAAACTGTCGGTATGTCATCGTTCCCTACATTTTCGCCCGTCATTCATAATTGAATAGTTGATGCAAAAATAAAAGAAAATATTTTGATACGAAACATTTTAATTTTAGGGTTTAGAGATTTAAATTGTGGTTCAGAATTTAGAGATGTATGTTGTAGGGGTAGAATTTAAGGTTTATGGTTAGAATTTAAAGTGTAGGGTTTGTGGTTTAGGTTTTAGAGTGTTATAATTAGGAATTTAGATTTTAGATTTTATAACTTAAATATAAAGAGTTATGTAATATTTTTACACGACTTGCGTATTAAAATATATCTCAAAAATAAAATGCTTAATATCATTTCACCCTATAATCGTATTTTCAGTTGGCCTTTATATTGTTTTTATTAGTTTAATCTTTGTATTGTCTTTATCATAAAAGTTTAAAATTATAGAAAATTTTAAAAACTCGTAAAATATAAAAGAATCTAAAAAAACTTCAAATTTGTAGAATTTATGTTTTGAATTCATATTTTATCTAATATTGTGATTATACTTAATTTTTTAAAAAAATAAAAAATCTATAAATTCATTGGAAATGTAAAAAAACATAGAGAAGTTTAAAATTTTCAGAACATTCTAAAAAATATTTGAGTTTTTAAAAACAATTTTTAGGATTTTTCGTTCTTATGTTTTTATTTAAATTTCTTGTTTTTTTTGAAGAAATTTTTAATTTTAATTTTTTCTTACATGTGGTTGGGTCATATCAATCTTTTGAAATTAACAATTGATAGACAAAATGATAATATAGGAGAAAACTAAAAAAAATACGTGAAATAAATTGAATTTATTATAAAAATAAATATTAATAAAATGAAAATATTTAAAGTAAATCTAAATGAATGAAAATAAATTGCTTTTAAATTTTAATCAACAGAAAAAAGGAAAGGACGAGGAGAACAGAGGCCCCCTGGTACAGTAGTCAAAAAGAAACCCAACAAGGAAAGAGTGGTGAGAGATCATTAACCAGAAAACAACATGTTGAATACGATCAAAAACAAGAGTTACGTTAATCGGTCGAGTGATTAAAAATGTTCAAATTATTTTATTTTATAAAGTTTGAGTCTCGACATTTGTTTATTTAATCAAAGAAAAGGTAAATAATACTATTGGTTACTAAACTAATACCGCTTTTCTGTTTTGATTATCAAACTATTATTTTTGACAAAACCGTCATTGACGTTATTTTTTCCCATTTGGTCACCAATCTATTGTTTCTTTTCTGTTTTTATCATTAAACTATTGATTTTTTTCGTGAGTTTTTTTAACGGCAGTTGAATAAAATAGAAAAATATAACATTAGTGATGATTTTGCCAAAAATAATAGTTTGGTGACCAAAACAAAAAATCATAAAAATAATTTAGTGACCAATGTCGTTACTTACTAAAAAACAAAGGACCATGGCAAAACTTTTATGGACAGTGAAGGGATGGATGTACAATTCCGAGCCATGGCATCCCAGAAACGTGCAAGGCTGGACCATCCTTTTGCCTACTTTTTCATTTTAGTCAGTCATTGGGTTTGTATTATTCAAACGTCTTTTTTAAATTTAAATTTTAGAGGGTAAATATTGCAATAGTTAGTTTTGTTTCATAAATGTTTATATTTTGTTTATCGGATTTAAAAAATAATATTTTAGACATTAAATCGTTAATTGTTCTTAGATAAAATATTGATTTGACTTTTAAGTTTTACATAAAATATCAATTTAACTTTTGAATCTGACCAAAGTCCTTCGCCGTCGGTTGCCGCTCAACATTATCGCCAGTAATTGTCGATCGACGACCCGTGGGCTCCAAAATTTTTAATTATTTTTTTCACTTCCTAAATGGCGATTTGATGCTCATCTCATCGAAAAATGTCTCAAAAACCACAAATTTAGTGTCTTCAACAATCAAATTTACATACAAAAATAAAAAGTCAAACAATTTTAGAAAGCTAACTCATGTATACTTTTTTAATCTAATTTTAGCAACTTTTATGATTTTTAATATATATATATGTATATTATTTTATATTTGGTTTTATTAATAATATATATAATTATATGAAGCACATATAATTAATTATATTGATAAATTTAACGATTTGATTATTAAAATATTAACATGACGAAACTTTTTATATTTGATATTAATTACTAGTATATATAATCATATTAGAATGGGGTTGCATGGGTTTGAACTCCTAATGTTCTAAATATATATTAATTATCCATGTAATCGTTGAATAGTATCATGAAAGTTTCGATAACTTGTAATATATAAAATAATTAATTAAGGTTTAACTAATATGTTGATAAATAAATACTAAAAATATTATTAATTTATCAGAAAATAGTCATATACTAATATAAAAATATGAAATCATGACCAATTATTAATTCTTGATTTCCTTTAATTTGTTCCATGAGAACTAAAATTGCGCGCAATTTTTTTAAACAATTTCTTACTTAGGGAAAATTTTTTTATTCTTACTGAGTTTTAAACTCACAATTTAAGAGAAGAGAAAAGTGTCAACTGAGAACTTTAATCATCTATTCTCGAGTTTGTTAACAAATTATGCGCAATTTTTAACTTTTCTCTGTAACATGACATTGATATTTGTTTGAAAGGAACTTAAGTATCTAGCTATAATTTTTAACAGATAAAAGGTTAAAAAACATCAATTACAAATTAATAATTCGTGTTCACAACATGTATTGAAAATCCATTTAATCATATTAAACAACTGTATATTTCTTGCAATAGATTATATGGCACTAAATGTCAACAGCCGAAAATATCATACTAAAAACCTATATTAAAAAATAGGGTAAAGTACACAGGCGGTCACTGAACTTTGATGCAAAAAACAAAATGGTAACCAACCTTTCAAAAATCACGAAATAGCAATTAAACTTTAAATTTTGAAACAAAATGGTAACTGCGGCGTTAAACCCCGTTAACCCCTAACGGAAATCTGACTGGGTATGCCACATACCCACTAAATTTTCCACGTCATATATAAAAAATAATAAAATTATATTCCACCTCACTGTTTCCAACGCTCCGTTTTACGCTCCTTCTCTTATGTAATTTACGACTTCATATTGGCCTCTCTTTTCTACTACGTAGCCACCAATTACTTCCACCACCTTCCTCAGCCTCTCCGATACGTGGCTTGGCCACTTTATTGGGCCATGCAAGGTTGCGTTTTGACCGGAGTTTGGGTCATCGCCCATGAATGCGGCCACCACGCTTTCACCGATTATCAATGGCTCGACGACACCGTTGGGTTTATACTCTACTCTTCCCTCTTAGTCTCGTATTTCTCCTGGAAATATAGCCACCGTCGCCACCATTCCAACACCGGTTCACTCGAAAGGGACGAAGTATTCATTCCGAAGAAAAAATTCGGTCTCAGATGGTGGGCCAAATACTTCAACAACCCACCGGGCCGGTTGTTGTCGATCACCGTTCAACTCACTTTATTGGGCCATGCAAGGCTGCGTTTTGACCGGAGTTTGGGTCATCGCCCATGAATGCGGCCACCACGCTTTCACCGATTATCAATGGCTCAACGACACCGTTGGGTTTATACTCCACTCTTCCCTCTTAGTCCCGTATTTCTCCTGGAAATATAGCCACCGTCGCCACCATTCCAACACCGGTTCACTCGAAAGGGACGAAGTATTCGTTCCGAAGAAAAAATTCGGTCTCAGATGGTGGGCCAAATACTTCAACAACCCACCGGGCCGGTTGTTGTCGATCACCGTTCAACTCACCCTCGGTTGGCCGCTTTACATAGCCTTCAACGTTGCCGGTCGGCCTTACGACCGACTCGCTTCACACTACAACCCTTACGGCCCCATCTTCTCCGACCGCGAACGTCTCAAAATCTACGTCTCGGATGCTGGCGTCATCGTCGTCTTCTACGCCCTCTACCGCCTCGTGTTGGCCAAAGGGTTGTCGTGGGTTATTTGTGTCTACGAAGTTCCATTATTGGTGGTTAACGCCTTCTTAGTAACGATCACATTTTTGCAGCACACTCACCCTTCTCTGGCGCACTATGATTCGTCGGAGTGGGACTGGTTGCGGGGAGCTTTAGCCATCGTCGACAGAGATTATGGGATTCTAAACAAGGTTTTCCACAACATTACCGACACACACGTGACTCATCATTTGTTCTCCACGATGCCACACTATCATGCAATGGCGGCCACCGTGGCGATAAAGCTGGTACTGGGGGAATACTACCAGTTCGATGGGACTGGAAATGAGTATATTGTTTTTAAATATGAGGTGAGAAAAAGGCGGTGATGTGGCATATACAGTCATATTTCTGTTAAGGGTTAACGGGGTTTAACGCCCCAGTTACCGTTTTGTTTCAAAATCTAAAGTTTAATTGCTACTTCGTGATTTTTGAAAGGTTGGTTACCATTTTGTTTTTTGCATCAAAGTTCAGTGACCGTCTGTGTACTTTACCCTAAAAAATAATTAAAAATAATATTGAAGGTTATAAAATTCAATAAAAAATTGTAACGTATACATGCGTAGCTTTCTAAATTTGTTCAGCATTTTTTATTTTTAGATATAAATTTAATTGTTAAACAATACACTGAATGTGTGGAGCATGAGATTTATTTTTGATGGAACGAACATTAGATTCGTGTTTCGCAAGTAAAAAAGAGTGAACTAATTTTTTCAATTTGATCTTATTTTAAATTAGAAATAATATTAAATATATAATTTTATTCTAAATTTATTTTTCTCGGACCAGTATCTCAAGCGTGAGAATTGTATATGATTATTAGGAAAACAAAGCTTACTTCATTTACATCTAATATTGGACTTTTTAATCTTATTTTTTAAGATCTCATTTTAAAAGATTAATCGGTAATTGAATTAAATGATAATTATAGTAGTGAATTTCATTTCCTCGTAATTTTGTCTGGTTTAATTTTAAAATTTTAAATTTCAAAAGAATAAGAATTGCAGCGTTGAAATCCAAGTTAGTCCACTAAGACAAGAGAAGAAAATAAGAAAATGTCTAGAGGTTTGACAATATGAAACAGCCAGAAAACACCGAAACATATCAGAATAGGAAATTTAACAATTTTTAAACTCGTCGCAATTCTCAAACCGCAACCGCATTTAAAATTATAATTACGCCGCAAGAGCATTATACAAAATCCGAAGCCATAAATTAATCTAATATACAAAAAAAATATTGATCAAAATCAGAGGATGGAGATGGGCGCAGAGGAGCGGTGGTTGTTGACGACAACGCTGCTGCTGGCCTTGGAGAGCTGGTCCAAGAGGGAAACTATGTGGGCGTTGTAATCACGGGCCTGATTGACCGACTCCGCTTCCAGCTCCCCCAGCTGCGAACACAGCCGCTCCTCCGCCTCTTCCGCCACCCTCAGCCTCTGCCATATCTTCCGCAGCTCCTTCTTCGTCTGCTCCTCTCTCTCCCTACTCTCCCTCAACTCCTTCTCCAACTCCTGGTTTCTCTTCCTCAACTCTTCCTCCTCCTTTCTCTTTACTGCTGCTACCGCCATTGTTGGAGCCATTTGCTTTCTGTGTTTGCTTTTGATCGGAGGAGAATATGAATGTGGTAAACCGTACGTCTGGATCAACTAATATGGGAGGTGTAGATTCTTTTATAGGCCGATAACACTCTAACCAAATACATGTCCAGGTTCAATGTATCTGCTTTCGTTTGATTTTTTTTCTCTCTTTATTATTTGTTTTCTATTTATTATTGTATTTGCTTACGTATTTGCTTTGCTAATTCATTTCTTCACCGTTCAAATATCTACCCTAATTTTATCATATTTTTTTCTTTTAATTTTTAATATTTTGTGGGCATGCCCCCAGTTCCTATATGGTTATGCTATTATGACTAACTCAACACAGTTCAATAAGAACATTATTATTTTGATTTTCAAAATAAAAGTTATTAATTGGGTAATTTTATCTATTATACTCGTAATATTTAAATAAAATAATTTAAAATAGTTATGTAAGTTCAAACCTTAAAAACGATATTGTTGGGAGAGGTGGTCTCGTATCTCGAATATAAATTGTAAGACGGACATATATATAACTAGAATATTATATAAATTGTTAAATATATAAAATGTATAAAAATATGTAATACCGTATGTATATTTACCGTGTATACATATATCATTGTCAAATATACTTGTTCATAACTACATACCAATGGACTCTTTCAAAAGCAAAAGAAAATTATATTTTGGTCCGCATGGATTTTGGTCCACTTCTTTAATAAAAACAAGGTTGTGGGTCCATTCGTTTGTCTAGAGCAGGAACCACTAGCGTGTCGATAATCTGCCATAGGTCGGGTTGAATCAGGTTTTTGGTCAATTTGTACTCGATCAAAAAATATAATGTCTCTATTCAAACTCGACCCGACCTGATATTTTATGATGTTCCATCCGACTCGAACTCGAACTCGAACCTGAATTATAGGGTAAAAATTCGAACCCAACTCGACTTGACAAAAATAAAAAATTACCAATTTTCATTATTATTCGATAAAAATAAGGAGCTAATTGTAAAAATACAAATAGAGAGGAGCATTATAATAATTATTCTATTTTTATCGGACAAAATAAGGAGATAATTGAAATATATATCTAAAGAGAGGGGCATTGTAGCAATTATACCTAAATATTTATAATAAAATGAAATTATTATCTCGAGTCTGGTCAGGTAGAGTATTTTTCACTTTAAACTCAAACCCCAAATTTTCTTTAAAAGCCCCGACCCTACAAGATTGGGTCGGATCGAAACCCATTGTACATAGGTCAAATGGTCATCCCTAAACCTATCCAGCATTATTATGTTTAATTCATACACAACAACAATAATAATAATATCTTTTAGAATGTTAGAAAATAAGGCAGGATAATACAAATATAATTTGAAATTAACTAGAATTATAATTTACTGTACAGTAACATCGTAAATTAATTTAAAAATAAATAAAAAATTTATGTTGCACTTCTGGGGAAGTCGAATTGAATGTATTGTTTTGTTGAGATATGTATAAACAATATGCTTAAGATAAACTTGAGTTTAAGATAATTATGCTTCAATTGTCTCTTTTTATTATCTTTTTCTCAAAAGATATGTTTGATAAGATGTGTAATACAATTATTTACATATTTTAAAATTTCTTTTTTTAATATAAAATTAATATTTATGTCTCTTCTCAAGCGTAACAATACACCGCATTGCACTGTTACCTTGTTAATTACTTCACCTTTCTTAACTTTCCCGTTATCTTTTTCTTTTCTAATTACAATTACTCCCGATTAATGTGAAGAGAAGAATTCATCAATAAATCATACGCTTTGTCGAAAAAAAAAAGGTTCGTAAGATTTCTTAGAATCATTTACCAGCTGTTCTTTTGTTTCTTTTATGTTTGTTGCGTCATTAATTTGAAGATTATTAAATATCATTTACTCCCGTTATCTTTTTGTTTCTTTTTATGTTCTCCTTTTTGAATAATTTCTGATTTTATATGCTATTGTAAATTGTATCTTGCAACTAAATCCTTAATAAGTGCAATGCTTTTGCATAAAGTGTTCATCTTGGGATGGTCATACATGAATGTATATGCCATGATATGAAGAAGTTATTATTAGACAGATTCGGCTCACCACGTCATTTATGGTCTCGATCAATAAGGTCCATTCATCTCATTTTAACTTCTAAATAATTACTCGCTTTTCATTTGACATGTAAGAAAGAGGTGAAAGTTCACCTTTAAAAAAATGAGATGGATGACTCTTATTGTCTGAGAACATGAATGACATGACGAACTAAGTCTATTTAATAATTTTTCCTTAATAAGTAATGATATGCGTGCAACATATACAACTGATATTTACTTATTTTTATAGTCGATATACATGCACAATCATTTAAAACATAATATTTCAGTACTTAATGTTGATGCTTGTTAAGTTCATGTACTCATTCATACGAGTAGTTATTAGTCGTATTGGCAGAAAACGTGAAAGGAAAGGAAGAAGATAACATGCCACTTCAGCGGCATCACTCTTCTAACAACTGTTAAGGGACTTTGTGTGCTCGAATGAGCGAGAAGAGTATAACGAGATGATCATCGGAGGAAGGGATGTTGGACAGATGTTTTATGGAAAAGAGAATAAAATTTTAACCGTAGCGCCGTCACTCTTCTAATAACGATTATTGGCTCAATGACTATTTTTAAAAAAATTAAAGTTTAATAATTATTATGTAATTTTTAAAAATTTGATAGCTAAAATGAACATTATAAAATAGTTTAGTGATCATTTGTTAACCGCAGCGGGGAATTTCCTAAATCCAATTTTGAATTTTTCTCGAGCCCAAATCCACAGAATACGAAAAACACAACGAAGGATGCAGATCGTCGGCGTCTATCTGGTCTCCGCCTCCACCGCGGCTTCTGCCTTTTGAGGTTAGCGTCTCCGTTCACCGCTTCTTTCTTTCATCATAGGCTCCGGTACCGACTTTATTCATTTCTTATTATATTTCTATTATTCGTCAGAAAATTTCCGATAACCTCAAGATTTTGTGTTTCAACGAAATTGCGATTAGAACAGAAATTAGTTATACGAAAATATTAACATTTTAAGCTGATTCTCGATTGAAGAATTAGTGAAGCGTCGTCTATGGAATCTTCCGTTTGTCCTTTTTGTCATCTTAGCCTTCCCTCCTCAGTACTCCAATGGTATGATCTTTTCTCTGCCGTTTTTTTTCTTCTAATTCGAACTCTGGTTTAATATGAAAGTAATTAATAATCGTAAATATTTGATACAGGCACGCGAACAGTCACTTCGAGGATGAAGATAAGGAAGCTAAAGACTTGGAATTGGCTAATCAAATTCAAATCGCCGCTTCTTCAAGCTCCATTAACGTGAATAGCATTTCCTCCTTGATTGGTTCACAAACCAGGGGGAGTTATTACCATGTTAAAGATGGTTTGATTTCCTTGCTGAGAAACTGTTTAGAACTAGAGGCCCGGCACAACTCATCGATAACCATTTTGTCTGGCTACGTGGATCACTTCCATAGTCTTCCACACGTCGATGTCGGTTGGGGTTGTGGCTGGCGTAACATTCAAATGCTAAGTTCTCATTTGCTTGCTCACAGGCAGGAAGCTAGAGAAGTCCTGTTTGGCGGGTCAGGTTTTGTTCCTGATATCGCTTTCCTTCAACGTTGGCTTGAGATTGCTTGGGAAAGGGGATTTGATCCTCCTGGTGCCCAACATTTTAACTGCAAAGTCTATGGTACCAGTCACATGATTGGGACTACAGAATGTGCTTCACTTTTTCGTTCATTTGGTCTTCGTGCTAGGGTGGTTGATTTTGGTCCTAAGGAATCTGAAGAGCTCTATCTTTCTGTTCCTGGTTCTACTCTTGGACAACCAGTGACACAAAGGAATTCAGTTCGAGTTTCTGGACCTATGGATAGATATGTTCATCACCAGCAGGTTTTGAATAAGGGAAGACAATCTTGTGACTCTTCGGGGAAGTGTAGTAATAATTCTAAGGGGAAAAGTGAGGGGCCTCAGGTTTTGGTTGATTGGGTGTGGAATTACTTTTCAGATAAAGGGTTAACTGTATCCGGCTCCAGTCGAGTTATAGTTAGTGATAGAGCGTAAGTAACCATCAACATTGCTAGCTATACTTTCTGTTTAACTTGCCCTTCTATCTAAGGTGTGCATCAAAGGAATGCCATTCTGTTTTTATCCAAAAAAATTTCATAATTTTATTAGGAAACAGAATCATATGTTCCTACTTGTTACATTCCAGGATTCTGTTTTTACTATAGCTTTTATGGGCAGGCCTTTATACTTCCAACATGATGGACATTCAAGAACAATCATTGGGATTCAGGTTAAAAATCAACCGAATGGGTGGCGTCAATTCAATCTCTTGATTTTGGACCCTTCTGAGGTTAGTACTACTCGTGCAATTCCCTTTGAGGTCATCTGATATTCTTAACAGCTTGTAGACATTGATAAATGACACATAACTGAATGTTTTACTAATTTAATTATGAATCATGGTATTGTCACTTTGTTGAAGTTTTGATTATACACTTCGTCCTCACCCTGCTATCTTGTATTATTTGTCCATATATTTTAATTGTGTTTGAATACTCTGGTTTATATCCACATTAATCACATATAGATTTGCTGAGATAAAGTTCGATATATTTCTGTCCGATTATATTTAGTTGAAGAAGTTGTATGGTATGATTATTAGACGGTAACCATTTGATTTGCAAACTCAGGCGAAGCTATGACCACCATGTTAAGACTTAGGTTTTTGCCCTTGAAACTGTAGACTTAAGTACAATGGTCATGATGATTAAAATTGTTCTGTGATCAGAGAATTGAAATTTTGGGAACATGTTCTTTTGCCTGTGATTGGAACTTGCAGGGGTGCCACTATCCGTTTTTTCCCTCATGCTGCCAGAACATGTTTATATATATATATATATATATATATGTTTGTGCATGCATGTTTGTGTCACGGTGACGGTGATTGTGCTGCTGCTAAGGTTTCATTTCTTCTGTAATGGTTTATTTATACAAGTGCAGAGAACAATTGCTTTGGAAAAGTCACTTAAAACAAACGTGGGATGGCAGAAGCTTATAAAAAGAGGAGTACACACCTTGAAGAAGCCACAATACCAGGTTACAATTCAATTGGACAAACAATTTGTCTTATAATTGACTATTTTTTAATATATTTGCTTATATTCTTCATCTTCTTTCTTAGTTATGCTATATTGATCCTGGAATTGCGAGCAAGGAGGAGCTCGAAGAACTCAAAACAATAAATAGCAAGTTCTTTGAATTGTAGAAAAATATAGTGAAATTCTGTTTCCTTGGTACTGTGTATCCATTTCTTGGAAAGTTTTGTGCCCTATCCTTTTTCTTGACAAAAATGAATAGAACACCTTTTTTCCAGGATATCCTGTTGGAATTGTCTATGGATTTTACTTGTCCCCCTCCATAAGTTTGTTTGTCTGTCTGTATGTTTGCTCTCTATTTTCTTTTTAATTATTTTATTTTTAATTCATGAGTTGATTTATGTAGAGAAGTTGACAATTGACATATGCATTCCTTTGTATGCTTTGACATTTACTGGTCTCTAGAGTTGTCATAATCTCAAGTATGGTATGTTAGTCATCCCTCTCAATGTTGGTTGATCCTCTCGACTCTCGAGTCATTTTGGCTGAAATTGCTGCGACTCCTGTAAGTTGGTGCACAATCCTGTTAATTTCAGTGGCCTAAATAGTTCCAATGTGTATATCATGACAATGCTCAGTTCAAGTACCCTGCTTGTGTAGCATATTGTTAGGAAACTAAGATAATACTTCAGTAATACTTTACTGTTAATCGTAGATTACATATAGATCTGGTAATACCAGCCCACAAAATGTCGATTTTCCTTTTAACTGCCTAAATATTTTAATATTTTTTTCATGAGAAAATCTGTCACTTAGAAAATTTTCCTATGTACGTCTTTCATAGTCTTTTCCAACTTGTCAATTCGGCCTTCCATTAAGGGCGCAACCATAAATCTGTTACCAAATTGTTAAGAAACTACGATAATACTTTAATAATATTTTACTGTCAATGGTAGATTACACATGGATATGGTAATACTAGCCCACAAAGTATTTCGAATGACTTTTTTTCCTCCTAAAACTAACCCAAAAACTGACTGAAAAAACCTCATGTTTTTTCTTCTTCCCAGTATAAATGACCCACCAAAGTAAACGTTAGTAGCTATTAAGGATCCCAATAGACAACATAAATTAAACACACAATAACTAATGGTAACTACTAGACCTTCAATGCATAATAATAATAAACAAACATAGTCGGCTAAATCCTATGTTTATTTCTTAAATCAAATTACTTTTTTTGTTCTGTCGGTTTAAGCATATATTCTTTGTTAAAGGGCTTTGGTTTTCCACTTGGCCTGAGAAGTTTCGTCTTGGTTTCAACTTATATGACCTGAATCTGTAAACCAACTGTTTATTTCCTATGCAGTAAATATGACCCCTCCCTCATAATAATGGTTTTGCTCTCGGGAGGTAAATTCCTGTTAATTAGCACTTGGTTCAATATGAATGCTGCATTTATTACAAGAGGTTGTTTACTGGTCAGAAAGATGAGAGAATTCAGAAAATCACGTTTATTTGTTTGCTTCCCTGATGAAATGAAAGCAAGAAAATATAGAAAAAGAGAAGGAATTCGGGTAGTAAATGCTTTGTTTCACACATAAGGATTGCTGTCTACTGCCTCTTAGTTGCAGAGGGGACATAACTGCATGTGCATGAAAGTTTGATCATTTTAGTGATTTATGGCAAGCTGTTTGCTTTCATGTTCGAGAGAAGTCCCGAGTATAGAAACATGCATATTTGGGTGAAAAATCTTTTTTTAATAATTATATAGATTTATGGTTCCCTCCTATGATTATTTGGAAAAATGGCTCCAAACATGTCATGTAATGGAACCTCACGTTTTCTGGGAAAGAAGACGTGAATTCGCATTCTGCAGAGCGCGCGTTCCATCTACGTGGCATTGTTGTTTGAAATAACGGTTCTTCAGGAACTCACGATATGCAGAACGCGAGATCCCCGAGAATTTGAAAAGGCGGCTGAATATATCGCACAAAAATTGCGTTATGTAGAACTTGAGTTCTGTGCGAATTTGGGTTGAAAAACAGGGGTGGGTAGGCTTGTTCGAGCTCAATTGCGGGCTTATAAATCGTATATTTTTAGCGAACATCGAGTTTGGGTTCGTAGTACTGAAAATTCTCTATCGTATGACACCAACACAGTCAATTTCCGTCCATTCTAAACTGGCTTAAAATGGCTTCCAAAACCCTATGCTATCATCTTTTTTTGAATGAAATTACCTTTGAAGAACAATTGATAATTTTGGTTTAGTAATCGCATAAAAATAATAAAAAAACTGAAATTAAATAAACATTTAAAAGTTTAATTATAATAGATAAAAAAATTAAAATACGGTATTTAAAAAAAACCAAATGTCTCGAATAAATATATTAGAAACATAAGTACATATCCATTAGAAAAAAGGCTAATGATGTCTATGTCCACCCGTTCCGTAGTCGGGTGGACGACGATCCCGATCTGGATCACTTCGAACAAGCTGTGTTGCATTCTCCTAGTCCTCCTCATCTGCGATTTGCGAACCTCTGCTGGTTCCGGACAAGGTGTAAAACAAGTTACCTGGCGGCGAGGTTCGCGTCTCGCTTTCCAGAAAACGCGAGGTTCCATTACATGGTATGTTTGGGGTAATTTTTCCAAATAATCATGGAGGGAGCCATAAAGCTATATAATTATTAAAAAAAATGTTTTCGCCCAAATATGCCATAAAAATAGCGGTGTCGTACATCATATTAGACATGTCTTTTAAGAAAGAGTTATACTTCTTTGTAGACAATGCAAATAAAAGCATGACTAAGGAAATTACAGATCAAACCCCGAGTTCCAGAGTAGGACATGATTAAAACAGACAAAGAGCATATCCCAGAGACAAAGATCATGTCCAAAAAGAAGAAAAAAAAACACAAAGCAAAGCACTGTAGGTCGTGGACTTAAGGTCACATCGCCTATTATTCCCAAAAGCTAATCAAACAAGCAAACAAACTTATATATGTATGTATGAACAAACTCCCCCCCCCCCTAGTATGATTGGCTAGCGGCGGAAACTCCTGGCCTGGCGCGGTGGTTCGGCCTCATCGTCGCGGAGCTTCACCAGAGTGTAAGTGGCGGAGCCAATCAAGGCACCGAGTGTGGGTGCTATCAAGTATATCCACAGTGCCTTGTAATTCCCTGCTGCCACTGCTGGCCCCAGTGTCCTCACTGGATTCATTGAACCCCCACTACTTGGCCTGCAAACCAAAGGTCAACCACTACTTTATCTTTCTCTAAATTATTGCTCTTTTGACCATTTCTTCCCTACTTTATACATTTATTCAAGGTTGTTTTTATATAAATTGGTACCTGAACTCGACAATTTTTCGTAATTCGATACCTAAATTTCGAAAGAATTCTTTGTTTTTGAGCATTCTAATCTCATTAGAATGTAGTATTTCAGTTTGGTTTTATATCTGGATAAACTCATTGATACTTACATGCAACATTGCTCGAAGTCACCTAAGGGTAACATTTCACCCTTTACCACTAGGACCACTCAATGAGTTCGTATTTCGAAAGAATTCTTTGTTTTTGAACATTCCACACTAAACAAACCACGTGGTATTAACTTGTCATCCTCTGTAATTATAGTCTATCTATCAAATGTATGTGTCGTCGAATAACGCCTACATGCTCTATCGAATCACTACCAAATTGAGACTATAATTACGGAAGATGACAAGCTGATACGACGTGGTTGGCCGATTGCTCTAATCTAATGATTTAATTTTGTTTTTTTATATGATTAAATATCATATTGAATGACAAAACAAAAATGGTTTCTTCTAAATTGAATTTAGATTTTAACAAAAAGTATGGGGGCATTGTTTTGATGGTTGTTTTGTTGAACATTATTGACGTAGTTGGCAAACTAGTCAGACTTATAATATAATTATTCCCATTAAATATCATTTGTATTAACGTTATTGAATTCAATTTCTGACCCTTTTAATAAAATATTATTGTTCATTAATTCTTCATTATTTGCCGCGCACCAAAGTAAAGTTAGCTTTAGTATTTAAAAAATGTGAGATAATTAAATATTTATGTTTTTCTATCTCTTATGATATTTGACCTATTAATTAGAATAATTCTGTCAACAATCTCTAAAGTATATGATTAAAAATTCTTAGTTAACATCGTTCCGGTTTTTTAGATTATGAATTTAATGATCATCAGAACACATTTCCCCTTCAATCTTTCTAGGTAAGAATTGTTCAAAAAAAAATTAATTCTGATTGAGTACTGTATGATAAATTTATTATAGGGATAATTTTTTCTCGCTCAATTTTTCTGTTCATATAACGTCATGATTCAAACTTCTTAACATTTCGTCTTAGTAACTAATTTATAATTTATTTCTAAGCGTGTATCTAAATTACTTAAAAAAACAAGTTGAGAAAAAATATAGATAAGGAAAAGAATATGGTACTAACCCTGCCACAAGAATGTTGAGCATTACAGTCGCCCCAACAGCTATTCCTGCCAGCTCTCCGACCTGAAAAATAAACATGGTTACTTTCAATCATGGAATTTCATTTTCTTAAACCGAATTGTTTACACATAACGGTGCAAAGAAAAACATACGGCGCGGGTGTCGGTGGCGACGGCGGTAACGACGAAGAGAAGATTAAAAGTAATTAAGAACTCGAGCGCGAAAGCCTGTCCGTAGCTGACGGAAGGGAGTGTGACGCCGCCGGACATGAAGGGATGAAAGACTCCCTTGAGAGCGAACGAAGCGCAGATAGAGGCCGAGACCTGGGCGGCTATGTAGGCCGGAACCTGAGTCCAGGGGAAGTGACGACAAGCAGCAAATGCAATGGTGAGGGAAGGGTTAAGATGAGCCCCGGAGATGTGTCCGGTTGACAGAATTATTATCATCACGGCCAGCCCCGCGCATGCGGCGTTTCCGATCAACGACTCGGCTCCGTTGTACTTTTGGTTCACTATTGGCCCCGCTGTTGCCGCAAATATAAGGATAAAAGTTCCAACAAATTCTGCCCCTAGCTGCATACATAAAGCCATACACCATTGTTATAAAACCATACACCACACTAAGCTTGGTCAAAGCTCTGCTCGAAAAGCTCGTGAACAAGCTCAGAATTTAGCTATGCACTAAAATAAATTATATGTTTGTATTTTTTTTAGTTGGTTGTTGTTTGATTTTGTATTTTCTTTAATTATGTGTATGTATTATAAGAATATTTATTGATTATTTGGATTAATCTAATTTTTGACACTTTTCCCTTTCCCGGTCATTAAATTTCGTTTTAGTGTTGGTTATGAAAGAGATTTTTAACGAATCTTTTATAAAAAAAATAGCAAAATTTTTCATTTTGAGCCGAGCCTGACGAGCCCGAGCCGAGCTCGAGCCTAAAATTTCGAGCTCGGCGAGCCTCGAGTCTGAGCCGAGCCTAATTACACTGTTTTCGAGCCGAGCCTGGCCAGGCTCGAGTTCAGATCGGCTGGTTATCACCCCTACACTATACATTTCATCTTCAAGGTTCGAACCTGATTCTCCGATTAAAAAAAACATTTATCTCAAGTGGGACCCTTGTGTATATAATGCAAGAAAAAGAGTATACAGCTAGGAGACACTGGCCATATGCTAAATCACATTTGACGTAATTCTGTCTTAATATATAACCATTTGAATTGAATATGAACCGGAAAAAACAATCAGCGGCGCACCTTTCGGGTAAGAGAGACGTCAGGTGCAGGGAAGTCGGTGAAGCATGTGTGAGGTTGCCCCCACGTCGGGGCAGTCACCGGGAAGCATTTGCATCGAGGCATTGACTTCCGATCGTAAGACAACGAGTCAATCCTCATCGACGTAAACAGCGGTCCACCCGGCGTTCCTGGTGTTGCCGGTGCCGACGCGGTCTCTTCGTCCGGCATTTTTAGTAAAACTATATGAGAATTTGAATATTTAGTAAAACTACAGACCCTATGTCTCTTTTTTTTTTTGTGGATTGGAAATTGAAGCGATAGAAACACCAAATTACATGGTGCGCAGGTTTTTATAAATGTTTGGCTAAGGAAGAAGAAGAATGAAGGTAGCCAGATTTCAGACTACAAGTAGCTAGATAGATAAACAAAAAGCTTCAACTATTTGCATAGAAATTCAAAACAATGGCAAATCATGCGCTTAGAAGTTGCTGGTTTTGGAGATTACAAAGGAGATGACGAAATGAGGGGGGGAAGGGTAGCTTAGTTAAGAGTGATGGGATAAATTATAAATGCAATGCACCACGTATTTATAACACAAATCGAGGGTTTTGATCTCTTTTGGTAAAATTAGGGTTTTGATCTCTCTATTGTCATCAAATTTAGAATTTAGTAATTGTACTTTAATTTGATATGATTTGATCCCCTTACTTTTACTAGGTTATCACTTAATATGAATAGATAAGAATAAAACCGTTAAGATGGACTAAAATAGAGATAATTCATCCCTTTTTGATGCCCCTACATGTCCTCTAACATTAAAAAAATTAGGGTTAAAGTTTAGGGTTTACGATTAATGTTTAGTGTATAGATTTTAGGGTATATCACTTAATGTTTAATTTTTTAGCGTTGGACATATATAGTGGCACAAAAAAGGACATAATTTTTATTTTTATTTTTGATGGACCGGGGGATGCTAGGGGCAATTGTACCCCTGCAAATTTCAAATTCTCATATGTTTTGAAATTTTTTCTTCTATTTTATATTGGTGATCCAATTTAGTGCCCTGAAATATTCAAATTCTCTTATATTTTTACTAAATATAAAACTTCATACTTCCTAACATAAAATCTTGGGTTTGTTTTGATTAAAATCATAATTTTCAATCCATGCTGTCTTCTTATCATGGATAGGGGGTGTTCACTTTTTCATTAAACTTGAATTAACCGGTTGAATTAAAATTTAGTTTGGTTAATTAGTTGGTTAATTAGGTGTTAGGTTGGTTAACGGTTAAAGGTTTTTTCAAAATTCAACTATCGATTAATCCAATTCGAAATCGACTAATTAACCGAATTACACATACTAAACAAAAATATTAAATATTATATATATTAATCCCAAATTCATTAAAAATGTGAAGAGAACCAACTATTTTTTTAACATCAAACCTATTGAGATTTCAATAACCAACCAATTTTTAATCCAAAACGAAAAAAATATCCAAACTACTAATCTAACTAAAGAAAAACACAAACCCTAAAACTTATAACAAATTTCGATAAATTCAAAAATTAACTAAATTAACCGAATTTTGATCAGTTCGGTTAATAATTTTTAAACAAATTTTAGTTTGGAACTCCACTCCTACTCATGAAAAAAAACCTTTTTTAAAATTCAAATATTTTAATAAAAATAACTAAGTTATCTATTTAGACCAACATAAACGATCAAATTATATAGTGATTAGATCCTAAATTTGATTATAGTCGAGGGACCAAAACCATTGAACGTTTTTTATGAAGAAAAAGTCAATGCACATGACCCGCCCCGACCTATAATATATTATACTTGACCCCGCCCCGCCCCGAATTAAAATATTATTTTACCCGCCCCGACCCGCCCCGAAAAATTAAAAAAAAAAATTAATTTTCGCCGACGGTAAATATTAGATTCGACCAATCTTCCACCACAATCACAAATTATAGTTTCAAAGGACTTTAAACTTATTTAAAAAAATAAAATAAAACTAATTTTAAATTATCCACATGTTAAACTACATATTCAAAATAATAAACTTGTATCTTTAACCGTTAGAATCGAATATATTAAAACTTGAACAACATCTAACAAAATTTTACAATAAGTACGAACCAAAATAAAAACAAAAAATAGCTTAAAAATCATAAAAGTGTTTAAATAAAATGATATTTTTTATAAATATAATAAAAAATATATAAAAGTATAAAAATGTACCGGGGCGGGTCGGGACGGGAAATTTCTAACAAATACCCGAACCCGCCCCGCCCCGACTTCATGCCTTTCACGCCCCGCCTCGCCCCGATCCCCGAAATTTTAGAAAAAATACCCGTCCAGGTCGGGCCGGGGCACCTCGGGTCGGGTCGGGGCCGGGTATTTTTGCCATCCCTCACATCCACTCACTTGGAACTCCACTCCCACTTCAATAATTATGTTAGATTAGAGTCACCGCTTCCTTCAAATCACAACCCGCAGGGTAGCAAAAAAGTCAATGCAAACATCGTATCCGACTAATCTGATTTGATTATTTGTTAAATTAAAAATTTTAATATTTTATCTGATTTTAATTTTTAGATTGTATATCCAACTTAAATTTTTATTTTTTTGGATCGATTTCAAATCACAATATTTCAAATTTCGTACTATTTATGTATATAATCCTGTGACAGCTCTTTCGGGCTTTAACAATGAATGCTAAAGGGACAAAAGCTTTGGGTCACAGACGCTGTATAGCCGTCCGATCTTGGGAAAAAAAGAGTCAATGCAAACATCATTCTCTCTCTTACTTTATCCGTCTTAATAAATTTGTCATTTTTAAAAGTTATATCATTCAAAATATTATATTAAAAGAAATCAACAAACAATAATACTTATATATTATATTTTACCCTTTATCATGTTTTAGTTTATAAATTATTATGACTTGATAGTTTAAATACAATTTTGTCATTTCTTCACTTTATATGATTTGACATGTTGACAAATTAAATTACAAATCAATGTAAGTGACGAGAAAATAAGACATTAGAAAATAAATATCTCATTTGAAAAACGAATAATATTTATTTTAGGAGAATCGAGTTTTATCACTTTGTCTGTAAGATATGTTAGTATTATTAAAGTATTAAGCATATGTATAAACAGATGTTATATTGTAATCACATTTAGACTATCCAAAAAAAAGTGACGAAAATAATAAGAAAAAAAGATCAAAGGAATTATATGTATATGTATATATAATATCATATTGTGAGAGCTCTAAATTGCTCGAACAATGTTGTTTGAGAATGAAATTTGTTGAAATAATGGGTTTCGTAGATTATTTGCTCATCTACGAATAAAACTATCAAATAACGAAATTACTGAAATAACCTGCAATCGAATATGTCTTAAAGTCGACCTATCGTACTACTGACTTCCTCTTATATTCTAACAATATCCCTAATTCAACAAATAATTTTTAAAATATTCTATTTGACCAATTATTTTCTTTTCAACTACATAATTTAAAAGAAAAAAAAAACTCTCTTTCGGCTTTAAAAATGAATGCTAAAGCCTAAAGGGATAAAAGCATTGGGTCACAGGCGTTGTATAGCCGTCCGATCTTAGGACATGGTGATGACTGATGACAAAGACCCCCATCCCACATGCATTTTCACGACATCACTTTCTCTTCTATTTTCTTTCTTTTATTATTATTATTATTATTATTATTATTACACGACCCTCCCAACAATAATGATAATAATGTAATAAACAAGCATCTCCGGTGCAAACCCAAACCAGTGATTAAACCACAGCCACCCACCTTAAAGAAAACAATACAAAACAAAAACACAATAATGATTATGATGATAATTAAAATAATAAAAGTAAACATATTTAAATGAACTTTATTTAGGCCTTTGCTTAATTGCTTCACCCCCAATCATCTTCATCAACCTACAAATATATATATAGGGCAATCTTCACCAGCAGTCCCTTTTATTTAGGGTGTGTTCTATTTTGGTCACTAAAATTCAAAAAAAATTATTTTGGTCACTTACGTTTAAAATCGTTTCTAATTTGGTCCCTTGGCCGTTAGTCTCCGTTACTTAAAAAATTAGTTTCTAATTTAACCCCCAAACTTTCAAAATTTTATTTTTCACCATCTTCCCAAAAATTATAAAACTAAAACCTAAAAAATTGAGATATCTTAGTCCTCCAGACATCTTCCCTAAACTCATTGCTGGAGAAGTGGAGTTCTCAAACCTTTTAGGAAGAAGCAAAGACTCAATATTTGCATCATCATCATTGTTCTCCCTAAACTTACAAGAGATATTGGAGGGTCTATTATTTTAGAGTTCTACAGCCCTGATGCTGGCAGTCGCAGCGAATTATATTGGCAAAATTGACAAATATAGTGCTTCGAAATGAGGGGCCACATATTCCAAAGCTTAGATGCTGGGTAAGTTTTCCTGTTAAAATTACTGCGAGTTATGCCGATTCAAATTTGATCTGCCAGATGAATCCAAAATGCCAAATGCGACATGGGATCTAAATTAAAACAGCTTCTTCAGCTTCGCGGTGTTGAAATGTGACATGTAATTCAATTTACTATTCCATGTCTACCTCTGCAGGTTATTGGAGCATACTTTGAGAAACTTGGATCAAAACCATTTGCAGTTTATTCAATTGCTGTGACAAATGTGGAAAATAAAACTTAGTTTGTCAAGAGAAGGTTTTATCTCACCAAACTGTTCTTTTATCTTTCTTAAAAAAATACAAAAATCATTTGTTTAAGGGTCTTTATTTGTTTGAATTTCCTTTGATATTAGTCTAAAGTTTCATCCCTCGCGATCTTTAGAAAAATGATATTCAAGATTAAATTCTGAAGATTCAAAGATCTTCTGTGATGTTTTCATGAGGGGGAGTAAATACGCGTTGCACTCTTTTTCCCTTAACCGAGGTTTTGTCCCAATGGGTTTTCCTGGTAAGGTTTTTAATGAGGCAACAAGTTATGCGTATCAAAGATGTGTGTACTCTTTTTCCTTCACTAAAGAATTTTTTTTCCCACTGGGTTTTTATCTTAGTATGGTTTTAACGAGTCACATTATCTTCATAGACATCCAAGGGGGAGTGTTATGAATATTTATCTATGTGGATGTCTATCATGATTAGAACTTTATCAAAGGAGTTTGATTTATTTATTATTAGGAATATTATCTCTATGAATTAGAGTTTAATGTATAATGTACTTCTTGTGCCTATAAATAGATGATTCATTGAAGGCATTGTATACAATTCTATATTTTGAGAATAATACAAATCTCCCTCTTTCTCTCATCTCTTTGTTCTTCTTGTTCTTATTCTTGTTCTTCTTTATTTTATTCACAACACATTATCAGCACGAGACTCTAATCAACTGAGGTCTTCATCGTTATAATTCAAAAGAAGTTACCAGGAAGAATTCGATTATAGAATAAACCAAAGATAAGTTTTTTTTCTCTTTATTTTTTTTAGTTACCGATTGTCTTTCTCTTTATATTTTAACTTTGTTTTAATTTTTGAAAATTTTGAAAGTATGTTTGATTTTATTCGAACATTGAAAAGAGATAAATTTGTGGCTTCTCATAAACCAAAAGACGAATCGACAGAGACGAAGATGTTGTGTTTGGTGTAAATTACGTGTGTTTTCTCTTGTTCCTAAAAGGGTTAATTAGCGAAAAAAACCGATAATGTCGCGTTGTTTTCCTTACCTGCCTCCTCGGCTTTTAAAGTAGGGAACGATGAAATCGATTAAGGTTTGTTGAGCGAAAGTATTTGTGGGTTTTTATTTTTTGTACTCAACTGCTTATGCTTTTCATACTTAATTATTATTATTTGTGTTTGTGTATTTGTAAATTCATGAAGTTTGATGATGGTGCATGTAAAGCTTGTTCGATTTACTGACTATACTTTGTAATCATGAATAACAAAGTTATGTACGTAGAACTATGATAGTCTTTCATATAAATTCATTAAAATACGTACTCTTGGTTTAAGGTTTTTTAGTAACAAAGATCTGTACATTAATGAAACACCTTTGTTGGTTTAGTTTTTTTTAAGAGAGAATTATGACATAGATCCTCTGATTTCTAATATATTCAATTCAGCCCATACATATAGATCTTATTATTATGGTTTCATATATGTTTATTTTTGACACAATGGTTGAACTTTGTATTAAGATTAATATGTGTTTATAATATTTTATTTGATGATATTGATATTTTAACCATGTATTGAGTTTTACATGTATTTAAATGACTTGGAAAGAGACACGACATTATGAGAAGATGTTTTTGTCATTTGCTACGTCTCCATTTTCCTCGAGAGGAAAACTAATATCGGTAAATTCTTATTTTATTTTTATTCTTTAAATTATGATTTTAATGTGCGATAAATCATGGTGAATTTCAATCTATAAAAAGATTGTTATAAAGTCTATATTTGCTCGAAAGCAATTTTTCTTCTTTGTCGAAAAACTCGACCATAGACTTCTCCCAATTTCAAGTTACGAAAATTCTTCTTGATCCAAAAAGTTTTATGGGAGGCATTCCTTGAAGTGAATGCAAAGCATGATGTTTATTCCATGCGATTATCAATGATGGGGCATTCCCTGAAGTGAATGCAAGCATGATGTTTATTCCATGCAATTATCAATGATGGGGTATTCCTTGAAGTGAATGCAAGCATGATGTTTATTCCATGCAATTATTGGATCTGTTTCATTCCCTGAAGTGAATGCAAACATGGTAAATCATTATTCAATTAGAGACATAATTTTGATATAATCCAAGTATAATTGGTTGGACATCCCGTTCTGCGAGGCTACTGGTCTCAAAGGAGGTTTTTAAAGGACCTTGTGGACAGGTTTAACAATGTCGCGTACGAGGATTAAATCTTTGTTCTGTGTGATAAGAATATGCGAAAAAGGTTTTAAAGGCCCACTGACTCTACTCCATTCCCTGAAGTGAATGTGAGATTATATTATGGAAGGAATAAAAAATCACATTAAAAGTTGTGATCGTGGTCGAGGTTATGAATATACGCATGAAAAATATAGTCGTTTTAAGAATACTTCTACCCGCTGGTAGCGAAGTTATAAGGATGACAAGAGTGATAAAGATCATTCTAAGGAAGTGAAATCTTTTTACCAACGTGATGTTATAAACCATTGGTTTCGTACTTTTCAAACGCCAAAGTATTATGGACTTTATCCATAATCATGAATGATAAATGAAATAAAATATAAACAAAATTTGTTTATGGCGAAAATAATTATGGCGTTATTGATCCAACTCAATTGGATATTGTTAATTTTCTCATAACCCTTGAAGGGAATAATTTACCATTTATTTATTTCCCTTATAACCTCTAACATGAATAATTGGTTTTTCTTATGTTAATTCGTTTTATTTATTATTTATTTATGTTGGTTTGCTTTATGTTTATTTATTTCACATATTATTTATTTACGATTTATGTTAATTTATTATTTGAAGAATATGATTATTTCCGGAATAAAATATACAATGAATCATGGCTATTTATGTCTAGAATTGTGGCTATTTATGCCTAGCAGATAATGTAAGTACTCATATTGTACTTAAGCATAAGAAATATTTTTCCCATTTAAATGCAAGGAGAAATATGAGTAGTATTTCTCAAAGTACTAAAATATCAATACTTCGGAAGAGCACCTGAAAGTTTATCTCTGATAGATAATCGACTTGATATGATGTGCTATATTTTATATTTTTCATTCCTCGAAGTGAATGATACAAAGTACATATTTTCATTACCTGAAGTAAATGAAACAAAGCACATTTTGAAAGGTGCACAATTATGCATTTCTCGATTAAAATGCAAGGGAATAATGTGAGTACTATATCCGGAAGTACTAATATCACAAAAGGCTCTGGTTGAGCAAATATGTTATTGTCAAATGGAACTTTATTCCATATTCACAGTGCGTTATACTCGTCAAAGTCATAAAGAGAGCAATATGAGTTCACAAAATATCCCCTTGGAAATTATAGATAACATATGTTATCAATTGGCATTTGAAATAAGTCAATATGGATATAAGTTCTGGTAGCCAAAAAGTCAGTTGAAAGCTCTAGGAGAGCTATATATTGCTACCAAAAGATAATTTCAATTGAAAGCTCCGAAAGAGCTAAATATATTCCTATTTAAAGGAACAATTTTGATGGTTGTACTAGACATGTACGAGTAAGATTGAATTACATGTTATGGTAAACAAGAAGTTTACAAATTCAGAGATATATATACACATATATATAGTTGGCATGATCGGTTAGACCATCCTGATCAATAATGGTACAGAAATTATTGAGATTTACATGCACATGTATTAAAAGAACCTACAGTTCTTGTGGTGCTTATTCTCAAAGGAATGGATTAAATTCCACTTATTAAAGAACGTGAAGTTCTTGTGTTGCTTAAAGGAATTGATTAAATTCCACTTACTAAAAGAACATGAAGTTCCTGTGTTGTTTGTTCTCAAAGGATATAGATGATCTCACTTACCAAAAGAATTAAAACTTAAAGTTCTTGTACTGAAGTTAAGACTGTATGTCTTGCATATCTGAACGAAATATGGGCCCATATATCCACAAACGTGGAAAGTTTTATATGATTTTAGTAGATGCATCTACATTGTTTTATCGACTTACAACTAGAAGTTTGTGAGATTGATTCTAAAAAGATTCAGATTATGCAGTTAGACCATTTGTCTTGAAAAGCTAGTGGGTTTATATTTTAGGCTATATCAGTTGTTACAAAGCCTATTGATTATGAAAAATATAGTTTAGCATAATTTCAATGGGATGCCTCCTATTTAATAGCTAAACTATGAGAGCAAAAGAGTTATTATTTATATGGTGTTTCCATATAGCAACACTTATACACATCAAGCCAACAAGTTATAATAAACTCCCCGTTATGATTGGTTTTTGGTCAGAAACCATACATTTCCCATTTTATGATTTTTGAATGTGCGATATGAATTGCTCCACCACAACGCACAAAATGGGTAAATAAAAAAGGTTGAGAATATATATTGAGTACGAGTCTCCTTTTATGTTTAAATTCTTAAACATTAATTGGAGAATCATTTATGACATGATTTTTCTCAACATCAGGGGAGATAATAATCAGCTGGATAGAGGAAAATGAATTATCATTATCTAGATCCTCGTATATGAACTAGAAGTTCATAAGATAATTCATGTTATTACATGTCAACCGCCAGACATATTTACTGACCCAATGAGAGTAATTAAGTCTCATAAACCAGCTGAAAATGCTCTAAGTTTAAATTACATGTTAGAGCGAGAGAATGTAAATCATGCTTGAAGCATGATAGTTGAAATGGTTCCAATGATCAAAATTCTCGTAAATAGAAAGTAATATGAGATGGTCATATATTGGAGGCGGGTGCTCATGAAGAGACCCAAGACATAACAAATAATAAAACTCTATAAGAGTTTCAGGTACCTGAAATAAAGATTGAAATCTTGAAGAGATCTCGATGAGTTATGTCATTACGAGAATGGAACCAGAAAATTGGAAAGTTGTCGAGAACGATTTTACAAACAATTTTACATAAAATACTTCTATAGAAGTAAAGAAAGAAATCGAGGATCTTGTATAAAATCTATCCAGAAGTATAGATATTAAATTGGCCAATGTTGAAAGACGCTTTGAACTTCTAAAATAGAAGTATTTGGACCAGCAGTCCAAACACCTAAAGGTGTAATGCAAGTGATGCACAAATAAGTAGTCGTAAATATGACTTGAACTATGATTTATGAAAAGTTTTAATTACTTCATGGTGGATGCAATTACTTTGGCAGTTTTTGAAAATTTTACACGCGTCTAATTATTTGTGGATCCATATTTATCCTTGAAGGATCTAAAATGCTATAAGCATTTGAAAATTTCTGAGGAAATTTATTTAGACATGCCTCATGAATATTTTGGCGCATTTGGTATAATCGCCTTAGTGAATACTAATTGAGAAAATACTATAAGAATGATCAGATTTACTTATGTATTTTATAAAGGAGTTTGGATTAAGATCCATTATGATAATTTTAGAACTCTTAAAGAGCTTCAAATTGGAAACTCATGAAGTACTTTCAATACAAGTACTTGAATCTTGACATCAAGTTTATCTCGACCTGAAGATCGAACATTTTTATATATTTCTTTTATCTATGAATATACAAAGATCATTACATTTAGATCTTCAAACATTCGTTGATGCCTCCTCAAATGTCGTAGAAATAATTGTTATGCACGAGGCAAGCCAAAAATATGTTTGGCTAAGGCTATTGACCCAACATATCCAAAAGATATGTGGATTTACTTTTACAAGATATGATAAAAGCTATCTTGTGTGAAGATAACGCAAGATGTATATCTCGGTTTGAAAGTGGATACATCATGGAACATATTACTCTAAAGTTTCATCCCTCGTGATCTTTAGAAAAATGATATTCAAGATTAAATTCTGAAGATTCAAAGATCTTCTGTGATGTTTTTATGAGGGGGAGTAAATACGCGTTGCACTCTTTTTCCCTTAACCGAGGTTTTGTCCCAATGGGTTTTCCTGGTAAGGTTTTTAATGAGGCAACAAGTTATGCGTATCAAAGATGTGTGTACTCTTTTTCCTTCACTAAAGAATTTTTTTTCCCACTGGGTTTTTATCTTAGTATAGTTTTAACGAGTCACATTATCTTCATAGACATCCAAGGGGGAGTGTTATGAATATTTATCTATGTGGATGTCTATCATGATTAGAACTTTATCAAAGGAGTTTGATTTATTTATTATTAGGAATATTATCTCTATGAATTAGAGTTTAATGTATTATGTACTTCTTGTGCCTATAAATAGATGATTCATTGAAGGCATTGTATACAATTCTATATTTTGAGAATAATACAAATCTCTCTCTTTCTCTCATCTCTTTGTTCTTCTTGTTCTTATTCTTGTTCTTCTTTATTTTATTCACAACATAAAAGATATTGTTGGTAATTTTTTCCCTTGTAAAAAAAATTATGTTGAACTTCATTCTACAAGCAAATGAAAGGTGTCTATGACATTGTCGGTACAGCTAATCCCCGACTTAATCATACTTTTTTTAAAGAATAATGAAGGGTAGGTTTTGGAGTTAAGGGCACAAACCCCACACTTAATCATGGGTTTTGGAGTTAAGTGCCCAAACCCCACACATTTAGGAAGGCATAATCTCCACTCAGAGTAGCAGCCTGGCCTAGGTGCTGTGCTGCCATATAAATATAATGATTCTTAAAAACAAGTAATTTGATGCATATTCAATCCTAAAGAATTAATTAATATGAGATTGTTGGCAGATTTTAAATAAAGTATAACTTCTGTGGGATGGAGGGTCACCACCTTTCAATTGTGATGTTCAACCTTTTCGGTCCCCATTAGTATTATTAATATTGTTTTTTTAAAAAAGTACTCCCCTTTTAAAGTTTAAAATATTTTTGAAATTATAAACAATGTTAAATAGATAATTTTTAAAGATAATAATAAATATTAAAAGTACTTTTTAATCAATAGTAAAAATTAAAAAAATTAGTTTTACATTTGGAAAGTACTTTTAAAACCAAAATTACAGTTTTAACCTTAATCTGTTATCTTAAGGTGTATTTATTTTAGAATTAATATACTATACACTGGCAGTGGAAATTGAAAGTTTCCACAAGCGCCTTAGTTTTAGGGTATAAGAAGTTAGTTTAGGGTATATGTTTTAGGAGTTTAGGTGTAGGGATTTAGAATTTAGGTATAATTGTTTCAATTTAAGATTTATGGTTATAATTTAGGGTTTATAGGTTAGGGTTTAGTTTTTAGGGTAATATGGTGATGATTTAAGTTTTAACCTATAAACACTAAATTATAACCCCAAACCTTAAATTAAAATAATTATCCCTAAATTCTAAACCCCTACACCTAAACCCCTAAACCATATACCCTAAACTAACTCCCTATACCCTAAAACTAAGGCGCTTGTGGAAACTTTCAGTTTCCACCGCCTGTGTATAGAATATTTATCCTTTATTTTATAGTTTATAAATTTATAATTTTTTATGAAAAACAAATATATGATTAATAAATAGATCTTAATACGTGACAAGTCTGGTCAACATTAGCCGTTGACTACCAATTGACTGGCAGTTTTCATCCAACAGAAGCATATTTGGACCAAATTGAAACGTTGAGGGTTGTATGTTCCAGAAAAAAAAATAGAAGACCAAATCACAAAATATGAAAACGTTGTGAACATATTTTATCATTTTACCTTTTCTTATTCAAAAGCTATATGTTGGGTGAGACCTTAAATATACTTATATAGCAAAAAGTAATGTTGGGTGAGACCTTAAATATACTTATATAGCAAAAAGTAATGTTGGGTGAGACCTTAATATTTTTTTTAAATAATCTAAAGTTGAATATAAGTTAATATCGGTTCATAATATATATTTTTAAAAACAGTGTGAAGATAGCCCTCAGTTAATTTGACAACACCAAACAAGTATATTTATTAGGGCTCAAAGGGTGTGATTAATCCAGAATCTTGAAAGGGGTTGCTAGATTTGTCCCTAGCAAGAATTGTGAAAAGGGTTTTTTGATGGAGCAGATGCTTTACTTCCAGAATCCAGAAAAAAAGGGGTGAAAATTGAAGGTTCATTACACGACCACTTTGTGGACAAAGTGTAGTGAACGTCCATTTTGTTCGAGGGTTTTAATGATGATATTTGAAACTCAACCAAAAGTCCACATCTCCCTCCACCTCTTCCTTTTTTCCTTTTTGTTTTCTCCAATCTGAACCGCTAGTTTAGTCACCATAACAGAAGGATATGTTGTGGATAATTATTTCCTACACAGATAGTAGAAAAAAAAAATAAAAACGTCTTAGTTTTAAAGTTTATGGTTAGATATTAAGGTTTATAGGTTAGAAGTTTATATTTAGTGGTTTAGAATTGATAGGTTGTAGTTAGAATTTAGGGTTTGAGATTAGAATTTTAAGTTTATACGTTGAAACCTAAATTTATAACAATATTATCCTAAATTATAAACCCTAAATTCTAACCACAAACCCTAAATTTTAAACATATAAACTCTAAAACTAAGACGCTTATAAACACCTTTTGTTTTCACAATATGTGTATGGAATATAAATTCTACGTGAATTTTATATCTTATCTTATCTTTTACTAAAATATTAGTATCATATAACACACAAAACAAGAAAAATATTAAATGTACATAGTATTCTTGAAAATACAAAATATAATATATAGAACTTAATGAATGACTTTAGTGGAAAAGAGGATGATGTTCATATATAAGAGACCCGAGTTTAAGTACTTATGGGTTGTAAGGTGTGCGCGCGTTGTTAGAAGCTTAAATAAAAAAGTATGAACATATACTACCTTATAATCACACAATTTTATTAAAAAAAATATAAAATAAATATTCTATACACAGGCGGTGAAAACTGAAAGTTTCCACAAGCGCCTTAATTTTAGGGTATAGGGTTTAGGTGTAGGGGTTTAGAATTTAGGGATAGTTGTTTCAATTTAAGCGCCTAAATCCTCATCATATTACCCTTAAAACTAAACCCTAAATTATAACCCTTAAACCTTAAATTGAAACAACTATCCCTAAATTCTAAACCCCTACACTTAAACCCCTAAACTCTATACTAACTCCCTATACCCTAAAACTAAGGTGCTTGTGAAGTGTATAGGATATTAATCCAAAAATATAATATGTAAATTAAATATAAGATTTAATTCTTATGTTGTGAGTGAACACATCATTGATGAATTAATGAATAATTTTAAAAATTATTAAAATATAATACATACAACATCGATTGTATCTGAACTTATATAATGTTTGTACAGTAAATATAAACCCTCGAATACTATACCTTGTGTTAATTTTAGAAGCTTTTTTTATTTAAAAAATGTTGTACACACTTATTGATTATATTTTTTAAAGTAAAGTATACAAATAATCATTAAACTAAGTAAAATAATTTTTTGTCCGTTGAAGTTTCATTGCAAAATGATCATTAAACTTATCGAATTGTTATAAAATGATTATTACACGCTATAAGACAATAATAAATTTATATAAATTTAGGGATCATTTTGTAGCAGTCTGATAAATTTAATAACCATTTTACAACAATTCAATAAACTTAACAAGTTAGCCAAAAAATTATTTTTACTTAATTTAATGATGATTTGTACTTTACCTTTTTTATTATACCAATATAAAATTATCAAATATCAATCAACGTTTTCATTCTATTTCAGTTGGTGTGAGTGTCGGTCAATTTCTATTTATGCAAACATGAAAGAAAAATGGCAACCACCCATCCAAAACAAAAAAGGGACTAATCCCTTGATGCCTAAATGTCATTTCTAAGGCTACTTTAGTGCTTCAATTTTGTTTTTAATGGTTCGCACATTCCCACAGATTAATGTATGTTATATTCATATCCAATCAACAACAACAAAAAGAAAATCCACTATTATTTTCCTTTTTAAAATTCCATAATTCTGCCAACTTAAAAGGAAGAAGCATACATTACGGATCATAATAGTGAGCTAAACGTGCCAAAGTCCCTGCAGATTGTGGGTAATGATGGCATGTGGTGCTGAGTGGGTTTGACCATCAAATGCCTTTTCTTTTTTTATTGTATTCCCGATTTTTCAAGCTTTTATCTTGTCCAATTCGAACTTATTCGTATCATACATCTAGTTTTTGTGGGTGAATTTGTCTTAGCAGAGATTTTGTACATACACAAAATTTCGAACTCAAAACCTAATTAAACAGTACCAAACTATTACCAATTGGACCAACCCCAAAATGCCTTTCCTTTTGTATGCTTTAGATTCATATTTTTTGTGCCACAACTTTGGGCTCCCGACGTGATTGATGAGTGGAAAAGAAGATACTCCACTTGATTCTTGATGTCCATAACCGAGCCCCCCATCATTTAGCTTTTGAAGCCATTACGCATGGCCTAGCTAGCTATTATTATCATTAACCTTGTCGTTTAACAAAAATACCACCAGCCAGCCAGCCAGCCATATGCAGGAGAATAGGAGATGTCCCTAGAACCTTCTCTCAGCCAAAGCGGAGCTAGAAATATATTTTAGGGGTGTCATTTTTTCAATATATTTAAAAAAGATTAATTATTTATAAAAAAATGTGTTATTTGTCTATATTTTTAATTTTTTATATACAAATTATATAAAAAAAATAGGTTTTTTAAAAATCTTAGGTGTCATGAGACACCTCAATTCAAAGGGTGGCTCCGCCCTTGCTCTCAGCTTCTTCACTTTTACGGGTTAAACACATGGCTTCCGCCTCTTTACAAAAGATAAAGGTTAGATTCTTCCTATATGGATGTATGTAGAGTGATCTCAATTGCACTTTCATGGAAGTTACATCTCCATTTATATATTATTGTTGATGACAAGAATGAGATAGTGGTGATTTTAGACGGTTCATCTTTTTTGATTTGGACAGAGAATCGCGACTAATGATAGTGTGTGGAGAAGATGAGAGAAAATAAGAGTTTTTAGAGATTCGAATGAGGCCCTTTTTTATTTAACCTCTGATGGTATTATAAATATCACTCTGATGAGCAGTGTCAGTCCTAGACTTGATAGATATTGATAGACAATGATGAGTTGACAATATAGACTTATCTATCGGGGTATAGGTTCAATCGATTGGTTAAACAGACTTAATAATCATCATGTCGATAGTATTGTAGTTTTCTGATATGGTCGTGTCATGAAAGCTGATTCATTGTAAGAGAAATGACATATAGCACATGATCCAGGGACCATGAACTAAATGGGGTTAAGGGAAAGCAATTCCTTGTGTCACTCAAGGGCCAAGGCCACCAGCTAAGCCAACTAACCCGTATCAAGTTATTTATTCAGCCGATGATATAAGCCATTTAAACAACTACATCTTCCACTACCAATGAGAGCTCAAATCAACCACTTTTGCACAAGCAAAAAAACAATGCTACCAACTCTTCGTAACCATCGAGGTTGTCAGTGGGCATGCTAAAGGCGGCCTCTTATGCTAAATTCTTAAATTTTCTCTTTAAACTATTATAACTCCATTCTCTTTCTTATATGTTTATGGAGGATTTTTCATGTTTGGTCCTAAAGCACTCGTGTAGAAATCTTTTTTCCACTACATATTCTTCAAATAGAAATTATATGTCTCTTTTCGGTATTTCTATTCATGCCCTACACTAAAGATTAAGTTTAGGGTTTAGAATTAGGGTTTAAAAAATTTAAAATATGGTGTATTTTTTAAGGCGTAAGATTTAGAATTTAGGGTTATGGCTTGAATTTTACTCCATATTCTTCTTAATACTATTAGATAGAGGTTGAATTTACATTTGGAATTAAAAATTTAAGTACGAAATTCTTGATTTCTAAATTCATGAATTTAAAATTCCATGTTTGAAAAATACAGTATTTCAAAATTTGGATTTTGAATCAAATCAAATTTTGTTGTGGGGGACAAGTAAATTTTTTTTAGAGATCGAACTTAATTTTTTTATTAATTCAGAGAGTACAACTGATGATTAAACTTTTAATCCCTAGTATCTATTTATAGGGACACGTTACTTGGTTACAAAAAAAAATTGCATAGAAAATAATTCTACTTGAACTGAATTTTAAACTTTTCAACGCATATTCAAAGAGAAGTAGAGTTCTACACGCATTTAAATAGCTTCATCGGCCTAAGCAGGCCCCTACTTTTACCACTACTACTTTATAAATATTCGGGCCAACTCAATAAAATTTAGGCCAAAACTCTAACAAAACTAATTGTTTGTAAGTTGAATATACAACTTATACATGATATAATTACATTTATAGATAATAAATTATAACTCGATTAAAATGTAAAAGATATATTTTTAATGACATTGTATGATTTAGAAAAATAAAACACAGAGATTGATCATTCATCTAGGATAAATAATTTAACCCTTAATCAGGAGGAGATGTAACAGTGAGCAGAAAACAAAGAGTTAAGTAGCTTTAGTTGAAAAGACTCGTGAAAGAACAGTCAAAAGCATACTAGTAAGTCGGATTTGTAGAAAGAAACCCAACTTTTAGTTGACACATCCCGGTAAAGCAAAAGGAACAAACTCGAAAAAATTTAAAGTCAGATTTGTACTAATGGAACAATGACAAAACAAACAGGTGTGTTCAGGGACGGAGCTAAGATTTGAAGTTGGGGGCCAAAATATAAATTTTAAAAGGTGGGAGGGGCAAATTTACAATTATCCCAATTTTTTCCAAAAAAATATAAAGAATCAAAGGGTAAAAAAAAAAATTCCCCCTACCGGGGGGCCACAGCCCCTCCCATTGGAGCTGTGGCTCCGTCCCTGGGTGTGTTTGGGTGTAAATGAGTCGAGTGAGCTCAAGTATCATTAAGCTTGACTTGAATTTGAAACGTTTAAGATTAAGTTCGACTCGACTCGAAAGATCGCGAGCTTAAAATTATCAAGCTCGAACTCAAGTTCGACTTAAAAGCTCGCGAGTTCAAAATTATCAAGCTCTAATCGAATTCGAAAACAAAAATTAGAGTTTGAGTTAAAAAAGCTCGAACTAAACCCTAATTTACTAACCCTTATTCCCCTAAAAACTTATCAGCTAATGTTAACCTAACCTATCCTAAATCTCAAATTATGCCATAAACCCTAAATTAACCCCAAACCCTAATTAACAAATGTAATATAATATATTATTTTTTCGAGTACCTCACGATCTTTTCGAGTCGGATATTGAGTAGCTCATCTTGACTCTTTATAAACTCGAATCAAGCTTTTACCAAGTCAAACTCGAGTAGCTCGTGATCTGTCTCGTCTATTTATAACCTTATTTCCAAATGATGATAAATTAGTAAAGCCCCTACAGTCTCAATGGTATGAACATATGCACCCTAAGTCAGCACTTAGAAGAGCAAAATTCAAGCATATATGCATTATTGGAGTTATAATGAAGTACAGTATGGTGTGATCCTTCTTTCAATTTACACCACAACTCAGTTGAATGGGATGGAGTGAGCAGAGTGTCTGTTTCCAGGGAAAGAAAAGGTATAGAATACGGATAAAAATCCCCTGACTCTTTTCGGTGTTCTTATTTATGTTTCAACACTAAAAAACACACAAGCTTTAACCTTAAATTCTAAATATTAAACCCTAAAAAATATTCTACCCTAAATTCCTTAAACCCTAACGGAAACCCTATCCTAAAACCTTAAACCCTAAATTCTAAACCTAATTTTAAGCGTAGGGACATAAGTAGAGGCATCGAAAAGGGGTAAAAAATTTCCATCCGACTATAGAGTTAATGGAGCAGTGATAATTAAGATAGGGCCCATGTAAAAGCCGAAACCATAAGTCAAAAAGGTTGATGAAGGAAGCAACCGCAAGCTCACAATCACACAAATTTTAATAATTGTAACCAAAGCTCTGTTGAGAGAACCACAACCACTAATGGATTTTGTGTAATTGAATGATGAATTGATGTTATATCGAATTTCCATCTTACCATATGAAAAGTAATGGAAATAAGTGGTGGAAAAGAATGGATTTTTGGAAACATTGAGGCTTATATTCGATTGGTAAAGATAGAGATTCAAATAATAAAATTATAATTTTATATTCTATTTCATGAGACCTTTACAACGGTATATTGTATGCTCAAAATAATTGAATGATGAATGAAAAATAGACGCTCAAAATAAGTTATTTGTAAATTATGTTAACAAAATGAAAAGCTTATATTCCGCCTTGGTAGAATACCAAATGTGAGATATGTTTATTGAATGACTAAGTTAAAGCTCTTCCTTGTGTACATGGGTGAAAATCTAAATTCTTTAGGGGTTGGGGTGCACCTACATAAAGTGGGTGACACGAAATATTTGACTGGTCATATCTCTTAGGGCTTGTGAATATTTTAGTTCAATACGAATTTTATTCTTTCTTCGATAGAATAGAATTTACTTGAATTCTCTTAAATATTTCAAAAACTCTCCATGCATATTTTGAACTGATTTTCGGTGGAGAAAAACTATGTTACAATTTGCTGATTACTGCAATTGTGCTATTACCGTGCTTATTTTGTTGTTGTATTTGGGAGACAATCAACCAAAACATTCTTCAGTATTAAAAGAACGACCGAATCTATCTTAAGAAAATTGTAAAAATATGCCTCAACGACTCCGCCCATATAAACTCAAGTCTATCTACAAGTAAACAGTTTTCAATCTTGTTTTGCTTTTTGATTTCTATTCCAAATTTATATATTTAGATTGTTCAGTTCAATCTTAATATCTTTTTTTATCAGTATTTTATTTTACTGTTTTATTTCGAATACCTAACAATGCAACAAGAAGTAGGAGATACAGTGACCGGAACACCGGCTCATCGATTCGATCCCGACAACCCCTTTCTCTCTCCTTACTAAAAAATGTGATAATTTTGAATCGGACAAATGAAAGAGAACCAAATAGAGAGATGTCGAAGCCGGGAAAGCCAATGCAATGAGGCCGCCGGAGACTAGGAGGCCACCGTGGCCAAAATCAAGCTGCAGCACCGTGGCCATAATTTAAGCTTTCTTGGTTCTGTTTCAAGCCCATCAAGCCCTTGCCAGTTTGGACTGGGCTTTTTATTCGAACAGTTAAGCACACGAAAAATATAACTTTTGGTACCTAACTTTGCTATTTATGTGTAATATGACACTAAACTTTTTTATTTGGTACAATTAGGTACTTTTTTATGAAATTATGTATCTAACCTTTTCAAAATATACATATTCAATTTTGATTGGTTCACACTTATAATTTTAATATTATTTCTTTAAAGGGGTTACATGTGTTATTGGTTCAAAAATTAGAAGTTAAAATTTTAAGTATGAATATGTGTAATTTAAAATAATGTTAGGTACCTAATTGCATAAAAAATAAAAAAAAGTACCTGTTTGCACCCTAAAAAGTTGAGTATCTAATTACATTATGAAAAAAGTTTGGTCTTGATGAGTTAATTGCATCATATGTCCCTAAACTATGACTCTTGTTCTAAATTAGTCCCCAAACTTTTAAACATTCTAATTTCATCCTCAAACTATGACTCATCCTAAATTGGTCCTTAAAATTTTGACCATTTCAATTTTATCCTCAAATTATAACTCTCATTCTAAATTGACCCCCAAACTTTTGAATATTCTAATTTCATCCTCAAATTATAACTCTCATTCTAAATTGGTCCCCAAAGTTTTGAACATTCCAATTTCATTCACAAAACAATGGGCGGAGCCACGTACTGGAATGGGGTGTCCGATGACACCCCAATTTTTTTTGGAAAATATTTTTTCTTATATAATTTGTACATAAAAATTATATATATATGATACCCCTTTTATAAGTAAAATGACACTCCTTTAAAATAAAACCACACTTTTTTATAAATAATCAACCCCTCCTTAAATATCGTAAAAAAAAAATAACACCTTTAAATAAATTTCTGTTTCGCCCCTACTCAAAACCCCTCAAATTATGAGTATGTACTAATCATATTACATGTTAATAGAATAATATTTCTCTTCTCCACTCCCCGTGAATCAAACCCTTGACCAAATCGATTGATTCATTTGGTTTGGTGGAACCATAAAATCTTTAGCCAGATCAAAGAAAGTACCAAATCCAAGCCTAAATTTTCTGAAACAAAATTAATTCAAGCTCAACACATAAATTATAAAACAAAGGAACCCGATACAATTATTTTAGAGTTTCGATCTCTCTCAAACGTTTAATAGAAATCCAGTGAAGAAAACTGATAAAAATTGTGAAGGGATGATTTTTGGATTGTTTGTTTTCAGGTCTGTTAAAACATTTTTCTTCTTTTGCTTTCCTTTTGTTGGAATATAAACTTTGATGCCTTATGTTTCTGCTTGCAAAGCTTAAACTAGCTGCTGCAAGTGGTTATCTTGTAATAATTAATAGGGTGAGCATTTGATCGAGTCTAGTAAAAGAAATTAGAGTTGGTCGAGTTGACGAGTCTTATTTTATAACTTAAATTTTATTTGAAATTCTTTCAAATCGAGTGGAGTTTATGAAATTCGAGTCGAGTTGTTTGAGTTTATGTTCAAATTTAATTGCAAACACTTATAATGTTATGGTACTAATTAGTTCGAATTTAAACAATCTTCTATAACCATATACAATGCACATATATTGTAACGCCCGTGTTTTGGGGTTAGGAGTTAGTCGGGTTTGTAGTCCGAGTCAATAAAATTAAATTAAATCAATTCAACCTAAATTGTGATCTAATTGGGCTTTAGTAAAAAGAGGAGGGACTAAAAGAGTGATTTGACCCAAAACTTTTAAAAAGCAAGACAACTTTAAAGAAAAAGTTGTCTTCTCTTTCCCATCCCCCTTTCCAAACGTTGAAAACCATTTCCACCATCTTCAAAACCTCTTCAAACTTTGTTTACTATTCCATTGTGTATCTCCTTCAATTCAAGGTCTTTTTCAACGGTAAGAATGTTTTCTTACTCTCCTCTTCACCCTTTATCTATTCATGGTTTTAGATTTTAAAGATATGAGATTTTGAAAATTAGGGTTTGATTTAAAGTTTGAGTTTTTAAGGGGTTTTTTATCTTGTTTTGATAAATGAAGTTGGGTATTTGTTTATTCATGTTAAAATGCTCATTATATGTTAATTTGGTTGAGTTTTGTTGAAAACCCGAAGTGGGTTCTTGGAGCCATTTTTAGGAGGTCAAAACTTGACTTTTTGGTGGGTTTTAGAGTGAAATTGAAGGGTTGATGGTTTAGGTATGTTAGGAGGGTGATTTGAGACCTTTTAGGGGTCATTTGGGTGATTGAAAATGGAAATTTCAGCAAAATTTTGGAGAAGCACGAAAATTAGTATTTTGGGTGATTATGTGGATTGGGAATTTGTTGAAGTTGGCTTATACATGTGATGTGAGATGGTGATTGAGTTTTAGCATTGAATTGTGATGTAATGAATGTGTTTTGTTTGGCTAGAAGCAAGAGGAAGCGTTGGAGAGGCATTGGGACCGAATCCGGGTTCGTAGGAGAATTGTTTCGGTTGCTAAGGAAGGGCGGTGAATGGTTTCAAACTTGTTTTAAAGTTTGGTTCGAGTATGTGTAGTGTGTGTGTGAAGTGTGCTTGGTAGGCCATTTCTATTTAATTCAAGTTGTTAATTTAGCTATTGTTCTCAATTAAATGCTATTGTGCTTACCTATCTATGCTCTTGTGATTGTGGTTAATTGGTGCATGTATATCATGATATGTATATATGTGATGAGCATGAGTTGTGGTTGATGATATGTGATGTGATAATGAAAATTGGCACTAAATAAATTACCGGTTGTAAATGATCGATCATTAGGATTAATGTGCACACAAATTGAGTCAAAACGTACGTGGCCTTGATGGCGTTAAGTCATCAAGGAGGAGTACGGTGATGTAATATTCCATCGGAAGCTTTTTATATATTTCTACGGGATGATGAGTGGAATCCCATCCGTAGGGCATGTGGCGATGAGTGGAATCCCGCACATGCAAGGTCCGGTGATGAGTGTAATCCCACCGAGGTAAAGTGTTGTTGAGATTTAATCCGCACATCCGGGTAATTAATAGTGGCCAATTAAACTCGTTTATGTGTTGTGATATTTGATTGTGATATATGATGTTGTTACATGATGTTGATATTGATGATTGAGCTTGGTGGATTATGAGAAACCATATTATGCCACTTGAAAGACTAGCTAGGTCTACTTGATTATATGCCATTGTAGGTTGTATGTGAGATTTGGATTTACATGCTTGAACCCTGCATTGTTGACGGTTTTCGTTTTAGAGCACCCTCACTAAGCTTATAGCTTACGCTCTCAATGTTCAACAATGCAGATCATTAGCATGGTGTTAGCTCGGAGCAAGGCAAGAAGGGCTTTCCAAGTTTGTGACTCAAGTACGGTGGTAAATTCTGTATTAGTTAGCAATGTGGCATGGATTTTTGTATGAGTTATGTATGACTCATGTATGTTGATGTTTGAATTGGCTTTGGTTTGTAAAGCATGTTAAGCTATGATGAATGTTTGACTGTGGTGGCATGCCCTCTAGATGTTTAGATTGCCTTGTGTGTGAGTGCAAACCTCTTATATGTTGTCTTGTGCCTTTTAAGGCCTTTTGAGCTTTCATGTATGCCCATAAATGCTTAAATTGCTCTTTTGTTGGAATGCCATGTATGGATGCTTTGTCTCATGTTTGAATGCTTCCTTTGGCTTAAGTAAGATTGCTTAAATGTTAGTATGTGCTTAGGAGAGTCTAGAAATGCATTTAGGGTCGGGTTTGGGGTCGTTAAGTTGGAAATTGTGGGGTTACAGAGCAGGGCGTATCGGTACGCCTAGGGGCCATATCGATACAGTCTTGCTTGTAGAGCTCAGTTTTGGCTGGGCGTATCGATACACGGAGGTGTATCGATATGGTTTTTGGTCACTGGAATTTTGAGAAATTGGGGAGTTTTTGGAGTATCGATATGGTGTTGGGGCGTATCGGTACGGGTTTATCTCGTTGACCACGAGATGCTGACTGAAGAGGGCGTATTGATACGCTCAAGGGCTGTATCGATACGATCTTTCTCGAGTTGACTGTTTGGGTTGACCAAGTCAAGGCGTATCGATACCCTTGATTGGTGTATCGATACGACCTCCCCTGTAAGCTTAAAATGGACTGTTTGTGCATGGCCGTGGTTCGAATGTGATTTCCTTGATTGTTTTCCGCTGTCGTCATCACTTAGGATTTAATACGCCTCTAGTCAAGATTAAAATGAAAGAAAAAAATATATGGTTGCTAACTGAAAGGGAACCTTAACGAGTTTCACTCGGTTTTCCCCGTGTGGCCCACTCGGACCGGTCATTCGGCCAGGCCAAGACGAGGGGGTTACATTTGTTGGTATCAGAGCCTGAGGTTACCGAGACCTCGGGCAGGTAAGTGAGGTAAGCTTAATGTGTTAAATGATTGTGTTGTTCGATGCATGTTTTGCCATGAATTCTTGAATATTTGACTGATCGTATGATGTTTTGAAGCATGAATTGTTGAGTCTGGTGTAGAGTGTGTGCCCATTGCTACTATTACTTAATTTAAAAAGATTTTTTGGAAAAATGAGTACTTGAGCACTATTGGACCTTGCTTTGGCTAACATAATCCTTATCTGTTTCTTGTTGTAGTTTATACCTTGCTAGCTGTATCATGAGACCACGTGGGAGGCCTAGGATGGTTCGACCGGAACCACGGGCAGCGGCTCCAGGAGTTGAGCCAGTAGAGAGAGTTGAGGCTCAAGTGGGAGAGCCTGTGGTTGGAGTTGGAGCTCCTCCACCACCTCCACCACCACCACCTCCTCCACCTGGAGTAGGAGGTGAGGCCGGGGCCGAAGGAGAGGGACCGCAAGGAGGCCAAGGACCGGCCGGGATAGACTTAGCTCCGTTGGTTCAGGCGATAGCCGGGGCATTTCAGGCTGCAGTAGCTGGAGGTCAGGCAGCTCATCATCAGGGTGAGGGCACTGGATTGCCTTTAGAGAGACTTCGGGGCCTTGGGGCCGAAGAGTTTAGAGGGGCTACTCTGGAGCGATCAGAGTTATGGTTTGAGAAGACTGTCCGTATCCTTGCTCAGATGGGATGTACTGGTGAGCGCAAGTTGGGATGTGTTGAGTCTCTACTTCAGGGTGATGCCTACACTTGGTGGGTCACCATTACTACAGGTATGGATGAGGCCGAGATCACTTGGGAGTTCTTTGAGTCAGCATTCCAGAAGAAGTATCTGGGTCCGCGATACCTCGATGAGAGGAAGATGGAGTTTATGGCATTGCTTTAGGGGAGTATGTCCGTGACCGATTATGAGATCCGATTTGTCAGATTGAGTCAGTACGCACCTGAGCTTGTACCTACTGAGGTGGAGCGTTGTAACCGCTTCCGTTATGGGCTGAGTGAAGAGATCAAGACGTATACTCTAGCTTCAGATTACACTGATTTTGATGTCTTGGTCGCGAGGGCCAAGGACTTAGAGCATAGTTTGAGTTTGACCAGGCGGTCGGGTGGGTCTAGTTCGGGTAAGAGGTCCAGCAACTTTGATAGAGGTGATGCCAAGAGGCATCGGGACAACATGCATCATTATGATCATAAACGTGGTGGCGGTAACCTCAGTAGGGGCCATCAGTGCCAGAGAGCTGGTGGGAAGTTGCCCACATGTGCTACTTGCGGGAGGAACCACACCGGTGAGTGTTAGGGAAATTTTCATTCTTGTTGGAGTTGTGGGGCTAGAGACCACATTAGGCGTGACTGTCCACACCAGGTGGGACAGGCACCAGCTCAGGCTCCTGCTAGAGCCAATGACTTTCAGAGAGGTCGCGGGCATGGTAGAGGTAACTTCCAGCCGAGGAACGATGATCAGAGGAACATAGCACATGTAGTTGCAGTCCAGCCAGAGGGGGGAGGTCAGGCCAGAGTTTACGCTCAGCGTGGGGATCAGAATGACACTGGTGTGATCGCAGGTAACTTCTCGATACAGTCTTTGGGTTTGCTTTCTTTGATTGACTCTGGGTCTACACATTCCTACATATTGAGTGAGCATGCACGGTCTTTGAATTTGCCTTGTGAGATGTTAGAGGTAGGAGTTAGTGTTACTAGTTCCTTTGGGGACACGGTAGTAGTTAGGAAGATGTACCGAAGGTGTCCGTTGATGGTTCAGGGATATGTGTTTCCAGTGGATATGATGGAGCTTCCTTTCTATGGTTTTGATATGATTTTGGGTATGGACTGGCTCACGGAGCATAGAGCTAGGATAGATTTTGAAACTAAGAGGATTTCTTTGAGGCTCACAGATGACTATGAGATTGTAGTGGTGGGTGAGAACGTGAAGTTCTTGTCCAATGTGGTTTCAGTGTTAGAGGCTAAGAGATTAGTTGAGTTGGGGTGTGAAGCATACTTGGTGTATGTGATGAACCCTAACATGAGTGAGGTTAGACCTCAGGACATCCGGACAGTATGTGACTTTCCTAGTGTGTTTTCAGAAGAGTTGCCAGGGTTGCCACCGGACAAAGAGGTAGAGTTCACCATTGAGACCTATTCTGATTCAGCTCCTGTTTCGATTGCTCCGTATCGCATGACACCGAAAGAATTAAAAGAGTTGAAGACTCAGTTGCAAGAATTGACAGATAGAGGTTTTATTCGACCTAGTTCTTCACCTTGGGGTGCACCAGTTTTGTTTGTGAAGAAGAAAGATGGAAGCATGAGAATGTGTATAGATTACAGGCAATTAAATCAGCTGACAGTGAAGAATAAATATTCGTTGCCTAGAATTGATGACTTGTTTGATTAGTTGAGAGGAGCATCGGTCTTTTCGAAGATTGATTTGAGATCGGGTTACTACCAGCTAAAGGTAAGAGAAGTTGATGTACCGAAGACGGCCTTTAGGACTAGATATGGTCATTATGAGTTTTTAGTCATGCCATTTGGGTTGACTAATGCACCGGCTGCTTTCATGGACATGATGAATAAGATTTTTCATCAGTATCTAGATCAGTTTGTAGTTGTGTTTATTAATGACATCTTGGTGTACTCGCGAACTGAAGAAGACCATGACCGACACTTGAGACTTGTTTTGAAGACTTTGCTAGATCATCAGTTGTATGCGAAGCTCAGCAAGTGTGAATTATGGATCCGAGAGGTAGTCTTCTAAGGACATGTAGTGTCAACCGATGGGATTAGAGTTGATCCGAAGAAGATTGAGGCCATTATTGAGTGGAAGCAACCGAAGTCTGTGACAGAGGTATGTAGCTTCCTAGGCTTAGCCGGATACTATAGGAGATTTGTAGAGGGTTTCTCTAAGTTAGCCGCTCCATTGACACAGTTACTTCAGAAGAGTGTTCAGTTTGAGTGGATAGATGCACGACAGAGAGCCTTTGAGAAATTGAAAGAAGCTTTGACCTAAGCACCGATCTTGATTCAGCCAAAGTCCGGGAAGGACTATGTAGTCTACAGTGATGCTTCTTATGTAGGGCTAGGATGTGTTCTGATGCAAGACAAGAGAGTAGTAGCTTATGCCTCAAGACAGTTGAAGACCCATGAGCGCAACTATCTGACCCATGACATAGAGTTAGCTGCAGTTGTGTTTGCTCTGAAGATTTGGAGGCACTATTTGTACGGTGAGAAATGCACAGTGTACATCGATCACAAGAGTTTGAAATACATTATGACTTAGCGAGATTTGAATCTCAGACAGCGTAGATGGTTAGAGTTGCTAAAAGACTATGATCTTACTATTGAGTACCATCCGGGTAAGGCCAATGTAGTGGCCGATGCATTGAGTAGGAAGATGGTCGTGGACTTGAGAGCCATGTTTGCTAGATTGAGTTTGTCCGGAGATGGTGGCTTGGTAGCCGAGCTTCAGGTTAGACCTACTCTAGGTCAGTTGATTCGAGAGAAACAGCTCTTAGATAGATCTTTGGCACCTCAAGTGCAAGATATAGCCGATGGTAGATCTTCAGACTACAATTTCAGTACTGATGGGGTTTTGTGTTTCAAAGATAGAATAGTTGTGCCAGAGGACAGTGACTTGAGACGTACGATCTTGACCGAAGCCCACAGTAGTCCGTTTGCTATGCATCCTGGAAGTACGAAGATGTACCGTGACTTGAAGAATGAGTACTTTTAGGTTGGCTTGAAGAGAGATGTAGCCGACTTTGTGAGTTAGTGCTTAGTGTGTCAGAGAGTGAAGGCGGAACATCAAGTTCCCTCAAGTTTGTTACAGACGTTGAGAATTCCGGAATGGAAATGGGAGAACATCACCATGGATTTTGTTTCGGGTTTGCCTTTGACTCCTACAAAGAAGAACTCAGTTTGGGTGATAGTAGATCATTTTACGAAGTGTGCTCACTTCTTGGCAGTCAATACTACTTACACTTTAGATAGATTGGCCGATTTGTACATTGGTGAGATTGTTAGACTGCATGGTGTGCCGAAGTCCATTGTGTCAGATAGATATCCGCGGTTTACTTCTAGATTTTGGGAGTGTCTACATACAACTTTGGGTACCCGTTTGAACTTCAGCACTTCTTATCATCCTCAGTCCGATGGTCAGTCAGAGAGAGTTATTCAGATCTTAGAGGACATGTTGCGATGTTGTATCATTGACTTTCAGGGTACCTGGGAGAAACATTTGCCTCTAGTAGAGTTTGCGTACAATAATAGCTTTCAGTCGAGCATTCAGATGGCTCCGTATGAGGCCTTGTATGGCCGAAAGTGTAGGACTCCAGTTTGTTGGGCCGAGGTGGGACAGAAATTGTTACCTATGCCAGATTTGCTCAAGGGGACAACCGACAAGGTAAAATTGATTTGTGATCGTTTGAAAGCTGCTTCGGATAGGCAGAAGTCCTATGCCGATTTGAAGAGGAAGGAAGTTGAGTTCTCAGTGGGTGAGAAGGTGTTCTTGAAGGTATCTCCGTAGAAGAAAGTGATGAGATTTGGCCGCAAGGGGAAGTTGAGTCTGAGGTACATAGGACCGTATGAGATTGTGAAGAGGATTGGTCCCATTGCTTATCAGTTGCGTTTGCCATCCGAGCTAGAGAAGATACACGATGTGTTCCATGTTTCGATGCTTCGTAAGTATAGGTCCGATCCATCACATGTTATGCCTGTAGAAGAGATTGAATTGAATTCGGATTTGACTTATGAGGAAGAGCCAGTGAAGATCTTAGCTTCTGACAGTAAGGTGTTGAGGGGTAGATCGATTGAGTAAGTAAAGGTGCGGTGGCAACGTCGAGGTGTGGACGAGGCCACTTGGGAGAGGAAGGAGGATATGGAAAAGCAGTTTCCGTATCTCTTTCAGTCAGGTAATTTCGGGGACGAAATTCTTTAAGTGGGAGAGAGTTGTAACGCCCATGTTTTGGGGTTAGGAGTTAGTCGGGTTTGTAGTCCGAGTCAATAAAATTAAATTAAATCAATTCAACCTAAATTGTGATCTAATTGGGCTTTAGTAAAAAGAGGATGGACTAAAAGAGTAATTTGACCCAAAACTTTTAAAAAGCAAGACAACTTTAAAGAAAAAGTTGTCTTCTCTTTCCCATCCCCCTTTCCAAACGTTGGAAACCATTTCCACCATCTTCAAAACCTCTTCAAACTTTGTTTACTATTCCATTGTGTATCTCCTTCAATTCAAGGTCTTTTTCAAAGGTAAGGATGTTTTCTTACTCTCCTCTTCACCCTTTATCTATCCATGGTTTTAGATTTTAAAGATATGAGATTTTGAAAATTAGGGTTTGATTTAAAGTTTGGGTTTTTAAGGGGTTTTTCATCTTGTTTTGATAAATGAAGTTGGGTATTTGTTTATTCATGTTAAAATGCTCATTATATGTTGATTTGGTTGAGTTTTGTTGAAAACCCGAAGTGGGTTCTTGGAGCCATTTTTAGGAGGTCAAAACTTGACTTTTTGGTGGGTTTTAGAGTGAAATTGAAGGGCTGATGGTTTATGTATGTTAGGAGGGTGATTTGGGACCTTTTGGGGGTCATTTGGGTGATTGGAAATGAAAATTTCAGCAAAGTTTTGGGGAAGCACGAAAATTGGTATTTTGGGTGATTATGTGGATTGGGAATTTGTTGAACTTGGCTTATACATGTGACGTGAGATGGTGATTGAGTTTTAGCATTGAATTGTGATGTAATGAATGTGTTTTGTTTGGCTAGAAGCAAGAGGAAGCGTTGGAGAGGCATTGGGACCGAATCCGGGTTCGTAGGAGAATTGTTTCGGTTGCTAAGGAAGAGCGGTGAGTGGTTTCAAACTTGTTTTAAAATTTGGTTCGAGTATGTGTAGTGTGTATGTGTGAAGTGTGCTTGGTAGGCCATTTCTATTTAATTCAAGTTGTTAATTTAGTCATTGTTCTCCATTAAATGCTATTGTGCTTACCTATCTACGCTCTTGTGATTGTGGTTAATTGGTGCATGTATATCATGATATGTATATATGTGATGAGCATGAGTTGTGGTTGATGATATGTGATGTGATAATGAAAATTGGCACTAAATAAATTACCGGTTGTAAATGATCGATCATTAGGATTAGTGTGCACACAAATTGAGTCAAAACGTACGTGGCCTTGATGGCGTTAAGTCATCAAGGAGGAGTACGGTGATGTAATATTCAACCAGAAGCTTTTTATATATTTCTATGGGATGATGAGTGGAATCCCATCCGTAGGGCATGTGGCGATGAGTGGAATCCCGCACATGCAAGGTCCGGTGATGAGTGTAATCCCACCGAGGTAAAGTGTTGTTGAGATTTAATCCGCACATCCGGGTAATTAATAGTGGCCAATTAAACTCGTTCATGTGTTGTGATATATGATTGTGATATATGGTGTTGTTACATGATGTTGATATTGATGATTGAGCTTGGTGGATTATGAGAAACCATATTATGCCACTTGAAAGACTAGCTAGGTCTACTTGATTATATGCCATTATAGGTTGTATGTGAGATTTGGATTTACATGCTTGAACCCTGCATTGTTGACGGTTTTCGTTTTAGAGCACCCTCACTAAGCTTATAGCTTACGCTCTCAATGTTCAACAATGCAGATCATTAGCGTGGTGTTAGCTCGGAGCAAGGCAAGAAGGGCTTTCCAAGTTTGTGACTCAAGTACGGTGGTAAATTCTGTATTAGTTAGCAATGTGGCAAAGGTTTTTGTATGAGCTATGTATGACTCATGTATGTTGATGTTTGAATTGGCTTTGGTTTGTAAAGCATGTTAAGCTATGATGAATGTTTGAGTGTGGTGGCATGCCCTCTAGATGTTTAGGTTGTCTTGTGTGTGAGTGCAAACCTCCTATATGTTGTCTTGTGCCTTTTAAGGCCTTTTGAGCTTTCATGTATGCCCATAAATGCTTAAATTGCTCTTTTGTTGGAATGCCATGTATGGATGCTTTGTCTCATGTTTGAATGCTTCCTTTGGCTTAAGTAAGATTGCTTAAATATTAGTATGTGCTTAGGAGAGTCTAAAAATGCATTTAGGGTCGGGTTTGGGGTCGTTAAGTTGGAAATTGTGGAGTTACAAAGCAGGGCGTATCGGTACGCCTAAGGGCCGTATCGATACGGTCTTGCCTGTAGAGCTCAGTTTTTGCTGGGCGTATCGATACACGGGGGTGTATCGATACGGTTTTTGGTCACTGGAATTTTGAGAAATTGGGGAGTTTTTGGAGTATCGATACGGTGTTGGGGCGTATCGGTACGGGTTTATCTCGTTGACCACGAGATGTTGACTGAAGAGGGCGTATCGATACGCTCAAGGGCTGTATCGATACGGTCTTCCTCGAGTTGACTGTTTGGGTTGACCAAGTCAAGGCGTATCGATACCCTTGATTGGTGTATCGATACGGCCTGCCCTGTAAGCTTAAAATGGACTGTTTGTGCATGGCCGTGGTTCGAATGTGATTTCCTTGATTGTTTTCCGTTGTCGTCATCACTTAGGATTTAATACGCCTTAGTCAAGATTAAAATGAAAGAAAAAAATATAGGGTTGCTAACCGAAGGGAACCTTAACGGGTTTCACTCGGTTTTCCCCGTGTGGCCCACTCGGACCGGTCATCCGGCCAGGCCGGGACGAGGGGGTTACATATATATTTTTTCATATTTTTATATGTGATATATATATGTTGTATGTGCGCGCGTACATTTAAATATTTAATCTCATTCATCAATTTTACCCTTCCAATGAACATGAATTATTGTAAACTAATTGAGTTTCGTATAGTGAAAATGGATCTATCTTATATATATATATATATTAAAGGAGTCGACACCAACTTGATTTGAAATTTTATAACTCAAATTACTAAAATTTCGAGTTATTCGTTTTCATTGTTTAATTTAAAACAAAATTAATTTTTTTTAAAATCGAGTCAAGAGAAATAAAATATTTTATGTCGAGTCTAATAAAATTTAAAGAAATTATACTAAATGAACAATTTGGTTTTAGATTTGATTTCATTTAGAATGAATTAAGGTTTGATTTGCTTAATGTCAGAATTAAAGTTGGGATAGTATATTGGAAGTAAAAACAATTTGAGTAAAATTTTAAAAGAATGTGACACAAGTTTAAGTACTAAATACACATGTAAATAGACCTGGTAAATTTGATCCGAGATCTCAGACTCGTATTGATTTATTTGAACTAGACTCGAAACCGACTTGAACATGATGACCCGAAATTGAACTGATTTTTAATTGAATCTAAATGGACCCGATCCGAAGACAACTCGACGTAAGTAAAAGATATTAATAGAAATAAAGAAAGATGAGATATGAACAGCCGCACAACTCACCAAAAAGTTAAATATTAGCTTTATAAAATTATATATATTATGTAGGGTGTAAAAACCGACTAACTTAAAAACTTGATTAAAACCGACCGATCTCCCATTGACCCGAAATAACCGAACCGAAATAACCTGAATCACAATAAAATCGAACTAAAATTGAACCGAAACCGAATCTGAACTGAATGATATCAAACCTAAAATAACCAAAACTTAAATGACCCGAATCAATTAAACCGTTTGCCACATCACATGTAAACCAAAACCAAAGAATCAAAATCCAATTCAGCTATATCAAAAAAAAAATCCAATTCATCTGTCCAATGTGTACTCTCTCCACTTGTACCCTAAATACTTAATTACACGTGCTGAATTCTTCTTTCTCTATTTCAGGGCTGCCCTGTTTTTTTGACTTTACAAACCAAACATACAAACAAATAATTGTAATAAACTGTCACCACCATTATTTAGTTGCTAGCTGCAAAGAATCTTTGCCTTGCGAGACCAGGAAGCCGATGGAAGTGATTTTCTCCCTCATCGTTTCAATGATTTGAGAAGCAGATGGCCTAACAGTGAGAGACTGGTGAAGGCACAGTGCAGCAATTGAAAGCAAAGCCCTGGCTTCTTCCAAGTCAAAATCTCCACACAGGCGTGGATCCACCAATGCCGCCACTTTCTCCTCCGTCCCATGTTCGCCTATGTCCCTTAAATCCGCCGCCACAATTGTAGCCAATAGTTGGCCTTGTCCCCTCTCCGGACAAAAGGCCTTCATTCCCGTCACCAGCTCCAACATGATAACACCCAGGCTGTAAACATCGTTCTTCTTGGAGGCCAACCCTGTTCTCAAGTAGTGAGGGTCTGTGTACCCCGGTGAACCGACCATTAGTTGCTTCGTCCTCGAACAAGACGGCGGCTTCACCGTCGAAGAGAATCCCATCTTCGCCGACCCGAAATCGCAGAGCTTGCAATTGAAATACTCGTCCAGCAACACGTTTGATGGTTTGATGTCGCCGTGAACTATTTGGAGGGTGCATTTTTCGTGTAGGTATTCTATTGCTTGAGCAAGTTGGAATGCTATGGCAGTTCGGGTTTTCCACGAAAGTACTACTTCCCTTTCGTGTAGTTTCTCTTGTAAGTTCCCATTTGGAACGTACTCAAACACCATGGCCCCTTCCTCTGCACACACAAATCAATAAAGTCTCGATCAGAGATTTAAATTACGTATACGGTCACCTTTTAGGTCACGGTGCTATTTTCCGCAATGAATATCCACTACAAAAAAGGAACATATACCGACGGACACAAAACCGTCGGTATATGTCCTAAAACCCTTTACCGACAGACAAAAGATATATTCCGACGAAAAAATAATTGTTGCCAATTGCTTGTCGGTATAGATGTTAAATCCTATACCGACGGTCCAAACCGTAGGTATACATATGGACTATCTCGACATTTTAGTACATATATTCCGACGAAAATAATCCGTCGCTATATCTAATCAATATATAAAAGACTCTTCGTCTTATTTGTAACGTACCAAGATCATCGCAGTAACCGAGAAGCTTAACGATGTTGTGGTGACGAAGCCGGAGCAAAATATCCAGTTCTTGTTTGAACACTTGATTGAGTCGATCACTTCCGGCATGGACCTTAACCGCTCCTTGTCCTTGGCCGGAACCAGACAAGTTAGCCAAGTAGACATTGCTGAAACCTCCCCGACCAATCACACGGGCGAAGTGATTAGTGACAGCCTCAATCTCTTCCCATCTGAATTTCCTGACAAACACTTCACCTTCAAAGCCATCATCTTTCACCTTGTTTTGATCGGGTCGAACGGTTGACGTCGATTTACGGCATCCGAGTTCGAAGCATCTGAAACACGACACCATTGCAAAAGACAAGACAGGGGAAACAGTGATGAACTGATGATGACTGATCCGATGGGGTTGGTTTTAAAGGGAGGTGTTGTCGGCAGAAGGAAGCGATGGGGAAGAAGATGGAAAGAGGATTTGGTTTGGTGGGAATAAGAAAAGGGAGGTAATAAAGCGAGTAGCAGCGGACAGATTTTGAAACCTTAGATATTGTCTGTAGTCAAAGGCTCAAAGATGTAACCATGGAAGCCTCGTAGGAAAGCCTAACCGGTTCTTTTCTTTTCTTTTCTTTTTGCCTAGTAAATAGCCTGGTGAATTATGGTTTTCTAATAAAAAATTCAAGCTCATTCATGCTTTCATTTAATAAAAATTAAAATATTATTCTAATTCGAATTTCGGCGTTTACTTTTTAAATGTAAAAATTCCCTACTTAATCAAAATTTGAGTGTCATTATCGATAAGTGTTGGGTGCATTGGTAAGACACGTTGCACTGTCAAGGAGATGACACGAGTTCGAACCTTAGAGATAACATTGTTAGAAGTAGGGGTGTGTAAACGAGCTGAGTAGAGCTCGAGTAGTGCTAAGCTCGGCTCAACTCAGCTCGTTAAGATTTCGAGTCGAGTTCAAGCTTGAGTAATTTCTAACGAGCCTGAGAAATTTGAGCTTGACTCGGCCCGTTTAGAACTCGAGTTGAGTTCGAGCTTGATTCGATCTCAATCGAATTAAGTGTTGATCGATCTTTGACTGTATTGGACTTGAGTAACTCTTCATCTGTCACGTCTCATTTAAAGTTCTATTAAGAATAAACTTAAATACACAATTTGTGTAAACTCAAGCTTGTTAATTTTAGGGTTTAGAGGTTTAGGTTGTTGAGTTTAGAATTTAGGATTTAGATTTTAGAGTTTAATACTTATGTTTAGGGTTTATATTTAGGGATTTAAGTTTAAGAATTTAGATTTTAGATTATAAAAAAAAATTAGTATATTATATTTTTGAGTAGCTCGTGAGCTTTTCGAGTCGGGTATCAAGTAGTTCGGCTCGTCAAGAACTCGAGCCGAGTTCGAGCTCGAATACCTCGTGATCTGTCTCGTCTCATTTACAACCCTAGTTAGAAAGAACAACCACACACTCTAAATATGGATCCTAAGACGGACATACATATTACAAAAAAGTTGAGTATCATTAATTAATTAAATAATTAAGAACACTCATATTACTCCATTTTATATGATTTAAATTTTAACAATTATTTTTTGAGATATAAAAACTCTTAATAAAAAAATCTCATATTGCACTTTAAAAAAAATGGATAGTGGGGCGCCATTTGCCGACGGCCTCAATACCAAGTCCGTGATTCCCTTGTTATGAATTTGTTGATTATGGTATGGAACTATGGATGATTCCCTTGTTTAGGAATGTAATTTAATTAATTTTTTTGCGATTAATGGAGTTAAACTTCATTTTTTTCCTTCTTAGTCACAAAAGTTGAAAATCGATTCGAATAATATATTTAAACGATTTGTGGTTTACAAGTTTAAAAATCACGGTTATCTAATCAAACTAAAATTGAATTTTTATTTAATTTATAATTAATTTTAATTATTTTACACTTAAAAATACTATATATATACACTCCTTCTATCTCACTAAATTTGTTCAGTATTGACCTTTTAAAAGTAAAAAATTTTAAACTTTGATTAAAATTATTTTAAATATTTTAATTAATTAAATTTTAAAAGTAAAAAATATGTCTAGTATTGATTTTTTTGGATCAAAATTTTTCAACTTTGACTCATTATTACTTTAAATTTATTATTAATAAAAATATGTTTTAGAAACTTTCAATTAAGTAGTTCAAAAATATATATTTTTATAAAATATAATTAATTAAAATATTTCAAATAATTATGGTTAAAACTAAAAAGTTTTTACTTTTCAATACTGGACATATTGAGTGAGGCGGAGGGAGTATATTTTTAAACTTTTTGATTGAAGGTTTTTAATATATATTTTATATGTTTATCAATAATAAATTTAAAGCAATAAAGAGTCAAAGTTTAAAAAAATTGATAAAAAGTCAATACTGGACATATTCGAAGGGTGTATATAATATAAGTTATTAAAGGAAAATTCTACAACGTTCGACGAACATCGATGAACACCACTAACGCTGAACATCGTTGAACACTATTAAATTAATTAATAAAGATTAAAAATCTCAAAGACTTAACATATAATTATAAATTATTTAAATTGAAATTTCAATTAAATTATTTTCTATATTATATTATATATTTTTTTAATTTTTTAAATAATTGAATCAAATACCAACCTTAATCAATTTAAAAAATAAAAACCCTAAATCCAAAACTATAAACACTAAACCCAAAACTCAAAACTAGAATTATAAATCATAAACTCTAAATATCTCGTCGATACGATTTGTAACCCCCTCGTCCCGGTCCGGACGCTTGACCGGTCCGAGTGGGTCACACAGGGAAAACCGAAGCGAAACCCGTTAAGGTCCCCCCTCGATTAGCAACCCTAGAAAATTTCTTTTATTTATCTTATCTAAATGCAACACTATATATCTTATGTGGGACACGGTAGCGGAAATACAAGCAACATAAAAACGATCATCCAAAACAACACTCTTAGAAACAGCCCATTTCTTCTTTTTAAGCAGGCCGTATCGATACACCTGACAAGGGTATCGACACGCCTTGACCAAGGTCAACGTCCAACAGTCAACAGAAGAAGACCGTATCGATACAGCCCTTGGGCGTATCGATACGCCCTTCTCGGTCAGCATCTCGTGGTCAACGAGATACAACCGTACCGATACGCTAAGACACCGTACCGATACGCCAATCACTCATCAAATTCTCAGAATTCCAGTGAGCAAAGAGCGTATCGATACACCCCCGTGTATCGATACCCTTTGCCGATTATGTGTCCCAAAGTGTAGGACCGTATCGATACGACCCTTAGGCGTACCGATACGCCCTGCACTGATAGACACAAAAATGCAGCGAAACGACACGAAACTTAACTCTAAATGCGTTTTGAGACTTCTCTAATCACCCTCAATCATACATACTACACTTATCAACCAAATCTAATCATACGAGGCACTCAACATGAACAAACAACATTCAACCAAGGAGTTCATGCATTTGATCAAGAGATGGCATATAAGCATTTAAGGTTTCATGCTTCAACAACCCTACACTTAGGCATTCTCAAAAGGCACATGGCCAACACACATAATAAGCAATTAAGACATGGTTTTACAATCCAAACATGACATCAACAAGCCACACAAAAACAACATAATAAGGAGTCTAAACATGCTCCTAAACGACCAATAATAGCACAAATCCCATTGCTTAACTATTACATGTCCATAACATTAAAATTCATACTTGATAAACTCAAAGCCAACAACCACACTTGGAGGCCCTCCTCTTGCGCTAGCAACCCACGAACTAAGGATCTGCATTGTCGAACAAAGAGAGCGTAAGCATAAAGCTTAGTGAGGGTAAGCTCTTTAAAAACAAACCTCGACAATGCAGGGTCCAAGCACGTTCTCAACCAAGGTAAATGCATGTTCTTACCTTCGATCCTCAAGAGCCAAAATGTCAATGATGCATGAACAAATATCCAATAATACGTCATGCTCAACAAGCTCATTTCCACAACATATGTGAACACATATAATCATCCAAATAGGAAAACACATTCCACATCACATTGATACACATATCAATTTATATTGGCACCTAGCTATGACTCGAATACGCGAATAACCACGTTGGAACTCACATCCAACAACAACTTTACCTCACGGTGGGATTACACTCATCACCGGTCTCGCGGAGGGGATTCCACTCATCCTCACGCCCCGTCGATGGGATTACACTCATCACCGACTATCACAATATAAAGAAGAATTTCCAGGCGAACCTGTACTCTATCTTGATGACTACCATCACCAAGACCACGCGCGCATTTGACTCTCGTGTGCACACTAACATCCTAATGATCGATCATTTGTACCCAAGCATACTAGTGCCAACATTTAACTCAATTCACAATATCATTTAAATACAACTTACGTGCTTAGCATGTACTCACCATGATTAACATCATGCACATACCTCATGCATATAACAATGCATCACAACCATGCCTCAACATACATGTATAACACATTATACATAATCATCATAACACAAACATCACGAGGCATAAACATCAATTAAAAGTTCAACCATTGTCTCTAATTTAAGCTTAGGATTAGACTACCACCATAATCCTAACTCTAGGTGGGTCTACCAAGTCCAACCTAATCCACATGCTTGAACCAAACACTTAGAAAACACTTTAAAAACATTAACCACTCACCTTCACTTCCAAGCTCAATTACCAAGCAAGCAACCACCTTCAAGTTTCCGGATTTACTCCCGAGGCTTCACCAACACACGTCCTTGCCTCTACACAATCCCAACACAATCCAAACAACTTCAAATCAGCCCAAACATCAAAGTAGCTAACCCAGAATACAATTCAAACATCAAACACAACATTTCAAGCCATGAACAACCTCCAAAATTACCAAACTCGAGCAGCCCATAAACCTCAATAAAAACTCATGATTCCAACACTTTTAATACCCCAAACGATTCCAAAACAACTCTCAACCATAGTACTAACCTCAGCCCACAAATTCCAACCCAAAACAACCCCAAAAACTCATCCAAAACCCTTCAAAAACCCCCACAACACCCAAATTCGAAAATTAGTTTAAATCATGTAAAAATCATATATATTGGACCATTTGACTCATAAACACCATATCTAACATCGTTAAATTAAAACTTTAAGTTAAACACCATAAAGCTACCATTTTTATTCAAATCCCCTAAAAACTCAAATTTCAAAACCTTGATGAAAATGAAAGCTACTTGTACTTTTGAAGAGAGGAAGATGAGGACAAGTTGGAAATGTGTTTACCTTTAAAAAACGAGCTAAAATGAGGAAGCAAAGTGATGGAATAGTGAAATGGAGAACTCCCCCTTTTGTCATGAGAAGAGAAGAGTGAAGAGGGAAGAAGACAATGTCATCTTTTATTTTAAAAGGGTTTTAAAACAAAGTCCCACTATTTACGGATTTGCCATTAATGAGATGGCAAATCCCACTTTTCACAATTTCCATGGAAGATGTAAAACAATTCAATTTAGTCCCACACGAAAATGTTTTCTTTGAATTCACGAGGTCTAAATATTATATTATTATTTTTAATTGGAAAAACCGAGACCCAAAATATTATTTAAATATTAATTTCACCCGACCCCTAAACCCGGGTGTTACACGATTAACCTCTCTCTTCTCCACCAAGAGTATCAGTTTCATCCTCCTCGTCAGAATCGAGGTCGAAATACCTATACTTATGAATAGAGTATAAATTCTCCATAGATGGCTTAACAAGATACGATTGATTCAAATAATAATAATAATTCGGACGTTACTTTTAGTTTTGTTGATCCTAAAGTTTCGTCATTAACATTGAAAGAAAGAAAAATTGTGCCACCGGCCTATGGCAGAAACCAAACTTTTATGAAAAATAATGTCAGTGAACCAATTTTAGTGAATTTAGAAAATAAAAAACCATAAACTCAAAATCATAAACTTAAAATTGTAAGCCTAAAATTCAAAACTTAAAACTTGAAACCATGAATCCAATTCTCAAAACTCTAAAACATAAACCCTAAATTTAAATATTGGATATAGTTTATGGTTTAGGTTTTTTAGCTTTTAAATTGACTAAGGTTATTATTTGATCCAATTATTTAAAAAATTAAAAATATAATATATGGAAAATAATTTAATTAAAATTTTATTTTAAATAATTTATAATTATATGTTGAGTCCTTGAAATTTTTAATATTCATTAATTAATTTAATGGTGTTTAGCGATGTTCAGCGTTAGTGGTGTTCAACGGTATTCGTCGAGCGTGGTAGACTCATCCTTGTTTTTTACTTGAAATATTTATAAAAAAAGACATTAAAACTTTATCAAACAATGTTGAACTGCATAAAATAAAGCTATTTTATCAAAATAAAGTACAAAATCTCAAACTCAAAGTTAATATGGAAAAAAATGAAAAATTGAGATTAAACATACAAAAAACCAATGGACTATAAAAATAATTTATCCAATTGAACCGAGCCATATACACTCCCACTATTTACAAATTATAAATATAATATGGTTCGGTTCAATTATATATATAATATGGTCAAATTATACACATACACCCCTACCATTTCAAAAATAGATGAACAAAATTATAAATATTTTGATAAAAATACTTGATTATATAAAAAAAAATATTCCATGAAGGTCAAATTAATCTTTGACTTTTTAAAAGAAATTAATGGTTGGTTTGGTTTATTATTATTATTATTATTATTATTATTATTATTATTATTATTATTATTATTATTATTATTATTATTATTATTATTGCCGGCCTCTATCTGTGGCTATATTCATTGGTACCTAAACATGTTAATTAAACATAAATCTGGATCATCTCGTGAATTGAAATAATGAAACGTGACTTTGATGATGTATATAATTTTTGAAAAACATGTTTATATGTTTATGTTGCCACATGGATGGTTTATTACGTAAAAAAGATAATGTCAAATATGTGATCCCCGCAATATAAAAAATATGTAAAAAGAAGTTTCGAGGAAAAAATTGTGGACGAAGGAAGAGAAATTCACTAATGTCGAAAAAATAAGAATACAAAATTTTTGGGACTTAGCATGCTTTTTGAGTGATTTAACTATATTCTAACTCTATCTCAAAGTATTCGTTTATAAGGATAAATACTTAATTATTAATAAATTTTATTCAAACCGAATCGATTTATGTCGCACATTTAATTTTAATGAGTGAATCTTTCAGTAAAGAATTTTTACATATACAAGATCTCGAACTCAAAACATACTTAAGTAATACCAAACTGCTTATTACTTGAACCAACATGTTAGTTACAATATTATTAGTATGTCAATGCTATCTTTCTAATTATTTATTAATGTCATATGACTTACATGTAACACGTTGATTGTAATTGATATATAAGTTGGAATAATTTTAATGAAAATATTTTGATACACAATTCTGGTTTTTTAATTTTAGGGTTTAGAGATTTAAATTGTGGTTTATGATGTAGGATGTAGAGTTTTAAGGTTTATGGCTAGAATTTTGAGTTTAGTGCTCAAGGTTTAGATTTTAGGTTGTTAGGACTAGGGGTGGGAAAAAAACCCGATTACCCGGTCTTGGTCCCGGTCCTAGACCCGGTCAGATTAGTTGGATTTTTACCCGGAATTGGTTCCGATGGGGACCGGGACTGGATCCAAAATTTAGGTCCCGGTTGCGACTAGGACTGGATCTTGATTTTTTCGACCCGATACCCGGTGGGTACCCAATGGGACCGAGACCAGTAACGGGTACCTGGTACTGGTTAGGTACCGAATGACGTTAAAGAGGTTGGAAACAATTGAATGTGCTCTTTTATTTCTCTTTATCGAACTTTCTAGTGGTCTTGCTTGCAATAGATAGAGTTCTGTAGTTTATTCTCTCTCCTTATATATGAATATTATGAGTATGATTCGTTTTAAGACTTCAACCTTCAAGCCTATAATATTTTGATTTTGTTATTTAATATTATTATTGAATTTTTTCCACTACTGCTCAAATTTTATTAATAATAAACTAATTGACCGGGTACCACTAGTACCAGGACCGGTTCTTGAAATCTTGGACCCGGTCTGACCGGGACTGGTTCTAATTTTCAGAAATTAGTGGTTACCGGGACCGGGATTGGTTCTAATTTTCAGGAACTAGTGGTTACCGGGACCGAGACCAATTCTGGACAAATTGGCCGGGTACCCGGTCTTGCCCACCCCTAGTTAGGACTAGTGATTTAAGTTTTAGATTTTATAACTGTAAATTTTTTTCATATTAAAATATAACCCTAATTTTAAAAAAATGATATATGTTAAAATGAAAATTATTCTATTTTCTATTAATAGTTTATGTAACTATCTTGGGGGTGAAACCTTTCCCAAGATGGAAAATGAGTGGAATTAAAGAGAGGAAACTACAAGTATAAATGATAAATGTGTACTATTACTACTAGGGTTGCTTGTTTGTTGCTTCACCGGTCCAGTATGTTTTAACAGCAACTAGAATTTTCTCAGGATTGAAGGGTCCGCTCTCATGGTCCACGATCTGACTCTTCCACCTCATTCCATCTGTTATACTCTTTATCTTCACCAGCAGCTCCACCGTGTCCCGGAATATTACCGATCCTTCCGGCCTCAGAATCCGATCCATCTCCAACAAGATGTAACTCATGTCACACCTTCAATCCACACATTAACACAACTTAACCACACATGACATGGAACAGAGTTTATCAACTGTCTGAATGATGTAAACAATGTTTACCTGTCTTGATACATAGTAAACACGCCACTTGCATGGATGAGGTCGTATGTTCTTGGATATGTTGAGAATCCCTCACACCAGTCCTGGTATGTACCGATTAGGCCTCGTTCGTAAATGATTCCCAGCGTGTCGGGGTCTGAATTCGACGGCACCACATTCATGACCCACACCGGGTACCTTGACACTGCTGCTGCAAATCCCCCAAGGTATGCATTCATGTCCATGATATTCCGGTATCGTCCGGACCGTAGTGGAGTAACAAGTCTATTGTAGTTTACTATCTTTTGCTTCCACATTGCATTGTCCTCTACGAATATGTCGGCACCGATGCTTGGTACTAAGTTACGGCTAATCCTAGGAGGGATAGCGAATGCACGATCCGGCCATTTTAGTAGTTCGCCGCCAGCAACGTCGTTTGCACTTGTTACTTCAGGAAGTGGGGTAATGCAAGCTTCCAAATTTCTGTACCAAGCTGAATCTGGATCCTGTGATGAGCAAATGAGTGGTGTTTCATACGCCTTCTTAGTTTTAACACACTCAAGGTGGTTGATAGGCTTTTGCCAGATTGCTAGGTCATTGTGTTCGGTCACTTTCTTCCAGCATAGGCGTTTCGCGGCGTCTTCGATCGAATCTTGCTCTCGTTTTAAGTCCTCCTCTGTCCTATCCCACCCTCTCCAATATTTCTTCCATCGGATCGGAGGACCAGAGAGCACCCAGTAACCTCCCGGCCTTAGAATTCGATCGACTTCGATGAGATACAGCCCATCTATCCCCAATTAAATGAAACCATTAGCTAATATATACAGATATGACAAAGCATACAGAAATGCCTTACCATTCCTTGACCAAGGGATCAAACAACGAGAACAATGAGCCAAGTCGAATGCCCTTGCCGGGTACGGAAGCCTCTGCGAACCCATGATTCCGATCATAGCAGGAACTCCGCGCTCCAGCGCAAACTGGACCTGCGCTTCGTGTGTATCTCTTGGAGCAAAAGACATTGTCAAGATATCCCTCTTCAACAAGTAAGCGCCGAAACTTGCGACCTAAGTAACATCAGATAAAAGAAGAGAAGCATCAGCAAAGGCAATTAGTACATAGGCCAAGGGATTTTCATTACATACCCCACAGCCAGTATCAACTGCTGTTCTGATGTGTCCATTAGTAAGAGGAATGAGCTTGCCGATGTCATCGATATACGCATCGGCTCCCCGAGGGAACATGGTGCCTCCCCCGGGAAATCTGAAACGATCACCCTCTACTTGAATCCAATTCTGGACTGCCTTCTCAATGCTGAGTTCTCTATGAGGGATATTGTCAAACCAGGCATAATCACGGCTCTGAGGCCATTTAAACGGGGTCTTATAATTCGGCGGAGCCGGTATAAGGCAGAGCAGAAGTTCTTCCTTGGCGGGACAATGCCGCTCTCGATACTTCATCATGTCACGGTCGAATTTCCGTCCCCTCACTTTATCTTGGCAAGGAGTGTACTCGCTGTACGACATATCACACGGCGGGAAATGACTGACAGTTTTCGAACCGTCGAGAGTGACCTGATGATGGCTAGCAAAGTCCAAGGTGTTGGACGAAATGTTGAGAGCCGCATCGCCATTGTTGTCTGATGTAGCCGTATTATTATCACAACCAACTTTAGTGTACAAATCGTATTGAGTACTAGGAGTCGCCTGCCAAGCTCCTAACACATAAAACAATATGCAGAGTGCACTAACACCAAGAATCCATGTGAGACGCCTCCTCGATTGTGATCCACCGTACTCTCTGGCCATAACAATCTAAGAACATGGCAACAGAGACGATGAGGCGAAAGATTCGAATCGAAACATTGAGAAAACAAGATGTCAATCAGACATACAAAAGATGGTACCTGAAGAAGATGAATTAGCTGTGTCCAGACTTTCAACTCCAAATACGAAGGTATCTAAGAAGGGTACATGGAAGTGAAGTTTAAGTATACGTATAAATAAAGGGAAACCAGAATGAAAGAAAGAGTACCGTGAAAGAGGAAAGCAAGAGATGTCCGCCATTAGAGTAGCAGGTGAGTTGTGTTATATTTGGTAAGAATATAAGGACAGAAGGGAGAGAAAAGGGGTGGATTTGGTCTAAATAACGGACCAAAAAGGCCAAGTGGGAAGAAGTTGAGAATTCACAGCCTCGTTTCTCTCCTTTCGCCCCTGCTTTCTGTTTCCATATTTTCAAACTTCTCACACAATCTGTAATCAAGCATGGTGTAAATGTGTTCAAAGTTCCATGTTTTATTTATCTAATGGACTGTGAAAATTATATTCATTTAATTTCTTAATGAATTTGTTGTTTAATTGCTTGGTCTAATTGGTAAGCTCATTGGTATCGCTTAAGTAAGTCTTGAATTTGAGATCTTGTGTATGCAAAGAAATTTTGCCGGGAGACCCACCTACCAATGTCAGGCGTGCAACGTGGGTTGGTCTAGATTAGTCAGAACAAAATCTTAGAGAACCGAATGAACATAAAAAAATACAAAAAAATAATTCATGTATTTTTGGTGGAAATTTTATTTTTCATAAGCAGGTACAATTTATGATTTACAAATTTACAACTTTTAAAATTTAAAGTTTATATTTTAGGATTTTAAGGTTAATAGTTTAAAATTAAATTAGACATATCTATGAAAAAAATTACATCTATACATCCAACACCAACTCTTTTAAATATAATCTAATTCTTTTAGCAAGTAATTTCTAGTTCTGAAATTTATTTATTTGGTTTAAATTTTAGTACTAAGGGTTGATCTACATTTTTCTACCACAACCCATTTCGTTCAATATATATATTTTATTTTAAAAATGTATTTAATCAAATAGCTTATCTATATATTTTATCTTTGTTATACTTCGTTCGTCGGAAGGACGTGTACATCTTTGAAATTCTCAGCATCTATACTACGCGTCGGCAGATAAGGTCTTATGACCGGGTTTAGAGTCTCCATTCTCTGAACTACCTTATCGTCGACATAACAACCGAGTCCATCTGACCGGCAAATTAAGTGTACCATCTAGCAACTAAAGACTAAACTAGAAAGCTTATTTGCAAAAGATAGCACACTATATTGGCCGAGTCGAACAACATATTTTTATTTCTTGTGCAACCTAATTCATGTTGAATCATGTTTATGGTTTGAACGTGCAAATTTTAAAATGTATTACTTATACAAATGGTTAATGGTTTAGTGACTAGTTTGAAACAAAAATTGAAAGTGTAAAATTCCCACCTTGACATAATTATGAATTAAATCACAATATAATATGATTGCATTACCCTATCATGTTACAACAAAAAAGTATGTAGCAGAGGAAAATTATTGAATCCCACTGCCATATCACACACCTATGATAATTTATACACAATATATAATACTTTCCCTTCTCTCTTATTTCATGTAGTTGACACTGAGCCAGACTGGCGGTGTACGGATGGAAAATCTGCACCAACCTCAGCTCACCACCAGGAGGGGACTTTCCGGCATACGGGATAAGTGCGGTTGCTCCGATCTCTCACTGGATAGGAAAGGGTATTTCTCCGATCCAATGAACAGGCATATTAACGGTGAGTAAAAGTAGTCTCCGAGGCGACTAAACCAAAATTACTCAATATAACAAATCAGCCAAGCAAAATTAAAATGGCAGATTACGGTACCATTAGCTTCTTGAATTTCTGATAAATCGTGTGCTGGTTTGTGCTTTCATAGACTTCGATCATGGACTGTATAGCTCTGGATATCATCTCTTTCTTTTGGTTGCCAACAGTCTCAGACTGATCACTCGTCTCCCCCACGGAAGCGAATAGCATCTTAAACCAGTCCTCTAGAAAAGATGCTTTCTATTACACAAGAAGAGAATGGTTACATAGTTAATATCTAACAAACCTTTACTCTTTAGATTCTTGTACAAATTTCTCAATCCATGCAAATGAAGGCTTTCTATTTTGAAAGTGAAAAATCATCATCTCTAACGCACTAAAACTATATGCCAAACATAAGTTTCATACAAAGGTGCACTATTTGTGAATATCAGAAGAGGTTGTTTAAAGCTTACTTTGACAAGAAAATCTTTCAGCGGTTTGTGCTCAGAAGCTGAAGCAAGGCTAAGAACATGCAACAAGGTTGAAGTTAACTGCAACAAAAAACACAATTGATGAGTCAGGCATGGACTTGTCTTAGCCAACTTGGAACACTACCAAAACTTTATTACGAAAATAATTACTAGTAAATGAAGGAATTTATTCTGAGATTGTCATGAAAGTTCGGATTCACAGGAATGATTGAGCAATTCAAATTTCTTCTCTTAATTTCACTATATTTAATACATTTGACCTGATTAGGAAATAAGTAGTAGTTTGAAAAATGTAGAGTGCAAGATTCCTAAAACCATGTTATATCATTTCAAAAGACTTCACTGTATGTGTAGAATAACCTGCTTCTCAAGCGCAATCCTATATTTGAAACTTGAAGGCGCCGAAATTGGGTCTGAACCTAGATTCTCAACTACATGCTCCAGGCCTTGGACAATGTCTGGGAAAGATTTCCCGTAATCTGTGTCAAACAATGTGAGCTATGTCAAAACCCAGCTTTAACCTGTCAAACAAAATGATACTCTCAAGACCAGTAAACATAAGAGAAGCAGATGATTCAGACTCCCAGTTATTGTCTTTTAAGTTCAACCATAAATAATGATTGAAGGTGTATCAATACCACTCACCAAGTGCCGTTTCTGGCACAGCCAATGCAGCAGCAGCTTGTATCCTGATCTTGAAATTCGAAGAATCACGTAGTAGTAACAGAAGAATACCAAAAACTGATGGAGCCCTGCCAATATTGTAAACAAGCATACTATTGTGATATACAAAATATTAAGAAATAATTTAGAAAGATATTAGGGATTTACTTAATTGTAAATATTTATTGTAATATTCTTCGGTCTTATTTTATATATACAATTGATAATATAAAATCAGATTTTAGCTTGTGTGTTAGACAAGTTGAATCATTCGCAAAACCTCTTTCTGGTTTCTTTCTCCTTTTTCCTCTCTCCTCTCATTTCATTTTATTCTTTTTCTCCCAACCTTCAAATCTTCCTCAATTAACATGCCATTAGAACGAGGTGACTCTCACCTACGTATGGCCATGGGTCGAGTTTTTAGTTGATCCACACTCAACCTAAAAATGTAACACCTCCACCCGAACCCGACCTGAATTTTAGAGTAAAAAACCGAACCCACGTAAATAATTTTTTATTCAATAAAATAGAGTTAATTGAAAAAATACAAATAAAGAGGGATTTATAATTATACCTAAATATTTAGAATAAACTTAAACTATTATTTTCAGTCGGGCTGGATATTTTTCACTTTAAAACCGAACTCGACCCGACCTTATCATCAAAAAAGTTCAACCCCAACCTGATCCAAACTCAAAATTTTCTTTAAAAAATAAATTATTATTTCAGGTCAGGTTTTTAGTTGATCCGCACCCAACCCAAAAATGTAACACTTCCACCCGAACCCGACCTGAATTTTAGAGTAAAAAACCGAACCCACATAAATAAAAGAAGTATTTTTTTTTTCATTTTTATTCATTAAATAGAGAGTTAATTGAAAAAAATACAAATAAAGATAGATTTATAATAATTATACCTAAATATTTAAAATAAAATTAAACTATTATTTTCGGTCGGGTGGATATTTTTCACTTTAAAATCGAACTCAACCCGACCTTATCCTCAAAAAAGTTCAACCCCAACCTGATCCGAACTCAAAATTTTCTTTAAAAAATAAACTATAATTTCAGGTCGGGTTGAATATTTCCCCTGAAACCCAAATTTGACTGCCACTATCCTATAAAAACTCAACCTGAACTTAAAATTTTCTTTAAAACTAGAGTAAAAAACCGATCCCACATAAATAAAAAAGTATTTTTTTTCATTTTTATTTGATAAATTAGAATTAATTGAAAAAATAAAAATAAAGAGGGATTTATAATAACTACTCATAAATATCTAGAATAAAATTAAACTATTATTTCCGGTCAGGCTGGATATTTTTCACTTTAAAACCGAACTCGACCCGACCTTATCCTAAAAAAGTTCAACCCCAACCTAATTCGAACTCAAAATTTTCTTTAAAAAATAAACTATTATTTCGGGTCAGGTCGAATAATTCACCTGAAACCCAAATCTAACCGCCACTATCCTATAAAAACTCAACCTGAACCTAAAATTTTCTTTAAAAAACCCAACCCTATAGGGTCGGCCAGTCGTACCCTAGTGGAAAATTAATAAATGTCGGGTTGAGTTTGGGTTGGTGAAAAATACAAAACCCCACCCAAGATATTTGTATAATTCATCCATATATTTAGGGATAATTGCTACAATGTCCCTTTATATATATTTAGGGGTCAGGTCAAAACCCATTGTTAAGTCTACCCACATAGGCCTATTAACATCAAAGATTTCAAGTATGGCACAATATTCGAGGTCAACGGACAACGGCTGAAGTATTACTCAGAGCACCAATCCATTGTGACAAGACTAGTGTCACCCTTCGTGATGCCTGCTAATTCTCAATTTCTTCCTTTTATGTTTAAACTTTGTTTCCATTTTTCTTTGGCATTATGGTTGTCCATAAATAATATTTTATTTTTGTGTTTTCTTCTTCATAAAGATGCTAGATGTGGTGCCTTGGGAGTAAGGGAAAATGTGAAATTGGAAGTTGAAGGACCCACTCGTTCCACGAATATTCTTGGGCAATTAAGTTAAAAAAGTGGTGGGGTCTTTGAATTTCAAAAAGAAACTATCCATAATTATTGCTTCTGCTCCACTTTTTAGAATCTCTCCCTTCCCCCAAGCAGCCACTTATCCCATCAAACCACTCTCCCATCAAAACTCCCTCCAAATTCCCAAACCTTTCCATCTTCCACTCATAAAACCCTAAAAGCAATTAACCCCACCACTTTACCTTTGCCGTTTCACATTTTTCCTCACACCTTCAAACCCTAAGGTTACAGTTTCCTTTGCTATTCAACATCTTTCCCACCATTACAACCAACGATGGTGCAATGCAAGAACGTCTCTCGCGACGCAGGCTCCTCTCAACCACCCCCACCCCAACCTGTACTCATTGAAAAGTTTCAAGATGAGGCAGCGTGTGAACGATACCCGCTCTTTTAGAACATGCTTATTAACCCTGAGAGAGGATTCAAATTCTTATATCGCCAAAGAATGAATTTGATGAAAAAATCATGGTCGTCATTGCTAAGCATGACTGGTAGGAATTCTTTAAACAACCAGGAGCAATTGCCGTCACTTGTTCGGGAATTCTACACTCATCTAATAGAATTGTTCAATTCTTTGGGTTAAAGGCGGACCTCGATGAACCAATTTGGTAGAGCTATGACTAATGAAATCTATGGTCAAGTTCTAAAGGATATGTGTTTTCCAAGAACCAATACGGCTGGCTAACAACTGCTGCACTATCAAGTGACTTCATCTAAAGCCCAAAGGGAGTTATGGAATCATTTTATGAAGACCAGGCTTATGCCCACAACACACCACTATCTTTGGCAAGAGAATGCTCTTGTTGCATTCAATCACGATGGACCGACATATTAACTATTTTTTTAGGCCATCTTTACTCAAGCAAACTCAGTCTGCTTATATTCCCTAATTTTTGAGGCCATCTACGAGCACCCTTTAGATTAAACCATGGAGAAAAAGAAAGGACTTAAGCGGAAACAAGTGCCTTCACTGAAAGGACTTGTTGAAGATGCCCAACATCTGCAAGTGGTATTCTGCACCCTAGAGGGCTCTTCCAGCTAAAGAACCGATGAATGCTGAGGTGAGACAATCTCCACCGTCAACACAACTATCGATGTTGAATCACCGGCTACAAGAGCTACCAGTAACCATGGCCGTGGAAAGAAATGTGATGGGAGTATTCTGCAACCACCATATGTTGCTCCTTTTGGAGAGATGCAAGTCGATGCTGCAGCAACTTCCAGACCATTGAAAGCTGCTCGGGATAAGGGCCCTATGTTTCCTGCATCGTCCCAACGAAAGAGCCCTATCCACCTCCCTAGTAATGAGGAAATTTCCGCTGATGCATTTGTTCTACATACATCACCACCAAATGTTCCATTGCATCCTTGAACAAAGACCACCACTGGGCGAATTAAGACAACACTTCTTCAAGAGGTCGAAGAAATTCTCGCTAAAGTCACTTCCTCTGAATCGAACACTTCTTCCGACTCCCCTCCTACACAACCCGCCCCTTATGCTGACCCACCACCAGCTGCTCCCAGGCATGCGACACGCTTCAAGCATTCGGCTAGGAAGTCATCTTCCCCCAAAAGTTAACCCCAAGTTAGTACTTTTGCATTTAATTCCATGAAGGGGCATGTTGTGCAAAAGGATCCCTCTAAAAGTCAAGAGGGGAAATAGATGAAGCTTTCTATTCAGAGGAAATGACTTCAGCGAAGATTTCTTTGATCTCCAGAAGTATTGTCTTGATTCACCCAGCGGTGGTCTTTGTTCAGGGATAAAACGGAAAAGTTGGTGGAGCTGGTTGTGCAATATACGAAACAAATGCATCAACAAAAATTTCCTCATCGCTGGGAGGTGGAGAGGGCTCTCTTCTTGAGACGGTGCAGCTAGTGACTTCCTGATTGCGCGCCGAAATGGGATGCTTCCTTGCAATGATCTGGAGCTTTAAACCCTTACTTTCTCGTTTCAGCGCAAACGAGATGGAAGTATCTCAGCTACTTTCAAACAGACACGACTCCTAACGACAAAGTAGTGTCATGCTCTTGATGTCTACCAATGCGGGTAGTTGGGCTCACCTTCCTCATTTCCTTCGTCGTTTTGAGGAGACGATGTTCCTGTTGGTTTTACGACGTCTTGGAGGAGGCCTTAGGTGTTTTCTGTCGGTGATTGTTTCCTAAAGTTCAGAAGATCTATAAATATTTTGTTATTTATTAGAATCCCTATTTATAAGGGATTGTATTTCTTTACTAGAATTAGTTTCTTTCCTAGTTAGGAGTTTCCTTAGCTAAGGCATAAGTCTATATATTTAGTCTGTAAATCAGTAGCAATTTAACAGTCGAAATATAATAAAAAGATCAGCCTTTGATCAGCCTTTCGACATGGTATCAGAGCCTCTTTTTCTTTAGGCTTTAACTGTTTTGTTAGACAGTATTTGTTCGATTTCTCGTTCCCTTAGAGAAGTAATGATGATTGGAAATAATCAAGTAGAAAGCAAGGCTCTAGTGACTCAAATAGTTTCTGAAAAGCCAACACGTTTGGAAAGTTTTAAAAGAAAATCAGAAACAACAAGGGCAGTGAATCGAGATTCCATGTGGTGTACGTATTGCAAAAAACCTCGACACACTAGAGAGAGGTGTTGGAAGTTACATGGGAACCCTCAGTCCACAAACAAAAACTTCATAGAAAGGGAAGGATCAACGAGGGGGCAGAGCAGAGCCCATGCAACTAGAGAAGTAGCCAAGGAATCCACTGAACAATCTGGAGAGTTCAATCAAGAGGAAGTAGAGAAGTTGAAGACCCTACTGGAGTCCTTAGGAAAATCATCAATTGCTGGTACAAGTAATCAGGTTTTCTCAGGTATATCCTCTTCCTCTTCTCAAAACTCTAATACCTTGGAATCCTCCATACCTAATCAAACCTCCTGGGTAATAGACTCAGGAGCAACTGATCACATGACCAATTCCCCTCTCAACTTTCTCAATTATACACCATGCCCTAGCAATAGGAAAATTACAATTGCTGATGGTACCATGATAACAGTTGCTGGTGAAGGAGATGTTGCCATTAGTAAAAAAAATTTGCTTAGAAAAGTTCTACATGTTCCAAAATTATTTACCAGCCTTATCTCAATACCAAAACTTGTAAGGGATATTATTTGCAGTGTTTTGTTTCATTCTACACACTGTTTTTTCCAGGAGCAGAAAACGAAGAAGATGATTGGGCGTGCTAAGGAGATCAATGGACTATATTATCTTGAGAATCTTGGAGGACAAGTTAGAATCTTGAACACTCCACCCTCATCTTTTTTATCTAATTCTACAAATAATAAAGACCAAATCTGGCTCCAGCATCTTCGCCTTGGTCATCCACCTTTTAAACTTCTAAAGACTATGTTTCCTTCTTTATGTAAAACCTTAGATGTTGAGGAATTACATTGTGATGTGTGTGAACTTGCTAAACACAAACGCTCCTCTTTTCCAGCAAGTAATAATAGAACCAATATTCCTTTTAGTCTTATTCATAGTGATGTATGGGGACCTTCTTCTGTTCCTAACATAACTGGGGCAAGGTGGTTTGTATCTTTTATAGATGATCACACTAGGGTTACTTGGATTTATTTGTTAAAACAGAAATCTGATGTTGCATCGACCTTTCAAAACTTTTACACCATGATAAAAACCCAGTTTGGAGCCGAGATTAAAAGAATTAGATCAGATAATGCCAAGGATTATTTTAATCAAATCGTGTCTCCTTTTCTCTTAGAAAAAGGTATTTTACATGAATCATCATGTGTAAACACTCCCCAGCAGAATGAAATTTCAAAAAGGAAGAATGGACATATTCTTGCTATAACCAAAGCCCTTTTATTTCAGAATAATGTTCCAAAAAAATACTGGGGGGAAGCTGTCTTAACAGCTACATTTATGATGAACAGACTACCCACTAAAAGTCCTTTGATCTCAAATTCCTATTCAAACCCTTACAAAATTTTCCCCACATTTGAACCTATCTCTTAACCTTCAGCCAAGAGTGTTTGGGTGTGTTGCCTTTGTTCATCTTTATTCTCCAAACCGAGGTAAGCTTGATCCTAGGGCAGTAAAGTGCATTTTTCTTAGGTATTCCTCTACTCAAAAAGGCTACAAATGCTATCATCCACCTACTAGAAAGGTCTATGTCACTGCTGATGTTACTTTTGTTGAAAGAGAGAGTTACTTCACTGCTCCTTATCTTCAGGGGGAGATGCCTTTTAGGGAAGATAAGGATGCAGATCTGTTTTTACTTCAGCAACCTTTGTCCCTCATTGATCTACCTCCTTCTCATTCTGCAAAAATCCAGCCTTCTCATTTTGCGGAAATCCAGCCTTCCCATTCTCATTCTGCAGAAATCCAGCCTTCTCATTCTACAAAAATCCAGCCGCCTTCACAGTCCTTACAAACAGAACCCAATAGTCCTCAAACTCCTCAACCAAACAGAAATATTTCTCAGCCTAATGTTCAAGAAAATGCTGGTCCTCTAAAGACATTCGAGAAGGAAGATACCTATGAAGACTCAATCATCTCCTGCTCCTGCTCTTGCTCCCATTCCCATACATTTTGAGGTACATTCTGAAACTGATCCTGATCATAATGATATGAATTCTAATTCTGAGTTTGAATTTCCTATTGCTATTAGAAAGGGAAAAAGAACCTGCACCACTAAACATCCTTCATATTTGTTTATGACCTATAATAATTTGTCCCCAAATCACAAAACCTTTCTTACCAGCTTAAACAATATTGGCATCCCTAAAACAGTAGCCGAGGCATTAGATAATGAGAATTGGAAAAAGGCTATGCATGAGGAAATGGATGCACTGGAAAAGAATAAGACATGGGATTTAATAAAGCTGCCAGGAGACAAAAAAACAGTGGGATGTAGATAGGTGTACACTGTAAAATACAAATCAAATGGCTCCTTGGAAAGATACAAAGCAAGGTTGGTGGCAAAGGGGTACTCGCAAACCTATGGGATAGATTATCTGGAGACATTTGCACCTGTTGCAAAGATGAACACAGTGAGGGTTCTACTCTCCTTAGCAGCTAACCAGGGATGGAATTTACTGCAGTTTGATATTAAAAATGCATTTTTGCATGGAGATCTCGAAGAAGAGGTATACATGGATGTTCCACCAGGGTTTAATTCAACTGTTGGACAGGTAGTTTGCAAGTTAAAAAAGGCTCTATATGGATTAAAACAGTCCCCAAGAGCTTGGTTTGGAAGATTTGCTAAGGTAATGTTAGGGCAGGGTTTCAAACAGAGTCAAGGTGACCATACCTTATTTGTGAAGCATTCATCTTCAGGGGGAGTAACCATACTACTGGTTTATGTGGACGACATCATAGTTACAGGTAATGATTCAGAAGGAATCATCAATCTGAAAAAGTGTCTTGTAAAAGAGTTTGAGTTGAAGGAACTTGGGAGATTAAAATATTTTTTGGGTATTGAGGTGGCACACTCACAACAGGAAATTTTTATATCACAGCAAAAATATACTCTGGATCTTTCAAAGGAAACAGGAAAGCTTGGATGTAAACCAGCAGAAACGCCCATAGAAGTTAACCACAAACTTGGAGATTCAGATGAAGATGAGAAGTTGATAGGGGTTCATTTCAGAGACTTGTGGGAAGACTTATTTATTTATCACATACCAGACCAGACATAGCATATGTTGTTGGAGTGGTAAGCCAATTCATGCACAATCCTAAGGAGTCACACCTAAGAGCTGTAATGCGAATCTTGCAATACTTGAAAGGTACACCAGGTAAAGGAATCATGTTTAGAAGAGGAGGAAACCTGACTCTGGAAGCCTACACAGATGCAGACTATGCAGGTTCCAGAATGGACAGAAGATCAACTTCAGGCTACTGCACCTTTTTTGGAGGAAATTTGGTTACTTGGAGAAGCAAAAAACAGAAGGTAATAGCTAGATCCAGGGCAGAAGCTGAATTTCGAGCTATGGCTTTAGGAATCTGTGAGTTACTATAGCTGAAGATCATTCTAGAAGATTTGAAAGTAGAATGGAATGGACCAATGATGTTGTACAGTGATAACTAATCAGCAATCAATATTGCTCATAATCCAGTTCAACATGACAGAACAAAGCATGTTGAAGTGGACAGACATTTTATAAAAGAGAAACTCGACAGTGGTTTGATTTGTACTCCTTATGTGACTACTGGTAATCAGATTGCAGATATTCTCACCAAGGGTTTACTTGGCAAGGATTTTCAGAAGTTAAACAAGCAAGCTGAGGATGGAGGACATCCATGCCCCACCTTGAGGGGGAGTGTCGGAGATTGTTTCCTAAAATTCAGAAGATCTGTAAATATTTTGTTATTTATTAGAATCCCTATTTATAAGGGATTGTATTTCTTTACTAGAATTAGTTTCTTTCCTAGTTAGGAGTTTCCTTAGCTAAGGCATAAGTCTATATATTCAGTCTGTAAATCAGTAGCAATTTAACAGTCGAAATATAATAAAAAGATCAGCCTTTCGACATTTTCTTGTCCACTATTTTCGATGCACTTGTAGCGGGATTGCCATCCATTGCCCTGATTCGTTTCAGCCCATAACTGAGCCTCTTCCTGTCCTATGTTAATGGGTTGAGGAACATATTCAGTGTTATCCCCCCATTGTTCCCATTCAAGGGGAGGGAACTCGTCGTGCACATTGCTCTTAGTGAATTGAAGGACATTTTGTGGTGGAAGATCCCTCTTCCTCTATGATTTACCTGTCATCGTTCTGCCGTTGCAAAGTCTGGAGGGCTAAGAGAGCTGCTAGTGTCGGCTCTTTTTGTTGCCGACTTTGACGATGCAGCTGTTGTTGGACTGCTTAGAACGCTTAGAACTGGGTTCATAAGTGTCACAAACCATCCTGTAGGAAACGAAGCCAGACAACGCTTCACCTATGCATGCAAGCGTCTAATCGAGACAATATGCAATGAGCATGATGGATGGACTATTCACAAGAGCATGATGTTTTCGACTGGGTGCATCAGACAATTGCTACAGTGGGGCCGGAAAGGTAGGCTCCGGTTGATTCGTTGTGGCTTCTTGACGAAGGTCACGGAGGGCCTTACTTTGTAAGGCTCGGAGGCTAGAAGCGGAGAATATCTTTTGGGACAACAAAAGGCCTTTATTGCGGAGGAGTGAGTTCCGGAGGATATAGTATACGAGTATAACAATAATATAAAATTATATTTTAGCTTGAATGTTAGACAAGCTGAAAAGTTTAGCTTGAATGTTAGACAAGCTGAAAAGTTTAGCTTGAATGTTAGACAAGCTGAAAAGTTCAGAAACCTATTTCTTTCTCCGTTCTCCTCTCCCTCACCTCACCTCACCCTCTTTTCTTTTTCTCTTTCTTCTTTCCCCTCTTTCTTTTTTTCTTTTTTTTTCTACCAACATTCAAATCTTCCTCAATTAACACATACAATTGATCTCAATTAGGCATCACTACCTAAAAGGAAAATAAGGTGCTCATATGACAAAACATGTGAAATTGGAGATGTAGTAATTAACCTAAATTAGGCTAAGATAGTTTATATCCTTGAGCATCAATCATCATTCCTAACAAAAAGGTAATTAGCTGGAAACAAAGACGAATTTTGTGACTTCCCCTATTATCGAAACTGAATGTACAGGTTTCGTAAAACTAAGACTGGCTAGACCTAAGATAATGAAGACTGAGGCCAGAAAGGTGTCTACATGCCCAAGCAATGTGAGGGAAAATCGCTCATTCAATAATCTATCCAACCTTTGACTGGTTTCTAGTTATTGTTAACAACAATAAACATCAAACTATATAAATTAAACCTATTGATGGTGTATTCAAAGAAAAAGAACATGAAGAAATTAGCATCATACCAATCCATATCCTGCAGTTTTATTGTCTTATTCAAAAACATATTGCTCAGCGCATGACAGACATTCCATTGAACCTAGTCAATGAAAAGCCACAGTAAGAAACAGAGCATAGCTAAGCTGACATTAAAATTGATGTTATGCTTCCATCATTTTGAGATTAAAAGTTTACTGAAAAACTACAATGCAAGTTAATACCTTGACATTTCCAGTTGTAACACAAGAAATAAATGCTTGCACCATTCTCTCTAGCCAATGCAAATCCTTCAATGACTTAGGGCAAGTTGAAGTTATCCCACCTCCATCAAAAGCATTAAGCTCACTTCTTGCTGGAAACATAGTAACATAGTCGCAAGAAGGAAATCCTGCGTTTGCCACTGGCTTTTTATCCACACATGATGAACTCGAAAACCCAACAAATCTTGCAAGATTTCCAAGAGCTCTTACAGCATTTGATTTGACCTAATAGGAAGAAACATAAAGAGAAAGAATAGCTGCAAGAGTTTCTAATTGATGTACAAAGATGATGGTTACAATCATCTAGACATGGAAGTTCATAGAACCATCACTTGGCTGAACTTCAATTGACCATGTTTCTCCGACTCTTCATTTTGCTCCAAGTACCCATTCCGGAACTCTTGTCCAAAACATTGGTCCAAGGATCCTCTAAATATATGGAAAGACTTAGAAAACTCTAATCATACCCCATGTTGGACATATACTTGCATGCACCACTCAAACCCGAGTTCGAGTAACATTATAAACATAAAATTACCAAAACATAGCAAAATCTAACATCTGAGCAATCAGGATTAAATATAGAAAATATACACAAATAACAGATAAGAATGGTTTTGCAGTTTGCCATCAAATAAAAGGTATCTAGACATCTTGATATCATTTCATTTGTTCTTGGTCCAAATACGGAAGAAATATTCATTTATCTGAGCCTAAAAGTTATGAATTCACGACTAACAAGAACACATTCTCACTAACAACAAATTAGTAGCACATAAATGGATTAAGATAAAACTAGGAGGTGGTGTAAAGGCAACAGAAAATCAAATACACAACTGATATATGCAGGTGAAGACAAAGTACCCTATACATTTTCTAAATTGGTAAAAAAAACAGAGATAACCATGCCCCTCTCATCTTTTCTGTTCACTTTCTCAGATGAAGAAATTCATACATACATTACCCAGTTGCAGAACTTCTAGCAGGAAAAAAGATAGATCAAGAAACTCGTGAAAGAACCCGTAAAAGGTTATAAGGTGCCTAAAAACATATCATACCTTGTCCCCATCTTTGGCAAGACACAGAGCACACTCAATTAACAACTCCACTAAATGGAAGTGCGTTTCTGATTCTATAACGTCAAGGAAAAAGTAATCAGATGCTTGGAAACATCAGTATAAAATATAATGGATTAAAAAATATTACTGTCAAGCCAGAAAAGTTACCTGTTGACTGTTTTAAAGGAAAATCATCAACAAAGTGACGAAGAGAATCACATATGTTTGCCAAAGCCCAAGAGGCTGGTATGCGCACCTGTAAAAGTATTCATAAGTGATGCTTGCCTGTTGAACACTAGATATATAAACACTCTCCTAGGGTCAAAATCAAGAGGAGAGAAGAATTACCGAGACCACAGAATCATGAGTGTTAATCTCAACAGCATGGATAAACTTGCCAAGGATCTCTGCACTAAATAGTTTAGGCATTCTGTAAACTTTAAGTTCATGATTTTTGCACACACAACCCATTAAATAATAAAAACTTATATCCTAGCAACATTGCAGAATCACCTCTCAGAAGTTTTTTGGAAACATGAGACAACACCAATTGCTCGACAAGCAGCTGACCTAACCGAAGGAACCTTATCATTCTCAGCAGCACTGATCTGCATTTTTATTTATCCAACATAAATCATAACAAAATGAATGTTATGTAAGATCACCAAAGGAGAAGGGGAACAAAATTTCAGGTTTTAAATAATACTATATCATGACTTACTAGAGACGAAACAATGAAGTCCTGATTATCCTTCGAGAGAGTGAAGAACACGGAGGAAGTGATTCCAGCAAAACAAGTTACTGATGCAGTTCTCACCTTCCAAAGAAAAGCAGTTCAGTATCATATACATGTAAGAATAGAATGTTTCCATCTTGTTAGAAGTGTAGTTACAACCTTCAAAGAATTAGATAAAATAATCACAAAGTAAAAGCAAAAAATCTCTATATAAAATTAAAAACCTCTATTCCATTAAACACTTTGATACTCATCATTACTATACAAGATGTAACTCACAAAAATCGAAAAATCTCAGTGTGATGTAAATAAATAAGCACGTTTATATGACAAGCACCAACAACTACAGCAACCAGTAGAATTTATCCACAGGGTCAACATATATTTATCAACCAAGTAGATAAAGATAAGCAATAAAATGAAGGGAATTGAAGCTATCATAAGTTATGCCTGCAGGGCATAAAATGAGGCCAAATTGAATTCCCATTTAGGATGACTTTACCAGTTAGTTATCATTAGAAATAGGAAATTTTTATATGACAGTAGCCAAAGATTTATTTAATAATGCTCAATCCTAGAACATGTAGCTCTCACAAACAATTTTTCTATGACAGTTAGTTAAACCATTGCTCTTAAATACAACACCAAAGGCCATGCACATTAAATCAGAAATCTAAAGCATCTCTAGGAGTGCCAGAAGTTAAGAATTTGATAGTCAAATGTGTCTCTATTTTAATCTTTTCTAAAAAAATAGCCTCTCGAAGTTGGAATCATTTACACCATAACTGGCCCGGAATTGCACATTCAGAGGAAAACCAAGAAAACAGGGATAAGGCAAAGAGAATAGTGTGCATCCACCTCTACTTGCACATAGAACAAAAAATACAAAATGATGATGGTAAAAAGGAGAGTCAACCAACACAGCATGAATAAGCCTTAATCTGCTACATGTCAGTTGTCTGCAAAATATGAAGAGGGGGGAAGAAGAATCTAACGAACCATTGCAGAAGTATGCCATAGAATGAGAGGCATCAGCTTCTCAATTGTCTCAGCCCACTGCTGATTTCCTGATGGACATGTATTTCTTTCTTCTTTAGTATCTTCCAGACTCTGGGCTCCATATGATGGAGCTGACGATACTTTTTTTGTCCTTACGCAATCAGAAGTAAATGGGGAGTCCAAAAACTTTTCATCTGAAAGATCCTCAGTTCCTCTAAAGCCAGATAGTGCACGAAGGCATTCATCCAAAACCTGAAGAAAAAATCATAAATTAACATCAGAAGGGAGAAAGGAAAATCAGAAATGGAAACTGGACAAACTACCACACGGAGAAGGGCATCTTCGCCTCTCATATAGGTAGCTCAAAGTATCATATCAACAATCTGATGGCCTTACATGTCTTTGGTGCACAGATATGTTTATGGAGTTTCCAGACAACCAAAATCCAAAGGAACCACAATAAAAACAATAATAATACCTATAGATTACATTTAAAATGATTTGATCTGAAATGTCCATTGGTACGAAGATTATGGTTACAAACATATTTAATAATAAACAAATAAGAAGAAAGAAAGAGGAAACCAATTGGCAATGTCACCTTTATAGCAGCTGTAACGATTTTATCCCCAACAAACACAGCAGTATTTCCAGCTTGCTCCTTCCAGGACTTTGTTGCAACTTCAGTGGCACCTTCTCTCAGAAATTTATAAACAATGGCAGAGAGTTGTCCCCAAGATACTAACATTAAGTCTGGATAATTGTGTGAAACAGCACGAAGGGCCTGCAAAATTAAATACATGTACGTACATACCAGTTTAGAATCAAAGAAATCTGAACAAAAATAAACTCAAACCTCAAGTTCCAATATCAACAATACATGTGTGTGAACTAGATAAACCTAGGATTACGTCCATTTAAAATAACACCTGCCTAAATGTGTTGCAAAGTCAAAAAAGAAAGAAAAAAAAAAGGCAGCACGCCCATCAAAAGCAAGTCACATACTTCCAAAATGTGCAAAAATATCTTCCAACATTTTGCTTCTCAATCAAAATACAATATTGCATAATGATTAGAACAAATATCCTTCTATAATAAACAAATATGGTTACGTTTTTTTTATCTTGAACTGTCTGTTTTTCCCACATACATCTTGATCAATAAAATCACAATCAACCAAAAGCAAATTCCCTCCTTTGTTCATCTCTCTATGTGTTGTCTATGTGAAGAAGAAACCTCCCAAAGACAGAATGAGCATTTGTAAAAATGGTCACTTAACATCAACATTATTAAAACAAGCATTATCTTCACAATTAACTTTATATAAGGTTAATCAATTCTATTGCACTGTTACAACATTTATTATTTAGTAATCCCGTGGTTCACTACACTTCCAAATGATCTCATTCCCTCTTCAGCTTCCACTATTTCCTCTCTCTTTGCTATAGCAAGCAGTAATTGAAGCCTAGGCAGCGTAGCAATGTCTAATTGAATGAAATAACATATATCGGACAATTATAGATGATTTACCCATAATCATACACTATCTGAATATAAGATGCCATATTGTGAAAAATCAGGAAGATTTAATCAGAGAAAAGGATGAAACACACGGGAAAGAATCAGGGATATGGAATGAAACATTGCTCAACCTGTAGATAACTCCAACGATATATTTGTGAGAGAAATAGAAGTTTCATTTCTCTGAATAATTGTTCTGTCGTACAGCAGAGTACAGCCTATGTTAAATACGCAAAGATACAACAACAGTAGTCTCCTACGGTATGTATGCTACTAGAGTCCTTGTTAGGAGTAGTCTCATTAGATAAGACTCTAATCTAATATCTACTTAGATAAGTAATAGACTACAAATTAAATAGGAATTAAAAGACTAATTATTCTATGCGTACATAATCTACAAAACCAGAGAAGCATTAGTACACCGCTAGAACTCAACATAACTAACCAGCACATTAGATGTTATAGCTTTAACTTCACTAGAAATTACCTGAAGTGCTTCAAAGCAAACCGTTGGGTTGCTTAGTCGTTCACAATGGTGAAGTAATGTTAAAAAAACACCAGATTTCTTGTTAGCCTCCACAAAACCTGGAATAGGCCTCGAATAAGAAGGTTCAATTAGCAAATAACTTGTAAAAGACAGACAAACAAACAAGAAAATCAACTTATTAACTCAAAGCTTGTAGGACAGAAACAGGCCAATAAAAACTGGAAATGGAACCCATTCACCCTGATGGTCTATTCACACCAAAGAAACACTGAACTGTTAAACCAATAAAAAAAAGTACCGGTGATCATTTCATTGGAAGAAACCAGAAAGGGAAATTGAATCAAATTCTCCGCAAGGAAACATTTTCATGAAAGCGTTCAACAGGGTATTGGATCATAAACATGGGAGCAGGCCATAACTAGCTTCTGCTCCCAAGCCTCTCTGACATGGTGTCCAATGCAATGACGTCTAAATGCTTTACATGAATGTATGGATTTAAATTAATGAAAAACTTATTGAAAGACAATAGGGTAAGAGTAGAGTTGATTCCGATGCCCCTCTGGCTCTCATTGGTGTCACTCAAGTTTCTCTTTGCTAAGCATGAAATGTTGTTACAAAAGTTATCAACTCCATGTTTTAATTTAATTATCAAAGGATAACCAATCAGCTTATTGCTTTTTAATAAACTCTTTCATTTATTGATTTCATTTGTAATCAATCTAATGATTAGCAGATTGATTAGTTTCACAAACTGAACTTCATCTCCTCACCAACCCACTACCCCCCAACAAACAATAAAAAAAATGTATTATAATAATAATAATAAATTTTGACAATAATAATTAAGCAAAATTTATGAAAATGTGAGTTAACCTGTCGACAATTCCTCTGAAATCATTTCTTTAACTTGGATTGAAGGTGAAACTGATAAAGCAGTTGTCAAACAACTAATAGCAGCAACCTAACAAAAGAAGATCATAATTAACTGCACAACCAAAAATACCTAAATGTTTCTCATCAACACCAGTTGAAGAGAAAATATAAAAAAACTAAAAGACCCTTGCCTGCAAACCAGTCTGATCACTTTTGAAAGGAAAACCTGCTTCAATCCTTCCTTGTAAAGTTAAAATTACTTTCGGCAACAACTCTCCCGGCATTCGTGAATATCTATGGAATTACAAGCAAACAGACGCAATTAATCCAATATAAATATGCTAGGCCTTTCCTAAAAGATGACAGGAGGCAACACATGAACTTAATAAAGGTAATCACTTCCTATTGCAGCTTCTATCTAACCCATTCAATAAGAATCAAACTGGTTTTCGATATGCATAGTGTATCTATTCAAATTTACTATCAAATAATTCATTGAATAAAAGCACCAACCGTAATATGGAAACTTCAATACTTATCACTCAAACTGATATAAGCTCTGCAATAAATTAATTCTCATAGTTTATGCAAGCACCAACCGTTAACACTGGTCACATGCTAAACAACTACTACATTATCTTCAACATACCAAAAATCATAGGTTGCACAAAACAAGGCGTCTCATGCACTATTCATGTACTACAATGCTGATTAGGCAAGTGATTTTAATGAAAGAACTCCAATATCGTGTTGCATTCCATACTTTGGTACAAATTCCATAAATTGGTCCTCAACCAATGTAATGTTGCGCGCTCTTATATTGAGGCTGAGTATCAAGCTATCTCTTCCACGCTAATTGAAGTAAATTGGGTTCAAAAACTCTGGATGAATTGTATGTCCTATTACCAGAATCACTGATAATATATTGTGACAACGTTGGTGCTACCTATCTGTGTTAAAATCCGGTTCTCCATAACCGGATGGAACATATTAAGGTTGATTTTCACTTTGTGCAAAACCAAGCACAGCAGAACCGTGTACTTGTCCAACATCTTCATGTCATCGATCAACTAGCAAACACGCTCACAAAACCATTACCACAACAAGGTTTTCACCAACATCTTTCAAAAAGCTGAAAGTTGTAGAAACAAACTTTAACTTGTGAGGGCCTATTAACTTGCAACTTCTAGTCTGACTTGGTCTTATAAACTTGTCAGTTGTTTGTTTGTTATTTAAATTCTAGTATCGTTATTTGATTTGCATCGTATCTTTTAGTTATATTTTTTGAATAAGTCTCCCACTATAATGAGTATTCCTAGGCCAACATTGCATTTAAATAGCAACTCACATAATCATTAATGTATTACCAATTCCTTTCAAAAAGTTCTTGTTATTTTTGTCACTGTTGTAATGTTCATGACTGGTAGAATTCAAGACCAAAATTAGGGTTAAGTGTCATGAATATAAATGCAACAAAGAGCATTAATTGAGAAGGAATAAATTCTCAGCTTAAAAAAAAAGAACAACAATAAGCATTTTAACAACCATGAGAAGATATGAAAAGAAAGACTCGTACGGTGTGCATGATATCAAAAGCATGAGAATCTTGAATACCAACACCAGCAATCGACTATTAGTTTCATGCTGAATTAAGTACAGAATACCTACATCACAAAGGTGAGGGCCAACAATAGCCATTACAGATTAAAAAAAAAGATAGTACCAAAGGCAAGCAAAGTTTGAGGGAAAACATGAACTACAAAGGATAGTAATCAAGTACCGGTATGCAGTTGCATTAGTATCTGGCCAAGTGAACTAGAAAGTGCCATAAAAGACCCCAATTTAGTAGATTCTTTATATTCTGCTACCTGGAGAAAAACAGTAGCAGGCCCATCCATCATGACAGTCAAAGCTGAGGCAGATACCATCCGTGCCTAGACATCATAAAATTGCTCATGTAAGCAAGATTGTCAACCAAACAAAACAAGAGGCAAAAATATTACTCCCTTTGTCTCATTAAAATTGCCCCTTATTGACTTTTTTGTCAGAGTTTTTTAACTTCGACTTATTATTTAAAATTTATTATTGATAAATATGTGGAAAATATATTTTAAAAACCTTCAATCAAGTAGTTTTAAAATATATATTTATAAATTTTAATTATTTAAAATAATTATGGTCAAAGTTTAAAAAGTTCAACAAAAAAAGTCACTAAGGTACAACTTTAATGGGACGGAGGGAGTAAATAATTGCCAAAAACAGCAATGTTTGAAGAAAAGAAAAACCCTGCAAAAACAAAAGCTTTACCTTTAAATAAGGATCAAATAGCAAGGATGCCATCAGAGTAGCTTCAAACTTTCTGTAGTCAGCTATGTTAAATAAATGGAAAACAAAAGAGACTAAAAAAGAATTGAAGGAAAATTAGGGATTGGGACCAATAGCAGGATTAAAGTACCTTGGTTGTAGTACATCATTGGTAGGTAAAAGCATTGTCCATTGAGATGTAAAGGATTTGGGATCAGCTTGACAAAGATCCTACACCAGAAACAGACAACCAAAGAAGGCCGATTCAAGTTCATGCGAGTGTGACTACACAAAGTGAAAATACACATAGTAATCCGGGTATTTTGGAGTAATAAGGTATTAGGTTACTCTTCTTTTGGATAGAGTATTATGTGACAATGAGATCATTCACTAGTACCTTTCCCATTAATGGCCAAAATGAAGCCATGAAATGTCACCAACCAAGCAGTGCCATTCCACCAAATTTTGAAAACCATTACATAAAAAATTAATAAAGACATGCACCAATCCACATTAGTTTATCCAAGAGTACAGAAAGCAATATCACGACAACAAAATAAATGCTAACACAGCTACAAAAGGTAAAGGACAATCTAGATAATACTTTAGAACAACCAAATACAGAACAGTTGGATACTTAAGAAATTCCAGCATCAACAAAATGATAGGTTTTTTACAGAAATGCTAAAGACCCTGTAAATGGTGAGAAAAGACTTAAGAATGTATGGATAAAAGATTTAGGAATTTAAAACAGCATTTTGTTTAATTTTAAGAACATGGAGAGCAACTAACTGTATAAACCAATCTAAGTTGACTTCTAACTTAATTATTTACAAACATAACAAATCCTAAATGCACGGAATATAAAATCAAACAAATAATACAAACAACGGAAAAATGTTCTTTCATGCCATATCAGTGTCGATTTCATAGTAATACTTAACTTCAATTCATATGATTAATCAGAAAAAACAAATAATAGAATACAAATTTCTGTTCTAAAAGACTTGATTTGCACTGTAGTACTGTATGACCAAGGTTCTGGTATCATCCTTATTGTGTCATGAGTATTCCCACTAATTCCTAGATCATAAACAGAACAGCCAAGTTTAAAAATCTATTGACATTCAATATGGAATACTCAAAAACCAACTCAATCAAGGCTTTATAACTGCATATAAACATTTTGGGAACCTAAGAATCAAAACTTAGTCACAACTAAAAAAGAATGATGTTCTAGGCTTACCTGTACACAAACAATGGCAGATACTCTAATCTTTGAGCATCGAGTACCATTAATATCTTTAAGTGATCCATCATTGTCGCTGTAATCGGAATCTGATGATGTAACATCAACCATAGAAGAAATATGATCAGAAGAACCCTGAGGATCCAGAGATTTAGCCTGCCTAGCATTTAAACTGTCCTTTTTCCGCAAGTGTGGAGGCCTATATGGAGTATTATTTGTCCTTTTAGGCTCTTCTGAAGTCAACTTAAAACCTGGTAAACCAGATTCTTTATCCTTGGAACTGCCCGCAGCACAAATGAGTTGGGTTCCACTAGTAAGGCCATAAACGAAAAACATTCGCAAGGATGTGACAAAACTAGACACCTGAAGCACATTTACATTACACATTTACATTACACTTATAATTAAACATATGACCCTATGTTGTGATGTTTTTCTTACATGATCAGAAATAGAACCTTTAGGATCCATAAGAACCAAATGAAGGCAATGCAGAAGAGATGCATAAAACCTGCACATAACAAGGACACTTGTTAGTTTAATTACTTGAAAGAGCAATATGTGATTCTATTTTTTCAATTTATCTTCACGGGTAAGTGAAGCATAGAGGAAAGATCATACCTTGACATGATAATGTCTTCAACAATCAAATTCTTGGAGGCTAATAAGTCCATCATCTTCCTAAAAACCTAATGTAAAAAATAAATATAAAAAAACCAACTTTAGCAACATGTTACAGATGTCATCAAAGCCATGTAGAGAACTTACCTGAATAGTTGATTGCCAAATATCAAGTGGAAAAGAAGAACCAGTCCTTGAATACAGTTCGCCAAGCATAGTAAAGGAAGCAGTTTGAACTTCCCATAAACTACCATTTCGCGATAATTTCTTCCCCATTTCGATAGCACTCTTTTGATTGCCGCTTGAAGAATACAAGGAGATCACATTCATATGCGTACATGCAATGATCCGGAGAATAACATTTACCAACTGAATATCATCTTGCAGAGTGCATTTTCTTTGGTTTTCACTGACAAGATGTCTGGAGATTAAAAAGAACGCTAATGGATTTGAGCAAGAATAAAAAAGAAAACAAAATGGACAACAAAAGGAAGTGAAATTGAAAGAACCTGAGAGTTTCCAAGCATTCCAAAACCGGTTTATACAAAGAAGCAGTGGAGGTTGCTTTGGCAAGAAAATAATCCATTATTTTGGCGAGGGAATCAAGAAGCAAAGCCCAAGATGCGGAATTGATATCCAGAGAAACTCGATGACTGACATCATGGATCTGGGGCAAACAAGAACATGATTAGTTACTATACAACAGATAAAGAAAAAGAATGATTGAAATTCAAATACCAAGCGGCAAGTGTTGGAAAAAGTAGGGACCAAATCGTGTTGAAACTGGGAGGCATTGGCAACAAGTTGGATGAGAAATAATAGATCGGAAGTTACCTGAAATCAAAATTTGAAATGCCTCATAATTCAACGGAAAGTAAGAGTAAAAAGAACATGGTGGAGTTTTGGGGAATAAAAAAAGATACCTCGTGGGCAGGGAGGTCGGAGGCGGCAGAGATGAAAGAAGAGTGAGAGTGAGAGAAGATTAGGGATTGTAAAAGTTGAGGGATGGAAGGAGAGCTCGTTAGGGTTTCGTCTCTCAGAGTGAGAAATGCCGTTCTCCATGACCTCACCGCCGTCACTGACGATGATGATGCCGCCATTGACGGTGTCTCCGCCTGGGAATTGAACCGCGAGATCGTTCAAGAATCAAGAACAAAATACTACAAGCTTAATTATATAGTATGCCGTATAAGGCAGTGGAGGCCACCTGGTTATTTGACTGCGGCCCAGAGTAAAATAAAAGGCAAACAGCCCGAAAATTAGCATATACGATAGCTTAAGGGCCAAGTATCAAACCCAAAAATAAAAGTTAAAAAAAAATAATGTCGGATTCAAAAGACCTAACAGTGAAATAAATACTCAAATTATATCATTTTTTTTTACAGTTAAGTACTTAAACTTTGTTTTGAGTCAAATAAGTGTCTAACGTTTTTAACGTTACTTAAATAAGTGCCCTGTTGTTACTGTCCGTTAATTTTTATCGTTAACTTTCGTTATTTGACACATGTTATCATCTTAAATTTTCAAAATTATATTTAAAAATAAATAAAATTAATAAATAAAAAATAACTTCATATTTTACAAAATAGCCTCAAATTTTAAAGTCTCTAACACCCAAAATTTCGATTTGGCCTGATTTCGTCGTTGATTGTTACATCGCCGCCTATCACATCCGTCATCGAAGCATCGCGAGCATTTACCCCATCATCGACGCCATGTGAAAACGCTAAAATCGTCGAATGGTTCATTCGGATGATTCGCGACGAACTGTAACATAACGAACGATGAACAGTGTGTGGGTCGTTCGGCGAGAGGGGATGCTTCATTCCATCACCAGAAATGCGACCAACGGCGGTGGGAGTGGTCGAATTTGGGGACTATTTTATGATTATTTGAAAAATTCAGGATATTTAAAAAATACTGATTTAGTTTTAAAAAAATAAAATTCAGAAAATGTTTAATATTGCCACATGTTCCATTTTGATTAGATAACAAGAAAAAATTAACATCTGTCACGGCCAAAACTTAAATAGATCACGAAATGAAATGTTAGACACTTATTTAGCCCAAAATATAGTTTAAGCACCTATCAGAGAAAAAAAATGTATAATTCGAGTATTTATTTAACGGATAAGCCTTCAAAAAAAAGTAAGGACACTTAAAAAATTGCTCTAAGTTGAACAACATATGAATATGGGAAAAATATGAGAGATGCTCATGAGAAAGTTCACTGGGAAAATATGAAGCGTTCTACTGATGCTCTTTTTTGACAGGTTACAATACAAAGTTGGTATATATTTGTATAGACACAAAATTAAACGAACTGATATAGTTAATAGGCAACTTTATATAGGCTGGGGGATCAACTTTTTATGTTTGCAGATAATTCAAGTGAATTTTTAGTGAGATTTTTGAAGATTTACAACTCTAAAAATAAGTAGTTATGTATCGAATTTATTGAATCTATAATATTTATAGATGTAAATGAAGAGATCGAAACAAGTCTTAGGTCGTAACACCCTATACAACCTAAAAATTTAATCTGATAGGTGATGCTACATTTAGATGTACGATCATTCAGATTATTTTTTAACTTTTTTCTAAAGAATTAGGGAAGAACCGCAACATAAGAACTATCTTGCAATTATACTTATGAGAGTAATAAACTGAAGCGAAGGTACTCATTCACCAAGGGTTGTTTCTTTTGTAACAATTGATGACATATGAGGAGAAATTGGACTTAAAACAATGAACAACTATTTTGGTTATTTTTTAGTGATTTAAGGGGCTATAAATTGTATGATCTACATTTTTTAAGAATTATATTCTAATTCAGTTCATGTTATCATTCTTGACAATGTTCAGGTCTTTACACCTATTATTAATTATTGAATAATGTAAAAGAAATGTATAAAGAAGATGATTTCATTCATTTAGAAGTTGATACACAGAGGTTGTTTAAATACACAGAATAGGTGATGATAAGAATGTTGTGTACATCATTGACGTTAGCTGGAGGAGGCTGTTAGGGTTTCTAACAACCTGACAGCTATTGAAAATAAACTTTGTATTACTGTGACACGTGTACGAGTAAACTTCTGGAGAATTCATGACGTTGCATGGCTGAGATCATCAGCTCTTTTCTTCATTCAACATTCCCCCTGCTCCTTCAAATTTCTTGACACAAATTTTGTCTCTGAAGACTTCAAACAATGGTCTTGTTAAAGGTTTAGTGAAACCGTCTGCAATTTGATGTATGGCGGGAACATAATTCACACATATCTGATTGAGAGCTACTTTTTCTCGAACAAAGTGAATGTCGAGATCGACATGCTTGGAGCGAGCATGATAGACTGGATTTGCAGTGAGTGCTATGGCACTTGTATTATCGCACCATATGGTTGGAACTTGTTCAACTTTTACTCCTATTTCCTTCAGCAGTGCATTGATCCAAATGACTTCTGATGCTGAGTCCGCAAGGCTTCTATACTCCGCTTCCATTGTGGATCGTGAAACCACTTTTTGTTTTGATGAATTCCATGTAACAAGATCGTTGCCTACGAACACACAATGGCCTGATATGGAGCGTCGGTCGACAGTGTTGGTTCCCCAGTCAGCATCAGAAAAGGACACCACTTGCGGACTAGATGAAGAACTAGTGAATACTAGGCCAAAGTCTTGAGTACCAACAAAGTATCTGAGTATCCTTTTAACAGCAATCATATGTAATTCACATGGAGCATGCATGAATTGGGCAACTCTATTGACACTGTAGGTAATGTCAGGGCGAGTATGGCAAGCATAAAGTAACATTCCTACAATGCTTCTGTACTCTCGAGCATTAGACAATGGTTTCCCTGCGTCTTCAAACTGATAATTTCTGAGATGCAACCATAGGTGTTGGTGTAGAATTAGCTCTCTCCATCTGTGTTTTCTGTAGTAATTCACGAATGAACTTTCGTTGACTGAGACAAAGAGAATTGTTGGTTCTGCTCACTTCAATGCCTAGAAAGTAGCTCAGATTTCCTAGGTCTTTCAACGAGAATTGTTCATGCAATTGTTCAACCACTCTATTAATTTTTGTAGATGATGATCTCGTGACCACGATATCATCTACATACACTAGCATGTAAGTGTATAGAGAGTTAGTGCACTTGACAAACAGAGAATTATCAGCCTTAGATTCAGTGAATCCTAAGTTCTTCAAGCATTGCTTCAACTTAGCATTCCAATTACGTGGGGCCTGTCTTAGCCCATACAAGGCTCTGTTTAGTTTGCAAACAAGTTGAACACCAGTCGGGGATTGCTTATCAAATCCTGGTGGCTGCTGCATAAAGACTTCTTCTTCAAGCTCGCCATTAAGAAAGGCGTTGTTTACATCGATCTGTCGAAATTGTCACCCTTGTGACACTGCCAATGATAGGATGATATTAACAGTAAGGAATTTCACAACAGGGCTATAGATGTCATGAAAATCATGCCCAGGAATTTGAGAGTATCCCTTGGCAACAAGTCTTGCCTTGTGCCTTTGAACCGAACCATCAGAATTCCTCTTTAATTTGAAAATCCATTTACACCCAACGATTGATCTTCCTTGAGGTAGCTCAACCAGGGTCCATGTGCCATTGGTTTGTATAGCATGAAACTCAGCAACAACTGCTTCTTTCCATCGAGGGGACTGTAGAGCATGATAAATATCTCCAGGATCATCATTGTTAATTGTGCTCAATAAGGTTTTCGGTTTGAAAATACCACATTTCCCTCTAGTGAGCATCGAATGTTGATTTGAGGTGGAATAGGAGATATTACTTGTAGTAGATGGAGGTTCATTAGAGCAAATAGGAGGAGCAGAAGTATTATCACCTGAGAGTTGAGAATTTGGTGCAGAAGAAACAGTATTGCTATGATGCACGAGCTCAGGTTCAGTTGGTGTAGTACTCTGAAGATGATCTTCATTCGATGTGGTTTCATTATTAGTAGGAGAAAGATTATCACCAGAGGTAGGCATATGTTGATCATGACTATGAACTGGAGAGGAGGCTTCACAAGCTTGAGAGGAAGGTGGTTGAGAGTTGGCCCTCGAAGGGGGCAATTGTTGTTGTTGATCATTCAGCAGGCTGATGTCTGTAACAAGCCTTAAAGACTGAGATGTATGTGCTGAGTCTTTTGATACCTCATGTTTCTGTTGAGCAAAGGGAAAGAACATTTCATCAAAGACTACATGTCTTGATGTATACACTTTACCACTAGGTGCCAAGCATTGAAATCCTTTATGTTGTGGGCTATAACCCAGGAAAGTGCAAGCTTCAGATCGAAACTCAAGCTTATGGGAATTGAAGGGCCTGAGATAGGGAAAGCATCTGCATCCAAAAATCTTCAGTTGTTCATAGCTAGGTTTCTTACCATTAAGCTTTTCGAAAGGGGAAACTCCATTGAGAACTTTAGTAGGTATCCTGTTTATCAAAAACACAGCAGTAATGGCAACATAAGACCAAAAGCGTAGGGGCATGGAAGCCTGTGCCAGAAGAACAAGTGCTAACTCAATAACATGGCGATGTTTCCTCTCGACAACGCCGTTCTGCTCAGACGTGTGAGGGCATGTCACTCTGTGAGCAATACCTTCCTTGAGAAGATGAGTGGTGAAAGAACGATACTCTCCTCCCCAATTGCTCTGGACTGCCTTGATCTTACACCCAAACTGAGTCAAAACCATTTGCTGAAATAATTGAAACACAAGAAAGGCTTGAGATTTATCTTTCAATAGGTATTGTTGAGTTGATCGAACACTTGCAAATGGCCAAGAGGGGGGTGAATTGGCAATTAAAATTTTGGTGAAGAGAAAGATTGAAAATAAAAATGACACAAGGGGTTATAGTGGTTCAAGTTCTCCAAATGAACTCTACATCCACTACCTTAGCTCCCACTAAGGATTTTCAAACAATTCACTAATTGAATTCGTCCCCTTTTCTTGGATGAGGAGGAAACCTTACAATTTCGATTAAGCTTTATACCCAAAGCTTAATCCACTCAAATACAAAGAAAGAATTTTGGTAAACTCAAATGTTTCCTCTCAAAGGATATTTGTCTACCCAATTACAATTTGAACAAACCCAAACTCACAATACAATTTGACAATTTGAAAGACAAAGAGTTGAGTACAAGAATATGACTTTGAATAGCTCAAGGGTTTGGATATTTTGCTTTGATGATGCTTGAATGTTCAATAGTTGTTGCTTGGTCAAATGAAGCTTGTTTTTATACCCTTGCATTGATTTCTAGCCGTTTGGGTAGTTGGGATCATCAATAGAGCCGTTGTGGACATTTTTCCCGCATTAAATGCAGCTCTGCAGCCTACCGTATCGGTACTCGGGAAGGGCGTATCGATACCTGCATCAAAGAGGAAAGATCCGTTGTGCCTGAAAACAGAGCGTATCGATACGCTTAGAAGGCGTATCGGTACGGTTTTAAGGGGCGTATCGATACGGAATCTGTATCGATACGGTCCAAAGTTACTGGAATCCCAAACTTTGTTTGTATGAAAAGTGTATCGATACGCGTACTAAGCGTATCGGTACGGTATAACTACCTTTTGAAAATTGGGAAACCAACCAACTGACAAGTAACGGTCATATAATTAAATGCCCGGATTTTTCAAAGATATGCTTAGCGTATCGATACGGTTACCATGCGTATCGGTACGTGTTCATGAAAGCAATTGCCTAGATGCATATCGTATCGATACGGTTTTAGTGCGTATCGGTACGGTATGTTCAATAACATTACAGTGACTAAACAGGGTATCGATACGCTATGGGTATCGATACTCCTGGGCGTTTTTGCATACTTATGCTTGGAAAACATAGAAAGGGACTTTGAAAAATATATATGATTTAAGAACAAGTCTTTAATTTTCATTTTGTTTAAAAACACTTGTCAATTGTGAGACTTTAAAGAGTACTTAAAAATTTATTGTTTTGCAAATTAGTCCTTAAGTTTATGTGTTATATCAAAATCAATTTCGGTTTTACAGGTATATCCAAGTGTGGCGTGTGTAAGCATCCACAAAAGAGATGTAGTAGCGAAATCCATTCGAAACATTATGTGAAGGACCCCATAAGTCTGTGAAGATCAATTCAAATGGAGAGGTGTACACGGTGGAAGAATGATGGAAGGAAAGCTTGTGACTCTTTCCCATGGGACAAGAGACACATGTTTTAATATCTTTCGAGGAAAGCTTTACATTCATTGAACTACACATTGTAACCAATGTTTCAAATGCTGGATGGCCTAGCCTCCTATGCCATAATTCAAACAAATCATAGGACTTAGAGACATTATAGACAGTAACATCTTTATTCTTCAAGTTGAAAACATATAATCCATCTTGCTCTGCACCTTCAAGCAACACATCCCCAGAAACCTCATCTCGAACACAGCAGTCAGTTGCATGGAACTCAAAGAAGACTCGATTATCCCTAGCAAGCTTGGATACCGAGAGTAAATTCTTGGTTATGTGAGGTACACACAATAAATCATGCAATTGTAAGGCACGAGATGTAGTAAGAAGAGAAGTTGAGCCAACCATATCAATTGAGAGAGGAACACCATTACCAACAAGGACCTTACTTGGACCACTGTAATCAACTGCATTGGTCACATTTCCAGCATCAGTCGTGACATGGTGTGTGGCCCTAGAGTCAACCACCCACTGATCATTAGACGTGTTAACAATATGAGCCTGAGAGGAGGATGGAGGAGGGTTGGGCATTGAAGAACTACGAGCACTGTAATTGCAAGGGGGACTCAGATTGCCACTGTAAGAGGAGTAGTGAGCAGAAGCAGAATCAGTGGGACGAGATCCCTGAGAGGAAGTCACTCCCGAAAATGTTTGGTCAAACCTGTGCCAGCAGCGGTCAACAAGATGATCATTCTTTCCACACAGTTGGCATTGAACACGCATGCGGCCACGACCACGTCCACCAGATCTGCCACCAAAATTTGTGGACCGCGATTGAGGAGAACCAGGGGAAAAAGAGGAATCACCAGAAAAATTAACACCTCGAGCAACATTTGCACTGACAGTAAGTCCCTCAAATTTAGATTCAAATCCAGCCAACTGTGCTTCGGCATCAATGAGCATGGTATAGACAGAATCAACAGAAAAAGGAGTAGCGCTGCTAGTGATAACAACCATGAAAGGATGATAGTCACGAGGCAAACCTTTAAGAATGCTGGCAATTTGTTCCATTGAAGACACTGCATTTCCACAGGAAGCAAGAGCATCGCACACCTCTTTGACACGAGTGAGATAGATGCGCATACTGTCATCACCCTTCTTCAATGATCGAAGCTTGCCATAGAGACTCATGACAGACGTAGTGGACTTGTTGGCAAAGAACTGAAGAACAGTCTTCCACACACCATGAGCAGTTTCAGCACCTACAAACTGAGAGAGAAGATGGGGGCTAATCGTCGACAACAGCCACGAAGCAAGGGCACTACCCTGAGCTACAAACTCCTCATATTCATCATTGTCAACCGTAGTACCAGTATCATCAACAATCGTTTCAGATGGGGCTTGATCTTCCCTGTGAGGAGACATTCAAGCCTATGGCTACGAACAGTGAGAAGCACTTGCTGCTTCCACAAGAGAAAATTGGTGTCATCTAAAATGATATTGACCTTCTTGTTAGTGAAGGTTTTGGTTGATTTGGAAGAGAATTCAAGGAGAGGTTCGTCAGAACCTGAAGAAGAAGATGGATTCACCATGGAAAAACGAAAGGAGAAACGTCAGCGAAAGCTGAAAATCCCAAGACTAGAAGCGAATGATACCATATTGAATAATGTAAAAGAAATGTATAAAGAAGATGATTTCATTCATTTAGAAGTTGATACACAAAGGTTGTTTAAATACACAGAATAGGTGATGATAAGAATGTTGTGTACATCATTGACGTTAGCTGGAGGAGGCTGTTAGGGTTTCTAACAACCTGACAGCTATTGGAAACAAACTTTGTATTACTGTGACACGTGTACGAGTAAACTTCTGGAGAATTCATGACGTTGCATGGCTGAGATCATCAGCTCCTTTCTTCATTCAACATTAATCAAGAAGTGAATCTAAAAATTCCTTTTTTCCTTCTCTAAATAGAAATAGTTTAAAAAATAAAATCATGACATAAACTAATATAATGCAAAATTTAACTATTTATCATCAAGTAAATTTAATTAATGAAATACTTTTAATGGTGTTAGAATTTTTACTTTTTAATCAAAGAAAAATATTTACTACGGAAATTCAGAAAATAGTCAGTAGTCATGATCACTGTCTTTGGTTCAAGAGGTTTTATATGTTGGTACTTTATTTATTATATGTTATAAATTATATAAGTGAAATCTATATTTGTTTTCATTTATAAATTCCTGGTAGTTAAAACTATAAAATGTGTAATTAATTCTTTTTTAATACCCAGAAATATTATTATAGTGCGAAACTAAAATATTGGAAAGCTAAAATAAACTACAAAAATATAAAAAAGGAAAAGAAAGACGTGGAACCTAATCAAACACAAATATTATCTATAACTATTATCAATTCATTATCTCCATTATATTTCAATTAATATTTTATCCTCAAAAGTTTAAAATTTAGATGATATTTTTTTATTAAATAACATTACAAATCTTATTCACGCATGTGAGAAAAGAATAGAAAGAAATATATACATCTTATATTATTAGAGAAAGTCGTTTAAATTAGAACCAATTCATACTATAACATTATAAATAATTACAATTAAATTTATAAAAAAAAACTTGAAAATTCGATTCGAATTTCACAAACTCGACTTGAACAGACAAAATTCAAATAATGTTTAAGTCATAAAATAAGACTTGTCAGCTCAAATAACTCGAAATTTTTTCACTCGAGTCAATCAAATGCTAACGTTGGTGTTGCTATCACAAAACTCACATTCAAATCATAAAATAAGATTGTATTAAGAACTATTTACCCCTGAAGTTGTTATAACCAAGATGCCTACAACACATGACCTACATTATCTATGTAGGTAAGTTTTTGGAGAAAATTCCCTGAGCCTATAACACATGACCAACATGAATACAGGCAAAAGTCGACTTAGTTTGATCAAAAACCCACTTCATGCAGAAAATTCAGAGAGGTAGTCCGTACCTTCCTCGATACCTTCCTCGATTTTTTTCCTTTCCTGCGATTCAAGTTTACCTTGGTTGCCAAAGGCATCAGATACCGCTTTTGGTAGCCAAAATCCAGGTCTTTCAAGAAATCGTGCCCGGTCTAGGACTAATGGCTCTCTCAATGTTATATCCACGCCATCATAAGTCCATAATGCCAAAGTTGCCTCACCCTTGAGACCCAAGGAGAACCAACCTAAGCCAGCTGCTGCAATGTCAATGCTATTTACATCCCAACTACTTCCAGACACTTTAACTTCCCTCTCTTGCCATTCGCCTAACTCAGAAGCTCGGTCCTCACCGATGGGTGGCTGAAGAGGAAGTATAAAGGAGCTATATTAGGGCCTATATCTTTTATGACATAACATTAGTTATATAATAAAAGATGCCATTAAAAAGGGCAATGTCATCTCCACAGCAATATATTTTCCTTTGAAAATGCAATAATTTCCCTCCAGAAAAGCTAGAGGAAGAAAAAAATTAGTTAAACTATTTCCCAGTGATCTCATAATTGCAATCCCTTAATTTTGTTGCAAAAATACTAGACTTAGGCAATAAAGATCACTAAAAGTAAAAAGATAAAAAAAAAGGAGACCAATAAATTTCCTTATCGATATTCTTCGACTTCCATTTTATGAGGATAAGAGTTCTACTTCTTTAAAATGAGAAGGATCAATGGCAGCAATTAATGCAACCAAAAAGGTGAGAAAAAAATCACTAGTTTGTATGAAATGGAAACCAAATACCAGAGAATAAAATAAAAGTAAATGTTTACCTGCAACCTGAAACCAACATGGTTCTTCCATATCTCATCAGCATTTTGAACCTTTCCCATGTGTAGAGAAACATTTGGTGATACCCAAATTGTAACATAAATTGTTTGCACTGAAGCATAATTTAGATCAAGTCTCATCAAGCCACCAACATGGATAGCCTGTCCTACCTGCGTATTTTTAAAAATCTAAGCATTAGACTTGACAATGTTCCGCTTTAGTTGCAAAGCTCCCTAAAATATAGAAAGTTTGAAGCAACAAAAGTTGTGAAAACTTAACAACAGACAATTGAAAATAAATAAACATAGGAAAACAAAAAGATGGGGCTAAATCAATTGAAGGAAATCTCAGTTCTTACACATAATATTAAGCTTTTCTGCATAGAATCAAAAACTATTCAGAAAGGAGGTTCAGGCATGTAAACTATAATTAACTTCATCTTGGTGTAAACCATCATAATAAAAAGTTAGAAATCACCAAGTGAAGGGAGAGTGGTGAAACGTTAGTTGTTTGCCTATCTGAAGAGAACGCTGACAAATGCCCGTATAGATGTGATTTGACCTCTCAAACAGGTTAAGGTACAAATAGTATGAAACAAACTTCATCACATTTTACGCCTGCATGATAGGAAGTTAGAAATGGCCTCATATTGGAAAAGCTAAGGGTGCAGGATGATGAAAAATAAAGGCAAATGGATACAGATTTCCTGTTTTTGGCCATGAGAATAAAATGTCTGAAAATGCCCTCATAAGTTGTGATTTAATGGAGGATGCCCACATGAGAAAAGGGATGGGGACAGGAAGGAAGACATCAGCAATGGAGTGCCATTAAAAGGGACCCTGCATGTTTAAAATAGTGCATAACTGTGCCGTATAATCCATAGGTAGAAAGTGACCGCAGTTTTTTTATTCTCGTGACTGACAACATACACAAAATTGATGAACAGAGACTTACTCGGTTATTCTTTCTACTGTAAACAAGCATTATATTAAGAATGAAGATCCAGATGCAAAATAATTGAAAGGTAGATCGAAGAAGTGAAAAGAAATACCCTCAAGATCAATGATATGAACTCCTTTGATGCATTATATCCTTAATGTACAGTACATTGTACTCCCATATTTTATAACCAACTAATGATATGATGCAACAATCAACTTTCAGTAAGTTCAAATCATTAGGATTTTATTAGATCTTAATCGAAAACTGTACATTCAAAAAATAAAATAAAATAAAAAAATCTTGGAAAAAAGACCTAGATGTGCAGATAATGAGAGGAAACTTACCTTCACTCTGTATGTTCGTGGTTTTAACTCCTTTCGTATTTCAACCATCTTCTGCTCATCCCTGTTTAATCTCATAGACATTAAATAAGGATGTAGGAGCCCTGGAGTGTCATACATCTTTGCCTTGGCCGACAAAATGCCACCAATTCGCAAAATTCCAAGAGTTGTCCCAGGAACAGGAGCTTCTGTAAGTCTTGTTATATTTGCCTTTTCCCTCTTTGAAAATGCATTGATAAGAGTAGACTTTCCAGCATTTTGAGCCCCAATAACCCACACATGTCCTCGAGGACCTGCCAACTCCTTTACGAAGGCCAACAAATTCTTTACACCCAAATCCTTATGGGAGCTAACCAAATACACCCCATTAAGATTTGGCGCCCCCGCAGCCTTAGCTCTGTGCCTAACCCACCTATCTAACCTAGTAGGGGAGATTTGTGAGGGGAGAAGGTCAACTTTTGTAGCCACAAGAACAAGTTTTGGCAACTTTTTGGAAAGTTTGGAGTCATTTCGGGCATTTTCCAACAACTTGAACAATGACTTTGCAGCTCTTTTTGGGAAGGAACCATCAAAATCAACACAATCAACAACCATAACAACAACAGTAGCACCAGCATTCCCAGTAGGCTTTATCAACCTAGTTGCAATTAATCTATCAAAATCAAAATCAGGGATCAAGTTTTCTACAGATTGGTTCTTCACCTGCCCATAATTCCTCAAAGAATGACATCGTGCGCATACAGTAACCGTTTCTTTCTCCTTCATTGCTTCCCGAGTCATCCTCTTCCTTTCTGCTTTTGACAATCTCTTCCTTTTACCCTTATCCATAATCTCTTCAGTAATATTACCATACCCAACACTTGCAGGAGCAAAACCATCAAACTCTACATCATCATCTTCTTGTAGAAACTTAGCTTCCCATTCATCAGAATCCCAATCAAACTCGTCCTCCTTTCCCAAATTATCTTCTTCTGTATCACTTCCCTCAAAATTCCCCTCAATTTCATCCACAAAATCCTCTTCTTCTTCAACATCATCATCCAACCCTTCAAGTTCGTCCTCGATATACTCCTCCATATCCTCAACATTCTCATTCTCCGCTAGTTTCCTGTCAACAACCTTCCTTTTCTGATAATACCCCGGAAGATCTGGGTCTTTATCTTGCATAAAAACTCCACAACCAGGACAAACAGGCCCATAATTCTCATCCTCATCTCTCCCCTCGCTCAAAACCCGATTCTTTCCTTTTTTAGGTGATATTCTACCATGAACGTTCTGTATTGTTTGATGAAAATCTTGATTCTTTACTGCTACGCCAATAGTTGAAACTCTATTTTTTTGGTTCTTCTGGTCACCCAATCCTGTAAAAGTAGTGTTTTTGAAAATTGGGTTTTATACCCTGCATGTGAAAGTAAAAGAAAATACATACAGATTAGCAAAGAAGATTACCAGAGAAGAAACAATAAGCTGTTTCAGGATTGCTCAGTATTGTTCTTCTGGTGTTGTAATGGAGCTTGGGGCTCGGCTTGACGATTGTCGTTGATAACAGATATGCCATTTCTTCAAGATACAAAATTTTGAACTTTCGTTATCTATCTAATCCAAAAATAAAAAGCAAATCAGAAAGAAAATATGGAGAAACAAAAACTAGTTGGAGTAGCAGGGGGAAATCCTTAAAATGAGCAAAAGAGAGTAAGATTCAAGTGTAGAATTGAGATTTTGGAGAGGATTTGTTGAATGGGTATAGAAAGGATTAAGATGGGCTAAAATTTGAACCATGAGCCAATTCATACAAGCTTTGATTGTTGAGCAACACAGATTAAAAATACACCGAATATTTGATCAATTAAAAAGGAAGGCAAGGACAATTTTAACTAAAAAACTAGGGAGCATATTTACCAAAAAAACAGATTATAGATTTACCAGCAAGTAAAATAAAAATAAAATTACAGTACTAGCCTCCTCCCATCATCCCCTCCTCTGTCCCGTGCCTAACTTCCCTTTCCTTATCCTACAATTTTACTGTAGAATGATTTCTAGTTTTTTCCGACATAACTTCTAAATGAAATGGAGATAAACAAAAAATGGAAACAAAGAACATGAATAGGAAAGAGAGATGAAATGGTAAGAAAAACAACAAGAAGATGAAGATGAGAAAGACACATAAAAGGAATGAGATTATTGGGATTCTAGGATACTTAAATTAGTGTTAAAAGACTTGGTGCTTTGGAAATGAAGAACAGGTAATGGGAATTGGAGAAGAAAAAAGGAAGATGAAAAATGAAAAACAAAAAAGGGAGCTGAAAATAGAAATAAAGAACAAGAAACTAAAAAAATGAAAGGGTGTGAGATATTAGGAGTCCTGGGATATCTAAACTGTTAGAAGGCTTAGGGTTTTGGAAAGTATAGCGGGATCTCCAAAATGTCTGAGAATTTTAAATTTGGCAGGATTAAAAGTTTCGTAGAATTTTAAATTTTTTCTGTTCATAGCGAGAAATAACGTAAGAAACAAAATAAAGAAAGAGTACAACGTTCATATACAGGCTGTGTGAAATTGTATTTTTACATTATAAAACTCAAATCCTAAATTCTTAACCCTAAAACCTAAACCATAATCCCTAAATTCTAAACATTAAACTTAAATTCTCATAAAGAAAACAAAGAGTTACTTCGATGAAATTTTTGATGAATTTTAAATGAGTTAATTTGCTTACAACTAGAATTATTTTAAAAGTCATAATACTAATTGATGTACTTATTTTAATAATATGAGTTTTTAAACTAAACCCAAAACTCGAGGAATGGCTTGTTTTGATTCGGAGATAGCTTATAATAGCAAATTTCAACTCGGGGAATAGCTTCTGCCACAATGATGGCTTTCACAGTCTCAAGGATAACTTAATCTCATTAAGAGATGGCTTATTCAGAGATAGGGATTGTATATTCTAGTAAAGGGATGCTTATTCAGAGACAGGGATGATTCATTGTAGCTTAAGTTCATGGAACCAGTTCGGAATAGCTTATTCCAACTCAGAATACCATATTCGGAGTTTCATTATTTCTACCTGTTCAGCAAAAAATATATCAGACCCATTATACAATTAAGGAGGAATCTGTTTTTCAATGATTTGAAGCTTGAAATTAGTCGAGATAGACAATTCAAAGAGACAAAACACAAAAGGCAAACATAATAAAAAAAAAGGAACCATACTTTCTTGGATGCACTTTTTGTTAAATATTAAAATGATTGAAATGGCAATACATATATAGAAAAGCTCAGAGATTTACCAGAAAGTTGAGGCGTTAGATTGAAAACGAATGACAAAGCTTTCTCTACATTGGCAAAGCTTTCTCCCGGCTAAACAAAACCAAGTATTTAATTAGCAATAACTCTTTTTATTTTAAAAATAAATAGAGTTAAACAATCAATGAGAAAAAAATATATGGAAAAAAACCAACAAATAGAATTCTCATGACATAAAAACTCACATTGAAAACCAACAGGACAAGAGAGAAGTATTTATCAGCTTCCAAATAGACAGTGAGGCGTGGAGGAAAACGCCTCCACAGGCAGAGGGCGGAGGCGCGGAAAGGCGTTGCGCCTCTGGGTTCCGAACTACAACCGCACACGGCACACCGATGAAGGCTAAAAGCTAAAAATTGCAGAAGGTAACGGCGGAAAGATTTAATTTCATTCAATTGATTCAACAAATAAGTGAAACTCTAGTATTTTCGGGTTTTAACCCAATAAATGGAACAAAGATAAGATTTTGGTGAGGTTGACCGAGAGTCAACAGATTGATAAAATTTGGGCTTTTCCCTTTTGACCCAAAACCTTAAGAAATTGTTAAAAGACTTTAAATTTTTCATAAATCACAAATTGCCCCCAAAATATACTATATTTTTCTAAGTTTTCAAATAATAGTATATTATTATTAAATTGTTTTTAAATTTTATAATTACTTAAATTTTATTCATATTAATTTTATAAAAACATTTTTCTATTTTATTTCCCATTTTATTTAATTTTATAATTAAATTATTGCAAATAAAATTTATACTTATTATATATTTTTCTTAGTTCTTTTTTCATTTTCATGTGTTTATTTATATTTAAATTGGTGTAAATAATATTTATACTAGTTAATATATACAAAGAGACTACCAAAAGCTAGTGCGTAGCGCCCTTTAAAACTAAGGTCAATAGTTTGGACAGCTTCCCCAAATTAAAAAATGATCCATTGAAGTTTGACAATCAAAACAATAATAGAAAAAAAAAACAAGATCGAATTTTGGAAATATATTAATTGAATCCAATAATTTTTTTAAACCATACTTAAAAGTCAAAAGCTTGTAATTTAAGCTCAAGCAAACTATCTTCTCTTTAGTTTTTTTCTTAAAAAACAATCCAAGCTCAAGCAAACTATTTTCTTAAGTTTGTTGAGATCTCGTATAGGTGAAGCTGGTGACGTAAGTATTATCGTGGTTTAGATTTTACGACTTTTATTTCAAGAAAAAACAAAAAAAATGTCCTAAGATGTCATGTTTTTACCTTTTTATATACATGAAGGAAAGAGATGAGAGTAAGAAAAGGAGAGAAAATGAAGAATAACGTCAACGTTTTGTAACGATAGTTAATGACAATAATTGTAATAAATGTGATATAAATTTTGAATGACCGTAATGAAAGTTTTAAAAGTTCGATGACCATAATAAAAATGTCTCAGAAGTTCGATGACTAGTAGTATAGTTTGACCAAAAAATATATGCTAATTAATCATTAAAATTCCTTATCAAGAATAACTTAGCAGCATATAATAAGGTTTTTGTTACTGCAGGGTTGGTTCCCAGAACAAAAATGATAACAATATTTTGATGATTACAGTAACAAAGGAGTATGACTACATACATATATACATACATATAGTGGCGGATTCTTTCAAGGACCGGTAGGGGCACGGCCCCCTCAAAATTTTGAGATATTTGAATTTTACTCCTAAACTCCTAACATTCAAACCCTAAAATACAATCTTCAATTTTTTTATTCACAAATTATGTGTTTTTGAGATATACTTTATTTTATTGTAGGAATAAAAGATTAAAAAGATGACTAAAATAAAAGGAAATATTTATTTTGTTTAATGACTATAGCGGATAAGTAACATAATTTGTGATCTATCTTTTTGTATAAATTGGTGTATCATAAAATTGCACGATTGTTTCTTTTAATTCATCTATGATTCAAATTAATCAAAATTTAATGTAAATATAATGATTTGAGAAGAATTAAACGTGCTAAAGATTAATGATGACTAAAGTAAATTTGAATGAACATTTTGTAATAATTGAAAAGATTAATGACAGTCTTATGACCGAATAACATAAAAAAATTTATTAATTATTTTATAATTTTTAAAATTTAGTGATCAAAATATTTTTTTATAAATGTACATTACATGTATCTTTAATATTATGTCGCTTAATTTTGATATATTGAATCAATTAAAATTATTTTAATTTAAGTGTTGTTAGTTGTTACATTTATAATATTAATCAATTTTATTAACCGAAAAGCCTTTTTACCCTTTTTAATATAATTAACCAAAAGCTCAGTTGCCGATTAAAGACTACTTTACTATTGTGAGAATAACGAATAACATATCTTAGGATGATCATAAAATTTAGGGTAAATTACACTGGTGGTCACCCAATTATTACCGTTTTTTCTATTTTGGTCTTCCAACTAATTTTTTCGTCAAAATCGCCCCTTACGTTAGATATCTTTCATGTTTTGGTCTCACTCTGTTAAAAACTTAACAGAATAGCTGAATTGACATTTATTTTGGTTACCTAAGTATTACCTTTTTCCTATTTTGGTCACCTAACTATCACAATTTCCATGTTTTAGTCCCCCTCTTACTTGGTCAAATGAAGTAAATACTATAATATATTGTTAGGTTTTATGGGAGGGATCAGAAAATACTTTAAAAATACTATAAGAAATATATAAAAATGTCAAATCAACGTTTCCGTTAAATTTTTAACGAAATGGGACCAAAATAGAAAATGTATCTAATGGGAGGGGTGATTTTGATGGAAAAAAAATAATTAGAGAACCAAAATAAAAAAAACAATAATAGTTGGTGACCACCGATATAATTTTCCTTAAAATCTAAGGTTCCGTTGGTTTATGAAACTGAACATTTTTTTTCATTTAACGTACTATTTGATCAAAACCTTGTAACACAAACTTTAATTTGGTGCAATTTTTCATTTTGTGAAAGAGAATTTGCATGCGAGAGCCTATTATGCACAGGGTGGGACACAATACTTTATATTAGAGGGACGTAATTATAAAATTTTAAAGGGCAAAATGAATTTTCAATAGAAAATCTTTAAAAATATTTTTTAAATCGTACACGAATTTAAAATTTTCAAGGGATGACCGTCCCCTCCAGCCCCCTCGGTCCATCCCTAACAATGCGGCGAAAACGAAGAAAATGAAAAGCTTACATTACAAAGTGCTGTCAAGACCAAGCAACAATGTTATGCTATCCTTATAGAACACAACTGTCTATATGTTACACTACAAACAATCTATAGCATATAATCATACTTATAAACTATGTCTCATACATTTATCCCGGGATGAAAATGCCACACAAAAAAGAATCAAATAGACTTGACTGAGAACCAAGCCAAACTGACAATCGCGAAATCCGAAAACCCGAAACCACAAAATGCAGAAGGAAACAGCAAAACAACACAAGCACATATCTATCTAGAAGCACTTCCTGTGAACAATGGCAGGTCCGAAACCACAAACAGACCGTGATAAACAAAATGACTCCATAACTACTTTTACACACGAGAACTTTACATGATATAATTTCTCACATGCTCTTGAGCAGGGATTTAATGCGGTTGTGACCGCGTTTTCCATCCTTTGTCACGGTGTAGGACATAACATATACTTTCGCGGTCATTGCAAACAACTATTTTTCCGCAATAACTGTATCAGACAGTGCCGCTAATAGTGGAGTACTATTTGAATCCCTGCTCTTAAGTTCGAATAATAGCAAAGGCTAGAGAAATTGAACTGCAAGTGGATATAGCCCGAGATGTCAGAATCAGAAGTGCAACTCATAGAACAATGAGGCAATGGCAAAAGGCAAGTGGACCGTTTCTTTTATGCTTGTCTTTTTCCTCACCGAATATAAAGTGCTTTTGTGTTTCCACTTTCTACAAATATTTATTTCAATTTGTTACACTAGCATAAATTCTCTTTTTTTTTTTTTCTTAAAGCATGTTTGGGTTAATTTAGGGGGAAACTAGAAATAAACATTTGGAAAAATGTTGCATGTCAATAATTTTTTAGGAAAATTGTTAAATTTTATGAGAGTTGGTCAATAATTGCTATCAACTATGACGAGAAATGAATGATTTTTATTGGCTTAGAACATTGATGACATGGTAAAAAAAACTCATGATATAATTTCTTCAATTACAATAGAGTTGTTGACTTTTTTATTTTGAGATTAAATTATAAGTTAGAGACAAATAGTCGGATACACAAACGAATCGACGGACAAACATATTACAAAATGAATGAATAGACAAATTAACAGACAAAAACACCAATAGACGAACAAACAGAAAAATCGACAGACAGACCGACGAAAGGGCGAACAAACTTACAAATGCACAAACCGACCGACGTACGAACCGACTAACGAACAGACAATCAAATCGACTGATTGTAAAACATACGAACAAATCAACTGATTGTAAAACATACGAACAAATCCACTAATGAAAAACCAATTGGCGAATAGATTGATGAACGAACGGATCAACATATAAAAAGACAAAACAAAAAGATCGACGAACAAAAAATAAACCGACGAACAAATAAATCAATCAACAAGAAGACGAAGTACAGAGAAACACAAGAACGAACCAGTAAATCGATAAACAAACAAACAAACCAACCAACCAACCAATGAACAAAAGGGCTACGAACAAAAGGGCTGACAAACGAAGAAGATGTTGCGCATTACAAGAAGTCGAGCATGTAACGCGGAAGCGACAACTTCGCTCTTCCACGAGCTGACTTGATTGCCCCTGTTACCGGAAGCAATTGCCGCACTACCAAAGGAAGAACCCTGGTGACTTTTGGGAACGTGCATTGCAATAAACCATTCATTTGGGTCAGAAATCAAAGCCAAGGAAACCTTTTCATTAAAGGCACTTACAGCCGAGTTCACCCATAATTACTATAGCCCTTCCCCATACAATGATAATGCCAATTCAGAACATGTCCAAGGGATTACAATCTAACACAAACAAAAACATAGCCAATAGTCAACAGCATTGCACGTAAGTAAAACAAAACCACAATTTGCCAAGTTCTGTACAAAATTCAAAACAACCCTTCACGGAGACAAGCACACAAAGGCCAGCTACAAAAGGCTTTTCTTAAAACAATGGCAATGAATGAAGCAGCAAACAACGTCCCTATCTTCTTATATCAGCAACCTGCAACAGCGCACATCTCCTCTTCGTCTTCCTCTTCCAACATGTACTTGCTGAAGTGATTTACCCTGAACTTCCATTCTCCTTTCAAGGGATCATAGGAGAGAAACTCGGCTCCTTGGTCCTCAGCCTTCTTTTTAAGCATGTCCTTGTATTTCTCAACCTTTGGCCCTTCTGTATACTGCTGTCTGGTCCTCTTGTCAAAGCATTTGATGTTGAGAAGTGTTACTTCTGCAGGTTTATTAAGACCTTGTCCAACAGGAGGTTTCTTACTGTCATCCATGTAAACGATCACCTCGCGGTTGTTGAATTGGACAAGGGACTCCAGATCAAGGCGTCTCACATCTGTCTCCCCCAGGAACTTGATGCTTCCATAACCATGCCGCCCAACCACAAAGTCCTTGACACGGCAACAGTACCCTAGTTCAGCCCTTTCCTTTGCTGCCAGTTCTTGGATTCGGGGTTCTGTATAGTAATCAGACCTTCGGAGCTTTGGCATTAGAGCCTCAATGTCAGCCCCATGCTCATACACAATAGCAGCCTCACCAGCTCTGTGGCCGCTGAGTGTCATGTATGAATCCTCTCTCTGAACAGAATGGTCATCATGGACTCCATTAGCTTTCTGGTTATGATGAATTTGCTCCTTCACATGGCCATTTTCAGTTGGATGTTCTACAATAATCATATCAATCACAAGGATTATATTAAAAGTAGCAAAGATCATATTAAACTGATTCGCTAATCAGAAAAGAACACTCATCATTTTTATGACAAAGAACTGCCAAGGCAAAGGGAAATGATTACTTCAATACTTTGTTTTGAGTCCTACATGAATAAACTCCGAAGGAATTGACAACATGATCTAATAGAAGTTACATAACAGTTCATGAAAACTTTTTTAAGGAGCCACAGATCCTAGATCAGACCATACCAACAGAAAAATGTTTTTTTAAACCATGCAGTTTTTCACATCAAAGAAACATTTTTGGTGACATAAAATTAATAAAATGGTACAACGGTGAATTAAAGGTGAGTAAATTTATGTAAAAGACACTACTTACTTCCTTTATCCTCAGCATTGGAGCCATCATCGGAAATTTTGCCTAAATGAAAAGGAAGCTCCAAAGAGTCAGCCAAGAGCAGTAAAAAATCAATGTAGTCAGATAAAAAAGATTAAACGCAGATTCACACATCTGAAAACAAAATCAGAGCATTTCTTTAATGCAATAAGCTATGTTACTCGAACATGGGTGATTATAGGATGCTAGTATCTACCAATGAGAGTATGTTTAATTTTTTTCATGATTCTCTATGTATTTGAAAGATCCATTGTAGGCTCAGATCCCAAAATTTGGGTCTAATGTGTCGTCGCGGAAAATGAAGAGTTGGAGCAACAACCGCAATAAGAATATTTTAGTGGCACCAGAAAAGTGACTTCTCACAACAGATGGAATTACCATCTTCTTTCTCCATGCTGAACCAAGGACTTGAGAGTCAATGGTACAATAGATGAGAACCTTGTACAATCAAATGATAAATAAATAAATCATGGAAACAATTGATGAGAACCTTATACTGTTAAATTGTGGTAGATAAATCATGGAAAGAATAAATAAAGCCTGCAAAAAGTTAAATACTTCAAGGCTATGGAATTATGTCCCTGTCGATACAAGCTTTAGCTCTAAACTGTGATTCACTTGGTTCACAAAAGGAGAGCGGGTGAGCTTGAAAGTATCTTACCATTCTCATGCACCGGAGTGGATGCATCCTTCAAAGTTGAAGGCTTCTGTATAGAAGCTCTTGAAGGCCAGTTCTCAGCTGGACGAATGACCAGAGCCCTTGGGTTTTCCCTAGGAATAAAAACTGCATCAGCTTTAGGTGTGCTCGGTGTCTCTTCATCATCATTGAAAAATGGAACCTACAGACAAGTTAACAAAAACCAAGAAACATTAGAACTATAAAATCATATAGCCCATTAATGCAATAACATTTCAAATTAGAAGGGTAGAATTACTATTTTCAAAACAGGTAGCAATCTCACCTTTGGATTTTCGTTATTAGGATGATATTTTCTTGCAGGCAACCTAATCCGTCTTTGTGAAAGGTATCGAGAAGTCAATAAGGGTGATATTCTAACTGGAGCAGGTTTGTCCATGACCTGATAAATTGATTACCAGTTGACCAATATTATTATTTAAATTTGAATAAAATCATTGCAATCTAGGAAGAGTGGTAGGAAAAGAAGGGGGAATAAGTAAAGAAAAAGCAAATCAGATTCGAGAACTAAGAACTAAAGCTATGTTAGAAAGTTACAGGCATGCTAGAAATCCCATATTGAACGGAGGGTGCCGTCCCAGCCCGACCAATCGACATTTGAGGAATTGCAGGGAGGGTTCCATAGGGATTATTGATAGTCACGGGTTGTACTGCAGCAGCATTTTGTGTCACAGACCTGCCAAAACAGAAGAGGAAGAGGGGTTAACACACATGATGTATATTGGAGGTGTATAAGGATATTTATAAGTGATACTGAAAACAGAACAAAAACCCAAATGATATTAAACATACGGTAGGCCAATATTATTCTGCCCAAAAATGCTTGATCCACCACCTATAAAGACGGTAAAAATCATTAGTCAGCAGCATTGAAAAAAGGGGCTCTCACCACATTCAACGATAACATTCAAGATAAAACTTGTCCTACCTGATTGTGTCTGGCCAAAATTACTAAAGCTGAAAGCACCAGCAGACTGAGTTGGCTGAAAAGATGCAAAAGAGGGCTGCAACAACAATGGGCAAGAATCATTAAGGATCAAAAACAGGTAAGAAAGCATACAAATTTACACAAAAGACACTTGCATAAACCTAGAGAGAGTTATTACAAATTAAAAGCAGCAAAACTCCTAAAATCATAAAAAGTTAGCACAATTGTTTTTTTTCCAATAAAATATCTAAAATAAGTTATAATGAATAAGTAGACATGATGTTAATCAAATCGGCTCCAATAATCCCTCGTCTTTAGATAAACAAAAAATATCCTATAGAAACATCATGAAAATGTACAGAAATTAAACAGTTCGATCAAAATTGAAGATAAACGCAACAAGCATTGCAGCTTACCTACCTCTAAAACCAAATAACACAAGAAAAGGATCACAATCATGATGAAAAAGAAGAATGATTGTAGGAATTTCACAAGTGACTTACAGTTGTTGAGCCAAAGGCAGCTGGGTTGCTAGAAGGAGCCAATGACTGAGAGCTCGAAAACATATTCCCACCAAACCCAGAGGAAGGTGTATTGAAAATGTTGGTTTGACCAAAATTACTTGTATTCTGTCCAAATGTAGAGGGTGCCTGCCCAATTGCAGGGGTAGAATTGAACAGAGAAGGTGCCTGGCTGCTGCTAAAATTCAATCCAGTAGCAAATGCTGGAGTTGTTGCTGGAGCTGCACCAGTGCCAAATATGGATGGGGAAGATGAAAATGAAGGAGTGACAGATGAACCAAAAGGAGAAGAACCAGTTCCGAATGTAGCAGTTGAAGAACTAAATATTGAGGGTGTTGTTGATGAAGTTGGGCCAAAAAGGCTTGATGATGTTGATTGAAAAGGATTTGATGTAGTACTCGCGGCAGTAAAACTTGAACTATTGAAGGATGGGGGTTGTAAACTAAATGGATTGGCACTTGTGTTGGAAAAAGGATTTGCAGATGTTTGACCAAATGTTGAAGAGCCGCCAAAAGGATTTGCAGGTGCTGGAGCAGCTGCAGGTGCAGCTGACACACCAAATCCAATCCCTCCAGAAGGCTGAGCAGACGGCTGTGGTCCACCTGATATTTCAAGTTAATTCAGCAAGCTAGTCAATATCAAACACAGAAAAGGAAAATGATTTAACTTTCAGAGATCTACAGTATTTTTGACACAAGGTACCTTTATCCCCTGACTGATAATCCTCCCATCTGAGCTCCTCATGACTTTTATCTTTGTAAACAGGCATCGCTGATATTGACTCCAACTTTGCAGCAGGCTGTGTACCAGTCCCACTATCTGCATCAGTCGTAGGCGTGTAAGGTGCTGCTCTACTTCCCCCACGTTGACCCCCAAAGGCAGACTGGCCAAAGGTAGTGCTTCCAAATGCAGGAGACGAAGATTGGCTTCCTACATAACTCAAAAGAATACAATTATTTTATATATATGTGCATGTGCATGTGCATGTACGTATGCACATATATAAACTTCTTGGTAAGCAACGCGTATGGCCAATGAAATTTATAAATTTTTCCTATCAGTATAAGTAATATTTGTGCATGTGTGTGTATGCATATGTATAAACTTCTTGGTACACAACTTGTATGGCCAATGAAATACATATGTATATATTTTTCCTATCAGTATAAGCAATATCAACTTCAAAGTTATAACTGATCATGTAAAGTTAATAATTACTTACCAAAAGGAGAACTCTGTGCTCCAACTGTAGTTGTCCCAAAAGGACTACTACCAAATGCTGGTGTTGATTGCCCAAAAGCAGGGCTAGACCCAAAGCTGAAGGAAGGAGTAGAAGATGCTCCAAAAGCAGCAGTGGCTGAGCCCCCAAAAGCAGGAGTGCTCGATGCACCAAAAGCAGGTGTGCTTGATGCTCCAAATGCAGTTCCAGTGCTCCCAAATGCTGGATTCCCAGTTGAACCAAAGGCAGGAGTGCTTGTGGAACCAAAGGCAGGGGTGCTTGTGGAACCAAAGGCAGGAGTGCTTGTAGCACCGAAGGCAGAGGTGCTTGTAGCACCGAAAGCAGGGGTGCTTGTGGCACCAAAGGCAGGGGCGCTTGTGGCACCGAAGGCAGGGGTGCTTGTGGCACCGAAGGCAGGGGTGCTTGTGGCACCGAAGGCAGACTGAGTTGAACCAAAGGGTGTGGAGGAACCAAATATACCACTACCAAATGCAGGCTGTGATTGCTGTGCTGTGCTTCCAAAAGGACTTGATTGAGTAGGAGTAGACCCAAAGCCGAATGCTGGCTTCTGACCAAAACCAGAAGACCCTATAAAAAAGTAGTAATCAATTTAACACCGAGGAAAAAGACATAAAGTAACACAAGATCTAATGGGTAAAAAGTCAAAAAATGCATATAAGAAATTAGCAAGTGAGATGCATATAAAAATAACAAGTACTACTTATGAAAATGTTGCTCTCATTCTAGGTCATATTTAGGTGATCAATGAAATGAAATAAACAGGCAAGTCTCTAATGGAACATTAAATTCTTCCGTCACCAAGAAATTCAAAATCACAACTAATTGAAATATGAATACATTTTTATATGTAAGAATCTAGACATGCAACAAATCAATGATCTACACATATGTGGTACTAGAACACTAAAGCACCACAAAAGACCAGTAGGCATTACAATCACATCGTTTACTATATTGAACTAGAGCAAAAAGAATGTGAAATGAAGTACAACTCAATTATAATGATAGAAACTAAAAAAACCTACAGAAACACTTACCACCAAACGATGATGATGTAATGCCAAAAGCAGGCGTAGAACTTCCAAAACCTGGAGATGATGATGCACCAAAGGTTGTTGTCGAGGAAAATGGAGAAGAAGGTTGGGCTGCACCAAACACGCCAGTAGAAGTACCACCAAATAGTGAACCCCCTGTTTGGGAGCCAAAAGGGGCTGGACTACCAAAGGAAGTTTTAGCTGCAAACGGGTTGCTACTTGGATTGGTCTGGCCAAAAGCAGATTGGGATGCAAATGGGCTACTCGTTGCTTGCCCGAAAGCTGTTCAAAGTGTTACTAACAATTATATTTTTTCAAAAAAAGTACTCACATGTAATATGAACACGCATATTAGTTAAGAATAACAACAAAATGAAAACCCTGATTTAAAATTACAAGCAGACATTTATACATCTCACAGGCAAAACACAGGCAACTATAACCAATAACAAGCACAAAATTTTATTCTAATTAACTATGTGCATTGTGCAGTAGAGTAAAGCCCCAGCCAGCAAAGGGTAAAAGATTGTTTTTGAAAAGAATAAGAAGAGAAAACATTAATCAGTGAATATTACCATTAAAATTTATAAAAAGTTATTTTTGAATGAATAAGCTAATCTTTAATGCGAATACTAATAAAAGTTCAGAGCTTTACAATGACCATAAACATCAGCTCAGCGAATCGATTTCATTTCAACAAGAAAGATTAAAAGACTTACGGTTAGTTGTACCAAACATCTTCGTTTATATAAATCTTACGCTCCACAAGCCTCTGGCCTCAAACTGAGAAAAAGATAGAAACAGAGAGAAAATTAAACAAACAGGGGAAGCTAGAATGAGTAATGAAAAAGTAAATTCGACTGAATCCGTGGGAATTTGAATCAACATTGCGAGATATAAACTAAATGGGGGCCAAACTTGGGTCCCATTATTCCATTTATTTTCGTATCGAAAGAATCAATTCTTGAATGGCGGCCTTACTTTTTTTTTCCTATTTTTGCTTCGAATAAAATCCTAGAAAGCCATTAATAAAAGGGGAATCGACATGTGTTATGAAGCAGTGAAATCAGTGGGAGAGCAAGAGAAACAATAAATTAAGAGATTAGAAATTAGGGTTTGAGAGAGAAAGAAAAGAAGGAACCTTTTTCCGGGTCGATCTGAATTGTAACAGAGAGGGGAGAATGGGAAATTTGAAAGGGTGAAGTGGAGAGACAGGCCACGACCTAGAACGGCGAAATGACACAAACTGGGGAGAAAACGGGGCGGAAAAAAGGGTTTTGTAGGGTCGGGTGATCCGCGTAGCGTTGTTCCTAAGTCCGAATACAAGTCAAGACTCAAAACACTGGCGTTGTTCTTAAGCCCGGATTCATAAGCTAATTAGTTTTATAAAAAAAATCGATTAATTTGATTAGACTTTGAATTATGACCCAGATGTTTGTTTAAGATAGAATTTTTAAAACTTAACTAATATATCGTTTACAACTAGACACCTATTTTATTAAAAAAAATAGTTTTGACACTTAAATAAAAAATAAAATATTTTGGACACTTATTTTATATTTAATTTTTTAAAATTATAAAATTTATTTTAAATATTATTTTTGAGATAAAATTATATATCGATTGAATATATCTCGATTGACATTGTCATCGATATAATATATATGAGGATACAGCATCGAGTATACTTAAGCACTTAATATTCTTCGATTTTATAAGTGGGGAGGAGGTATATTGGGTAGTATAGGCATTGTACATAAATGTTAAAATACAATAATTTATATAAATAATTTTTTTGAATAGTCGGGCGAATGGACATGTACTTGGAAGGATGCAATTGAACACCCATTTCGGGGGAAATATTTTCTTTAAAAAATTAGTTTTGTGTATAGATGAGAAAAAAATTAGAAATTTACATACCCATTTTAAATATATATATTATTTTAAACTCTTATTCTTGAATTTCTGGAGTTGCCACTAGTTTAAATTATAGTATTCATACATATTTTTAACCCTTTGACAATGTAAATACATTTTACAGACAAAACGATTTAAACTTGTGTCTTTTAAGATAAATATCATTCGTTTTTTCACTGGAACACTTGTTAAGTTCATTTATATTAGATAATTTTACCGTTGTACTATAATTTTAAATTTAATATGCTATAGTGATATTGCCTACGTACATGCAATAATTTTAAAATAACCTCGTGTGTTTGTGAAGTATATTTTAGAATGCATTTAAATGCAAAAGATAATGGCCCTGTTTGGCAATTAGCGGATAGCTGATAGCTGATAGCGGATTACATTAGCTGATAGCTGATTGCATTAGCTGATTTGACTAGCGGATTGTATTAGCTGATTGTATAAAAGTGTTTGGTAAAATTAACTGATAGCTGATAGCTGTTTGATTATTTAAACAAGCAAAATGACATATAAGGACATGATTATATTTAATACTTGTTTGAATAATTTATCAGTTATTAATATTTTGTATCTAATAAATATTAATTAGATTTATAAAAAAAATTTAATATAAATTTCCTAAACATATTTGAAAGATTTATATATTAATTTATTATTTATATAATTATTAAATTTTTTATATGCACATATAAATATGTGATAATAAAAAAATAGAATTAACTTACAAATGTCACCATATAAATTAGTAGTAACAACAAATAAGTCTAATATTTAATATGTTATTATTTATTTTAAAAATATTATTATTTAATTTAGGTTATTCGGAGATTTTTGGTAATTGTTAAGGGTAAATGAGTCATTACAACTCTAATATCAAACCTCTAATCTCAAAAAGCTCATATTAGGAGCTTTTTCAAAATTAGCTTTTTCATCCCAATCCGCTCTTTCAATCCGCTATTTACCAAACATCAATATTAGCGGATTTGACTAGTCAAACCTCTAATTATACCTCAAACCTCTAATTTTTGCCCAAACCGCTATTTACCAAACAGGGCCAATATATATTTTTTCTATTCGTAAGCAACTAACCTATTTAATAAATAAATTTAATAAATAAATTTAATAAGCAAATTTTAATTGTTCTTTTAATAAAAGAAGATAAATTACTATATGTCTTATTAAAAAATCTTAAACTTGGTCGAAGAAAAAAAAATATACAAAACAATTATATAGAGACATACGAAATCAAACTCGACAAAAAAAAATAAAAGAAATAAAACTAAAAATCACATCCCATAACAAATAAACTCTAACCGATACCAAGAGAAACAAAATCTGCTGAAAGAACTGATGACACAAGAGATCGCTCCTTGCAATTTTAGTCATACCATCGACAAGATAATTACACTCACGCATTACATGTGTTATCTAAATATCTCAAGGCCGACATACCAACTCACGAATATGACACACCGAAGGGGACATATATTGATCATGTCGAGACGTTTGAACCAACCAAATCGTTTTTAAACAATTGACTCCAATATGAGACGTCGAATACCTATCGACCATGCACATAAAAGCCTCTTATAAACACCCTAAAACTCTGAATCAAGCACCGAACAACGGCCTATTTGCTTAGTAAAACTAATCAACCAACGTTCGCTCTCATCGCGGATCACTCTTTCACACATCGCAATCTACGTAACCACATGTAACACCTCCTACCTGGCCTGGTTGGAGACCAAGTCGGAGAATACTACCGACGAACAAATCAAAGAATCATGTAATAACATTGTTGAGATTTTAGGGGCTCGATTCGATCAACCGTTCTTGCTCGCCAAGTGTGGAGAAGTTGGATAATTGGGTGTTTTAGTGGTAGGTGAAAATTAGGCAATTTGACACAAGGATTTATAGTGGTTCAACCTTCTAACCAAGGTCTACATCCACTACCTTAGCTCCCCACTAAGGATTTCCAAACAAATTCACTAAGAATTTCGTCCCCTTTTCTAGGCTAAGGAGGCAACCTTTACAACCCTCAAAGCTTTCTACCCAAAGCTTGAGGAAACACTCTCTTGTACAAAGAAAGACTTAGCAAACTAGAAATCCCTCTAATAGGTGTTTGTTTGCAATTCTAAGCACTCACCCAAATCCTAAACACTTGAGCAAATTTAACAATGTAAGCTCACAAGTGTTGTCTAAGCAAGAAATAAACAATTTAAGCTCTAGACAAATTTTGACATCATAATGTTGTAACAAATGAAGCATTAACCATTACAAGATGTTTGGAGGTCCCTTTTATACTCCCAATTGAGTTTGTAGCCGTTACTAGCCGTTGGGGATGATTTGGAGCCGTTGAGGACTTTATTTCCCTTCATAAATGTTGTTCTGCAGCCATCCGTATTGATACGCTTGGATCCGTATCGGTACGACCTTCATCAGAAACTAGTCGTTGGGCTCTTGTCAGCCTGGCGTATCGATACGCTTGCGGGCGTATCGATACGGGTTCACTTTTAAATGACCGTTGGGAAAATAGCCGTTGAGGTGGTTGAAAGGGGATCGGTACGCTTACCAGGCATATCGAAACGGCCAAGCCTGTTTCGATACGGGTTTTGGCAGTGACCAAACTGGGGCACAAAGGTATCGGTACGGGTACAACCGTATCGATACGGGTAGCTTGAAAACACAAGTTTGGCTATTTAAAAGCATGAAAAGTCTTGCCAAAAACCTCTTAAAATACCTCAAACATAAATTCAAGTTGTTTGGACTTAAACCAAGTTTTAAATTCTTTTCAAATTAGTCCAAAACATTTTTCAATTATTATATCAAAACACTAGTTCTACAAACATTTCGTTTCTTATCAATCAATAATTATTAACCAATTTTTAAACTGTACCGGATAACCAACTTAGATCAATTTATTTTATAGAAACAAGAATTATTCATTTAGAACTATTGTAAAACAACTAAAAGTATCAGAGACTAATTTGTAAAACATGATAAAATTTAGGGTCTTTCCCGACAACAAGTATACCACAAAAAAATCGATACAATATAAACATGCTTGTAAAATGTCGTACAATTTAGAGTTCATTTACCAAGTCAATTGGACCATTCAATATTTAGTGACCAAACTATGAACATTGCAGACTTCAGTTAGATACTTGTTAACTAACTTAACTAACACTGTATCGAAACACCCTTAACTCGTTCCGATACGGTTGCACAATGGTCAACCCAGGTTGACTTGATTTTTAGACCGTACCGATACAGGTGAGACCAGTATCGATACATGTTGACTTCACCAACTTTGACTTGACTATGGTTTGACCCGTTTCGATACAAGATAGACCCGTCTCGGTACAGGAGTTCACAGAGGCAAAACGTTTCGATACGGCCACCAAATCGTACCGAAACAGGAGATCTCAGAGGCAAAATGTTTCGATACGGTCCTCAAATTCGTACCGAAACGCTCTATTACATGGTCCAAATATACTTAACTGTATCGATACGGGCCTTCCCGTTTTGATACAGGTGACATGTAATAACATATTTTTGTTGGTTTAAGGTTGAATTGATTAACCACACGATGTCCAAATGCAATGAAACTTCACATGCAACTTTTTAACCACTTAAACTATCAGCATGCCAAATTTCATGTTTGTACGAATACGATTACCCAATTTTAACCTTTAGGCTCCTATCATGTAATTTTAGCTATTTTGAACTTCAACAAAAAGACCATTTTGAGTTATATGCCTTAACATGATACAAGCATAACACATACATAACAAAATGGGCTCAAATAATTAGTTCAACTACTTTGCCACCTTCCTAGGAGTTCATAGGATCAAAATACGTTACTTAAAGGCTTGTAGTGACTTGTCTTGCCCGACCAATACGATCTCCATACAAACGACATTTCAACTTGAAAATGCATGATATGAAACATGTTAGGCATACATTGCCTAGAGAGGTAGTAAAATATAATGCAAGAACTTAACAAGTGATGCATATACATGATCTCATGCTTATTAAACATTAATGGCATGCTTTAATATTCAATGCTAAACATATAAGATTTCTTGTTTATCCCTTGGATTGAATCATGGTAGTGGATACGCGAATTCTCACGCCTCGCCAAATCATGTATGGTTCATATCCTCTGCCTCGCCAAATCATGTATGGTCCATATCCTCTGCCTCGCCAAATGACCAATATCAATACACATCCCTCCACCTCGCCAATCTGTAACCCCCTCGTCCCGGTCTGGCCGGATGACCGGTCCAAGTGGGCCACACGGGGAAAACCGAAGCGAAACCCGTTAAGGTTCCCCCTCGGTTAGCAACCCTATTTTTTTTCTTTCATTTTAATCTTGTCTAGAGGAGTATTAAATCCTAAGTGGTCAAACAGCGGAACGAGTTACATGAGACAAACATTCGAACCCCTAACCGCATTCAAACAACCCAATTTTAATCTTTTAGGCAGACCGTTTCGAAACACCCTTGAGGCGTTTCGAAACACCTTAACCAGGTCAACTGCCCCAGAGCCTATACAAGGGGCCGTATCGAAACGGTGGTCAACCGTTTCGAAACGCCCACGACGGTCAACTTCTCGTGGTCAACGAGATTTTGACCGTTTCGAAACCTTCAGGCCCATTTCGAAACACCTTTATCTCGTGAACTTCTCAAAATTCCAGTAGCCAAAACGTTTCGATACGCGTTTCAGAAAAAGGGTTTCAAAGGCCATATCGTATCGAAACGTGTTCCGATACGGGGTCCCTGAAGCCTACCCGTTTCGAAACGACCCTTCCCGTTTCGAAACGCTGGCAGTCTGCAACCTTTGAAATTCTGATTTAAGTGAGTCTTGACAAGTCTAAAGGTCCCCTAAGACCCCCTAAAGGCACACAACACCATCAAACCAAGTCTAGAGGCATACGTCCTAGGTTAAACATACTCAAACTCCCACAATACATGAATATTCACAACCATACAAACATGACAAATATACCAAGACCTTTCATACAAGTCATGCTTGAATGCATTAATAAGCAAAACAACATTCATCCCATAAGGATTACATTACCACAAAGCAGTTTTAACATTCAAAAGACATACATTAAAAGCATTTGGCAAGGTAAACATGCTTACAGACCAAGTCAAGCATAAACATCAAAATCATGAATGAGTCATACAAGCTCATACAAACACACTCTTGCCACATTGCTTAACTACTACAAAATTAACAACCGTACTTGAGCCACAAACTTGGAAAGCCCTTCTTGCCTTGCTCCGAGCTAAAACCACGCTAATGATCTGTATTGTTGAAAATGAGAGCGTAAGCTATAAGCTTAGTGAGGGTGCTCTAAAACCAAAAACATCAACGATGCAGGGTCCAAGCATGTATCCCTAAACCTCATATCTAACATGCATAGATGAAGTCACAAGTAGACCTAGCTAGTTTTTCAAGAGTCATGTATGGCATCTCACATCATATCAAGCTCGAATGTAAATAACATCATTATATATCAACATCGTATATCACAATCATATGAACAAGATTAATTGGCCACTATTAGTTACCCGGATGTGAGGATTTAAATATCAACCTTCACATTACCTCGGTGGGATTTCACTCATCACCAGACCATGCATGTGCGGGATTCCAGTCATCGCCACATGCCCTACGGATGGGATTCCAATCATCATCCCGTAGAATATATAAAAGCTTCCGGTGGAATGTTACATCACCGTACTCCTCCTTGATGACTTAATGCCATCAAGGCCACGTACGTTTTGACTCAATTTGTGTGCACACTAATCCTAATGATCGATCATTTACACCCGGTAAATTAATTAGTGCCAATTTTCCATTTACACATTACATATCCATCAACCACTTCTCATGCTTATCACATATACACATCATGGCACACATGTACAATTAAATCTCATAGCACAAGAGCATGAATAGGCAATACATAAAGCATCACATGGTAATCAATAGCTAACATTAACAACTTGAATTAAATAGAAATGGCCTACCAAGCACATTTCACTCACACCCTACACACACTCGAACCAAACTTTAAACCATGATTAAAACCACTCACCGCCCTTCTTTAGCAACCAAGCAAAACTCCTACGAGCCCGGATTCGGTCCCAAAGCTCCTTCGACGTCTCCTCTTGCTTCTAGCCAACCAAAAACACAACCAAAAACCCCAATCAATGCTAGCATTCAAACAATACTCAACCTTTGAGCTCAAACCAACTTCACCCAAATTTCCAAATCAAATTAATCCCCAAATATTTCAATTTTCGTGCTCCCTACAACACTAGCTGAAAACTCCACTTCCAACCCTCCAATGACACCCAAAAGATCCCAAATCACCTTCCTAGCATACCTAAACCATCAACCCTTTGATTTCAACCTAAAACCCACCAAAAATCAAGTTTTTGACACCTTTAAAAATGCCCCAAAACCCCATTTCGGGTTTTCACCCAAACCCAACCAAATTGACATATGTTGTACCTTTATATATGAATAAACAAAAACCCAACTTCATTTTTTAAAACAAGGTGAAAATCACCATAAAAACCCAAACTTTAGCAAAACCCTAACATTTCAAAAGTTCATATTTTTGAAATCTAAGACTATGTATGGATAGGGAATAAAGAAGAGAGTTAGAAAATACTTTTACCTCTCAAAATGGTCTTGAAATGAGGTTGAAAATCAATGGAATAGTAACCTTAAGCTTGGGAGGGTTTTGAAGATGGTTTTAACGTTGGTGGGGGAGATGGGGGAAAGAGAAGACAACTTTTCTTTAAAAGTGGTCTTGCTTTTAAATCTTTTTGGTCAAATTACTACATTGGTCCCTCCCCTCTTTATTTAAGCTCAATTAGGTCTTAATTAAGGTTGAATCGATTTTATTTAATTTTATTGACTCGGACTACAAACCCGACTAACTCCTAACCCCAAAACACGGGCGTTACAACTCTCTCCCACTTAAGGAATTTCGTCCCCGAAATTACCTGACTGAAAGAGATACGGAAACTGCTTTTCCATATCCTCCTTCCTCTCCCAAGTGGCCTCGTCCACACCTCGACGTTGCCACCGCACCTTCACTAACTCAATCGATCTACCCCGCAACACTTTACTGTCAGAAGCTAAGATCTCAACCGGTTCTTCCTCATAAGTCAAATCCGGATTCAATTCAATTTCTTCTACGGGCATAACCTGTGATGGATCGGACTTGTACTTACGGAGCATCGAAACATGAAACACATCGTGTATCTTCTCTAGCTCGGATGGCAAACGCAACTGATAAGCAACCGGACCAACCCTCTTCACAATCTCATACGGTCCTATGTACCTCGGACTCAACTTCCCCTTTCGGCCAAATCTCATCACTTTCTTCCACAGAGACACTTTCAAGAACACCTTCTCACCCACTGAGAACTCAACTTCCTTCCTCTTCAAATCGGCATAGGACTTCTGCCTATCCGAAGCAGCTTTCAAACGATCACAAATCAATTTTACCTTGTTAGTTGTCCTCTTGAGCAAATCCGGCATAGGTAACAATTGATGTCCCACTTCGGCCCAACAAACTGAAGTTCTACACTTCTGGCCATACAAGGCCTCATACGGAGTCATCTGAATGCTCGACTGAAAGCTATTATTGTACGCAAACTCTACTAGAGGCAAGTGCTTCTCCCACGTGCCCTGAAAGTCAATGATACAACAACGCAACATATCCTCTAAGATCTGAATAACTCTCTCTGACTGACCATCTAACTGAGGATGATAAGACGTGCTGAAGTTCAAACGGGTACCCAAAGCTGTATGTAGACACTTCCAAAATCGAGAAGTAAACCGCGGATCTCTATCTGACACAATAGAATTCGGGACACCATGCAGTCTAACAATCTCACCAATGTACAAATCGGCCAATCTGTCTAAAGTGTAAGTAGTATTGACTGCCAAGAAGTGAGCACACTTCGTAAAACGATCTACTATCACCCAAACTGAGTTCTTCTTCGTAGGAGTCAAAGGCAAACCCGAAACAAAATCCATGGCGATGTTCTCCCACTTCCATTCTGGAATTCTCAACGGCTGTAACAAACCAGAGGGAACCTGATGTTCCGCCTTCACTCTCTGACACACTAAGCACTTACTCACAAAGTCGGCTACATCTCTCTTCAAGCCAACCCAAAAGTACTCATTCTTCAAATCACGATACATCTTCGTACTTCCAGGATGCATAGCAAACGGACTACTGTGGGCTTCAGTCAAGATCGTACGTCTCAAGTCACTGTCCTCTGGCACAACTATTCTATCCTTGAAGCACAAAACCCCATCAGTACTGAAATTGTAGTCTGAAGATCTACCATCGACTATATCTTGCAGGTGAGGTGACAAAGATCTATCTAAGAGATGCTTCTCTCTAATCAACTGACCTAAAGTAGGTCTAACCTGAAGTTCGGCTACCAAGCCACCATCTCCGGACAAACTCAATCTAGCAAACATGGCTCTCAAGTCCACGACCATCTTCCTACTCAATGCATCGGCCACTATATTGACCTTACCCGGATGGTACTCAATGGTAAGATCATAGTCTTTTAGCAACTCTAACCACCTACGTTGTCTGAGATTCAAATCTCGCTGAGTCATAATGTATTTCAAACTCTTGTGATCGGTGTATACTGTGCATTTCTCACCGTACAAATAGTGCCTCCAAATCTTCAGAGCAAACACAACTGCAGCTAACTCTATGTCATGAGTCGGATAGTTGTGCTCATGGGTCTTCAACTGTCTTGAGGCGTAAGCCACTACTCTCATGTCTTGCATAAGAACACATCCTAGCCCTACATAAGAAGCATCACTGTAGACTACATAGTCCTTCCCGGACTCTGGCTGAATCAAGATCGGTGCTTGGGTCAAAGCTTCTTTCAATTTCTCAAAGGCTCTCTATCTCGCATCTGTCCACTCAAACTGAACACTCTTCTGAAGTAACTGTGTCAATGGAGCGGCTAACTTAGAGAAACCCTCTACAAATCTCCTATAGTATCCGGCTAAGCCTAGGAAGCTACGTACCTCTGTTACAGACTTCGGTTGCCTCCATTCAACAATGGCCTCGATCTTCTTCGGATCAACTCTAATCCCATCGGCTGACACTACATGTCCCAAGAAGACTACCTCTCGAATCCAGAATTCACACTTGCTTAGCTTCACACACAACTGATGATCTAGCAAAGTCTTCAAAACTAGTCTCAAGTGTCGGTCATGGTCTTCTTCGGTTCGCGAATACACCAAAATATCATCAATAAACACAACTACAAACTGATCTAGATACTGATGAAAAATCCTATTCATCATGTCCATAAAAGCAGCCGGCGCATTAGTCAACCCAAATGGCATGACTAAGAACTCATAGTGACCAAATCTAGTCCTAAAGGCCGTCTTCGGTACATCAACCTCTCTTACCTTTAGCTGGTAGTAACCAGATCTCAGATCAATCTTCGAAAAGACTGATGCTCCCCTCAACTGATCAAACAAGTCATCAATTCTAGGCAACATATATTTATTCTTCACTGTCAACTGATTCAACTGTCTGTAATCTATGCACATTCTCATGCTTCCATCTTTCTTCTTCACAAACAAAACTGGTGCACCCCAAGGTGAAGAACTAGGTCGAATAAAACCTCTATCTGTCAATTCTTGCAACTGATTCTTCAACTCTTTTAATTCTTTCGGTGTCATGCGATACGGAGCAATCGAAATAGGAGCTGAATCAGAATAAGTCTCAATGGTGAACTCTACCTCTCTGTCCGGTGGTAACCCTGGCAATTCTTCCGGAAACACACTAGGAAAGTCACATACTGCCCGGGTGTCCTGAGGTCTAATCTCACTCATGTTAGGGTTCATCACATACGCCAAGTATGCTTCACACCCTAACTCAACTAATCTCTTAGCCTCTAACACTGAAACCACATTGGACAAGAACTTCACGTTCTCACCCACCACTACAATCTCATAGTCATCTGTGAGCCTCAAAGAAATCCGCTTAGTTTCAAAGTCTATCCTAGCTCTATGCTCCGTGAGCCAGTCCATACCCAGAATCATATCAAAACCATAGAAAGGTAGCTCCATCATATCCACTGGAAACACATGCCCCTGAACCATCAACGGACACCTTCGGTACATCTTCCTAACTACTACCGTGTCCCCAAAGGAACTAGTAACACTAACTCCTACATCTCACAAGGCAAATTCAAAGACTGCGCATGCTCACTCAAAATGTAGGAATGTGTAGACCCAGAGTCAATCAAAGAAAATAAACCCAAAGACTGTATCGAGAAGTTACCTGCGATCACATCGGTGTCATGCTGATCCCCACGCTGAGCGTAAACTCTGGCCTGACATCCGCCCTCCGGCTGGACTGCAACTACATGTGCTATGTTCATCTGACCATCGTTCCTCGGCTGGAAGTTACCTCTACCGCGCATGCGGCCTCTCTAAAAGTCATTGGCTCTAGCAGGAGCCTGAGCTGGTGCCTGTCCCACCTAATGTGGACAGTCACGCCTAATGTGGTCTCTAGCCCCACAACTCCAACAAGAATGAAAATTTCCCCAATACTCACCGGTGTGGTTCCTCCCGCAAGTAGCACATGTGGGCAATTTCCCATCAGCTCTCTGGCCCTGTTGGCCCCTACCGTGGTTACCGCCACCACGTCTATGATCATAGTGATGCCTGTTGTCCCGATGCCTCTTGGCATCACCTCTATCAAAGTTACTGGACCTCTTACCCGAACTAGATCCACTAGACCGCCTGGTCAAACTCAAACTGTGCTCTAAGTCCTTGGCCCTCGCGACCAAGACATCAAAATTAGTGTAGTCTAAAGCTAGAGTATACGTCTTGATCTCTTCACTCAGCCCATAACGAAAGCGGTTACAATGTTCCACCTCAGTAGGAACAAGCTCAGGTGCATACTGACTCAATCTAACAAATTGAATCTCATAGTCTGTCACAGACATACTCCCCTGAAGCAATGCCATAAACTCCCTCTTCCTCTCATCGAGGTATCGCGGACCCAGATACTTCTTACGAAATGTTGTCTCAAAGAACTCCCAAGTGATCTCGACCTCATCCATACCCGTAGTAACGGTGACCTACCAAGTGTAGGCATCACCCTAAAGCAAGGACTCAACACATCCTAACTTGCGCTCACCAGTACACCCCATCTGAGCAAGAATACGGACAGTCTTCTCCAACCATAACTCTAATCTCTCCGGTGTAGCCCCTCTGAACTCTTCGGCTCCAAGGCCCCGAAGTCTCTCTAAAGGTAACCCAGTGCCCTCACCCTGATGGTGTGCTGCCTGACCCCCAGCTACTGCAGCCTGAAATGCCCCGGCTATCGCCTGAACCAACGGAGCTAAGTCTATTCCGGCCGGTCCTTGGCCACCTTGGCCTCCTTGAGGTTCTTCTCCTTCGGCCCCGGCCTCGCCTCCTTCTCCAGGTGGAGGAGGTGGTGGTGGTGGAGGTGGTGGAGGAGCTCCAACTCCAACCACAGGCTCTCCCACTTGAGCCTCAACCCTAACTATTGGCTCAACTCCTAGAGCCGCTGCCTGTGGTTCCGGTCGAACCATCCTAAGCCTCCCACGTGGTCTCATGGTACAGCTAGCAAGGAAATAACTACAACAACAAACAAATAGGGATTACGTTAGTCAAAGCAAGTGTCCAATAGTGCTCAAGTACTCATTTTTACCAAAAATCTTTTTAAATTAAGTAATATTAGCAATGGGCACACACTCTACACCAGACACGACAACTCATGCTTCAAAACATCATGCGAACATTCAAATATCAAAAATTCATGGCGAGGCATGCATTCGAACAACACAATTACTCAACATATCAAGCTTACCTCACTTACCTGCCCGAGGTCTCGGTAACCTCAGGCTCTGATACCAACAAATGTAACCCCCTCGTCCCGGTCTGGCCGGATGACCGGTCCAAGTGGGCCACACGGGGAAAACCGAAGCGAAACCCGTTAAGGTTCCCCCTCGGTTAGCAACCCTATTTTTTTCTTTCATTTTAATCTTTTCTAGAGGAGTATTAAATCCTAAGTGATCAAACAGCGGAACGAGTTACATGAGACAAACATTCGAACCCCTAACCGCATTCAAACAGCCCAATTTTAATCTTTTAGGTAGGCCATTTCGAAACACCCTTGAGGCGTTTCGAAACACCTTGACTAGGTCAATTGCCCCAGAGCCTATACAAGGGGCCGTATCGAAACGGTGGTCAGCCGTTTCGAAACGCCCACGACGGTCAACTTCTCGTGGTCAACGAGATATTGACCGTTTCGAAACCTTTAGGCCCGTTTCGAAACACCTTTATCTCGTGAACTTCTTAAAATTCACGTAGCCAAAACGTTCCAATACGCGTTTCAGAACGGGGGTTTCAAAGGCCATACCGTATCGAAACGCGTTTTGATACGAGGTCCTTGAAGCCTACCCGTTTCGAAACGACCCTTCCCGTTTCAAAATGCTGGCAGTCTGCAACCTTTGAAATTCTGATTTAAGTGAGTTTTGACAAGTCTAAAGGTCCCATAAGACCCCCTAAAGGCACACAACACCATCAAACCAAGTCTAGAGGCATACGTCCTAGGTTAAACTTACTCAAACTCCTACAATACATGAATATTCACAACCATACAAACATGACAAATATACCAAGACCTTTCATACAAGTCATGCTTGAATGCACTAATAAGCAAAACATCATTCATCCTATAAGGATTACATACCACAAAGCAGTTTTAACATTCAAAAGACATACATTAAAAGCATTTGGCAAGGTAAACATGCTTACAGACCAAGTCAAGCATAAACATCAAAATCACGAATGAGTCATACAAGCTCATACAAACACACTCTTGCTACATTGCTTAACTACTACAAAATTAACAACTGTACTTGAGCCACAAACTTGGAAAGCCCTTCTTGCCTTGCTCCGAGCTAACACCACGCTAATGATCTGCATTGTTGAAAATGAGAGCGTAACCTATAAGCTTAGTGAGGGTGCTCTAAAACCAAAAACATCAACGATGCAGGGTCCAAGCATGTATCCCTAAACATCATATCTAACATGCATAGATGAAGTCACAAGTAAACCTAGCTAGTCTTTCAAGAGTCATGTATGGCATCTCACATCATATCAAGCTCGAATGTAAATAACATCATCATATATCAACATCGTATATCACAATCATATGAGCAAGATTAATTGGCCACTATTAGTTACCCGAATGTGCGGATTTAAATATCAACCTTCACATTACCTCGGTGGGATTTCACTCATCACCGGACCATGCATGTGCGGGATTCCACTCATCGCCACATGCCCTACGGATGAGATTTCACTCATCATCCCGTAGAATATATAAAAGCTTCCGGTAGAATGTTACATCACCGTACTCCTCCTTGATGACTTAATGCCATCAAGGCCACGTACGTTTTAACTCAATTTGTGTGCACATTAATCCTAATGATCGATCATTTACACCCGATAAATTAATTAGTGCCAATTTTCCATTTACACATTACATATCCATCAACCACTTCTCATGCTTATCACATATACACATCATGGCACACATGTACAATTAAATCTCATAGCACAAGAGCATGAATAGGCAATACATAAAGCATCACATGGTAATCAATAGCTAACATTAACAACTTGAATTAAATAGAAATGGCCTACCAAGCACATTTCACTCACACCCTACACACACTCGAACCAAACTTTAAACCATGATTAAAACCACTCACCGCCCTTCCTTAGCAACCAAACAAAACTCCTACGAGCCCAGATTCGGTCCCGAAGCTCTTTCGACGTCTCCTCTTGCTTCTAGCCAACCAAAAACCCCAATCAATGCTAACATTCAAACAATACTCAACCATTGATCTCAAACCAACTTCACCCAAATTTCCAAATCAAATTAATCCCAAAATATTTCAATTTTCGTGCTCCCTACAACACTAGCTGAAAACTCCACTTCCAACCATCCAATGACACCCAAAAGATCCCAAATCACCTTCCTAGCATACCTAAACCATCAGCCCTTTGATTTCAACCTAAAACCCACCAAAAATCAAGTTTTTGACACCTTTAAAAATGCCTCAAAACCCCATTTTGGGTTTTCACCCAAACTCAACCAAATTGACATATGTTGTACCTTTTAATATGAATAAACAAAAACCCAACTTCATTTTTCAAAACAAGGTGAAAATCACCATAAAAACCCAAACTTTAGCAAAACCCTAACATTTCAAAAGTTCATATTTTTGAAATTTAAGACTATGTATGGATAGGGAATAAAGAGGAGTGTTAGAAAATACTTTTACCTCTCAAAATGGTCTTGAAATGAGGTTGAAAATCAATGGAATAGTAACCTTAAGCTTGGGAGGGTTTTGAAGATGGTTTTAACGTTGGTGGGGGATATGGGGGAAAAAGAAGACAACTTTTCTTTAAAAGTGGTCTTGCTTTTAAATCTTTTTGGTCAAATTACTACATTGGTCCCTCCCCTCTTTATTTAAGCTCAATTAGGTCTTAATTAAGGTTGAATCGATTTTATTTAATTTTATTGACTCGGACTACAAACCCGACTAACTCCTAACCCCAAAATACGAGCGTTACACAATCAATGTAGGTCGTAGCCCTAGGATCGTAGTCCACCCATACACTGAGCTCGTGAATTCTATGGCATGCCAATTGTATCCATCATCCATTCACATCCAAGGTTCCTTATCAATAGCTATATTCAATGATTCATATACTTGTTAATTCAAAAGTCATATCCATAATCTCATAATTCATATTCATAGTTCTCATGCTTACGTAATGACGAATCAATACTTGTTCAATGATCCATAATAACAATCTTGTCAAAGGCGATGATAATAACATAAGCAATACTTGTTATCAATAATAATATTGATGTTCAATGCAATGCTTACCGGGCTTACCAACGTGCCCGACTCTCTATTCAATGCATCACCCTTTTAACTAATGTTAGGCATATAATCAAAATTCGCAATAATGAACTCGGGAAGGTCCACGCTAAACCCGAGACTCTACTACACTCACCTTGTAAATTCGATGCTCTTACGGTTCTTGGATTACCACGCCTCTATTCCTAGCTTCTGATGGGGTCGACGGATGATCCGAAACGATTTCTCAAGCTAGGAAAAATCAATACAAAGTCGTTAGGACAATATTTTCGATATCGAAATCAAGATAACAATATTGAAATCATTATCTAAGCTAAGGATAGCAATTTCAACAATGAGTTCTATAGATAGTTAAACTTAGCTTCAAGATTACATCAACGATGTGGATTCGGTATTAACTTGAGGAGAAAAGCTTACCTACTTCAAAGCTACGATTTAAAAGCAAAAGTTCGATGAAATTCAAGCTTGGACTTGAACCTTCAATGGAGGTGCTTGCTTAATTTAAGAAATGAAGAAGATGAAGTTGAATGAGGAGCTTGCTTAGAGTATTTTCGGGTAAGCTTAAAACAAATGATTTTCCTTTTTTTATATAACATAGCCGTTTGAGCTTTCCTTCCAATGAAGGATTCTTTTTCTATTTGCTTAAAGAATGGTGGTTTAATTGTGGAGGGGCTAATCGCATGATTAGTCCCTCAACTCTCGGAAGTTTATAGTTTTACCCCTAAACTTTCAATTTTTTCAATTTGGCCCTTAAATATTTTTTCATAGTTTCAATAGGGCCCTTAAAAACTAATTTGACTCAATTAAGGTCTAATAACAATGCAATTAACTACACAGACAATGTCCATGCAATACTTAAATTTTTTCGATATAAGATTTTTGATTACCGAAACCCAAATCCGACTAGCCCGGTTTTTGGGTGTCACACTACATCCACATTCAATTTACACTATTCAAGAGGCGGACAAACCTAATTTACATGTAAACGCTCCCAGGAACGGAACTATGTGGAACTGGGGAAGGGCTAGGGACGAAAGTGAAAGCATTCGACAAAGGGACCCTATCGACTGATACTCCTTCAAAGGACCCAAATCATTTAACCCATTCCAAAAATTCACACTATAGCCATTACCGATTTGCCAAACTACTTGCTCTTCAACCATACCCCAAACACGACAAATGCTCCTCGAAAGGCGAGAACCCGTTCGAGAAGTAGATGAGGTCGGAAATCTAACAGCTAATAATAATGATAAATTTTGAATATTTAAATATAAATTTATATAATTACTTGATATGTACGAAAAAAGAAAAAATATTAAGATTAGAAATATATAGATTCGTCAAAGAAAGAATGAGTAAAATGTTTTTAATTCTAACAATGCTCTAAAAACAAGGATATGTTCCTAAAACTTACGCATCAATTCTTTTTTTTTTAAATTCTTTTCTATCTCCCTCAAAGATTCTAAAAATAAAATAATTTTGTTTTAATGATTAATTATATTCCGATTGATTTATAATATACAAAATTATACAACATCAACACATTAAGTATGATATTTACACGTGTTGATGGTAAATCTAATAAAGAGATCTCATTGAAAACTATTAAACCTACGACGCTAAGTGAAAACAAGAAAATTTGTACAAGAGTCTTAATTTTAATATATAAGAGTTAGAGTGTTTATAATTTAGAGTTTATGGTTAGAATTTAGGATTTAGATACTAGAGTTTAGAATACTATGATTATAAATTTAAGTTTTAACATATAAACATTAAATTATAATCATAAACCCTATTAAATCAGCAAATCCTAAAATTAAGACTTTTGTGAAAAAAATTGTTTTCATAACCGGTGTATAAAATAAATTTTAGGGTATAGGGTTTAGGGGTTTAGGTATAGAAGTTTAGAATTTAGGGACAGTTGTTTCAATTTCAGGTTTAGGGCTATAATTCAGGGTTTATAGGTTAGTGTTTAGTTTTTAGGGTAATATGGTGAAGATTTAGATTTTAACCTATAAACCCTAAATTATAACCCTAAACCTTAAATTGAAACAACTATCTCTAAATTCTAACCTCCTACACCTAAACCATATATCATAAACTAACTCCATATACCCTAAAACTAAGGCGCTTGTGGAAACTTTCAGTTTCCACCGCATGTGTAAGAATATTTATCTATAAATTAATTACCCTTAAACTAAATATATATAATAATATATATTAACATATAACATTACCTAATAAATTATAATATAATATATAAAATATAAATTTTTTTATTTAAAAAATAAGAATACAATTGATGTTTGATGATATGTATTGGCTGCTCTTGTATTTAGTATTTGCGTCGATGGAAACAACCAGGCCTGCAATCGACATCCCCAATATTTTAAGCCCCAAGTTTTGCCATTTTCTTTGTTGTCAAGTAATGCTAAACCAAAGATACCCTTCCGAATCCACAATTATAAAGGACCTGAGCCTCTGCCGGAGTAATTAATTATGGCCATGGGAACTCCTACCACTGCTGCCGGAGTTCGTGGCAGAAAGAAGTCATCATCCAGAGGACACCATAGATTTGTGGGGGTTAGGCAGAGACCATCGGGGAGATGGGTGGCTGAGATCAAAGATTCTTTGCAAAAGGTTAGGCTTTGGCTCGGAACTTTCGATACCGCCGAGGATGCAGCACGAGCTTACGACGAAGCTGCTCGAACCCTGCGTGGAGCTAATGCGCGCACCAACTTCGAGCTACCTCCGTCTGCCCCGAAATCGTCTGTGAACCGCGTCTCGCTGGATAACATCGAGCCTTTTTCGTTTGAGGAAGTTTGCGGGACGGGGAACGATGCCGATGGATTCCTCGGTGCACTCAAGGCTAAGTTGCTTGATGGGAAAGGAATTAGAGTCCTATCACCAACCAACAATTCTGTAAGCAGGGAATCAGCTGTGGCTCCTCAAGTAATTGGAAATCTAAACCCTGTTCCGGCTCCACTAAATCAGTGTCCTAACAAGCCTGACCTTGTCCTAAACCATGATCATGTTGGGGTTCAATGGTCCGAACCAGGCCAAACCCAAATAGCTTCCGTGGCAAGTATGATGTGGTCCAATGAACCGTCATTCGAAGCAGCATGGGGCACACAGATGAACCAAGTCCCTCCGAATGGTTTCTTTAACATCACCACTTGTTCAACTGCTACATCTACATGGCCGCTTTCCGGGACAACCGGATCGACGATGGACTTGTCATATTCGGACCAGTTCCCGATTGAGTTGCAAATGAATATGAATGGAAAAACAAATACGGTGAGCATGCCGATGTCTCGAATCGATGAAACAACAGAAGGTGTTTGGGCATCCGAAGAGCAATTTGAGCAGGGTGACAACAACGGTTGGAGCAGTGCTAATGGCTCTTGGGATCCTTACCTCTATGTTTCCTCAGTGCTTGGTTGAGTATTAGCAAATCATAGATTCATTATTTAATGCAATTCTTTCATTTTCCATCTTCTTTAACTTGTAATTCACAAACTAATTATTTGAGCCTAATTATAAGCTGTAAATTAAATACGCAGTAATCATCTTGTTACTACAGATTGTAATTTCTATCAATAAATCCTTGATTTGAGCCTCTCAAACAATTATGAATTCTATATTTGAATAATTTAACTCAAATTTTATATGAATAATAAACATATTCGATTTTCTAAACAAATTTCACATATTCCACCAGTCGTGATCCCTACCCTCTATTACCGGTGGGCAAAACCGGGTACTGGCCAATTTGTCTAGAATTGGTCTCGGTTCCGGTAACCATCGGTTCTTGAAAATTAGAGCCAGTTCTGGTCTCAATTAGACCAGTTCTAAGATTTCAGGAACCGGTCCCGGTATTAGTGGGAACCGGTACCAATACCTGGTACCCGGTCAATTAGTCTATTATTAATAAAATTTGAGCAGCAGGAGAAAAATTCCAACCATCAATAATAATGTTAAATAACAAAGTCAGAATATTGTAGGCTTGAAGGTTGAAGCCTTAAAACGAGTCATACTCATAATATTCATACACAAAGAAAAATAAAGGAGCGCCTTCGGTTGCTTTCAACCTCTTCAACGCCATTCGGTACCAGACTAGTACCTGGTACAGGTCCCGGTCCCATAGAGTATCTATCGGGTACCGAGTGCCAAAAAGCAGGATCCAATCCCGGTCCCAGTTGTAATCGGGACTTAAATTTTAGATCCAGTTTCGGTCCCACCAAAACTAATATCGGGTAAAAATTTATCGGGTCCGGAACGAAGTAATTGGGTTTTTTGCCCACCCCTACCCTCTATCTACAGTCAATTAGAATATTTATAATTATATGATAAGCCAGGGTTTTGAAGTTTACAGTTTACATGCAACAAACCGCTGGATATTGTGGTAATATAAATTTTAGAGTTGTGACCCAAATTTTTTCGTAAACAGACCGCAGTGGTAATATTCATTAAAAGCAGCGGTAGAAGTAGGGACGGACCGCAGTACGAAACTGATCAATTCTTATAAAACTCTATTTCATCCTTTTGGGTATATGTCATATTTGATTAAAATTTCTTTATATGCAATTTTTTTGTAACCAAGCAATCTAGCTATATAAATAGATACTAAGGATTAAGATTGAAATCATCGGTTGTATTCTCTTTTATTTTTTTTTGACGAAGTTAGGACAGAGGGTGTATAGAGCCGGAGGGGGCCTTGGCACCCCAAAGTTTTGGGAAAAAGATTGCATTATAGTCTTGAAATATTTTTAAAATTTTAATTAGGTCCCTCAAAATTTATAAAGAAAATCTTATAGAGTTTTAAATTTTTTAAATTTTTTTTATTTATCCCCAAAATTATAAAAAATGAGAGTTTCATTAAACTTTCTAAAAATTTTAGTTAGATCCTCACATTTTAAAAACAAAATTTTCATTAAGTCTCTCAAAACTCTTGAAAATTCTGATTAGACAACTAAAATTTTAGAAAATTTTAATTAGCCTCTCTCAAGCTATACGGTCTAAATTCGTCACCGGACGAAGTGAAAATCTCTTCTCCTCTACCCGTTATTTTTCACTTTTAGATTTTCCACGTAAATTATTGTGTTTATCTTTTTCCTGTAATTACGATTGTTTCTTATCAAGCCATATATTATCGTTCCGATAGTATAACAATAATGAAGCTTTGCTTTCATCATCATAATCAACAAAACTCTCTGGTTAATTTGAATAAATTAATGGTTGGATGTCTGGATGATGTGCTCCGTTGTCGGCTCGATGAAGAAGAAGTCTAGAAAATGATAATACTAAATCTACATTAATCTCTAAGCTTCCAAGTGTGTCCAAATGCTGAAGAAACCTTGTCTTGGTTGTGGGCTGCTAAAGAAACTGATAACGACTCCTCCAGACAACCTACGTGTGTCCAAAAACCAGTTGTGAAAAACAATAATAAAAGCTGTCCTTCGAAACCGGCTAACCAAATCCTTACAAGAAAGTTTTTTGTTCTCATCTCCATGCAAGATGCTACCGATGGTTAAAATACAATTCTAATTGGATAATAATTACTATGTAATAAGCTGCTGGTGCAAGATCTTGTTCTAATCCGACAGATGATCTCATTGTCTTTTAATTCTTGGAAAAATGTTTTGTTCTCATCTCTGTACAGGATGCTATCAATGATATTTTCCTTAGGGGTGTTGGAGGGGGCAGTTGCACCCCTTAAAAGTTCGCAACTTCGCATCCCCTAAAATGTTGTAGTTTCGTACCACTTAAATTTTTAATATAACTCCTTAACTGTTCGCAGCTGACAGAAATTTAGGGGGCTAATTATGTTTTTGTAGTCTCTCATGCATGCGAGATGTTATCCTAATCAGATTGTTTGGTGGGAATAGCTAAGAGTGTTGTCCTATCTGCTTTGAATACATGCCGGTCCTGCGGTCCATGGAAAACATTGATCACAATTCCTTGGCATAATTAAGAAGCTTAAACTATTGAGAGCAGAGGAATTGAATAGTTTTTTTATATTTTAATGGTAATCTTCTATTGAATTAAGACCTAAAATATAGGGTTTCTCACAACTTGTGGCTGTAGTTTAGTGGTAAGAATTCTACGTTGTGGCCGTAGAGACCTGGGCTCGAATCCCAGCAGCCACATTCAAATGTATTTTTGTTCTCTTTGGTTCTTACTTTTTTTAATCCTAGCAGCATACCTGTAAGCTCTGCAAAATTTAGGAATATTAACTATTCTTTGGATTAACTTTGTATCTCGTCGGAGAGCCGATTATTCAGGCCCATAATTAAGAGTTCTAAATATTTGTTAGGGTAAACTACAACGTGGGTCACTTAATTATGGTTAAGGTTACATTTGAGACATTCAGTTATTAAAAGTTATATTTGGGTCACTCAATTATGGGTAATATTATATTTGGATCACCCAGTTATTAAAGATTACATTTGGATCACTCAATTATGGATAAAATTACGTTTGAGTCACCATTCATATTTAAAAAATACATAAATTTAGTCATTTTTTCTTCCAAGTCACTTGTATACACTCATTAACATTAGAGTACTTCATTTGAAATCATTAATTAATCTAATACACAAATTGATATATTTTTTTTAAATAAGAAGGGTGACCCAATTATAACATTATCCATAATTGAGAAATGTAACCTTTAATAATTGAGTGACCCAAATATAGCTTTTAATAATTGAGTGACCAAAATATAACTTTACTCATAATTAAGTGATATCCGTTGTAGTTTACCCTATTTGTTATTAAAGCATTACTTTACAGTTTTGATAAAAAAACATTACTTTACAGAGATATGCTAATTGGTCTAATAGCTAAAGATGTTCATCTTGTCTCATCTTATATGAGTTTAAATCTGGCATAGAGTATAATATTTTTATTTAATAAAAAACTTTATTTTACAAGCAAAGTAATTTTTCATTTTTAAATTTCAATTTTTCAATACTTATTATATACTCAATTTACAATTAAATTAATTTATATTTCTTAAAATTTATTTATTTTTCAATACTTTTTAGTATGTATCTAATTTATAAATAAGTACTTAAAGTATATTAACCTTTTTATTTAGGTACTTAAAAATATATATATTCATCTAGATTCTTAAAAGTTGACATGTGTTATTGATTAAAAGATATATTTAGTACCTATTTAAAAAAATATTTTAAATATTTATTTCGACCAAAAAATACTTTAAATACTTAAATAAAATATATACGGTACATGTGGAATCAGGGGCTAAACCTCGGTTTATGACCCACTGTCTATATTCAGCGGTGACTGTTTTCCTATAATATTAATATTAATAATAATAATAATACTACTGTTGGAAACCTAAAAACAGGACAGGGAAAGCCCCTTCCAGTTCCTTCGCCCATTGTTTTTGTAGACCCTGAATTCTCACTTCTCCGCCCCCCCTATTTATACAAATTCTCCGGACACGGTTGGCCTCATTGTCTGATTCGATCCCGTATCTGTTAGATTTTGTAATCCAAAGTGAGAAAGAGATGATTCTGGTAGCGACAGTAGCGGAGCTAATGGAGGAGTACACGGTGGTGCTGTCAAGAGTGCTGGAGGACTTGTTCCATGAAGTTCCTTTTCCGCGGCGTGTCCGTGTCCTTATCCTCCGCAGTCTTCCTTTTGTTTCCTCCACTCCGCCTCTCCTCCCACCACCCCCTGCTTGATTTGATGATGCCTTAAACTTAAAAGTTAAACCCCCTTTTTGTTCTTTCTTGGTTTTGTTTCAATTGTTTGTACAGTCAGGCAGTGTGTAACATAATTCTCATTCGGAATTGTATTTGTGAATGTGATGGCTCTTTGTTCATCAACTTCTTGTTTGGAGGAAAAAAAAACATTCTTAATAATTCTGTTATTCACTAAGTATTCGAAATCCACATCGATTCTCGAACCTCGGTTTCCGCCATGGTGATGAGAATAGTAGTAAATTGCAGTTGAGGATGCAGTCGTAACCGCGGATACACTAGAAATGTGTAGAACATAGTTTTCCAAGTGATGGATAAGCATAGACTTTCCACTTTATGTCACCATCAATGGAGTGATTCATTTATATGTTGATTATTTAATCCAAAAGGATAAATGTTTGATCCAGTCTTTCCTTCCCATCTGTGCATTTCTTTAACATCATGCGCAGGCAGATGTTGACATTAGACTTGTAAAAACAAGTCAGGATCTGGAAACCTGTCTGAAACCTGCTCGAGTCAGAACCTGATTTAACTCGAGAATTCGATGATCCGAACCCGAACTGTAATTGACTGTTACTGACCCGAACTCGAGTTGAACCTGTTACTGTAGCAACCGAATTCGATCTGTGTCCGACTGAAAACAACCCGAACCCGAATCTGACCTGGTAATTTTGACCTGAAACCCGACCTGCATCCGACTGAAACGAACCCGAACCCGAGACCGACCTGGCAAATTACCTGATATTATCCGACTGAAACGACCCGAGATCCGATTTTACCCGACCTGTTTTGAACCCGACCTGTTAATGGACCCGACCTGTTTTAAACCTGAACTGTTGTTGACCTGAACTAATGTAGACCTGTTTATTATAAACTTAATAAAATTTTAATAGATTATGTTAATTTCATTACTTAAAATTATATACTTAAAAATTTGTTTAAGTATAAAAATATATACTATGTATAATAAAATTATATACTTAAAATATTTGACTTATTTTATACTAAATATATAATATATTAGTAATATATAATTAATATATTATATTAAACTTGTATACTTTATTATGTCAAATGTCTTTCAATTGACATAATAACTTATTTTACTAAAGTTATTAACATAATAAAAAAAATCTTTTAAGTATTATACTAATTATATATTATATTAATTGAAAGATAATTGTCATAATATATACTAAGTTATTAACTTATATTTTGTCTTATTTTTCGTACTTATTATGCTTCATATTTATGTTAACTTAAATTATATAAAACATATTGACATAATAAATACTAAGTTATTAACTTATAATTTGTCTTATTTTTCATATTTATTATGCTTCATATTTACGTTAACTTAAATTATATAAAACATATATACTAAGACAATTGACATAAAATATACTAAGTTATTAAGTCTTTCAAATTAACAGTTAAGTTAGTATTATGACAGATAACTTAGATTTATATATATTAAGTCTTTCAAATTAAAAGTTAAGTTAGTATTATGACAATTTTGTCTTTCAAATGATTAATATATATTAAATCTTTCAAATGATTAATATATTAAGTCTTTCATATTTATGTCACTTTGCTAACTTGAAATTAACAGTTAACTTAAATTAACAACGAACAATGAACAAATCGGGTTAATTTCATAATAACAGTTAACTTAAATTATAATAATTTTACAAACATATAATTAAAATAAGTTAATAACAAAGAGAATACAAACTTTAAGTTTACAAACATAATAGAAGCTTACAAAATGATAAGTAATTTTGCTCTCAGATCTTATAGCAAAGTCAAAAGACTTTGCTACCAGAAAGATCATCATCGAGCAACAACATAGCTACCAACAAGTTTTAATTATGGGTAACTTAGCTATGAAAGCAAAAAAACCAGCAAAATTAAAACAAGGGCAACAAAATAAAACCAACAAACTAACAGTACTTAATACCCAGCAACCAGCAACCAGCAAGACATCAACCGACAAAGAACTTCAACCAGCATCAAACTCAGCATTGAACAGCAACCAGAACAAAACAACACTAAGTGAAAAAAAAACAAGGTATAAGAAAAAATAAACAACACTAAAAGAAATAAAAAGACATGTAAATAAAGAAACAAAAAGATGAGAAAGATAAACTTACATTTTTGGGCAACATAAAAGGAGCATTGTATGACCAAGTCCAGCAACATCAAAATATAACAACAACATAAACTGTAAGTTAAAAAAACAAAAGTTAAAACAGAGACTAAGAAACAGAAACAAAACAAAAGAAAAAACAGAGAGAGATTAGAATACCTCATTCAGGAATGGGATCTTCAACAGCAACATCAGGCAGAGAAGATTCATTCACAACAGCCAGATATTCATCATCTTTATCCTCAGGCTCAAATCCATACAACCAATTACGGGTTGTAACAAAAATTTCAACATTTTTCGGCAAAAGTCTACCCCTCAACTTGTTCAAAATCCGTGTAACCCCCTTGTCCCGGTCTGGCCGGATGACCGGTCCAAAAGGGCTACACGGGGAAAATCGAGTGAAAACCCCTAAAGGGTTCCCCCTCGGTTAGCAACCCTATCTTTTTTTTTTCATTTTAAATCTCGTCTAGATGAGTATTTAACCCTAAGTGATCGAACCGCGGAATAACATAACCAAAACAATCTAACGAACTTAAACTCACAACCAAAAGGCAAATTTTTAGGTTTAACAACAGGGGTATCGATACACCTAAGGGGTGTATCGATACGCCTTAACTAAGTCAAAGGTCGGAGTCAACCCGTGGAGACCGTATCGATACACCTTGGGGGTGTATCGATACCCTCGTCAAAGGTTGACTTCCAACGGTCAACGCTAGTTGACCGTACCGATACGCTTGAGGCCGGTATCGATACCAAGATGGACAGTGGCTCCAGTGGCCAAAAAGGTACCGATACGCCTCCCCGCATATCGAAACGGGAGGCCTGGAATAAGAAGGTCGTATCGATACGGGTCTAACCGTATCGATACCCCCTGCCCTGCGACACTTCCTTTCACCGTTTGATAACATTTTGCAAGGTTCTAGATGCATACTTAGACACCCCTAAGCACACACAAGCATACATGCATCAACCACAAACATGACTTAACATGAGGGGCATTCAAACCAACGATAACATACCAAACAAGGCTCCATACAAGTCTACAAGAAGCATACTTAGCAAGCATAAGTCATCCTTCACAAAGTAGACAACATAAGGCCTACCTAGGCCAAAATCATACAAATTCAGGCATATGCAATTAAACCACATAAGAGGCATAGAACATAATTCGAGAAGCAAAAGCATAACACGCAACATAAGTTTAACAACTTCAAGCATGACTTCCTAAGGAGTTTGACCCCAACTCCTAACATTCTATACCCCATTGTCTAGGCATTATTACAAAAGTAAACCATACTTAAACTTGCTTGAGAACTCCCAAAAGCTCCTCCTTCGCCCGCTCGCCTCCCGAACTCTAACGATCTGCACGTTGGAAACAAAGAGCATAAGCAACTAGCTTAGTGAGAGAGGCTCTATAATTCACAACATGTAGTTTTCCAAAACACGATTTATATGCAAGAAAACGATGGATGCACGAGGGTTAATCTCAACAACAACACATGGTTTGCACAAGCACAACCATCATTCACACACGGTGGGACTACACATCACCGTTTCGACTAGTGGACTTCCAATGGGACTACACATCAAAGTACTATCCTACTAGTCACTACCGGTGGGACTACACATCACCGTAGTTTAGACCACCATCACGTGAGGCACGAACTCAACTCGACTACACAATTAACAACTCAAAATGCACTTAATGAACATGACATATAAGCATCCAACATATCACAACAACATGGGAGTAGAGAGGCTTACACACGGGTTTAGATGACCCCTCAAGGTCTCACCCAAACCCCAAAGGAAATCCATATCGAGCTCAATGCAAAAATCAACAATTCTACTCACCGTTGCTACCCAAGAGGAGATCGAAGACCAAGCTCAAGACTCCAAAATTTCCGGATTTGTCCCCGAAGCTTCACCAACCAAATTCCTTGATTCTAAGCATTCCAACACCAATCAAATAACCTCAAGTCAGTCCATGATCTAAAATACTCAACCCGGATAATATACTAAGCACAAGACTTCAATTTTCATATTGAAAACAAGCCCAAAATACCAATTTCCGTGCAGCCCTTAAGCAACCCTTAAAACCATTGATTTCATCCTTCAAACTACTCCCTAAAGTCTCCAAAACTTCCCTTACATGTAGCCTATCCATCAGCCCTCTCATATTCACATAAAACACCCCCAAAACTCAACATAAAGCCTCCCAAAAACCTCCCCAAAACCCCATTCCGGGAAACACCCCAAAACTTCATAAAAATTATACCCATTGGACCCTTTAGATTGAAAACAACTCATATATCATTTAGAGATCAAAAACCTAAGTTAAAGGTGTCAAAAATGACATTTTTAATCAAAATTTCAAAACCCCCAAATCACCAAAATCATGAGTTTTCTAGAAAATAAAGGTATGTGCTAGTTGAGGATAACGAAAGCAACTCAAAAACGACCTTACCTTCGAAAAACCTTCAAGATTGGGTGAGTTATGAATGGAATAGTGCTCCAAAGGGGGAGAGGTTTCTTTTGTCTGAAAAAAAATGGGTAGTGGGGAAGAAGATGACTCAATAGTGTTATTTTAGGTTAGTTTAAAAATCAAAGGTCCAAAGACCTAAATGCCCTTAATGAATTAAAGTAACTACAATGGATGACACCCATGGCTATTTGAGGATTATTTTAAAAATGGTCCAACTAAATTTTGTTGTCTTAAAACCCGAGGCCCAAAATTATTTTTAATTACAAAACCGGACCCGGGAATAATATTAAATTATTATTTTTCACCCGACCCCTAAACCGGGGCGTTACAACTCTCCCCTACTTAAGGAAATTTCGTCCTCGAAATTACCTGACGGAAACAAGTAGGGAAACTGCTCAAGCATGTTAGCTTTTCTCTCCCACGTGGCTTCCTCCACACCTCTATGTCTCCATAAGACTTTGACTAACTCTATAGTCTTGCCACGCAACACCTTGCTATCAGAAGCAAGTATCTCAATTGGTTCCTCATTGTAAGATAAGTCCGAATTTAACTCTATTTCTTCCACGGGCATAACATGGGACGGATCCGACCTATACCTCCTAAGCATCGATACATGAAACACATCATGAATCTTCACTAGCTCAACTGGGAGTCTCAATCTATAGGCAACCGGGCCAATTCTCTCAACTATCTCATAAGGCCCTATGTATCTTGGGCTCAACTTGCCTTTCCTCCCAAACCTCATCACCTTCTTCCATGGTGAGACTTTCAAAAACACCTTATCCCCCACGGAGTATTCCACTTCCTTCCTTTTTAAGTCGGCATAGGACTTTTGCCGATCTGAAGCCGCCTTCAAGCGGTCACATATCAACTTCACCTTCTCGGTGGTTCCCTTAAGTAACTCGGGCATCGGCACAAGTTTTTGTCCGGCCTCAGCCCAACAAATCGGGGTCCTACACTTCCTACCATACAAGGCCTCATAAGGAGCCATCTGAATGCTTGACTGGAAGCTGTTGTTGTACGCAAATTCCACTAATGGTAGGTGTTTCTCCCACGACCCCTGAAAGTCAATAATACAACACCTCAACATATCCTCCAAAATCTGAATCACCCTCTCAGACTGCCCATCTGACTGCGGATGATACGAAGTGCTGAAGTTCAACCAAGTGCCTAAGGCTCGATGCAAACACTCCCAAAATCTAGAGGTGAATCTCGGATCTCGATCTGACACAATTGACTTCGGTACCCCATGTAGTCTCACAATCTCACGGATATACAAATCGGCCAACTTGTCCAACGTATATGTGGTATGAACCGGTATGAAGTGTGCACACTTGGTGAATCTGTCTACAATCACCCACACTGAATTTTTCTTCGAAGGAGTCAACGGAAGTCCTGATACAAAGTCCATAGTGATACGCTCCCACTTCCACTCTGGAATCTTCAACGGTTGCAACAACCCTGAGGGAAACTGGTGCTCAGCCTTGACTCTCTGACAAACCATGCACTTACTTACGAACTCGGCTACATCCTTTTTCAAGCCAACCCAATAATACTCTTCCTTTAATCCTTGATACATCTTCGTGCTACCCGGATGCATAGCAAAAGGGCTATTGTGAGCCTCACTCATGATCGTACGCCTCAACTCGGCATCCTCCGGAACCACTATCCTATCCTTGAAACATAGGATCCCATTCTCTCCAAAACAATACTCGGTAGGCCTATCTTCCGCTATGTCTTGCACGTGAGGTGCCAAGGACTCATCACGCAACTGCTTCTCACGGATCAACTGAACCAATGATGGCTTAACCTGAAGCTCGGCCACTAGCCCACCGTCCGTAGACACACTCAACCTTGCGAACATTGCCCGCAACTCAACGGCCATCTTCCTACTCAAGGCATCGGCCACCACATTCGCCTTGCCCGGATGATATTCTATGGCGAGGTCATAATCTTTAAGGAGCTCTAACCACCTTCGTTGCCTAAGATTCAACTCCTTTTGGGACATCAAATATTTCAAGCTCTTGTGGTCGGTGTACACAGTGCACTTCTCACCATAAAGATGGTGTCTCCAAATTTTCAACGCGAACACCACTGCGGCCAACTCTATGTCATGAGTGGGGTAATTCTTCTCATGAACCTTCAACTGTCGGGAAGCATATGCCACTACCTTACCTCCTTGCATAAGTACACAACCTAGCCCCACGTAAGATGCATCACTGTAAATTACAAACTCTCTCCCCGGCTCGGGCTGAATCAGAATGGGAGCTTCGGTCAAAGCTTTCTTCAATTTCTCAAACGCTTCTTGTCTTGCATCTGACCATTCATACGGAACATTCTTCTGTAGCAACTTGGTCAACGGAGCCGCTATCCTCGAGAACCCCTCAACAAACCTCCTATAGTATCCCGCCAAGCCTAGGAAGCTGCGAATTTCTGTCACTGATTTTGGTTGCTTCCAATTTACAATGGCTTCAATCTTCTTGGGATCTACACTAATCCCACTAGCTGAGATCACGTGGCCGAGGAAGACCACCTCTCTAATCCAAAACTCACACTTACTTAGCTTGGCATACAATTGATTCTCAAGTAGGGTCTGAAGCACCAACCTTAAGTGTTCATCATGCTCCTCTTCGGTCCTAGAGTACACTAGGATGTCATCAATAAACACTACTACAAACCTGTCCAAGAACTTATGAAACACCCGGTTCATCATATCCATGAAGGCTGCTGGGGCATTGGTCAGCCCAAAAGGCATCACCAAAAACTCATAGTGTCCGTAACGTGTACGAAAAGCTGTCTTCGGTATGTCCACATCCTTTACCTTTAACTGATAATACCCAGACCTCAAATCAATCTTTGAAAACACAGAAGCACCCCTCAACTGGTCTAGCAAGTCATCTATCCTTGGCAAGGGATATTTATTTTTCACTGTCACCTTATTCAACTGTCTATAGTCTATGCACATCCTCATGCTACCGTCCTTCTTTTTCACAAACAAAACCGGAGCACCCCACGGGGAAACACTAGGCCTAATGAAGCCTCTGTCTGTCAACTCCTGAAGTTGTGTCTTCAACTCCTTCAACTCCTTCGGTGCCATTCTATACGGTGCAATCGACACCGGTGCAGAATCAGAATAAGTCTCAATAGCAAACTCAACTGCTCTGTCTGGAGGCAAACCTGGTAGTTCTTCCGGAAAAACACTCGGGAAGTCACACACAGTCTTGATGTCCTGAGGTCTCACCTCACTCATATCCGGGTTCATTACGTAAGCCAAGTAAGCCTGACACCCTGAACTTAACAATTTCCGAGCTTCCAAAGCCGAAACCACATTGGACAAAAACTTAACATTCTCCCCAACTACCACAACCTCAAAGTCATCAGTAAGCTTCAAAGAGACTCTCTTAGTCTCAAAGTCAACCCTAGCTCTATGCTCTACAAGCCAATCCATGCCCAAAATCACATCAAAGCCATAAAAGGGTAGCTCTATCATGTCGACTGGAAATATGTGGCCCTGAATCATCAAGGGACACCTCCTATACACTTTCCTAACTACCACTGTATCACCAAAGGAGCTAGTGACATTTACTCCTACTTCTAACCAATCACAAGGTAGTCCTAATGACTTTGCATGCTCACCCAGAATATACGAATGCGTTGACCCCGAATCTATGAGGGAAAGCAAACTCAAAGACTGTAATGTGAAATTACCTGCAATGACATCAGTGTCATTTCCAGCCTCTTGCTGAGCGTACACTCTAGCCGGTCCTCCTCCCTCGGGCTGGACTGCTACCACATGAGCCAAGTTCCTCTGACCCTCATTCCTTGGCTGGAAGTTCCCACGGCCGCGCCCACGACCTCTCTGATGCTCAAAACCCCTCGCTGGAGCCGGTCCTCCTCTGACTGGGTGTGGACAATCACGTCTCAAATGATCTCGGGAGCTACAGTTCCAACACGCCCCAAACATACCCATACACTCACCTGGGTGGCGTCTCCCGCACCTAGTGCACTCCGGAATGTGCCCAACAGCTCCTTGGCCCTGACGGCCCTGACCATGGTTACCACCCCTAGGTCTCGTATCCGGCTGGTACCTCCTATCCCTATGCCTCTTGGCATGATCTCTATCCCAGTTCGCATGTCTCTTCCCGGAGTCAGACCCACCAGCACGTGCTCTAGAGCTTAGGTTTTGTTCTACGTCCTTGGCTCTAGAAACCAAGACATCGAACTCAGTGTAGTCGGCGGCCAACATGTAGGTCTTCACATCAGTAGTCAACCCATATCTGAAGCGCTCACATCGTTCCTTCTCATCCGGAATCAACTCTGGCGCGTACTGGCTCAACCTCACGAACTGGATCTCATACTCGGACACGGTTCTATTATCTTGAACCAAAGCCATGAACTCCCTTTTCTTTTCATCTAAGTACCGGACCCCAAGGTACTTCCTCTTTAAAGCATTCTTGAAAAACTCCCATGTGACATCCACCTCGGCCATACCAGTAATAACAATGGTCCACCAAGTATAAGCGTCTCCCTGAAGCAATGAGACAATGCATCCCAACTTACGAGCATCCTAACACTCCATCTGACCCAAGATGCGAGTAGTGCTCTTAAGCCACCCTTCCGAACCTTCCGGAGACAACCCACGAAACTCAATTGCCCCCAAATTGCGAAGCCTCTCTAGGGGTAATCCTGTCCCCGCACCCGGAGGTGGTGCTGCAGCTTGCATACCAGCCAAAGCTGTCTGGAAAGCTCCGGCTATAGTCTGAATCAAATGAGCCACATCTGGACCCGCCTGACCTTGGCCCGCTTGAGCCCCATTACCTCCCACGTTAGCCCCAGCCTGAGGCCCACCACCATCACCTCCAACGTTCCCTCCATTACCACCCGGAGCATTAAGAGCAGGAGGCGCGTGCTCGGGTGCCTGGTCACCCGCTCTAGGCCGTCCCCTCGGTCTCACCATAGCAATTAGTATAATCTAAAACAACAAACACACAACAACAAGGAACGTTAGGTTAGCAAGGGGCAAAGGACTCCGGTTCTCAAGCTCTTTAAACCAAAACAATTTTCCTTTTATTTTGACAACAATGCCTAGCAATGGGGACTCAAACCAACTCTCTCAAACAACAGAAAAACCATCATAGCATGCATACATACACCGTGCTAAAAACAAAATTTAGACATACATGGCAAAACACTCATAATATCTTAACTTACCTCACTTACCTGCCCGAGGTCTCGGAAACCTCAGGCTCTGATACCAATAAATGTAACCCCCTTGTCCCGGTCTGGCCGGATGACCGGTCCAAAAGGGCTACACGGGGAAAACCGAGTGAAAACCCCTAAAGGGTTCCCCCTCGGTTAGCAACCCTATCTTTTTTTTTTCATTTTAAATCTCGTCTAGATGAGTATTTAACCCTAAGTGATCGAACCGCGGAATAACATAACCAAAACAATCTAACGAACTTAAACTCACAACCAAAAGGCAAATTTTCAGGTTTAACAACAGGGGTATCGATACACCTAAGGGGTGTATCGATACGCCTTGACTAAGTCAAAGGTCGGAGTCAACCCGTGGAGACCGTATCGATACACCTTGGGGGTGTATCGATACCCTCGTCAAAGGTTGACTTCCCACGGTCAACGCTAGTTGACCGTACTGATACGCTTGAGGCTGGTATCGATACCAAGATGGACAGTGGCTCCAGTGGCCAAAAAGGTATCGATACGCCTCCCCGCGTATCGAAACAGGAGGCCTGGAATAAGAAGGCCGTATCGATACGGGTCTAACCGTATCGATACCCCCTGCCCTGCGACACTTCCTTTCACCGTTTGATAACATTTTGCAAGGTTCTAGATGCATACTTAGACACCCCTAAGCACACACAAGCATACATGCATCAACCACAAACAGGACTTAACATGAGGGGCATTCAAACCAACGATAACATACCAAACAAGGCTCCATACAAGTCTACAAGAAGCATACTTAGCAAGCATAAGTCATCCTTCACAAAGTAGACAACATAAGGCCTACCTAGGCCAAAATCATACAAATTCAGGCATATGCAATTAAACCACATAAGAGGCATAGAACATAATTCGAGAAGCAAAAGCATAACACGCAACATAAGTTTAACAACTTCAAGCATGACTTCCTAAGGAGTTTGACCCCAACTCCTAACATTCTATACCCCATTGTCTAGGCATTATTACAAAAGTAAACCATACTTAAACTTGCTTGAGAACTCCCAAAAGCTCCTCCTTCGCCCGCTCGCCTCCCGAACTCTAACGATCTGCACGTTGGAAACAAAGAGCATAAGCAACTAGCTTAGTGAGAGAGGCTCTATAATTCACAACATTTAGTTTTCCAAAACACGATTTATATGCAAGAAAACGATGGATGCACGAGGGTTAATCTCAACAACAACACATGGTTTGCACAAGCACAACCATCATTCACACACGGTGGGACTACACATCACCGTTTCGACTAGTGGACTTCCAATGGGACTACACATCAAAGTACTATCCTACTAGTCACTACCGGTGGGACTACACATCACCGTAGTTTAGACCACCATCACGTGAGGTACGAACTCAACTCGACTACACAATTAACAACTCAAAATGCACTTAATGAACATGACATATAAGCATCCAACATATCACAACAACATGGGAGTAGAGAGGCTTACACACGGGTTTAGATGACCCCTCAAGGTCTCACCCAAACCCCAAAGGAAATCCATATCGAGCTCAATGCAAAAATCAACAATTCTACTCACCGTTGCTACCCAAGAGGAGATCGAAGACCAAGCTCAAGACTCCAAAATTTCCGGATTTGTCCCCGAAGCTTCACCAACCAAATTCCTTGATTCTAAGCATTCCAACACCAATCAAATAACCTCAAGTCAGTCCATGATCTAAAATACTCAACCCGGATAATATACTAAGCACAAGACTTCAATTTTCATATTGAAAACAAGCCCAAAATACCAATTTCCGTGCAGCCCTTAAGCAACCCTTAAAACCATTGATTTCATCCTTCAAACTACTCCCTAAAGTCTCCAAAACTTCCCTTACATGTAGCCTATCCATCAGCCCTCTCATATTCACATAAAACACCCCCAAAACTCAACATAAAGCCTCCCAAAAACCTCCCCAAAACCCCATTCCGGGAAACACCCCAAAACTTCATAAAAATTATACCCATTGGACCCTTTAGATTGAAAACAACTCATATATCATTTAGAGATCAAAAACCTAAGTTAAAGGTGTCAAAAATGACATTTTTAATCAAAATTTCAAAACCCCCAAATCACCAAAATCATGAGTTTTCTAGAAAATAAAGGTATGTGCTAGTTGAGGATAACGAAAGCAACTCAAAAACGACCTTACCTTCGAAAAACCTTCAAGATTGGGTGAGTTATGAATGGAATAGTGCTCCAAAGGGGGAGAGGTTTCTTTTGTCTGAAAAAAAATGGGTAGTGGGGAAGAAGATGACTCAATAGTGTTATTTTAGGTTAGTTTAAAAATCAAAGGTCCAAAGACCTAAATGCCCTTAATGAATTAAAGTAACTACAATGGATGACACCCATGGCTATTTTGGGATTATTTTAAAAATGGTCCAACTAAATTTTGTTGTCTTAAAACCCGAGGCCCAAAATTATTTTTAATTACAAAACCGGACCCGGGAATAATATTAAATTATTATTTTTCACCCGACCCCTAAACCGAGGCGTTACAATCCGACCCCCATACTAAATGAGGATTCGGATGCAACAGAAGTAATTGGAATGGCTAAAACATCTCTAGCCATGAGAGAAAGAGTAGGAAAAGAAACAGACTGTGACTTCCAATACTCTAATATATCAAACTCAGAATCATCAGACCGAGGGAGAAGGGGCAAAGATATATAAGAGTCAACATCAAATTTACCACTCCTAGAAGCGGCCAAATTTGCATCAAAGTTCTACAAAAAAAACATAAAACTAGTTAGTAAATTGTAAGTAAAAGAAACAAAAATGAAAACATAAACTAAAACAAAACTGACCTGAAACAGATTTGACTTTTTGAAGGTCCGAAGCCGATTCGAACTCGAAACACTTGTACTTTGAGATGAATTGCATTGGACAGAAGAATTAGAAGAAGATGAAGAACACAGAACAGTTCTAGAATAATAGATATACAAATTCACAAATTCATTGTACACAAGACTAACCCTCCTCTCAACCTCATCCTCAACATAGAGGACACCATACAACTCCTTCATAAGTTGCAACTTATAACGGGGATCAAGTAAAACAGCAAAAGACAGAATAGTAGAGTGTTCAGACCAGTATTTCTCATACAACTCAAGCATAGGACCAGCCATAGCAGAAATTCCAACACAAGGATCATTGTGAGCATCACACAGAAGTTTCTCAATAGCAACAACATTAGCCAGATATAAATTAGAAGTAGGATACTTGGATCCTGAGAACAGAGTGGTAATCTCATAAAAAGGCTCAAGAAAATCACAGATCAAAGATGCAGTTTCCCACTCATCCTCTAAAATAATATCCAGGCCATTCTCTCTATTAACAAACAAATTGATAGCTAACTTAACATCAATAGCCCTACGTAGCATCAAATAAGTGGAGTTCCACCTAGTAAGGACATCCAAAACCAACTTACCAGAAAAATCAGAACCACAATCTCTAACAGCAGAATCAAAACCACATAGTCTAGAATCAGAAGAGTCAATAAACTTAACAATTTCACGCAACTTAACAATAGAAGAATTAATAACCTTCAACCCTCTTTGAACTATCAAGTTCAGAATATGAGCAGCACATCTAATGTGAAAGTATTTATCATTGCAAGGAAGGGGAGATATTGTATGCAATTCGTCTTTGAGACGCTTAACCATTCTATCATTAGCAGATGCATTATCAAGGGTTATAGTAAAAACTTTCCTTTCAAGACCCCACTCACATAACAACTTCTTAACAAACTTATATATAGACTCACCATCATGGGGTGGGGGGAAACGACGAAAGTTAAGAATTTTTGACTGAAGTTTCCAATTATTATCAACATAATGGGCAATCAGAGCAAAATATGAACGTGAAGTGCAAGCAGACCAACCATCACATGTAAAACAGATTCGACTTGAAACAGAAAGCATTGAATCAATTAACAACTTCTTATGCTTCTCATGCTTTAACATGCAATGCTTAGTAACAGTATACCTAGAGATATCCTTCACATTAGAATTAAGATAACGATGCAAAATCCTAAGTTTATCATGCTCAACCATGCTCAATGCATATCCATGACACAAAATAGCTTCAGCAAACAATTCACAGTAGGTTTTCTGATCAAAAGAACTTCTTAAACAACTACTGGGATTGGATACAAGGAAATCTTTATAGGCAGGGCATTTTTCAGTGTGTCTTTTAGGGTTAGAGGTACCAATATAAGAATCAGCTTTATACCTTTTTGATTTGCAATACTTACATTCAGCAAAGATGTCATCCTCCTCCTTAACGAAGCAATAGTGATCCCAAACAGGAGAAGTCCTTCTCCCAAACTCTGTTCATGAAGTTGTTGAAGCCCTCCTTCTAGTGGAAGGAAGAACAGTAGAGGCTTGGTCATTTTCATCCGCTTCAAACAAAACATTAACAAAAATGAGTTAGTAGCTGATCAAATACTAAAAATGATATTCTGAAAATAAAAAAGTTAAAAGAGTATACCTCTTTGAACGGGAAACTCCAACTCGTAAGAAATATCATCCATAGGCATAGCTGTGCTAAATGAACAAAAGAAAAATATGTGAAATCCCAGAAAATGAATGAAACAACAAAAAGAACAAGTACATAACACATTTAATAAACAGAAACCCTAGCATGCATACTAAACAAACAATACAGAAACAGAGGGTGGTTTCAGTTTAATCCTTGTACGTGGCGTTGTTTACACCGAACCCCAGGGTCCTTTAAAAACCCCCTTTGGCACCAGTAGCCCCGCAGGTCTGGTATTCTAGCCTATATACTCGGATTAAACCAAGGAAACCCTAGCATGCATACTAAATCAACAACACAAAAACAGAAACCCAAATAAAAACAAAACAAAACAGACATGCAACCAAACAAAGTAGACATGCAACCAAACCAAAATCTAAAACCATAAGCAAAAACTTTAAAACATTTAATAAACAGAAACCCTAGCATGCATACTAAACAAACAATACAGAAACAGAGGGTGGTTTCAGTTTAATCCTTGTACGTGGCGTTGTTTACACCAAACCCCAGGGTCCTTTAAAAAACCCCTTTGGCACCAGTAGCCCCGCAGGTCTGGTATTCCAGCCTATATACTCAGATTAAACCAAGGAAACCCTAGCATGCATACTAAATCAACAACACAGAAACAGAAACCCAAGAAAAACCAAACAAAGTAGACATGCAACCAAACAAAGTAGACATGCATACTAAACAAACAAAACAGAAACAGAAACCCTAGCATGCATACTAAACAAACAAAACAGAAACCAAATGAAAAAGCATGCATATCAAACATAAATATATACCAGAACCACATAAACAGAAATATACCAACAGAAGTTAGAGATTTAGAAATATACCAACAACTGAAAATGCCAGAAGATCCGCTCCTAGAAAATAAACATGCAAACCAAACAAAAATAAAGTTAGGATAAATCAGAGTATAAAAAATTTAAAAAAATTAAAAATAAAATAAAAATAAAAAGAACATATGAGAAAAAAAAACTTACCAAATCCCAGAAGATTAGGGCTTCCAGGGATATCAGAAGTCAGAAGAAGGAGAAGGGCTTCCAGGGAACTCAGAAGTCAGGAGAAGAAGAAGGGCTTTCAGGGATCTCGGAAGTCAGAAGAAGGAGAAGGGCTTTCAGGGATCTCAGAAGTCAGAAGAAGGAGAAGGGCTTTCAGGGATCTCAGAAGTCAGAAGAAGGAGAAGGGATATTAGGGTTTTCTGAAGAATATGAAAAGATTTTTTAATACGAATCGATTTTTGGGATAAGGGTTTAGGGTTGGTGGATTAGGGTTTAGGGATTAGGGATTGGGGTTTATGGTATATGGGTTAGGGTATCGAGTAATTTGGGGTTTAGGGTAAAACATTTTTGATTTGGGGATTAGGGTTTTGAAGGATTGAAAAGGAGAAAGTGGAAGAACAGGATGATGTTCTTGAGAAAAAGTTTGAGTTTGATCGAGAGGAAACAGGTTTAGATTGAAGTAGGATGTTTGTATAGGATCTAGAATGGGTTTGGGAAAGAACAGTGAAGAACTTGGTGAAAAAGTTTGGTTTTGATCGAGAGGAAACAGGTTTAGACTGAAGTAGGAAGTTTGTATAAGATCTGGAAAGATTTTGGGGAAGAACAATGAAGAACTTTGGGAAAAAGTGAGGTTTTGATCGAGAATAGATAGGAAATCTGGGAGAAATTGTGTTTTTCAGAGAGAGAGAAAACGAGAAGAAATTTCGGCAGAGTAACGCTAGGGTAAAAATGGTGTAAAAGGGCTGGGGGTGAGGGTTTATTTATAGGGGTGAGCCGGGTCAAAAAGATCCGCATGTTTTTTAACGGGTTACACGGGTCTTGCTCCGCAAGCACTTTGACTTTCAATTGTTTCAATTTGGTCCTGATTTTTGTGAAATTCAGCTTAAAATTTTATTTTATGTTCGATTTGGTCCTTATTTCAGTGTTAAGGTTTAGGGTTAGGATTTAATTTAAGGTTTGGGGTTTTAATTTAGGAGTTAGGGTTATAATTTATAGTTTAAGGTTATAACTTAGGGGTAAGGTTTAAGGATTAGTGCTACTATTTCAATTAGTGTTTGAGTTTTGGGGTTTAATGTTTAAATATTTAAGGTTTGTGGTTTAGGGTTTATGTTAAATGTTTAGGGTTTAAGGTATTGATTTAGTGTTTATGAAGCCTTTAGGTTTAGGGTTTAGGGTTAGGATTTAATTTAAGGTTTGGGGTTTTAATTTAGGAGTTAGGGTTATAATTTATAGTTTAAGGTAATAACTTAGGGGTAAGGTTTAAGGATTAGTGTTACTATTTCAATTAGTGTTTGAGTTTTAAGGTTTAAGGTTTAAATATTTAATGTTTGTGGTTTAGGGTTTAGGTTAAATGTTTAGGGTTTAGGGTATTGAGTTAGTGTTTATGAAGCTGTTATGTTTAGGGTTAATGGGTTTGACTTTTGAATTAAGGTATCAATCATGAAACCCTAAACCCTAAAACAATAATGAAAACTAATAAATCCTAACCTTAAACCCTAAACCCTAAATTATACAATAATGAAAACTTAAAGACCCTATCTCATAAACCCATAATCCCTAAACCCTAAACCCTAAACCATTAATGGTAATGAAAACTCATAAAGTTGATTGTATAACCCTAATCCTAGCCCTAAATACTAAACCCTTAACTATAAACCATGAACAAATATAATGATTAATGAAAACTTATAAACCCTAAACCCTAAACCATATGGCTTATACCATATACCCTAAACTATAAACCATGAACAATAATGAAAACCCATAAAGCCAAATCTATATCCCTAAACCTTAAACCCTAAACACTAAACACTAAACTATAACCACTAAACAATAATGATAAGTTATAAGTTATAACTTAGAAACCCTAAACCATAAACCTTGCACATTAGATTCTAAACCCTAACCATGAACAATAACAACAACCCTAAACATTTAAATATGAACTATGTACGGTGTCCCCTAAACCCTAAACCTTAAAGCTATAAACCATGTTGATGTAGGAATGTACTCTAATCCATAAGTAATATTGCAAAAATGAATTAATGATAACACATAAACCCTAATACAACACCCTAAACCATAAACCATGGAACCTTAAAGTTAAACCATAAACATTAAACCCTTCAACTCTAAACCATAAACAATAACGATAGCTCGTGATCATAACGCAACACCCTAAACCCTAAACCATCGAATATAAAGACTAACTCATAAATATAATATAATATAATAATATATATATAATTTATATAATGTATTTATAATATAATAATTAATAATTAGTAATAGTTTGGGCCTTGGGCATTTGGGCTCTTATCCCACCACCCATTTATTTTAGATGGGCCCTAACACCTATATTGTATAAATATAATATATATATATAAACTTATAACTTATAATTTATATAATGTATTTATAATATAATAATTAATAATTAGTAATAGTTTGGGCCTTGGGCCTTTGGGCTCTTATCCCACCACACATTTATTTTAGACGGGCCCTAAAACCTATATTGTATAAATATAATATATATATATAAACTTATAACTTATAATTTATATAATAATTAATAATTAGTAATAGTTTGGGCCTTTGGCCTTTGGGCTCTTATCCCACCACCCATTTATTTTAGATGGGCCCTAAAACCTATATTATATAAATATAATATATATATATATATAAACTTATAACTTATAATTTATATAATGTATTTATAATATAATAATTAATAATTAGTAATAGTTTGGGCCTTGGGCCTTTGGGCTCTTATCCCACCACACATTTATTTTAGATGGGCCCTAAAACCTATATTGTATAAATATAATATATATATATATATAAACTTATAACTTATAATTTATATAATAATTAATAATTAGTAATAGTTTGGGCCTTGGGCCTTTGGCTCTTATCTCACCACCCATTTATTTTAGATGGGCCCTAAAACTTATATTGTATATATATATATATATAAACTTATAACTTATAATTTATATAATAATTAGTAATAGTTTGGGCCTTGGGCCTTTGGGCTCTTATCCCACCACCCATTTATTTTAGATGGGCCCTAAAAGAATAAAACCTATATTGTATAAATATAATATATATATATATAAACTTATAACTTATAATTTATATAATAATTAGTAATAGTTTGGGCCTTGGGCCTTTGGGCTCTTATCCCACCACCCATTTATTTTAGATGGGCCCCTAAAACCTATAATATATAATATATATATATATATATATATATATAAACTTATAACTTATAATTTATATAATAATTAATAATAATTGGTAATAGTTTGGGCCTTGGGCCTTTGGGCTCTTATCCTACCACCCATTTATAATAATTGATAATATCAATAATAAATATTAATTATTAATTGTTTGGCTTTGGACTAAATATTTTAGATGGGCTGAATATAATAATTAATAATAATTATTAATTGTTGGGCTTTGGGCTAAAAATTTTAGATGGGCTAAATATTTTGTGGCCCTTTAAATTTTAGATGTTAAGTCCTTTAAGTTTTTGTTCAATTCAATTGAGTTCAATTCAATTTATGTATTTATGTATTTATGTATAATACATTACATATACATAAATACATTATACATTATACATACATGTTTGTATAATATATAATTATATATTGTAATTTATATACATGTGAATACATAAAAATACATATATATATATATATATTAATATATATAATATTTACACATAATCACATGTATTTATACTTATAAGTATAAAGTTATTATATTAATTAATAAGTTATATTATATTATAATAATTAATAAATAATATTAAATTATAATATATATGGGCGGGAAAATTTGATTTCAAACCGCCAATTTTCAAATTGAATTTCAATTTAGGGTAAATTATAAATAAAGCCCTTTATATTATATAGGTTTTTTATTCAAGTCCTTTAAGTTTTAATTCAATTCAATTGAGTCCTTAAAACTTTATTTTTACTTCAAATTAACTCTTATTTATTATTATTTTTCACTATAGTCCATAAAACTTTGTTTTTATTAAAAAATGAGCCTATTATAGTCCATAAAACTTTATTTTAGTCCAAATTAGCTCTTATTTATTTATTTATTTATTTATTTTCACTATAGTCCATAAAACTTTGTTTTTATTCAAAATTCTTCATTTATGGTGAACCTGAATTATCCCGAACTGAAATGAACCCGACGACCTGGAATTACCCGACCTGAAATGTACCCGACCTGAAATGAACCCGACCTGAAATGAATCCGACCTGAAATTTACCCGACCTGCAATTTTACCTGCCAATTAACTGATTTTACCCGACCTGTTTTTACCCGATCTGCAACGAGTTTGACCTGAAATGGACCCGACCTGAAAATTGACCCGACCTGAAATGGATCCGACCTGCAAATTACCCGACTGCAATGGACCCGCACCCGACCCGAGTCGAGTCAAATTTTTTTTTACCTGAAATGATCTGTATCCGATTTTACCCGACCTGACAGAACCCGACCTGAAACCTGTCCGATTACCTATTTTTACATCCCTAGTTGACATGTGATTTTTCTATTAACTTTGCTTTTATTAACTTTTGATACCAACTTTAATTTCTTTTTCTTTTTAAATTTGAATTAAATTTTAATATATTTTAATTTTAATCCTACCTAAAGAAAAGAATAAAAGAAAACTTTAAAGGAAGAAAATGAGTGTTCTTAGTAATTTTACAACTTATGACCCGAAGAAATATAAAAAATAAAGATAAATAGTTAGACTAATCGACTAAATGTATTTATTTCAATCTAACTGAATTAAGTTCATCTCTCAATAATGATATAGATTATTTAGAAAACAAACTATAGTGAAAACATTATTTAATAGCTAACATTGAGTTAGTAATAAATAAAATAACCCTAAACCTTAAATTAATGAGTTACAAAGAAATTAAAGTATATTCATTAGGACAACAAAACGGTTTTAATTAAATAATGTTGTTTTTAGGTGATTCGAATTTGAGTAATTTTTGGGTGGTATATACCTTATTAAAATACTTAAATTTAATAAAAAAATATTATTTTATAATTACACCAGATTGTTAAAAAAATACATTAATAACAAAATAAGTTAGATTTTTTAAAAAACAATTGGTTTTTTAAAAGTTTTAATATTTGTTTATTTAATAATAATAAAATATTATTATTTTTTAAACATCGCCTCTAAACAATAAGAAAGCAAAACAAGAAACCCAACAAATGAAACATCATAGCAGTTCTTTAGTGATGGACACATGTCGAGTTTTTGGCCCACTTAAACCTGATCCAAAAAATAAACCTTAAACACGAATCTGGCCTCTTCTTTTAAAACACTTAACTCGACCCGATAATTATATACTTAAACCCGGCCCAAATTATTAAAAAAAATAAAATTTAAGGACTTAATTATAAAAAAAATAAATTTTAATGAGCTAATTGTAATATATATATATATGTGGCGCATTATTATGAATATCCTTAAAAATATATGTGAAAAAATTATATTATTAGTTTCAGGTCAGGTCGGGTCAAATTTTTTCACCCTAAATCTGAACGTAACTCAATTTTTTTTAACCAAAACAAATCAGACCCAATTAAGTTGAATCGGGTAAAATGCTCATCCCTAAGCAGAGAGCAATGATAAGTTCATGCAAATACTATAACATACCACAATATCGTATTTAAAAGGGCCGGTGAGGAGCAATGTGAGGATTATTGAACCATTCGCGCAAGTGTACGTGATCAACAAATAATAAAGTATCATTTTAACATAGACTAAATGAGCTTAATCTCGTGAAGTTATTACATAAGCTGAATTAGATTTATGATGAGAACTAAGAACTAAAACCTAAAATTAATCTAAATGACTACGGCAAAAGATGGTCAAAATAACTACAAAACAGGCTTGGCAATGTAAGAATGTTGTTAAACAGAATGAGACTGTGTAGAATCAACTTTAAGTGTCTATCAACATCCACTCTAAATCCTTAACATATAGTAATTTTAACGTTCTGTTAGTAGATGTGAACGCCTACCACCACATGTCAAGGGATCACGGCTTGCAAACAACTAGGGACGGAGTTAGGATTTGAAGTTTGAGGGGAAAAACATAATTAAAATTTGAAAGAGGGGGAGGAATTCATAATTATCCTAATTTTTTAGGAAAAATATAAGGAATCAAAGGGGAAATTTCCCTACCGGATAAACATGTAACACCGTCCCTGCGGACTCATGCGAAGGAGAACAAGCAGGAGCAACCCGCGAACTATGGAGTTATCTGAGCAAAAAATGCTCGACAGCCATGTGTCAGCACATGCAATCGCTATCGATGACTAATTAAACCTACGAGGTTGAATCATAGTTCGTCCCATCATAACGCCACGACTCCCCTATCAGTCTGTCACAACACTTGTCCAGATGACATAAAGTGCACATGCAATTGAAACCACGACAGAGGAGAATACCTGGAAAATCAAAGACTAGACTAACAACAAAAACTACACTTTATCAAAACCCGAACCACTATCGAAACCACTATCAGACCACCATCCACGACTCTTGTTGACTTTATCAATCAACACGTTCGAATTTACACCCCAAGTAAATTGAGCAAAATGATACACATTTCTGTTTTATTTATTTTTAACATTTCTGCTTCTACAGACCAGTGGTCGGCTGTAATGGCTGGACGAATATAAGTTACTCTGAATGGTATGTATTTGATGTGTGGAATAGCAGTGCATTTGTTCTCTATGTCTTAGATTCTTTTTAAAATTCTCACCTGCCATTTCTGTCACTATCACCATACATGGAGGAACGATTCCCTTTTCTCTAGGCTTGCATAAAATATAAAATATAATAGGATTAATATTCTATACACTGGCGGTGGAAATTTTTTATTTCCACAAGCGCCTCAATTATAGGGTTTAGTGTTAGGGCTTAGGGTTTAGAGTTTAGGGGTTTTAATGTAAATGTTTAGAATTTATGGTTCATGTTTAGAATTTAGAATTTAGGGTTAGAATTTAGGGTTTAGGGTTAGGGTTTAGTTTTAGGGTAATATGTGTAGGGATTTATGTTTTAACCTATAAACCCTAAATTTTAACCCTAAACCCAAAATTTTATCAACAATCCCTAAATTCAAAACTACTACACTTATACCCCTAAATTTTAAACCCTAAACGGAGTCTCTAACCCCTAAAATTAAGACGCTTGTGTAAAAAAATTTCCACAAGCTCTTGTGTATAGAACAATTACCCAATATAATATAGCTTATGTAAGTTTCAAAAAAAAATCGATCATATATACTTGGTTTTCTCCTGTTAAAAATATAAATTTGATAGTTTTTTTTTCTTCTTCTATGAAATTGAATAATTGGATTATTATTAGTATTGCTAATTCAAGTGATTATATGTAAGATTGTGATTATTGAGAAGTTCAATTTGACATTATTTACCGGTCACGTTGAAACTATCGAGAAAATAAAATGTTCGATACAGATTTTATTAAGTTAAAATCAGTAACGAAGAAAATTTTATGTTCTTTTAACTAGGGCTGTAAATGAGACGAGATAGATCGCGAGCTACTCGAGCTCAACTCGGTCAAAGCTCAACTCGATTGGACTCGACTCGAGCTCAAGCTTGGCTCGAGTTCTTGACGAGCCGAGCCGAGCCACTTGATACCCAACTCGAAAAGCTCACGAGCTACTCGAAAATATAATATAGTAGAATTTTTTTATTTTTTATAATTTAAAATCTAAATACTTAAACTTAAAACCCTAAATGTAAACCCAAAACATAAGTATTAAACCATAAAATCTAAACCCTAAATTCTAAACCCAACAGCCTAAACCTCTAAACCCTAAAATTAACAAGTTTGAGTACTTTACACAACTCGTGTATCAAAGTTTTTTCTTCATAGGACTTTAAATGAGACGTGACATATGAAGAGTTACTCGAGTCCAATACAGTCAAATATCGATCAATACTTGACTCGATTGGGCTCAAATTAAGCTCGAACTCGACTCGAATTCTAAACAAGCCGAGTCGAGCTCAGATTTCTCAGGCTCGTTAGAAATTACTCAAGCTCGAACTCGACTCGAAATTTTAACGAGCCGAGCCGGGCTTAGTACTACTCAAGCTCGACTCGAAATCTTAACGAGCCGAGCCGAGCTTAGCACTACTCGAGCTCGACTCGGCTCGTTTACACCTTTACTTTTAACAAATGAACGGACACAAATAGATGTATATTCGATTTAATGGTAAAAAGTAAATATCATATACATTTTTTTAAGAAAAAAATTTGATTTAGATGTAGCAACTCAACTAATTTAACTGGAATCAAAGAATCAAATCTATTTTATCTCCAACCCCATCTTTTGCATCAAACCCTTAATTGAGAAAACAATGTGAGAAGAATAAAACATTGCTTAGGAATATATATTCCTTTTGCACCAAAACCCATCTTTCCTTAAGCCCATCCAGAATCCCAAATCACCTGATATTCCCTTGTGATTTGTGAATGTGTCAGCAGTCATGTTCAGCTTCACCCACATTTGAAGAGTTTTGATACCATCCCTTCCAAAAAGGGTTTACTTATATAGTTTTTCTTCAGACAAAATTTTTCTACTTATTGTTAGATTTTTTTTATCTCGATATTAAAAAAATCAAATTTTAAGTTAAATCTTAAATTTTAAATTTTAAACTTTACATCCTGAAAAAATAAACTCTACATCCAATACCTTTAAATCCTAAGCTTTAACCTTAAACCATAATTCAGAATCATAAACCTAAATTTTTTAGAATAGAAATCCTCTGCCCCTTTTTGGTGCCCCTATTTATGCCTCCACACTTAAAATTAGGTTTAGAGATTAGGGTTTTAGGTTAGGGTTTAGAGTATATGGTGTATGATTTAGAATTTAGAATTTAGAATTTAGAGTTAATGCTTGGAATTTAATTTTGTAGTATTTTTTAGTGTTGGGCATAAGTGTAGTCACTTCACAGGCAGATTGTCCCTCGAGGTGAACACAGTCGCTCCGAGAGTCGTACACTCGACAACGGAGTGAACAACGGTGGTATTGCTGCTACTGGCGATGAAGGAATGCAGAGAACTTTAGAATATTTTGTATGTGTTTGTTGCACGCTTAGACTGCATGAAACCATCTATTTATAGGCTGAAAATCGTGGACAGAATCGTCAATTTACTGTCCAAATTAATTTAGATATTAATATGCATAGCAGCAGAATTAAAATCCGAATTCGAATTTAACTAAAAAATAAAATCCGAATTCGAATAGTTTTCGGAGCCTATAAAATAAGTAGAAAAATTCTTTCACATTATCTTTTATTCTTAAGAAAATTCCTCAAAAAGGTAATATCCGCACGCAAACATGTTATCCAAGCCCAAGTTAGCCGGATGGTGGCGGCGACAACGCACAAGGATGTCCCTTGTTCTTTCCCACTCGATAAGGGAGGGGAAACTTGGGTATAAATTCTAAATTTTTATCCAATTTTTTAATGATGCGACATAAATAAAGACACCGAAAAAAGATATTCGATTTCTACTCGTTTTTTCTTTATGTATACTTAGCTATGTCCAATGGAAAATAAATAAGCTCAAGAAACGGTTCATCTTTTGAATAGATCGGATAAATTAGAATATATTACCACAGATTAGAATTTAGTTAACTCAAGGGAATCGATGCCAATGCAAAGGCAATAGAGGAATATTTTCCGGGGGCGGGGTGGCGATTTTCTTCATCAGTTCATCTTCTTTATAAACTCGAGCACACTTCATTTCTATGGCTACCTTAAATTAATAGCTAAAGCATTCGGCTCCTTATTGTCGCTCATTGCTTACTGTTTCTTTGTTTTTGGGAGACAAGAAGAAAAGCTTCAGCAACATGCCCAACAAGGGTCGACCACTTTCTTTGCAGGTATCTTTATTAATTGTTTGTTTTGATCTTTCATCAGGGGCGGTTCAAAGATTTTGGGGCCCTACGCAATTTATTAAAATATAACTCTTAATTTATAATCAGTAAGAGATATAAGTGTTTTTTTTTCAAAAAAAATACTTTAATACAAAAAATATTATTAAATTGTCCTATTGAGAACCAAAAAATTGACTTATAAATATCTAAATATCTAAATATCAAACCTTTTCACTTCAAAAATATCATTCTTTTTGCATGTTTTAAGTTTTAGATAATTTTTTATATAAACATAATTATATATGTAATTTTATATTTTTTTACAAATATTTAATTTAATTTAGATTCCTTATTTTCGAGGTCCCTCTTTCTTGGGGGGCCTGTGCAGTCGCTCATATCGCGCCTGTCCAAAACCCCACTGTCTTCCATGCATCATGGATTTCTCCATCTTCAACTAGCTCTAGCTCACAAAAACCAATGAAAAAAAGTTGGATCGGTAAACCTTTCATGGTGTCTTGATTGTTTGCAGACTGTGGACCTCAAAGTTAGGATGTGCTGCACTGGTTGCGAGAGAGTAGTAAAAAACGCCATTTACAAGCTCAGAGGTTGGTCTACTGATTCTTGTACATAGGGGTGTAAATAAATCGGGCTTGAACGAATAAAGTTGTGTTCGGTTCGTTTAATGTTTGTGAACATGTTCAGTTATATGTTAGAAATGTTAACTAAAGTAAAGAAACAAAATTAAATAAACGATGAAATTAAGCCACTAGTCCTTAAGCTCCTCAGGCTACACTAGTATAATTAGGCTCGGCTCAGGCTCGAGGCTCGCCGAGCTCGGAATTTTAGGCTCGAGCTCGGCTCGAAAACAATACTATTGGGCTCGGCTCGGGCTCGAAGCTCTTCAGGCTCGGCTCGAAATGAAAAATTTTGCTTTAGTTTTTTTATATAAAAAATTCGTTAAAAATCTCTTTCATAACCAACACTAAAACGAAATTCAATGACCAGAAAGGGGAAAAAAGTGCTAAAAATTAGATTAATCCAAATAATCAATAGATATTTTTGTAATACAAACACATAATTAAATAAAATACAAAATCAAACAACAACCAACTAATGAAAGAAAATACAAACACATAATTTATTTTAGTGCATATGTAGATTCCGAGCCTGTTCACGAGCTTTTCGAGCCCTCGGCTTGTTAAAGTTTCGAGCCGAGCCCGAGTAGCTCGCGAGCCGGTCAAGCTCATTATCACCCCTAGGCTACACAGTTTGAACTTCAAGCTTCACCACGTGTTCAATTTAGTCTTCACCTTCACCAATATTCAATACGTAAAAAAGAAGGAAAAGAGGAACTAGATAACCAAGCACATATTTGTTATTCTTCTTTCGTTTACTAAAAAGACATAAAAGTTCTATTCATACAAATTTAATTAATTTAATAAACGAACGTTATACGAACTGTACACTGTGTTAGGGATTGATTCGGTGGAAGTGGACCTAGAAATGGAAAAAGTAACAGTGATCGGGTACGTTGATCGCAACAACGTGCTGAAACAGGTGAGAAGAGCTGGGAAGAGGGCTGAGTTCTGGCCTTACCCGGATCCTCCTTTGTACTTCACCTCGGCCTCCGAATACTTCAAGGACACAACAAACGAGTTCAGAGAGAGTTACAACTATTACAGGCATGGCTACAACCTTGGACACAGACATGGCAACATTCAAATGACACATCGTGGAGACGACAAGATCAGCAACATGTTCAATGACGACAATGTCAATGCCTGTTGTCTCATGTAAAAACATGATTCCGATATTTCCATTTCCATCATATTATCATGATGTATATGAATTATTAATTTGGTTGATTGTAAATCATCCTTAAATTACAACTCTTTTATTAATGCAACTAAGGAAAAATCATTATTAAATCATTAAAATTTGAATTTTCTATCACCTAGTGCTAAGATTATCTGGCACGAGGCTATTTCAGTTCAATTAAAATATTGAGTTTGAAATATTGGGAATGCGTCGATGTTAAATACTTGATATGAAATTTTTTTCACTACACCAGGCTTGAGATATAGCAGCGCTTTTCGCGGCGTTTTAAGAGCAAACGCCGCTATTATTAAACTTATTGTGGCGTTTTTGTTAGAAACGCCACAAATCTGAATCTTTAGCGGCGTTTGTTAAAAAGCACCGCCAACAAGTAGGAAATAGTGGCGTTTGTCTTAAAACCGCCGCAATTGGTTGACCTTTCGTGGCGTTTTATTAGTAAAACGCCGCTAAAACCTGTTTTGTTGTAGTGTTTGTTCGTTCTACTATTATGTTGTACTCTTTTCTTCAATTAGGTTTAAAGGAATTTTTAACGATGCACATAATAGTGTATAGCATTAGTTGTATGATTTCTCTTTATCAATCATTTTAGCATCAATATTATGTTTTCTGAAAATTACTATAACATATATCAATTTCTACCATTTTGAATAAAATTGTCTTGGAAATATTTATTTGGATCATACTCTCTCTCTCTTTTTACAATAGAACGATATTTATACTCTCAATATCAATGTTAAGATTCAAATCCACATAAGATAAAAAAATAGATGACCATACTTATCACTCGATCAATTAAAGGATCTATATTTGGAACATGTTCTTTAATATATATTCACTTATTCAACTCTTATTTCTTTTTTTTGTTGTTGATTCCTTTGATATATGTTACAGCTAATATCATATAAAGATAAAAATATATAACATATACTATAACTTCAAAAATGTAGGGTAAAGTACAAAATGGTCACTAAACTTTTAAAACTTGCATAATGGACATTAAACTTTAGTTTTTGTTACAAAATAGTCATTGAGGCATTAATTGTCGTTAAGTGGGTGACATCGCGGTTACGAAAATTTGTATGATAGCACATTTAATCCTACATACTTTCACATTTAATCAATTTAGGGATCAATAATGATGGTTAAATTATGACTAAATTGATTGAATGTTTAAATATGAAGGATTAAATGTGTTACTATTCAAAATTTTGTAACTGCCACATCACCCACTTAACGGCAATTAACGGCTCAATGACCTTGTTGTAACAAAAAAACTGAAGTTTAATGGCCATTTTGTAACTTTTGAAAGTTTGATGATCATTTTGTATTTTCAAGGATAGTTTAGTGACCATTTTTGTACTTTACCCAGAAATATATTTAGTCATTTAGATAAGAACTTTATAAAATAAAATATATAATAAAAGGCTTAAGGGTATAAGAAGCCCCTGAACTTTTGAAAAAAAAAAATCAATTAAGTTCCTGAACATTTTTTGTACCCAATTAAGCCCTTGAAAAAGAAAATTGCATCAATTAAGTATTTTGACCAATTTTGACCGTTAAATCTTGACATTTTTTCTTTAGATATTATTGACACATGATAGTTGATACACTACAGTTCTATCATATTTTATAAACTTTTTAAAAAATGTCAAGTGGAAACACTATGATATGACGCACTGCACCAACATATCCAAAAAATATCAAGATTTAATTGTTGAAATTGATCAGAGGGCATAATTGATTCAATTTTTTGATTCAATGGCTTAATTGAGTGCAAAAATATTAATATTTTTTAAATAAATAAAAAATCTAAAAAAATGTCAAGTGGAAACATTGTGATACGACGCACTGCACCAACATATTCAAAAAATATCAAGATTTAATTGTTGAAATTGATCAGAGGGCATAATTGATTCAATTTTTTGATTCAATGGCTTAATTGAGTGCAAAAAAATCAAGTTTTTAATTATAATTTTTAATAATTGAATGACTCAATCATAATTTTTAATAATTGAATAACTCAATCATAATTTTACTAATAATTGAGTGACCTCTAATAGAGTTTGGGCTGGGGACCCAAACTTGGCAATGAATATGGGGGCAGTACCCAGAATTTGGCTTGTAAAATAATTCAAAAATGGACCAGTTCCCATCTTATCATTATCGCAATGAAACCAGACGGTTTTATCATTAGAAGAAGTTAAAAGACGGTGTCATTAAATTGTCAGAGTCAGAAAATTTAGATTATGATATCATAAGTTAGAGTGTTTGAAATGTTGTATTTAAATTACGACTACAACACAATATGATAATTATGATAATTATATTGCTCCACTTGGCTCGGGAGATATATCTCAATTGGTAGAGCTCCGTTCTTGCAAATGGGTTGTTGCGATTACGGGTTGGGTGTCTAATTGTCCAGGCGGTAATGATAGTATCTTGTACCTGAATCGGTGGCTCACTTTTTCTTTGTGCAGTGATATTTTTGTTCGTGTTGTGATATTTGACATAGATTTATTGGTGGTGGTGGAATAAACCTGCTTTTCTCTCTGCTCTTGTAGCACACTTTTTTCTCTGCTCTTGTAGCACGTTTTCCTCCTTTGTTTTTCTTCTTTTCTTCTGATCTTGTATCACGCTCTGTCATGGCTGAAGTGGAATCTGATCTTGCAAACTTGTCCCTTTCTGGTGGTGAAGATGATGGACTACAGATTGAACTCGACCCTACAGACTCACCGTTACCCTTTGAATTCTGCTTTGTGGGATCATTCCTTACCTCAAGTGTCATCCATTTCCAATCGATGCGCTCCACATTGGCTTCGGTTTGGCACCCCCTGGAGGTATCTCGATATCAGATCTAGGCGAAGGACGTTTCCTGTTTCGGCTATACCATATCTTGGATGTGGAACGAATCTCTGCTGGTGGACCTTGGTATTTTAACAACCATCTTCTGATCCTTCATCGGTTGCAACCTGAGGAAGATCCGATGACTGTCCCCCTCAATTTTGTTGATTTCTGGATTTTGGTTCATGAAGTCCCGCTAGGATTCATGTCGGAGAGGGTGGCGCGGGTGATCGGAAACTTTATTGGACAGTTTATTGAATATGACTCGACGGCTATTGCTTTGGGATATAAACGGGTTATGAAACTACGTGCTCGTGTGGATGTGAGGACTCCTCTTAAAAGGAGAAAAAGATCATTCTGTCAAATGGTAACGCCCAGTATGTCCGATTTCAATATGAGAAATTGACCCTATTCTGTTTTCTATGTGGTATTTTGGGCCATGGAGAGAGTTTCTGTCCTTTGAAGTTCACAGTGGGAGGCACGGATTTAAGCCCTGGTTGGGATGCTTCACTTAGAGCTCCGTCCCGGCGTGCTCCACCGGCGCCGAGCAGATGGCTAGTTGAGGATGGCATGGAGAAAATCCAGGCAACCACGATCTCGGCTGAGTTATCGCAAAAGGAGAACATGTCGCCTAATTTACCGCCAGGTACCCATGATCCCGTTAACGGTCAGGCGAGTTTTAAGGCCCCATCAGGGGGTTTACTTTGAAGGGTGGTCAACTGCAATCTGGTTCTGGGCTTATTACTAGTCCTGGGCCTAGGCCACTTGGATTGCAATTACATGGATCCGATGCAAGAAACCAGATTAATGTCACCTCAGGCCCTGATGGTTTAGATGTTATAATGGGCCAAGCTGAAGAGGATACTCCACTACAGAACTGTGATAGTACCAAGCGGGCTCGTGTTCAGTCATCTCCGATCGGTTCTCCCATTTCTGATGCACATGACAATGCAACCCCTATTATGGCAGACTCCTCGAAAGGGGCCAGCCGAGCCCAATGAGACTATTGAGCTGGAACGTTCGGGGCCTGGGGATGGACCGAACTGTTCGACGTTTTCGCGCTGTTATGCGTGATTTATCCCCCTTGGTATTTTTTCTTATGGAAACGAAATTACCGGCGATTAAAATGGAGCGAGTAAGGAAATTGTGTGGTTATGTACATGGAGTTGAAGTCAGTTCAGATGGTAGGAGATGAGGTCTTTGTCTAGGATGGAAGGAGAATGTTCTTTATCAATCCGGTCTTTTTCTATACACCATATTGATGTTATGATTGTAGAAGGAGACGATGGACACTGTTGGAGATTAACGAGCTTTTATGGTACCCCGGAGGTGCAGAATAGAGTTCATTCGTGGAATTTACTTAGGCGATTGAACGATCGGCCGAATGTGCCATGGTGTGTCATTGGTGATTTTAACGAGTTGTTATATCAACATGAGAAATCTGGAGGTAACCTTCGACAAGATTGGCAGATGCATAATTTTCACTCAGCTTTAGAGGATTGTGGGCTTATGGATATGGGGTACAAAGGTGTATGGTATACTTGGGAGTGGGTCTGGACAGCAGGGAACAACATTCGCGAAAGGTTTGACCGGGGAGTAATGTCCCTCAAGTGGGAGGAAGCTTTTCCCAATTACCAGATTGACCACCTCCCACACTCACTCTCGGACCATTGCCCATTATTACTCAATACAAAGCCCAACTTGTATCAACCAGACCAAATTTGGCATTTTAAGTTTGAGGCGGCCTGGTTACTTGAAGAATCATGTGAAGAGGAAGTCTGACATATTTGGACAAACTCTGTGGGCTCAGTACCTGAACGCTTATTGATGGTTAGCTCGGGCCTAGATAAATGGTTCCGCCGTTTGAAAAAGGTGAAGAGATTAACCGTTCGGGAGCTACAAGCTCGTATTACCGAGTTATCGAAGAAGGAGGTAACAAATGAAACAATTGGTGAGTTAATTGAGTCAAAACTCGAGCTGAATCTAAAACTTGATAAGGAGGAGGTTTTCTGGGAGCAACGGGCAAGGGCAAACTGGTTAAAAAATGGGGACAGGAATACGAGCTTTTTCCATCGCTATGCCAGCCATCGGAAACGACAAAAATATATTCGGGGTCTTATGACAGATGAGGGTACATTCCAGGAGGATTGTGTCGAGGTAAAGCGTGTTGTTGTAGAGTATTTCTCAAACTTATTCACCTCCGATTGCAGTGCCGATCCTTCTAATATTCTCTAGGGTATTACTCCATGTATTACTCAGGAGATGAATCAATCTCTCCTCAGGCAATTCACTAAGGATGATGTATTTGCCGCGCTTAATTCAATGAGCCCCCTCAAAGCTTCGGGAGCAGATGGATTGGGTGCTGTTTTTTACCAGAGATTTTGGGGAATTCTCGTGACGGACATAGCGAACTTTTGTATTGGGGTCCTTCGAGGTGAGTTTCCACTTGAAGAGATTAACAAGACTCATATTGTCTTGATTCCGAAAGTTTCAGATGCCCGTTCAATGAAACAGTTCCGATCGATAGCACTTTGTAATGTGCTATTCAAGATAATCTCTAAAATGCTAGCAAACAGGTTGAAGGTTGTTTTGGAGGATTGTATAGACGAGGCTCAAAGTGCATTTGTTCCAGGTCGATTGATATCAGACAATATCGTGGCAGCCTATGAGATTCTAGATTCCTTAAAGAAAAAGAGATATGGAAAGCGTGGATCTTTTGCTCTTAAACTCGACATGAGTAAGGCTTACGATCGGGTAGAATGGAATTTTGTGGAATGCATTATGACCAGAATGGGTTTTGACACAGGTTTTATTCATATGATAATGCGATGTATTCGTACGGTCTCGTATTCTGTCATTATCAATGGAACCACTAGTGATTATTTTTTCCCGTCAAAGGGTCTACGCCAAGGAGATCCTATCAGTCCCTATTTGTTTCTTCTGTACGGGGAAGGCCTCTCATCACTTCTTCGATCGGCTATATCAGCGGGTAGTCTCAGGGGTATACGAATCACTAGAGGAGCTCCACTGGTTAGCCACTTACTCTTCGCAGACGATTGTATAATCTTTGGGGAAGCCTTGGCAGAAGATGCGGGTAAGCTCATTTCCCTTCTTCGTGAATATGGTGAATGTTCGGGACAGATTGTTAATTATGACAAATCGAGCTTATTTTTTAGTGGTAATGTTATTGCTGGTAATAGAGAAGACGTTTGCCGTATTTTAAATGTCCCAGAGATTACTTGCCCAGAAAGATATTTGGGCCTACCAGCTATAGTGGGCCGAGAAAAAAAGAAGGCTTTTAGCTATTTAAAAGATCATCTTGGGAGTAAAGCCCATTCTCTTAGTGCAAAAATGTTGTCGCAGGGGGGTAAGGAGGTTTTTATTAAATCCATCCTTCAGGCTATACCGTTATTTGCAATGTCTTGTTTCTTGCTCCCTCTAACCTTTTGCAAGGAATTAGAAGCTATTTTAGCGAGATACTGGTGGCAAAAGAATGCGGATAGAAGAGGAATTCATTGGGTGTATTGGGCAGAATTGTGTAAACCCAAGGAAGAATGAGGGATGGGCTTTAGAGATCCTGGGAAGTTTAATATTGCTTTGCTGGCTAAACTGGGCTAGCGTTTGTTAAAGAAGCCCAACTCCCTAGTGGCCCGCTTGATAAAGGCGAAATACCACCCACGCTCTGATTTCCTTAAAGCTGGGCTGGGCTTTTCGCCATCTATGGTGTGGAGGAGTATCTAGAGTGCACGGAAGCTCCTTGAAATGGGCCTCGGATGGACAATTGGATCTGGGTCCAATGTATCCATTTGGAACGACTACTGGCTCCCGGGTTTGCCTTCGGGCCGGGTTCGAACTGTTCCAGTGGAAGGACTTAATATGGTGTCGGATCTGATCCAGGAAGATATGGATAGGTGGGATCAGCACCTTATTCGTACCACTTTTGAAGCTCGAGAGGCTGAGGAGATTCTAAAGATCAAGTTGCCTATGTTCCATCAAGAAGATTATCTAGCTTGGAAGGGGAAGGCTCATGAATTTATTCAGTCCGAAGTGGCTACAAGCTTCTCTTAGGTGCTCCTACTATGGTTGACTCGCAGTCTAACATTTACAAAACCATATGGCGTATTCAGTATCCATCTAAGATAAGAATCCTAACCTGGAGAATGGCCAGAACCCTAGTGCCTACAATGCTAAATCTGGTAGCAAAGAGAGTACTGAGCAATCCGTTATGTCATAGATGTAAGCTATTCCTAGAAAGTGCCCTACATGTTATTCGTGATTGCTTCTTTGCAGTCGAAGTTTGGCGTCTCCTCACAGTTTACAATAGCAATTGGGCTCAATTCACAAATGTGCAGGATTGGTTACTACACGTTTTCAAGTCTACAAATCAATCTACTCACAACAAGATTTTAATTGCAGTTTGGGCATTGTGGTACTCAAGAAATATTTTGATTTATGAAGGCAAATTACAACGCACTGACGAGGTGTTTACCTTCATCGCGGGCTACAGCCAGGGGCTTTTTGTTACCACTTCCCGCTTCGAACATCAGACACGCTTCGCCGAAGCTCGATGGCTACCACCGCCGGAGGGTACCTACAAGATAAACACTGATGCCAGTTACAAAATTTCAAAAAAATGTGCAGGTTTAGGTTTCATTATTCGAGATTCAAGAGGAGCTGTTATTGGAGCGGGTCACTGGAAAGTTTTAGGGGTTACCTTCGTCTTTGAAGCAGAGGCTCTCAGTATTCTGCATGGCCTCCGTTTTGCATGTGATCTGGGCCTCCGACGTATAGCGGTTGAAGGCGATAGTAGATCCGTAGCCCTTAAGCTCACCTCATCGGAAACAGATCTATCAAATATCGGTCCAATAATCCGCGATTCAAAGGAAGTTAGCAAGAACTTTACCTCTTGTAGCTTCGGATTTGTTGGCCGCTCCGGAAACCAAACGGCGCATGCGTTGGCGGCAGAAGGCATGAGATATGCGGACGAGCGGTATTGGATCGAAGAGGTGCCGGCCCACATCTGCCACTTAGTAGACAGAGACTGCCGTTTCGTCGAGCCACCTTAGATCTGGGCTGATGATCGGAGAAATTTTTTTGGGGGTTTTTTATTGAAGTTTGTTTCCAGAGGCTTCTTCAGAGCCACAACCCCTCTTCTATCTCTACCAAAAACCCTTAGTGCTTATCTCATCGGGTAGGGGTATACCATCGGTCAGTAGTTTTAGTAGTGCTGTCTTTTCACTTCCTTTTATGACTTTAAATTATGTAATTACTTGTTACTTTATTATTCCAATAAATGGCCGATGTTATTTTCAAAAAAAATATGATAATTATATTATAATGGTTTTTAAGATCATCAAATCACATCCTAATGTTTCAAAAATATTATGAGGTAGGGAAAATAGTGAGTGTAAATTTCCTTTAATGGAGGTCAATTATTCTTAAAGCAACGCCAATATTTTTTAAAAAAAATATAAAAAGATAATCAAAATATCTTGAATGTTAACTAACATCAATGTCACCCTGTTGACATACTAGATAATACGATAGAAAAGAAGAAAGGATTTCATTCATATTGTTTTACAAGGGTACACTGTCCATGCTTATATACTGAAATGAGCAATGCAATGAGCAAAGAATGCTCAATAGCTGGAGCCAAATCTGTTAGGGTTTATAACAACCTAACAGCTAATAAAAACAAACCTTGCTAATATCATGACACGTATACAGTTGGTTGAGAGCTGCATTCTTCATTCAACATTCTCCATGCTTCCTCAAGTTTCTTGACATGAATTTTGTCTCTAAACAACTCAAACAATGGCCTCGTTAGAGGTTTAGTCAAACCATTTGTAGTTTGATGCATGGCAGGGACATAATTCACACTTAGTTGTTTCAGGGCCACTTTTTCTCGAACGAAATGAATGTCTAGGTCTACATGCTTGGACCGTGCATGATACACAGGACTGGACGTGAGTGCAATAGCACTGGTGTTATCACACCATATGGCTGGAACCTGCTTAATCACCACACTCATTTCTTTCAACAATGCACTGACCCAAATAACTTCTGTTGTTGCATCAGCAAGACTCCTATATTTAGCTTCCATAGTAGATCGTGACACAACTTTCTATTTCGATAAGTTCCATGTGACTGGACCATTACCCACAAACACGCAATGGCCAGAGATGGAGCATCGATCATCTGTGCTGGCTCCCAAATCAACATCAGCAAAGGCCATGACTTGCAGAACAGGTGAAGAGGTTGTGAACACTAAGCCAAAATCTAGAGTTCCAACCAAGTACCTAAGAATTCTCTTCACATCAATCATATGGAGCTCACATGGAGCATGCATGAATTGAGCCACTCTATTGACACTGTAAGTGATATCAGGTCGTGTATGACAAATGTAAAGTAAAGTACCTATAATGCTTCTGTATTCACGAGCATCCAGCAAAGGTTTCCCTGCATCCTCATTATATATTTTCTGAGATGCAACCATGGGTGTAGGTGTAGGATTGGCTCCCTCCATTTGTGTTTTCCTTAGTAACTCACGAATGAACTTCTTTTGGCTGAGGAAAAGTGAAGTTTCAATTCGTGTTACCTCAATGCCTAGGAAGTAATGCAAGCTACCTTGTAACGCCCCAGTTTTGGGCTTAGAAGTTTTGGGCGTTGACCGGTTCGGTCAAAGTGCTGTTCGAATCTAAAAAGGTGAAATTAGGAAAGCCTAGTTCGGGTTGCATTAAAAATATGGAAAAATGTTCTAAAATCATCTTTTAGTATATATAAGTGAACTGTGAAATCAATTTTACAAAATGAGGTTTGGAAGGGTGACATTTTGGCTAGTGACCAAAATGTAATTTTTGAAAGTTGTGTGACTGTTTTAGAAAGGATTGAAACTTTGAATCTTTAAGGAGCTATTTACCCAAAGGGAGTTTCTCCAGATTTTTCTAAGATATTTTAATGTTTAATTCCGATTTTAAAACAAAAGAAAAGTGGAGGGAAATCATTTTGCTATTTTGCAACTAACTTTCCATATTTTCCAATTTTCCTTTTCTCTCATTTTTTCTCAACCCAAACACTTTCTCTCCAGAGATTTCTTTCTGATTTTGTCACTTAAATCTTCCTTTTCAATTCTCTTTTGATTGCTAATCATCACATCAACAAAACCTCACCATTTGCTAGTTGATTCTTCAAGCTTTTTGGTTCTAAAAGAGGAGAAACTCAAGTTTGGAGGTAAGAACGTCCTTCTCCTCTAAACTATCAGTTCTTTACTGAAATTCCTAAGTTCTCAATCCTTAATTGATGTTTTATAAATGACTTTTAAAGTTGTGAAATGGATCTTGGCTTAAAATGCAAGATTTGGTGATTTTTGGTGGATTTTCGTTTGATCTGTTAAAGCTGTGATTTGAAGTGTGTTTTTGATGATAAATGAATGTTAATTTGATAAGGAATTGAGTTTTGATTAATGCAATCCCGGATAGGTTGAATTTCCTAAGTTTAGCTTGTGATTCTTGGTTGTTTTTGAGGTGATCTTGTGGATCTGATGTTGCTGGAGGTATAAGGATGTTGTTAGGTTCTTTTTAGATGTAAAATGATGTTAAAGGATGTTTAGTTTTGATGGTTTATGGCTGGGCTTTGTTGAGGAGTGGTTTGGAGGCATTTTCGGTTGTGTTTGGTGGCCGAAAATGGAGTGTGGATGAGAGCAGCGAGTTTAGGTGCTTTCATTGAAGCTATTAATGCATGATGATGCATTAATCCTCTGCTTTGATGTGTTTAAAACAGGGGAGTCATCTTTGGATCCAAGTGTTGGTGATCTGGGAGCTTGAATTGGTGCTTTGGCAAGAGGCGAAGTGAATCGGTGAGTGAAATTGAGTTTTCGGCTTTGAAACCAATGTCTTGGGATCTTAGTCTAAGTCTAAACAACTTTACTAAGCTCAAGTGTAAGTTTTCGGAAAAACTCTCTAGTGGTGGCCATGGTTGGGTTGTTATGCAATGTGGTTTATTGCATGATTTAAATTCTGTTTTGAAAGCATGATTTAGCATGGTTATTGCTGATTTTGTAAGTCATATGTTGAAGGAAGCTCAAGGTAAGAGTTCATTGTTTTTGAACATTGATTAAATGTGGTTGATGCTTTAAAATGCATGATGAATATGGCTTGGTTAAATGCTTTAAAACAGTGGATTATTTGATGATAATGTTGTATATTGGCAAGTGATGTTTTGAAAAAGGTTAAGGTCACTAAGGTGGTTAAAAGTCCTTGAGTGAGCCTTGTTACTTAAGAACATCAAGGTGGTTAAAAGTCCTTGGATGGTTCTTGTTAAGGACACAAAGGTGGTTAAAAGTCCTTGTGTGGTCCTTGCCATGGTGTTTAAAAGTCCATGGGCCAAGGTGTTTAAAAGTCCTTGGGGCCAAGGTGTTTAAAAGTCCTTGGGGTGAAACTTGTAAGAACACAAAGGTGGTTAAAAGTCCTTGTGTGGTTCTTGGGAATTATAAGATCACAATGGTGTTTAAAAGTCCATGTGTGAGTCTTATGTTGATCTTGTTTTTAAAAAGATGGAACTTATCACTTGTGGCCAATATGACATGTAATGATATGGAAGCATGTAATGCTTGTTTAAATTGTTTTGAGCATGAGTAAATGATGATTTGAAGTATGATTTATAAAGTGTTTATAAATGCATTATTGAATGGTTTTAATGAGCATTCCTCACTAAGCATTTGCTTACGCTCTCTTTCGTTTTCTTAAATCAATAATGCAGAACATTAAGGTGCTTTGAAGGCAGCAAGGAAGGCAAGCATTCAAGTGGAATTAAGCTCAAGTATGGGAAGGTTTTCTTAAACACATTTTAGCTTTTGGCATTTGGCAATGGGGGACCTATGTGTATGTTTTGGGAGATGTTTTGAACTCCCTAAGTATGTTTAATGTTGTTGGAAATGCTGGATTTGTATTTGGCCTTTATGTGCTTGGTTTTGAAGGCTTATTGCTTGAAAGGTTTGCTTGTGTAGGAAGCATGCTTTAAAATTGGGGCTTTTCTTATATGATGATAATATGTTGATAGGTTGATGCAAACATGTCTCTTGTATGTTGTATGAGTTGCTGGTAAAGTTTGGTAGCATTTGGAGCATGTATGGATGATCAATTGTGTGTTAAAGCATGCATTTTGCTGCATTCTGTGCAGACTGTTTCGGAACAGTGGTTACCGTTTCAGAACGGGTGCCTTGAATCAGCCCAGGCGTCCGAAACGGGAGACACCGTTCCGAAACGGAAAGGCCACTGCCAGCCCTCGTTTCGGTACGCGTTGCGGAACGGCCTCGCATTTCGAAACGGGCTCTCCCTGTTTCGGAACACGTGACCGTTGGGGGCTGACATTGGTAGTTAAATGTTTTGGAAAGTTTGCATTTTGGTCCTGAATCTTGTTTGTGCAATTGTATGAGTTTGGGATGTCCTTTTGAGCTGAAATTTTGCAGAGAAGCATGAAACCTGACTAATTACAAGTTGGTAACTTTAATTTGGGTTAAGACCTTGTAATTTACAGAATTTACAAATTGGTCCCTAAAGTTGTAATTTGTTCAATTGGGTCCCTGTTTGATCTTTGATGTTTATGATCTTTGAGTATGTTGTTTGAATGATTATAACTAGGGTTAATGTGCATCTAGACAAGTTTAAAAAGAAAAAAGGGTCGTTAATCAAGGTTGACTTTCGGGTTGACTTTGGTTTTCCCCGTGTGACTTTCTTAATTCGGGTCAACCGTCTAGGCCGGGTTAAGGGGGTTACATACCTAGATCCTTCAGTGAGAATTGATCATTCAACAGCTTGATCACACTATCAATTTCTTCTGAAGATTGGCCTGTGACAACAATATCATCCACATACACTAACATGTATGTGTACACCAATTCATTACACCTGATAAATAGTGACGTGTCAGCTTTTGATTCAATGAAGCCCAGGTTCTTCAAACATTGTTTGAGCTTAACATTCCAGTTGCATGGAGCTTGTCGTAATCCATACAGTGCCTTATTTAGTCTGCATACCAATTGAACACCAACTGAAGTTTGTTGCTCAAACCCTGGTGGATGTTGCATAAACACTTCCTCCTCCAGGTCACCATTAAGAAATGCATTATTCACATCGATTTGTCGAAGTTGCCACCCTTGTGATACTGCCAAGGACCAAAATCGCAAGGGCATGGATACCTATGCCAAAAGAACAAGGGCCAGTTCGATAACATGTTGATGTTTCCTTTCAACGACACCATTATGCTCAGACGTGTGAGGGCATGTCACACGGTGTACAACTCCTTCTTTGAGCAAGTGAGTGGACAGAGAACGATACTCACCACCCTAATCACTTTGGACAGCCTTGATTGTGCATCCAAATTAGGTCAATACCATTTTCTGAAACAACTGAAAAACAAACAATGCTTGTGATTTATCCATCAAAAGATATATCCAAGTATGTCTAGAATAGGTATCCACAAGGAAATATAGTATTGAAAGCCATTAGAGACATTATGTGAGGGTCCCCACAAGTCTGTGAAGACTAACTCAAATGGATAAGTGTAAACTGTAGACGGATTTTCGAAATGAAGCTTGTGACTCTTCCCCATGTGACAAGAGACACATGTTTTATTATCACTGGATGAAAGCTTTACATTCATGGAATTACACATCTTAGCCAAGGTATCAAATGCAGGGTGTCCTAAACGCATATGCCATAACTCAAACAATTCAACAGACTTAGAAATATTGTATACATCAACAATATCAACCTTATTATCCATAGTAAAAACATATAAGTCATCCTTTTCTTGCCCTTGAAGTAACACAACACCAAACTCTTCATCTCGAACACATCAATCCTTAGCATGAAACTCAAAGAAAACTTTATTGTCCCTAGCAAACTTGGACACCGAGAGTAAATTCTTGGTTATGTGAGGAACACACAGCAAATCATGTAAGTGTAAAGCACGAGTAGATATAAGTAGAGAAGCAGATCCAACCATATCGATATTTAAAGGGACATCATTCCCAACTAGAATCTTATCTGGACCACTATAATCTACTCCATGAGTTACATTCCCAGCATCAGATGTGACATGATGCGTAGCTTCTGAGTCTACTACCCACTGATCACTTGAGGCAGTAGCAAGATGAACCTGAGAGGAAGAAGAAGTTGAATTGGGATTGGGCATCGGTGAACCACGAAAACAACAATTGCAAGATGAGTTGGTGTTGCTAGTGTAAGACGTGAAATGGGCATTAGCAGATTCTCCTCGACGAGGGCCGTGAGAAGCTGTCACCCCTTGGAAGTCTTGATCAAACCTGTGCCAACATCGATCCACAAGATGTCCATTTTTGCCACATAATTGGCATTGAACGCGCATACGACCACGGCCTCTGCCACCAGATCTGCCACCAAAAGTTGGAGGTCTCGAATTGTGAGGAGCATGAGTGAAGGAAGTTTCAGTAGATAGATTCGCACCATGAGCTACATTAGCACTAATCGTAAGACCTTCAAACTCATTGTCAAATCCGTCCAATAGAGCCTCTGCATCAATAAGCATTGTGTACACAACATCAACAGAGAAAGGAGTAGAGCTGCTAGTAATAACGGCCATAAATGGCTGATAATCACGAGGCAGTCCCTTAAGAATGCTGGCAATCTGCTCCATGGAAGAGACAGGATTCCCACATGAGGCAAGTGCGTCACACACTTCCTTGACACGCATGATGTCATCCCCTTTCTTCAACGATCGAAGTTTGCCATAGAGGCTCACGACTGAAGTAGTGGATTTGTTGGCAAAGAACTGAAGAACTGTCTTCCACACACCATGAGCAGTCTCTGCACCAACAAACTGAGATAAGAGATGAGGGCTGATCGTAGACAACAACCATGAGGCAAGTGCAGTATCTTGGGCGACAAACTCTTCATAGTCATCATTGTCGATCGTGGCACCAGAATCATCAACCACCGTTTCCAGTGGAGGTTTAACCTTCCCTGTGAGAAGTCGTTCAAGCCGATGACTGTGAACAGTGAGAAGCACATGTTGCTTCCATAGTAGAAAGTTCATCTCATCCAAAATGACATTAACCTTTTTGTTAGTAAAGGTTTTGGTTTTTTTGGAGGAGAACTCAACTAGAGCTTCATCAGAATCGGTAGAGGAAGGGTTCACCATCGTGAGAAAGAAGAGGAGAAGTACAAACAAACCAGATGAGACCTAAATCGTCAGTGGAAACAAGCAAATCCCAAGATCAAAATCGAATGATACCATGTTGAGATACTAGATAATACGATAGAGAAGAAGAAAGGATTTCATTTATATTGTTTAACAAGGGTACATTATGCATGCTTATATACTAAAATGAGCAATGCAATGAGCAAAGCATGCTCAATAGCTGGAGCCAAATCTGTTAGGGTATATAACAACCCAACAGCTAATAAAAACAAACCCTACTAATATCATGACACATGTACAGTTGGTTGAGAGCTGCATTCTTCAGCTACATTCTTCATTCAACACACCCTAGATGACTTCGCCAATGATGTCAGCCAAGTTATGTTATAACTAAAAGAAATAAGCGTGAACATCCAGAGAGGATTAAAATGAAGAAAAAAATGCTTTTGATATATAGGGTTAGATCTACTTACACAATGTAAAATTCTTTTATGTTTTACACGTTTTTTGGATCGTTGGATGGGGGAAAAGGATGGTTGATATTATCTCCTTATTTTTTTCCCAAGTGACAATCTTCACATATTCTATTGTTAAACTCAATCATCCGTTTCACTCATCTGTTTTCACATATCCTACTTCTAATCTTATTCATCCATTTTACCCATCCAATGATCATGAATTAGTGTAAAACTAATTGGGTTTTACATAGTGTAAGTGGATCCTAACCCATATATATATATATATATATATATATATATATATATATATATATATATATGGTTAGGATCGACTTACATTGTGTAAAAGAAAAAAATAAGAGCGTTTCATATCATTCATCCATTCCACTCATCTAATGGCCATGGATTAATGTAAAATTAAATGTGTTTTACACCATGTAAAGCTAAAGAAAAAAGTGCTAGTTTGGAGATTAAGCGGTAATGAGATGTTTAAAAATAAATAAATTCAGCTGATGTGTTTATAACTTTGTGCTAGGCCTGTAAACAAATCGAACAAATACAAACACGGGTTTTTTCATGTTCGTTCGTTTAACTTTTAACTGAACAAATGAGCGAACACGAACATACACGAACACAAAATTTCTTGTTCGTGTTTGTTCGTTAAAGAATGTAGCTTGTTCGTGTTCGTTCGTTAAAATGACAAACGAACATAAATAATACGTTAAATAATTAATATTTCGGGTTAGTTCGATTAATTCAGTGAATTAACCGAATTAATCGATAATTGAAATTTGAAAAAATCATTAGTGTAAACCTAAAACCATCTAACAAATTAACCAATTTTATTTTAGTTCGGTCAGTTAGTTCGGTTTAACCGAACAATGAACACCCCTAGCCGATAAGAAGGAGTTTTTTAACGAGCCATAAATAAAGATTTTTCAACTCGAATAACTCAAAATTTTTTGACTCGACTCGATCTAATTCTCACCCCTAGACATATGTGAATAAATTTAAACGAATATAAACGAACGGATTACCGAATGTTCACAAACATAAATAAACGAACGAATCCTTTGTTCGTGTTCGTTCATTTAATTAAATGAACATAAACGAACTTTTCGCCGAATGGTTCGATGTACATTCAATTCGTTTACAGCCATACTTGGTGCAGTTGAGGAGGCTGTGCCACAGGTGCTCTCCAATCCGATGAGTGGTTACTGTCAGCTCCCTTGGGTATGACTAGGGTTGTTTTATGGGATCGGCTGCTACCCTTGGCGTGTCAGTGCTAATGATCTGTCATGACAATGACTTGTACTACATGTTATCAAATATGGAACCTCTACAAACTGTTCTTACCTCCACCTACTTGTAGAGTTTGTTCTTCATTTTGCTTTCTTACATTAAATTTTTGTGATTAATTTTTTTTAAATTAATAATGGTTTAAATTAGGAGGGAATGAATGAAAGGAGCTGGTACGGCAGAAGTAACCAGAGGCGTCCATGGTTTGACATTGAGAAGAGGCAATGTCCACATCCACTTTTTTAAGAAGCATGCAATGCTAAGTAATAAAATGGGAAACGGAAGGGAAGCGTGCCCCCCCCCCCCCCCCCCCCCATCTTAATCTCTTAAATTTTTTAGTATTTTTCGAAACCAGAATTGGAGTGAGTATTCGATCGAGGCAACTAAACTCTACAACATTAGGTCAAAAAATCAGAATAAATTTCAAGTTAGTCTGGTTGACGAGTCTTATTTTATAACTTAAACTTTATTTGATTTTTTTTAGTTGAGTTGAGTTTATAAAATTCAAGTAAGTCGAGTTGTTTAAATTTCTATTCAGATTTAATTCCAAACATTTATAAGATTATTAGTACTAATTTGTTTCAATCCAAATGGTTTTCTATAACCATGTACGATATACATATATATATTTTTTATATTTATTTACATGCAATGTATATGTGTACTAAGCAAAGTTAATGGACTCGACTCGAACTTTAAAATTGGTGCACTATTTACAAAAAAAAAATGATTAATTCGATTTATTCTAAGTTTTATTTTATAATTCAAACTTTATTAGAATTTTTTTCTCATCGAGTTCAAAAAATTAATTTTTTTAGTCAAGTCGCCTTTTGTTCACACCTAATCATAATATTAAACGTTAGTAATAGTGATTAATCACTTCATTGTGAGTGTTATATGGTGAGACAAATAAAAACTACGAAATATACTTTATTTCGTGCATAAAAATTAAACCCTAACTTCGTAATTAAGTGATGGAATAAACAACCATCACATCACACCTCGTTGTGGTTAGCCATTATCTTTTCATGACCATGGGAAATAGGCCATGATGGAGCCAATCCAAAGGCGGTGACGGATAGTGAGGGGCATCACGGGAACGTGATGCATTGAATCCAAACAAAAACTTCAAACCAAAACGTGGTCCATATGAAAAACTCTAGGCACTCGGATCCACTAGTTTACACGCCTTCCCAAAGTTAATCTTTGAGAGAGAAATAGTAGATAATATAAACAAACAGGGACGGAACGGAATTAAGATTTAGAATTGCAAACTATAAATATTTAAAATGGGATAAATTTATAAATAAATTAATTTTTAAAAAGTTTAAATAGGTGTATAAAAGTAAAAAAAATTCTTCGGGTGGAGGCGATTGCCCCTCCCAAAGCCTTAATGGCTCCGTCCCTGCAAACAAAACTAAGTTAATATTATTAAACTTACGATGAAAATACGTTGTCACTTAATTATGCTTCTTTTGGTGTCCTATTAAAAAATGATCTAGGGTTTAGAGTTTAAAGTTATGGTTTAAGAAATTTAAAGTATGGTATATTTTTTAGGTGTATTATTTAGGGTTTAAGATATGAATTTAGGGTTAGAGTTTAGAATTTAATTTTTTAATATTTATTAGTGTGGGGCATAAAAAGTGGCATACTTAGCGGCAGAAGATTTTTGTTCTTAAACTTATACTATATGAGTTCATTAAAGTCAAGTCATGGATTCTTCATAAACCCTAAAATCCAACAACACTATCTAATAGTTGACAATTAGTATACGCATTGTCTGAAACCGCAATATTCGTAGTAACCGCACTAATATCTGTTATGTGCATAGCCGTGATAAACACAACGCAACCGTAATTTAAATCCCTGCTTGGATCTTCTTCCTATGTGCTTTGTCACCCTACGCTTCTCTTTTGTTCATGTAAATAATGGCGGGATCTACTTTAAACATGCATGAGCTTTGAAGCTTTGAAGCCATTTGGACTTTACATTTACCTAACATGTTTGCAAACATAATCCTACCAATTCGGTTAACATGTTTTGAAACAGTTCTCCATGCAAGTTTAAGCTGATCCTGTTATACATACACTATACATACAGTCCTGCAGAAACAAGAAAAAGGGCACTTGAGTGAGTGCATAAACAGAAAAAGGTAAGAGTTTAGAGGGGCTGTGGTGTCATTTCAAGCATTTCAAGCAAGACCATGTAGGTAGAAGAAAGAAAAAACAGTTAAGAATCAGAGAAGATTCTAATTACATGGTTGATGGGTATTGCCCGAGAAAAAAAAGAAAAGAAAAGACATCGTTTCGTTACGGCTGTCTGTTGTCTGAACTCTGAACCGAGTGAGTAGGAGACGGCAGCCCTACACGGCAGTCATTGAAGGGTCTCTCTCCCTACTGCAGCTGTAGCTGTTGGATTATAAATGGCTAGCCTAGCGTCCACCGTAGATTCTACATCTAGATGCTACATATGTTCAACTCCATGGGACTCTTATCCTTTGCCTTTGGAACATTGTCAGTGGCTTGTCGTTGTAAAGGATGACAGCCTAACCAATGTAATAATTATATATTTGCTTTTTCCAGTAAAATAACTATGCCCCCATAATGCTACTTGTTTGGGTTAGTTCCCCTAGCTTCTGCACTCCCACACTCACAGGTAAATTCACTGAGTTGTAGGATCCAACTGGATTTAGTTAACAAAAGTTTCTTTTTCTTGGATTATAAAGGCTACTTAGAGTAATATGTGTGCATGAGTAACTTTTCTAGTTCTTGTATTAAAAAAAATTATGTTTAAAGTTTAAGGTTTAGGGTTAGAATTTAGGATTAGAATTTAGAGAATTACAAGTATGTTGTATTTTTTAAGGTTTATGATTTAAGATTTAGAATTTAAGGTTAAGGCGTAGATTTTATTTTTTTGATTAGAGTTTAGAGAATTACGAGAATAACGAGTATGGTGTATTTTTGTGATTTCTAAGTTTAGGGTCAAAATTTAAGGTTAGAATTTAGGATTAGAGTTTAGAGAATTACGAGTAATATGTGTGCACGAGTAACCTTTCTATGCCTTATACTAAAATACTGACATGATCATTAAATAAATTTGTGTAATTACCCATATTTTTTTATTAAATAGAGGGTTTACATTCTCATAGCAGGATTTGATCCCATACAAAATAGGCAATTTGAGTAGGGATGGGCATTTTACCTGACCCGGTCGGGTTTCGATCCGACCTGGCCCGATCAGGTCAGATTTTTCATAAAAAATTCGGGTTCGGGTCGGGTTTTTTAAGGGGTAAAGTCGGGCCGGGTTGGGTTCGTGTTTAGGGTGAAAAAATCCGACCCAAGACTAATAGTGTAATTTTCTCTTAAATTTTTTAGGGATATTCACAATAATGCTCTCTCTCTCTCTCTCTCTCTCTCTCTCTCTCTCTCTCTCTCTCTCTCTCTCTCTCTCTCTCTCTCTCTCTCTCTCTCTCTCTCTCTCTCTCTCTCTCTCTCTCTACATATATATATATATATATATATATATATATATATACAACGAGGTCATTAAAATTACTTTTTTACAATTAGGTCCCTAAAGTTTATTTTTTTACAATTACGTTCCTAAAATTTATTATTTTTAAATAGCTCGGGTCGGGTCGGGTTTGAGTATATAATTTTCTGGTTGGGTCGGGTCCGGATTTGAAGTATATATTTTTGGGTCGGGTTCGGGTGGGCCAAAAACCCGACCCGTGCCCATCTCTAAATGTGAGCATCCTTTAGTCACTAGGCCAATTAATGGATCTCGTAATTACTCATATTTAATTGTAGTTTACAACATATTTTATATATCTTAACTTTAGTTAATGCAATGTCCCTAAATCACTACACCAAACTCACTAATTGGATCATAATTGGGAATATTTTAAATAATGTAAGATTTAAAATAAAACAAATTTAAAATTTTTATATTCTTAAAATTAATTAATAATTTTAAAATTTTATAAAATGTATTTATTGGGTTTAAGCTTTTTTATAAAAAAATTAAAATGTTGTAAATTGTTATCTAATTAGTGAGTTGGTTTAGTGATTTAGGCACATCTATGTTCTAGAAAAGGCCCAAGTTTATGTATCTCTTTTCTTTTTGTATTAATTAAAGTTAACGTATATAAAGCATGCCGTAAACTGTAATGAAATACGGGTTTGATCCGGTGGCCGAGACTTTCTAGGATGAACATTATCTTAAAATGATTACAAGCTAATATTTGTTCATTTATATTCAATCTTTTGACAAAGGTCGCACATCTTGTAAATAAAGTAATTTAAACATAAATCTCTTAAGATAAATAGAGGATGTTTCACTTAGATCACTAGTTAGATTCGCTATCCACTAGTTATATTTTGAACATTTTGTCGTCCTTGCTGAGTCGTTATTGTCTTTCTCACTTGTACTTCTAACTACATAAGCCCTCTTTAAGTTTCTGATATAGCATAATGCAAGGTTTTTTTTTTGTTTTTTTTATAAATCTTTAATATAATCCCAATTCTATCTAGAGTCGAGGGAAAAGGGGACTCTAAGGGAAGGAAGGGGCCGAGAGCATTCCTAGTGGGTCTAGAACCCATGACTTAAGGGAACTTGATGGAACAAAGATGAGCAGCTTAACCAACCGGCTAAATATGTTTGTTCATAATGCAAGGTTTTTATTCAATTACTTAAATCACGTATCATTTATATATTTGATGTATATATCACATGAAAATTTGTATTCAAACGTGCAAAGCGTTGTAAGCGGATTAAAACGACACACAACTATGAATTGATTTAGTGAGATAACGAGATAAAGTGTTAGGCTCCTTAAATATTTTTAGATGTTTTGAATTATGAAGTTGTGATATGACAAATCGGGTTGTGTATATTGTCTCATAATAGGTCCTATAACACTTGATCCGAATAAGTCAACTAGTAAATAGGGAAGCAACGAGCATTAAAGATTGAACATTTCAAAACCATTCGACATTTAGAAATAATATATATATATGTATGCAAACAACATTAATGCATGTATTCGATACTCATCTCAGACCAAGATAATATAAAAGATAACTAAGTTGAAAGTTATTGCCCAACCACATTTTTACCATCATACTCGAAATCAAAATAATACACTACAGAATTTAACTAAGAATTAAAACTTAGAGTATAGGAGCAAGTACATTTGACTGGTTGGTCAAGCTGTTCATCTTTATTCCCTCATATTTCTTTAGGTCATGAGTTCTAGGCCCACTGGGAACGGATGGAAATCCTCTAACCCTTTTTGGTGCCCCTGCATATGCCACACACTTAAAATTAACTTTAGAGTTTAGGGTTAAGGGAATTTAGTGTAGGGTGTATTTTTAGGGTTTGGGATTTAGAATTTAGGGTTATGGCTTAAAATTTAATTTTGTAGTGTTTTTTAGTGTTGGGGTATATGTACGGGCACCGAAAAGGGGCAGACGAATTTTATCCACTGGGAACACTCCTTTTCTTCCCTTAGAATTCTCCTCTCCTCTCCTCTAGGTGAATATGATTAGAATTAGGATACTTCAACTTCACACATTTAACAGTAACTTTGTGCATATCCAATGCTAATAATCATCTTGATACAAGAAAAGTAGATGAAAATGGAATTTAATCAAATGTCCATGTGTGGGAACAAAGTTATACTTATAAAGATGATCATTGACTAATGAACAAAAGATATGATGAGTACATACTTCATCTTTCATATGGGATTTTGATTTTTTATTGCTCGGCAAATATAATTTTATTAAAGGTAGTTGAGAGAAAGGATAAACTTTGCTCAGGTGACTAACAATTTCAATCAATTATTACTGCCAATCTACAACTTGCATTGAAGGGGCATCTAATCTAACATGTAAATTGTGTTTACCACTAATCTGCAACATGCAAACCCACCGTATATCTACATTTTACAATCTTAAGAAATGAGACAGGAAATAATATTTGGTGATAGGAGGGGAAAGAAGGTACACTATTGTCAAAGTTGGAGGCTCTTGAGCTTTAATTTGGGTAACCATTGAAAGATTATAGATACAGGTGTAAGCAGGGATTCGAATAGCGGTCTGCTACTATAATAGCGGCCGTTATATAGCAGTAGCGGCACCGTCTGAAATTGTTATTGCATAAAATAGTGGTCCACAATAAATCATAATAACATCTGTTATGTCCGTAACTGCGACAACCACATTTAAACCGTGCAAGATCTTTGCTAAAGGTGAAAGCATGCATGCCAAAGATCAATAAAAGTCACACCCTGGTCACTATTTCAGCCCAGGCAATCTAAATGTGTATGAATTGGAATAAAAAAAAATCTAAAACAAAGACTTCATCATGTTTGATATCTCTCGACTGCTTGCTGCCATACAAACTATGCAGATAGAGCAAAAGATGTGTGCAATGCATGGGACAAGTAAACAAGCAGCAGCAGCAAGCTAACCAGGGCCAGGCTCAGGGAGATAAATTGCAGCGATGACCCGTTTTCGATCGCGTCGTGTTCGTAACGGCTGTAAACATGATAAATACTAGTACTACGGTAAACTAGTAAAGTCCAATGAACATTTGTGATCAATATTATGAGAAGGGGAGGGGGACATGCAAACTTGAAAAGAACAAAAGGAAGAAACGCATTAATGCGAAAGGGGTTATACAGGTGAGAAGGAATTAATAAATACTATATAAACAAGAAAAACTGAGATAAATCCTACCTTTTTGAAAGTGCAGCCAAATTTGTCTGCAAAACCTGCGCCTGCCCAAGGAAGCAGCGACAAGAACAACAACCAACCTATACCAAGGTAAAAACAAAAGAGAGCCAAAAGACTTGGATTATTACATCAGATAGCTCGCATTCTTCTCAGTTACTGAGGAGTCAGGCCACACAGGGTTAAGAGCCAAAGGGAATAAAGATTCCTGGGAGCTAATTCAGTGGGAAAAAATGGAAGGGAAAGATTCAGGCCCTATAAAAAGTAAACATGAATATGTCACTATGTATCTATGTATTTTATACACCAGTTAGAAGGCAATCGACTCATGGGATATATATATGGTTCTGATTAATATCTCATCCCTATAAACTTATACAACAGATATCCAAACCTTGTACTCACTTGTGTACTAAAATAAGCTGTAAAACAGCAAGATTGAAATCTTAAGATATGTTCTTTGCTCCTGTTTTTTCAGTATAGACAAGGATATGATCATATTTCAACAGCTGGGGTCTTCTCCCTCGTAAGAATCAAGAAGTAGTAAATTGGAAAAAGAAAAAAAGAACACGCGGATTAGCAGCTAGAGTAGCCTTGCAATTCTTCAAGCTTTGTCAAATATCGAAATCAAATGTCAAGGAAGCCTTCCCTTTGTTGGCATTACGAAAGTCGTCCGCGGGTGGCAGTGGGGTGCCATTGTAGAGCCTTGGTTGGAGAGGATGCTGGGAAGATGAAGATAGTTGAGGATGATGCAACGCCATAGGAGCATGTGCCATGGCAGCCATGGTAGATGTAGATAACATCTCACTTTCATCCGATTCCGATATGGGGCATTCCATGTTCACCCCGAAAAGCCTTAACCTTTTGGGTGCAGCCTTGGCTTGGACCACCGGCACCGAATCAAACACAATAGGCTGCTGCTGCTGCTGCATCATTCCCATTCCCATTTGTGGGGCTGCGCCTGGAGCCACTGCCGGTCTCAAGTAAACTAATGATCCCATTGTACTTCCAGATGGGTAACCAGCATAGTAGCTAGGTCTATGTAGAGGGTTTACCGGTGGCGGCGGCATTAGCAGCGGACGCCATGGGATTGAGCGGTCGAAAGAGAAGGGGTAGTGTTGATGGGGATGGAAAGAGACCATTTCAGGCGCGTCGGGTCTCCGCCTCCAATCAATAAAAAGACGATCTTTGCTCAGCTCGTCTGCTCCTCTCTGAAATGAAACTATATCCCCAGCATCAAGTTTCTTATCCTTGACAAAACGGCTCCAGCCTTTAGTCATGACATAGCTTTGGCTACTATTCCAATAAGAGTATCTAAATCTCCACGGCTTCCCATTTCTATCCTCAAAATTCAACAGAAGACCTTTCTCGTTCGTGGAAGAATCCAAGGGAAAATACTTCTCAGCGTGTTGTTTTGGTATAACAAGCCGATTGAGTTTTCCCACATCGCTCGGAGTGACCACTTTGTCGAACATGTGTTCTTTCTCGATGTCGGCACTTGCACCACTTCTAAGCTCGAGGGTTGAATCTGAGTCTAGGAATTTGGAATCAGCTTCGTTTGTAGCCGTGGCAGTTGCTTCGTTATTATCATCTTCTGGTTCGTACATGTTGACTGACCAGTTGGAACTCATCCGGTGGCGGTGGCGGTGGCTGTCGTAAATCTGATGAGGCTTCTCCTCCCACGCAGAGTTTCTAAGAGAAGAAGAAGGCGAGGAGGAAGAAGAGTAGGGAAAAAGAAGCTTACCTTTACCCATCTGTTCTTCTTCATTAAACCCTTCTCTGCCCGATGACCCGAAATCCATGGTTTTCTCAGCACCAAATTGGACTTTTTCCGGTGGATCTTGACGATAAAGATGAAAGAAGAAAAACCAATGAATCAACCCACCAAACCTAACAAAGGAAGGGAAGAAAAGTAAGGCCTAACTGGACTAGTTGAGATTAAAAAAACAACCAAACAAACAGACAAAAAAAGAACACCAGACCAAACACTATGTCATGTTGTTACTTGTTACTACAATATGCTTCTACTTTCCTCGGTTTCGCTAGGGCTCAACAGTGTTGGAGAAACAGGAAGGTTGGGTTTTTTCCCCTCTCTCTTTGGGTTTAGGTTGAAGCTAATACTCCATCTCCCAACGACCACTGTCCGTACAATGAGAGAAGTAAAGTGGATGGGTGGTTTTGTTGTTTGACCCGACAATTAGACCCAAATACGAAAAGGGACAACAATGAACTCCAATGGATGTGTTAAGCTGCTTCTTCTACCTACGAGAGTGAAAGAGAGAGCAAAACAAAAGAGGGTTTACTTAATTGGTGTGATTTAATTTTCACCCATATTTTCCCTTTTTTCTGTTAATTATTTATTTTATTGATTGTATGCACCTGAAATCGAATGGAAATCGTCTATCACTAATTATGCTTCTATTGGTGCCTCCATTTTAAAATAGCAGGTTTAGAGTTTGAGATTTAAAGTTGTGGCTTAGGGTTAGGGTGTAGGGAATTAGGGGTAGGATTTATTTTTTAAGGTTTAGAGTTTAGGATATGGAAATTAGGGTTAGTGCTTAGAATTTAGTTTTTAGGTGTTTTTTAATAAGGGACATATAAGGAGGCATGGTTAAGGGGCAGAAGATTTTTACTCGATTGTATGCACTTGAAATCTGAATTTTTTTATGTTAATTACCTATTTTACTAGTTTTGCCCGCCTTGAAATTTCTGAATCCATGTGTAACATGGATGAAAATCCTCTACCATTTTTCGGTGCTCCTACATGTCTCACGCTCAAAATTAACTTTAGGGTTTATGGTTTTATGTTAAGGGTTGTGGTTAGGGTTTAGGGAATTTAGGGTATGGTGTATTTTTAGCCTATAAGGTGTAGGGTTTAGGATTTAGAATTTAGTGTCAAGACTTAGAATTTAATTTTATAGTGTTTTTTAGTATTGGAACATATGTAGAAGCACCGAAAAGAGGCAAACGAATTTTATCATATGTAATATATCTTAAAAATATTTGGCCTCCAATCTCTCTTATCTTCTCTTCAAGTTTAGTTTCCATACGTAGGGACCTCACACAGTATCTGGTTCGGCTCATCCACTCACGTGAGCTTGTCGTGGGTGCCCTTGTATGCTTATTGTTTTAGTATTTCAATTTTGTAGAAAATATGATATAACTATACAGGCCAACTGTATTGAGAACACCTTCATACTAGTCTAAATTAGGTCACATATTAATCTATTATTAGTGTGCTTATAAATGAGTCATTATGTTTTAAAAAATTACAATCGAATCATTCAGTTAATTTATCGTAACAAGTAAATTTATGCTGAAATTTAGAATTCAACGGCCACCATTGACGACGAACAACAATGGTCGGCATAGTGGCAGTGGCAGTGACGACAATTTCTTGGCTGATTTTTTGGGTTGTGTTTTAGAGAGGGAAGAAAGTTTAGGGTGAGAGGAAAAATTGATGAAATAAAAGAAAATGAGACTATTATGCACATAATAGAGTGATATGTATTGCAATTTATCCAGTTTTCATTTTGATAAAAAGTAAGGGTGCGTTTGGTTCTAGAGAATATAAGGCATTTTCATTTTTATTTTCTTGGAAAATAGAAAATGTTGAAGAAAACATGTTTGGTTGCAAAAATTGAAAATGATTTTTAGAAAATGAAAACAAAAATGAGTGAAATTTTGAAAACATAAAAAAGATGTTTTCACTATTTTCATTGAAAATGTTTTAGAAAAATGGAAAACATGAAAACAAGGGTTTTTGAATTTTCACTCTATTTAACCCGGGCTCGAATCATTCTAATGCCAATTTTAAAAATTTGGTTTATTTAATCACATTTTATTTTTATTATAATAATATTTTTAATAATTATACTTTAATTTAATTATTTAATAAGTAATTATTTGTTTATTTTTATTTAGCTTAAAGATCAAATTAGTCCTCAACGAAAAAAATCAATTAATCTATTTTTGTTTTTTTTTTGCACCCAATTTAACTCTCATTAGTCAAAACACACTCAATTTGACCATTAACTCATTAAAAATCAATAAATGATAATGCGTGGCACACTCTGAAAGTGTTACATCATTAAACCGTAAAAAATCTAAAAAATATTTAAAAATTCTAAAAAACATAAAATTTTAAAAATATTTTCTAATTTGGCATTTACTGATTTTTTTTATTTCAAAACGGTCATAGTTTTGATTTATTTTTCAATTTGATTTTTATTGAATTTTTTAATTCAATTCTCAAAGTGCATTATTATCATTACTGTGAGAACTAGCATAGATGGTAGATCATCTATCTAATCTTCCTCCAATTCATGTCAATCAAGTTTTTCATTGAGATTTTACTAATTCGTAGGAAACAAACAATCATTAACAAACTACGTGTTTTAAGAAGAAAATGGATGTTGAAACCTGGAGATGTCAGATCCAACCCATGCAAACTCCATAGCGTTTCAATGGATCAAAGTGAGAACGGTAGTTGTGGATGGGAATTAAGTAACAAAGTATTTTAAGTTGGGTAGTTATGGAGAGGTTAATTTTAAATATGTTTTTTTTAATTTTTTTTAAATATTTTCAAGTGTACTACGTGTCACTATCTTAATGATTGTTTGTAAGTTAACAGTCAACATGATGAGAGGGTTAAATTTATCGCAATTTAAATTATGAGGGTCTGATTGATTGCAATTTGAATTATGAGGGCTAAATTGAGTAAAAAATTCACAAGGGCTTAACTAATATTTTTATTTTTCGTTAAGAGCTAATTTGACATTTAAGTCTTCTTATTTTAAAAAACTAGATACCAAACACATTTTCACTATTTTCATTTTTGAAAATAACTTTTCATTTCTATTAACCAAACATGTTTTCTAATATTTAAAAAATAGGAAATGAAAACTATTTTCTGAAAATGAAAATGAAAAACAAAAATAGAAAATGTTTTCTAGAACCAAACGAACCCTAATATTCTTTGAATTGTATAGTGTAATTACAAAATAATATATGTTTATTAATTTTAATTTTTTAATAAAATTCACATTGTAGAAACAAATTGCTCGAATCTAAACTACTTAAGGATAATAAATTTTTTCATACTAAAACCACTCGATGAGTTTAAGACAATATATTTTTATAATCTTATAAATATGATTTAAAAACAGTAACTATCATTGCTATAATTTTTTTTATAGTTATTATGATTTGACTTGGGATGCTCTATCAATTGGATCCGTACGGCATCTCTCGGTGGCCAACCAGATGCAAAGTTGATTTTTTTTCCCTTTCATATATAAAATTATGCGCAGGAATAATGACAGTTTAATATTTATATGTTTTTATTAAAGTTACACGTGTCAAATATGTAATATTCAATAATGTCTAGTTTATGGATAGGGATGGATTAATCAGGGTTAGACACGGTTGTATTTATTGTACATTTAAAACTTTTATATAATTTAAATTTTGTATTTTATATTGATTATGTAATTTTACACTTTTTAAATTTTATAACTACGTATTTATAAATTTTAATATATATTTTTTAAAAGTTTACATTTTATTCATCCTAATTTATTGAAATATTAATAATGTATGGTTTTATATATTGTATAAAAATTAGATTTTAATATGAAATTATAAATGAAGATTAATTATTTTATAATGCATCATCATCCCATTAGTTAATGTTATATAAAATTGGGTTAGGATCAACTTACACTGTGTAAAACTCAATTACTTTTACACAGTTTTTGAACCATTGGATGATGGTAATTAATGACCCATATTATTTCCTTATTTTTTTCCCAAGTGATAATCTTCACATTTTTTACTGTTAATCTCATCCATACATTTCACTCATCCAATGATCCTAGATTAGTGTAAAACTAAATAAGTTTTACACCATGTAACTTGATATTATCCCTATAAAATTTTATATCATTAATACATCAAATATATTTTCTTAATATATTCCTAATTTTATAAAACTATAATAAGAGGCCTACCGTCCGTTCATTTTTAAAGTCTTAAGAGAAAAAGTAACCAATGACTCGTTCAAGTGACAATCAATTTTGTATCGCTTAAATAAGTTTTGAGTTTGAGATTTTATGTATAAAAAAAAAATTGTTAGAAGACTCACACATCAAAATTAGATGTGTTATACAAGTCGATCTAAATTAATTAGAGCAAAATCTTGAAGAATCAAGACCACAACAAAAGAATATGTTAAGAGAAAAGGAAGGATGAGAAGGCTCTCTTTCAATTGCCGTTAATCCACTCTTCATTCAGTTTTCCAGTACATCTTCTAACTCATGTTGCCCATAAAGCTTATCGAATCAATTAAGTTAGATTAAAATATTTAACAAAAATTTTCAAGGATTTTCTTTGAAGAATGACTTCGGGTTTCATACAGTAATCAATAGTTATGAAGAATTTTATGATATTAATAAAATATAGATTTAGGGTATTTTTATCTCTTAGTTCGTATAAAATAATTAATTCGTTTACAAATTACATCAATTTAATCATTTTAACTAACGTTGACAATTAATGTACTACAATGACCGTTAACAGTATTAACGTGGTAATTCATACGTAATGATGACATGGTAGAAGGTGGTGGCAATGTTGATTGTAGCTGCTTCAGTGGGAACCTGCAGTGCTTGCAACTTGTTAGTATGGTATATGAATGGGTTGTCGGGTCGGTTTTGATAGGGTGGGTTCTGTTTAACATTCGTATATTGTTATGATACGAATATAGTGTACTTTTTTCCTCCAATTAGAATTTAAAAAGTTTTTTTTTAATGAGGCTTATGTTTATTTTCGGATATTTGTATGGTTGTCATCATTAAAATCATATAATACCTATCTTTCATAAAAAGAGAGTCAACATTTTATTTTTAGGGAGTTCGAGAAAAAAATTGATTTCTTAAGAAGTTTGAGGGCTAAATTATTTTTTGTGTTATATTTATAAAAAATTGTGAAATTAAAATATAAAAAATAATACAAAATTTTAAAATATATACTAAAAAGAATTAAAATTAAAATACTATTAAAACATTTCAAAAGAAATTAAGTAAAGATTATAAAATTAAAAAAACCAGAAGTTATATAGTGATAAATTATTAAAATAAAATTTTAAAATATTGACAAAGTATTAAAATTATTAAAAAATATTTAAAATACTTGGTTTTCTATAAACAAAAATAAAAATATTTAAAATTATTCATTGTTGAATATCAAAAGTATGAGAAATTATATCATAGGCATGACTCACCACATCATACATGGTTCCAACCAATAAAAAACATCAATTTTATTAAATTTTTCCATATCATCTTTTTACCAAGTGAATCTACAATTGGTAAAAAGTATTTTTTAATTTAATTTACAATAAATCTGAGTGAAGATTCACTTGGTAAAAATATGACATGAAAAAATAATGAAATAAATACTTTTTATTGGTCGGGACCATAAATGACGTAGCGAGTCGAACTTATGATATAATATCTGGATGAATTTCATGCATTTTCATCTAATTTCTTTTTTATTGGATCTATCTAACAATTTATGAATAATATTTTTGGAATCAATATTCATTTTTATGATTCCATTTTATAAGAGATTTTGTTCATATATCGTCAATAAGGTCCAAAGAAAGAAAAAGAGCCCAAACCCCATAACAAATTTTACATAATTTAAAAATCAACATAATTAGAATTTTCGTATATTTACGACGAGTTTTAACTTAAAATATTATCATGTCTATTTTAAAAAGTTACACCATTGATAATTATTTCGGTTATAATTGTAAATGTTACATTGCGACGGGTTTTAAACTAAAATGTTACTATGTTACTTTAAAAAGTTGCACAATTGATAATAGTTTCGGTTACAACCGAAAATATTATATGAGTTTCTTAACTTTCTAGGTTTCAGTTATATGTATTTTAGGTTGCAACAAGTATAATTATATGTATTTTACATTATTTATTACGGAGAATGTAATATTTTCAGTTTCAGTTATAACTAATTATATTTTTTAAACTTTATATTAACATATTGTATTTAAGACTCCTACTCCACCCCATGTCTAGCCCAAAAAAAGAGTTACCTACATCTAGGCCTGTAAACGAACCGAACGAACACGAACGAGGGCATGTTCAAGCTCGTTTATTTAATTTTAACTGAATAAATGAACGAATACAAATAACTAAACGAACATAATTTTTTGTCTATGTTCGTTTGTTAAGGAATGTAGCTTGTTCATGTCTGTTTGTTTAAACAATAAATGAACGTAAACGAACACAAACGAACGAACATAAAAAGACATGTGAATAAATTTAAACTAACATAAATGAACAAAGATTTGTGAATAAATTTAATTTTTTTAAAATTATAATACTTTTTATCTATGAAAAATAATAAATATATGCGGGTAAATTTAAACGAATGGATTACCGAACGTTCACGAACGTAAATGCACGAACGAGACTTTTGTTCGTGTTCGTTCATTTAATTAAATAAACATAAAATCTTGTTCATGTTCGTTTGCTTATTTTGTTTATTAAACAAACAAACATAAACGAACTTACTGTCGAACGGTTCACTGAACGTTTAGTTCGTTTACCGCCCTACGTACATCTATAATAATATATTTATTTTATCATAGATATTGATGAGGGGTGAGGTTTTCACTAGTTTTGTAGGGTTGCTCTCGTCACCTCACATGGTTAGAGTGACGTCGTAGAAAATTTTAACAAATCAGCATAGGGAGAAAAGGAATCAGTGGATTGTTAATTGTCATTATGAAACATTATCATTGACTAATTATTATATTTAGAATTCCTATTTAAGTTTTAATAAATGGTCCCAAATTGATTCCCCTAATTGCACCCCGACCTTCGAGTTATACTTTATTATATAATATTGACACAAGTATTGTGGGTTTTGACGTTGGACTAGTCTATCAAGAATAGAGTCAGAAATTAAACTCGGGAATACAATAAATAGTCATAAAAATGAGGGATGAAATCTAAATAAATTAAAATTTGAAGGTTTTAATAAACAAATATTCCTACATATCTTTTATACAAAAATTTGGGGACAACTACTCCCGAGTCCTGAGCTACTTTGTAGCTCCGTCCCTGAAAACATTCGCTTAATGCTTGAGAAGATTCAATTTGAGATTCAATTTTGACCGTTAATTTAGATTTTTGGTGAATAGCGAATTTGGGTAAAATTTTTAATTTTGAAAAAAAAATGTTAATATGAGCATTTTGGAATTAGAGGTTTTGATATTTACTCTTAACAATTATTAAAAATCTCCAAATAACCTAAATTTAATATTTTTTATTTTAATTCTTCATCATCACGTATTTACATTATGATATTTGTAAACTAATATATTTTTCTTTTTTTATTCTCACACATTTATATTTGTATTTAAATTTAATAATTAATTAAATTGTATTAAAAATAATTAATAAATTAATACATAGATCCTTCAAATATGCTTAATAATGTTATATTAAAAAGTTATTTTCATAATTTAATTAATATTAATAGTACAAAATATTGATAACTAATAAACTATTCAAACAAGTATCGAACGTAATCATGTTCTAATATTGTGTTATTTTACTTGTTTGAATAATCAAACAACTATAAGCTATCAATTAATTTTACCAAACACTTTTATACAAACAGTTAATATAATTCGCTAGTCAAATCAACTAATGTAATCCGCTATTAGCTATCAACAATCAACTAATTGTCAAATAGAGCGTTTGTGTAGTTTGAGGATTGGTAATTTTATGTTGTGGTAGGGCAATTTTTCCATTTTCAAAGAAAGGTTAATGAAAGTAGTTAAAATTGTATTATTATAATAATAAATATACAAAATACGAGATAGTAAAACATATTAAAATGACAAGTAATAATTAAAAACATAAAAACAATACAACTTTTTTGAATGGTCTAAAAGTGATTACAATGTAGTATTTGTTTATATATATTATTAACCTTTTGACAATGGGCACACACCTTGTAGACAGAGCGATTTGAACTTGTGTCTCCTAAAATGAACACTATTTACTTTTTTACTGAGACACTTGTTAAGTTCAAACGCGTGAAAGTTAAAATGGCTAAACACGTTCAATATATATATTTGAAACACGTTTAATATATTTAAATGCATGAATAAAGCACAAACAACTAGATATAGGGTAAATTACATCATTTGTCACCAAATTTTAAATTTTTTTCATTGATCACCGAATTTAAAGAAGAATATTCTTTTAGTCATTAACTTTATCTTCTGTTTTCATTTTGTCACTCATGGTTAGTTTTTCCTTATTAACACATGTTATCATTTTGTGATTAAATATGTCACCACCTGATTGTTCAAAAAATAAAACACTAAGTTATGTTGATTGTTGGGCATTAAGGGTCAAGCCCAAGTCCTATGAAAATCCCTCAACTATTTAACCAATTCACCAAATTATCAAACTTTTAAATGGTCGAGAATACAAGCAATTTTTATTTTATTTTTTCAAAAATAGAAAATATTCAAAGAATGTGTGTGGTTGTAAAATTCGAAAATAATTTTTAGAAAATAAAAATAAAAATTAGTGAAAATTTGAAAACATAAAAAATGATTTTATTATTTTCATTGAAAATACTTTAGAAAAGTTGAAAAGATGAAAACAAGGGTTTTTATTTCTAACTATTTTTAACCCGGGTTCAAGTCCTTCTAATGTCAATTTTAGAACCTTGACTTATTTAATCATATTTTATTTTATTATAATATTTTTCTAATAATTATATTTTAATTTAATTATTAATAAGTAACTATTTATTTATTTATTTTAAAAAGCTATATACCAAACACATTTTTACTATTTTTATTTTTGAAAATAAATTTTAATTTCTATTAACCAAATATGTTTTCTAGTTTTTGAAAAATTAAAAAAAAATATTTTTTGAAAATGAAAATTGAAAACAGAAATAGAAAATGTTATATATAACCAAAGGGACCCTAATATTTTAGGTAAAACTGAATTTGAAAAGTTTAGTTTGTAAATATGAAGAGTTAAAATTGTTATAAACTACCCCAGTAACCACTCAACTATTGACCGTGACCTGTTTTGACTACTCAACTAAAAGAATTTAAAATTCGACCACCCAACTATTTAAATGGACCTATTTTGACCACCGACCGTTAAAAGCTAACAGAAGGGTGGCGTAGCCGTTAAAGTGAAATGTGTATAATTACACATTTGGTCATTGTTAGTTACTTATTATATCAATTTAGTCCTTATTTTAATTTAAATAAAATTAATCAACCAATCTCGTGATGACACGTGTCGTCACCTGATTGGATGGTTTTAATCTAATTATTATTTTATTTTTTAATATGTTTATTTTCCTCCAATCAAATGGTGACACGTGTCACCACTTGATGGAAGAAAAATTCAAGAAAAAGGCGAAGTGTTTGGCATGGGGTTTGAACCCACAACCTCATAGATAAAAACCCAAAACTTTACCACGACATCAATTCATTCTTAACAAAATAGATTGCACAAATTTTTATATATCTTATAATGCAATAAATGCTAGGGAATAAAGAATTAAAAATGGTTGAAGGGGATTCGAACCTAAACCACTTGGGATGTGTAAAATCATACAAACCACCTAACCAATTCAAATAATTAAGTTAAATAAGATTATATTTTAAATATATTTAATGTATAGTTAAAGCAAGATTTAAAATAAAGTTAAATATATGATTTTTATATTTTTAAAATAAATTGAGAAAAATATATTCAATTTAATTAAAAAAATATAAAAATCATATTCTTAAAATAGTCCATAAATCTCTAAACCCCCAAATTCGACCACTTTCGTAGGCGTCGGCCGTGTTGCCGGGGACGAAATGAATCGTCCTCCCTTTGCTGAACAACCCAAACGCCATTGGTTGCCCCTCCTGTCGTTGTTCGCCGCGAATCGTTCGAAAGAACCATTCGTCAATTCCATCGATTCGCACAGCGTCAGTCGATTTTCGGCGACGGGGTGTGGGCGGGAATGGTCGTGATGGTCCGACGACCGATGTGGCGGGCAGAGGCGTGGCAATCCACAGTGGAATCAGCTCAACTCGGGATTTAGGTTTTGGGGTTTAGAGATTTTAGAATTTGGGGCTATTTTGTAAAACCTAAAAAATTTAGAGATTTTTTAAATTAATTAATTTTATTTATTTTTAATATAATTTTGAATTTTTCTGGAAGAAATGAGTTACGGAATGAAACTTTAATTCCCAATCTAGCCCGAAAAATAGTTTGAGCACCTAACTAGAAAAAAGGTATAGTTTGAACACCTATTTGCCTATTAAGCCTTTAAAATTTCATTCAAAGTAGATCATCTGAACTATATATACCAGAGAATAAGATGGAAAGATGGTGGACGAAGACTATGGCGTGTAGCTGTGATATACAGCTAGCCTAGCCATGAATCAGAGAAAATGAGCGGAATGATTTGGAATGCTGACTATGATGTCTAACTGATTTGAGTAAACTATAATTGGACCCTATCTTACCACTAATTTGTCAACATCGGAATGTGTGGTTGTCGTAAACATTCATGTCGGCCGCGTCCTGTTTTGCATCCCTTTTGCTTTCTCCCCAACCCATTTAGCTTACAGCTAGGTTGAGCTCCCATCGACCACCGGTTTCTCTTTTCCCATTATTACAATACAACGTGTGTCAATGACTTTAGTTTTGTCATTCGTAGAGGATAGGGCTTGGTCTTTATAGAGTAGAGATGGGGATGTGAATGCGAGAAACCTAAAAGGGTGGAAGTTCTATTCATGTGTATTCATCTTTGTTATTGTTGACGGTGAAAGGGAAGATGATACAATTTTTTTTATCTTCTTTGAACAATGTGATAAGTATTTATTTCGGTTATGTTTTTAGTCTTTATTTTGATTGAATATAAGTTTGAAGGACTTAAATGGGCTGTTTTTATGTTGTTTTCAAGCAGGTTACGTGATGCTGAAAATAAGCTGAAATGCTGCAGAAAATACTGGAGTCGTGGACAGATTCATGGGCATGAACAGGGCATGAATGCTGACTGGGCGCCACGTCAGTACCTTCTAAAAGCTGATGTCAGCAACACAGATAGCTTATCAAGCCGCTTATCAGATAACTTATCATCCGTATTTTAATTTTAAAATTCAAACTTAGGACAATTATCTTATGTAATTTAATTTAAATTTGAGATTTATCATTTTAGTTTTTTTAGGGTTTTCAGCTACTATAAATACCCCACTTTGGGGGTGAATTAAATCATCAATCATTCCATTGTTCTCTTCTTCGTTGAGTTTAATAAAAGCTCTCTATTTTTTCCATTTCCATATTTTCTCCATTTTTATCTTTATTTAATTAAGTATGGTTTTTTCACCAACCATGCTTAACTAAATTTCCTTTAGCCAAAAGCAACGCCAAACCCGACTAACCTCGTGAGATTAGGAAAATACTTCAATCCTTCAACAACTCCTTTTTAGATTCTCTGTAAAATTGATTAGGCAATCGGCCTAATCTTTAGGCATCTCAATTCTTTCATTCCGAGTGCGCGCATCGGGTTGAAGTGGTTTAGATCCAACGTTGGGGACGAGGAAAAGCTTGTAGCCAATTCAATTCCCTAAGAACAAACTTAGTGGCGGTCCACTAAGGGGAATCAAAATCGGAAACAATTCTCATCGAGACAATTATCTGAGCACGGGCTTCTCCAGCACTAACTCAGATTTGAGTTAGCATCGATTGCCGTAGCTAACTCACTAAAGTTTGACTTCAAGGATTGCCCTGGGAGTCGAATTTACCAAAGAGAAGTAAGTTGCAAGGGTTGGGCCTTGCAGACTGTAACCGGCAGGAAAGTCGAAGAAAAATCAACTTCAGTGATCGAAGATGTCGTGGCAAAGCGTGGCTTGAGGCTAATTCAATCTATAATTCATTTTCAATATTTATTTTACCTTCTTATTATTTTTTCTTTATCATTCAAATCCTCTAAAATCCCCCTTTGATTTTCTACAGGTTATTGGTCTAAATCAGAACGAAAGGTGTTAGAATTCCTATTTCCTGCGGATCGACCCTTACTCTCGCTATATTATTTTAAATCTTATTTATTTATTTGAGTTTAAGGTTTTATTTTTGACACTATACGACGCGTGTCAAAATTGGCGTCGTTGCTGGAGAATACGGCAAAGTACTAATATCGTTTTATTTGATTTATGACCATGAGCAATCCGGGAGAACAATTTGAACTCATCCCGGAAATCGAAGCACTAGCCCGAAAGTTGAACGCACAAACACTTCGGGAAAAGAAAAACAAAAGATGCCAGCAAAGATTCGAACGCGATCTAGAAATCACATCCGAAGCAGAGTCGAATTACGAGCCCAATCCAATGGGAGACGAAAATCAAACCATTCGCCAACTAAACGCGGCGCCCGCTGGCCAGCAACCGATGTGTATAACCTTCCCGAATGGCGAAACATCATTTGTGCTAAAAACGGGTTTGATCCACCTCCTACCTACCTTTCACGGCTTGCCAACAGAAAATCCTCACAAAAATTTGAAGGAATTTCACATGGTTTGTCTAAGCACAAAGCCATACGGAGTATCCGATGACCAAATCAAACTTAGAGCTTTTCCATTTTCCTTAGCTGATATAGCGAAAGATTGGTTATTTGATTTACCCCTTAATTCTGTTACAACATGAACTGACATGGCTAAACTTTTTCTTGACAGGTTCTTCCCTGCAGCGAAAGCAAGCGAAATTAGGCGCAGCATCCTAAGTATTCAACAAAAAGAAGTTGAATCTTTGTATGAATACTAGGAGAGGTTTAAAAAGTTGTGTGCAAATTGTCCACAACATGGATTGTCGGAACAAACCCTCCTCCAGTATTTTTATGAAGGATTGACGCTTATGGATATGAAAGTGATAGACGCAGCAAGTGGAGGAGCTCTAGTCAACATGACACCAACAACGGCTAAAACACTAATATCAACCATGGCCGCCAACTCGCAAAGATTCAATCAATCTAGCGAACCATCTCGAAGGGTTCGCGAGGTAAGTACAGTTTCTTTGGAAAATAAGATTGATAAATTAGCTGAAATAGTGCAAACTCTGGTTGCAGATAAAAGGAAAACAACTAGACTTTGTGGAATCTGTACTAGTCCAGAACATCCGACAGACTGTTGTCCGATGATTCAGGAAGATGATATCGCTCAAGCCAATGCCATAGGAAATGCATATAATCAGGGATGGAGAAACCAGTCAAACTTCGGTTACGCGCAAAACCAGAGGCCAAATCAAGCTTATCAACCAATTGCATCACAACAATATCAACCACAGAAGCCATCGTTGGAGTCAATTGTTGAAAAGTTAGCGCTAGCCCAAGAAAAATTTCAACTAAGAACCGAAGCTCACTTTGAAGCAATTGACAAACAGATAAGTCAATTGACCTTAGCGGTAAGTCGCTTAGAATCCAAAGGAAAATTACCTTCTTAAACGGAGCCCAATCCAAGAGAGAATGTGAATGCCATCACTCTATGAAGCGGTACCATCATCGAACCAAAAGCTACGGAGGAAGGCGTTCAAAAGAAAGGTAAAGAAAAGACAGCATCTCCCGTTGAAAAAGATACACCGAACCTGACCCCTAAACCGTCCCCCTATGACGTGCCACCTCCCTTCCCATCGAGATTAGTGAAGAAAGATAAACAAGCCGAAGAAAAGGAGATCCTAGATATGTTTCAAAAAGTGGAAATCAATATCCCACTCCTTGACGTAATCTGAAAAATCTCAAGGTATGCTAAATTTTTGAAAGATTTATGTACTAAAAAACGTCGTCTTATAGGAGTTGAAAAAGTTAATTTAGGAGAACACGTATCGGCAGTTTTTCAGCGAAGGTTACCGCCGAAATTGAAGGACCAAGATATGTTCGTCATTCCCTGCAAAATCGGTAAAGTGGGTATTAAACGAGCAATGTGTGACTTAGGGGCCTCTATTAATGTTATGCCACTTTCATTTTATAACTCACTTTCTGTTGAGCCTTTGAAGGATACAAAAGTAACCATACAACTGGCGGACATATCCATAATTTACCCGGAAGGATTGCTAGAGAATGTCCTGGTAAAGGTAAAAGATTTAATCTTTCCGGCGGATTTCTATGTCATAGACATGGAAAACGATCGAACTAATAATTCTTCCGAAATCCTCAATTGTCGTCCATTTTTAAGTACTACAAATACGAAAAATCGATGTGAGAAGCGGGATCCTTACAATGGAGTTCAATGGCGAGGTGGTAAAATTTGATGTTTACAAAGCGATGCGACATCCTGATAATGTTGCTAGTATAAATTTTATAGATGTAATTGATCCCGCCGTTGAAGAATTTATAGAATCTAAATCTGTTGTTGATTCATGCAGGGATTTGAAGGATCACGACAAAGGAATTAAATAGTTGAAAATTGTTTCTTCTGTTCATTCTGATTTACGCCTAACTCCATCGAAATCTGAAATGTTTTCTTTCATTATGCAGGAATTGAATTTGGAGTTAAAATTACCTCTAGATAAATTGAAGAGTGAAAGAGAAATTTTTTCAATAAAAAAACCCCATAATCGCAAAATTTCTCGTAGGGAAATACTCAGTTGGATAAAGCGCAAGAACTGGAAGAAGTATTTGTCGCAATGCTTGTAGTCTGAACCATGTCGTCGAGCTAATGACGATAAACAAGCGCTGGATGGGAGGCAACCCATTTTATTTATTTCTTGATTTTTATTTTTCAGTTTCGAATTTATTCTTATTTTCTTTATTATTTTTAAAACCCACGTCTATTTTTTCTTTATCTTTTCTTTTTAGCATTTTTTTATTTACTTCCTCCTAATAATATAGTTATTATTACTAATTTAAATTTATTATATATTATTTATAATATATTATTTATTATATATTATTTCTAATATATTATTTATTATATATTATTTTTTTAGATTTACGTAAGTTAAATATATATATATATCTTTTGTAACACCCGTGTTTTGGGCCTAGGAGTTAACCGGGTTTATAGTTCGAGTCAATAAAAATTTAATTAAAACAATTCAACCTAAAAGGTAGTGTAATTGAGCTTTATTAAAGAGGGAGGGACCTATGTTGTAAATTACCCAAAAGATTTTGAAAAAGGATGACAACTTTCCAAGTTGTCATCTTCTCCCCCTTTTCAAACATTTCCCAACGTTAAACACTCTCCCCCTTCTCCAAATACTCTCAAATATTCAAGTTACTATTCCATCAATTTGCCACTTGATTTCAACACCATTTTAAGAGGTAAACACGTTTTCTTAATCTCCTCTTTATTCCCTATCAACTCATGGTCTTAGATTTCAAAGTTATGGGGTTTTGAAAATTAGGGTTCATATCAAAGTTTGGGTTTTTAAGGGGGTTTTCTATTTGGTTTTGATAAATTGTATTGGGGCTTTGTTTAATCAAGTTGAAATACACATTATATGTTAATTGGGTTAATTTTTAATGAATTTCCGAAGTGAGCTCTATTACCCATTTTTGAGTTGTCAAGAACACCATTTTTGGTGGGTTTTAGGTTGAAAACTAAGGGCTGATGGTTAGGGTATGTTAGAAGGATGATTTGGGACTTTTTGGAGGTCATTTGGGTGTTTGGAAGTTGAGTTTTCAGCAAGGCTTTAGGGGAGCACGAAAATTGGGATTTTGGGAGATTATGTGGTTTGGGAATTTGTGGAAATTGGGTTGTGTTTGCAAAGTAAGTTGATGGTTGAGTTTAGCATTGAATTGGGAAGTAATGTATATGTTTTGTTTGGCTAGAAGCAAGAGGAAGCGTGGAAGAGGCTTTGGGACCGAATCCGGGTTCGTAGGAGGATCGTTTCTTTTGCTAAGGAAGGCTGGTGAGTGGTTTCAAACTTGTTTTAAAGTTTGGTTCGAGTATGAGTAGTGTGTGTGTGTAAAGTGTGCTTGGTAGGCCACTTCTATTTAATTAAAGTTGTTAATTGAGCCATTGATTTCATTACATGCTTCAATGTTTGCCTGTCTATACTCTTATGAAATGTGGATGAATTGGTGCATGTATATCATGAATTGTGTATATGTGAAGGGCATGAGATGTGGTTGATGATATGTGATGAGATAAATAAAATTGGCACAAATTGAGTCAAAACGTACGTGGTCTTGATGGCGTTAAGTCATCAAGGAGGAGTACGGTGATGTAATATTCCACCGAAAACTTTTATATATTTCTACGGGATGATGAGTGGAATCCCATCCGTAGGGCATGTGGCGACGAGTGGAATCCCGCACATGCATGGTCCGGTGATGAGTGTAATCCCACCGAGGTAAAGTGTTGTTGAGGTTTAAAATCCGCACAATCGGGGTAATTAAAAGTGGCGAATTAACTTGTTCATATATTGTGATATATAGTGTTGTTGTATGATTGTTGATATTAATGCTTGATGCCTAGTATGATGTAAGATGCCATATTATGCCACTTGAGAGACTAGCTAGGTCTACTTGTGAAATTGTCTATGCATGTTTGATTTGAGGTTTAGGGATTACATGCTTGAACCCTGCATTGTTGTTGTTTTTCGTTTTAGAGCACCCTCACTAAGCTTATAGCTTACGCTCTCAATGTTCAACAATGCAGATCATTAGCGTGGTGTTAGCTCGGAGCAAGGCAAGAAGGGCTTTCCAAGTTGTTGCTCAAGTATGGTTAATTATGTAGTAGTTAAGCAATGTGGCAAGAAGGTGTGTTTGTATGAGCTTGTATGACTCATTTGTGATTTTGATGTTTATGCTTGACTTGGTTTGTAAGCATGATGTACCTTGCCGAACGCTTATTTTGATGTATGCCTTTTAAATGTTTATGTTTGTTTTGATGGCATGTAAAACTATATGTGATTGAATTGGTATCTTATGTCTATTTAAGCCTTCAAGCAAGCTCTTCTTGATATTGCCTCAATGTGTTCTTGCCATGTGTGTATGATTGATTAAATCCATGTTGGTGAATGTTTGAGTATGTTAAACCTAGGATGGAAGCCTCTAGACTATGTATGTTGGTGGTATGTGCCTTTAGGGGGTCCTAAGGGACCTTTAGACTAGTCAAGACTCACCTAAGTCCCAATTTCAAAGGTTGTAGACTGCCAGCATTTCGAAACGGGAGGGATCGTTTCGGAACGGGTAGGCTTCAGGGACCCCGTATCGGAATGCGTTTCGATACGGTATGACCTTTGGAACCCATGTTCCGAAACGCGTATCGGAACATTTTGGCTACTGGAATTTTGAGAAATTCACGAGATGAAGGTGTTTCGAAACGGGTATAAAAGTTTCGAAACGGTCAAAATCTCGTTGACCACGAGATATTGACCGTCGTGGGCGTTTCGAAACGGTTGACCACCGTTTCGATACGGCCCCCTTGTACAGGCTCTGGGACAGTTGACCTAGTCAAGGCGTTTCGATACGCCTCAAGGGTGTTTCGAAACGGCCTGTTAAAAAGATTAAAATTGGGCTGTAAATAGGTTGGTTTGGGTTCGTTTGATTGTCTCGTGTATGTTGTTCCGCTGTATGATCACTTAGGTTTTATTACTTCTCTAGGCAAGATTAAAAAAAATTATAGGGTTGCTAACCGAGGGGGAATCCTTAAGGGGTTTTCACTCGGTTTTCCCCGTGTGGCTCCTTCGGACCGGTCATCCGGCCAGACCGGGACGAGGGGGTTACATTCGTTGGTATCAGAGCCTGAGGTTACCGAGACCTCGGGCAGGTAAGTGAGGTAAGCTTAATGTGTTAAATGATTGTGTTGTTCGATGCATGCCTTGCCATGAATTTTTGATATTTAAATGTTCGCATGATATTTGAAGCATGAATTGTTGTCTGGTGTAGAGTGTGTGCCCATTGCTACTATTACTTAATTGAAAAAGATTTTTGACAAAAGGAGTACTTGAGCACCATTGGACCCTTGCTTTGACTAACGTAATCCCTATTTGTTTGTTGTTGTAGTTATTTCCTTGCTAGCTGTACCATGAGACCACGTGGGAGGCCTAGGATGGTTCGACCGGAACCACGGGCAGAGGCTCCGAGAGCTGAGCCAATAGTGAGAGTTGAGGCTCAAGTGGGAGAGCCTGTGGTTGGAGTTGGAGCTCCTCCACCACCTCCACCACCACCACCTCCTCCACCGGGAGCGGGAGGTGAGGCCGGGGTCGAAGGAGAGGGACCACAAGGAGGCAAAGGTGGCCAAGGTGGCCAAGGTGGCCAAGGACCGGCCGGAATTGATTTAGCTCCGTTGGTTCAGGCAATAGCCGGGGCATTTCAGGCTGCAGTAGCTGGGGGTCAGGCAGCACACCATCAGGGTGAGGGCACCGGATTACCTTTAGAGAGACTTCGAGGCCTTGGGGCCGAAGAGTTCAGAGGTGCTACACCAGAGCGATCAGAGCTATGGTTTGAGAAGACTGTTCGTATTCTTGCTCAGATGGGATGTACTGGTGAGCGCAAGTTGGGATGTGTTGAGTCTCTGCTTCAGGGTGATGCCTACACTTGGTGGGTCACCATTACTACGGGTATGGATGAGGCCGAGATCACTTGGGAGTTCTTTGAGACAGCTTTCCGAAAGAAGTATTTGGGTTCGCGATACCTCGATGAGAGGAAGAGGGAGTTTATGGCATTGCTTCAGGGGAGTATGTCTGTGACTGATTATGAGATCCGGTTTGTCAGATTGAGTCAGTATGCACCTGAGCTTGTACCTACTGAGGTGGAGCGTTGTAACCGCTTCCGTTATGGGCTGAGTGAAGAGATCAAGACGTACACTCTAGCTTCAGATTACACTGATTTTGATGTCTTGGTCGCGAGGGCCAAGGACTTAGAGCACAGTTTGAGTTTGACCAGGCGGTCAGGTGGATCTAGTTCGGGTAAGAGATCCAGCAACTTTGATAGAGGTGATGCCAAGAGGCATCGAGACAACAGACATCAGTATGATCATAAGCGTGGTGGCGGTAACCACGGTAGGGGCCATCAGGGTCAGAGAGCTGGTGGGAAGTTGCCCACATGTGCTACTTGCAGGAGGAACCACTCCGGTGAGTGTTGGGGAAATTTTCATTCTTGCTGGAGTTGTGGGGCTAGAGACCATATTAGGCGTGACTGTCCACTTCAGGTGGGACAGGCACCAGCTCAGGCTCCTGCTAGAGCCAATGACTTTTAGAGGGGCCGCGGGCGCGGTAGAGGTAACTTCCAGCCGAGGAACGATGGTCAGAGGAACATAGCACATTTAGTTGCAGTTCAGCCGGAGGGCGGAGGTCAGGCCAGAGTTTATGCTCAGCGTGAGGATCAGCATGACACCGATGTGATCGCAGGTAACTTCTCGATACGATCTTTGGGTTTGCTTTCTTTGATTGACTCTGGGTCTACACATTCCTACATATTGAGTGAGCATGCACAGTCTTTGAATTTGCCTTGTGAAATGTTAGAGGTAGGAGTTAGTGTTACTAGTTCCTTTGGGGACACAGTAGTAGTTAGGAAGATGTACCGAAGGTGTCCGTTGATGGTTCAGGGGCATGTGTTTCTAGTGGATATGATGGAGCTTCCTTTCTATGGTTTTGATGTGATTTTGGGTATGGACTGGCTCACGGAGCATAGAGCTAGGATAGATTTTGAAACTAAGTGGATTTCTTTGAGGCTCATAGATGATTATGAGATTGTAGTGGTGGGTGAGAACGTGAAGTTCTTGTCCAATGTGATTTCAGTGTTAGAGGCTAAGAGATTAGTTGAATTTGGGTGTGAAGCATACCTAGCGTATGTGATGAACCCTAACATGAGTGAGGTTAGACCTCAGGACATCCGGACCGTGTGTGATTTTCCTAGTGTGTTTCCGGAAGAGTTGCCAGGGTTACCACCAGACAGAGAGGTAGAATTCAGCATTGAGACTTATTCTGATTTAGCTCATGTTTCGATTGCTCCGTATCGTATGGCACCGAAAGAATTGAAAGAGTTGAAGACTCAGTTGCAAGAATTGACAGATAGAGGTTTTATTCGACCTAGTTCTTCACCTTGGGGTGCACCAATTTTGTTTGTGAAGAAGAAAGATGGAAGCATGAGAATGTGTATAGATTACAGACAGTTAAATCAGTTGACAGTGAAGAATAAATATTTGTTGCCTAGAATTGATGACTTGTTTGATCAGTTGAGAGGAGCATCGGTCTTTTCGAAGATTGATCTGAGATCAGGTTATTACCAGCTAAAGGTAAGATAGGTTGATATACCGAAGACAACCTTTAGGACTATGTATGGACATTATGAGTTCTTAGTCATGCCTTTTGGGTTGACTAACGCACCGGTAGCTTTCATGGACATGATGAACAGGATCTTTCATCAGTATCTAGATTAGTTTGTAGTTGTATTTATTGATGACATTTTGGTGTACTCGCGAACTGAAGAAGACCATGACTGACACTTGAGACTTGTTTTGAAGACTTTGCTAGATCATCAGTTGTATGCGAAGCTCAGCAAGTGTGAATTCTGGATCCGAGAGGTAGTCTTCTTAGGACATGTAGTGACAGCCGATGGGATTAGAGTTGATCCGAAGAAGATTGAAGCCATTGTTGAGTGGAAGTAACCGAAGTCTGTGATAGAGGTACGTAGCTTCCTAGGCTTAGCCGGATACTATAGGAGGTTTGTAGAGGGTTTCTCTAAGTTAGCCGCTCCATTGACACAGTTACTTCAGAAGAGTGTTCAGTTTGAGTGGACAGATGCAAGACAAAAAGCCTTTGAAAAATTAAAAGAAGCTTTGACCCAAGCACCGATCTTGATTCAGCCTGAGTCCGGGAAGGACTATGTAGTCTACAGTGATGCTTCTTATGTAGGGCTAGGATGTGTTCTTATGCAAGACAGGAGAGTAGTGGCTTATGCCTCAAGACAGTTGAAGACTCACGAGCGCAACTATCCGACCCATGACATAGAGTTAGCTGCAGTTGTGTTTGCTTTGAAGATTTGGAGGCATTATTTGTACGGTGAGAAATGCACAGTGTACACTGACCACAAGAGTTTGAAATACATTATGACACAACGAGATTTGAATCCTAGGCAGCGTAGATGGTTAGAGTTGCTAAAGGACTATGATCTTACTATTGAGTACCATCCGGGTAAGGCCAATGTAGTGGCCGATGCATTGAGTAGGAGGATGGCCGTGGACTTGAGAGCTATGTTTGCTAGATTCAGTTTGTCTGGAGATGGTGGCTTGATAGCCGAGCTTCAGGTTAGACCTACTCTAGGTTAGTTGATTAGAGAGAAACAACTCTTAGATAGATCTTTGGCACCTCACGTGCAAGATATAGCCGAAGGTAGATCTTCAGACTACAGTTTCAGTACTGATGGGGTTTTGTGTTTCAAAGATAGAATAGTTGTGCCGGAGGACAGTGATTTGAGACGTACGATCTTGACTGAAGCCCACAGTAGTCCGTTTGCTATGCATCCTGGAAGTACGAAGATGTACCGTGATTTGAAGAATGAGTACTTTTGGGTTGGCTTGAAGAGAGATGTGGCCGACTTTGTGAGTAAGTGCTTGGTGTGTCAGAGGGTGAAGGTGAAACATCAGGTTCCCTCAGGTTTGTTACAGCCGTTGAGAATTCCGGAATGGAAGTGGGAGAACATCACTATGGATTTTGTTTCGGGTTTGCCTTTGACTCCTACGAAGAAGAACTCAGTTTGGGTGATAGTAGATCGTTTTACGAAGTGTGCTCACTTCTTGGCAGTCAACACTACATACACCTTAAGTAGATTGGCCGACTTGTACATTGGTGAGATTGTTAGACTACATGGTGTGCCGAAGTCCATTGTGTCAGATAGAGATCCGCGGTTTACTTCTAGATTTTGGGAGTGTCTGCATACAGCTTTGGGTACCCGTTTGAACTTCAGCACTTCTTATCATCCTCAGTCAGATGGTCAGTCAGAGAGGGTTATTCAGATCTTAGAGGATATGCTGCGTTGTTGTATCATTGATTTTCAGGGTACTTGGGAGAAGCATTTGCCTCTAGTAGAGTTTGCATACAATAACAGCTTTCAGTCGAGCATTCAGATGGCTCCGTATGAGGCCTTGTATGGCCGGAAGTGTAGGACTCCAGTGTGTTGGGCCGAGGTAGGACAAAAATTGTTACCTATGCCGAATTTGCTCAAGGGGACAACCGACAAGGTAAAATTGATTTGTGATCGTTTGAAAGCCGCTTCGGATAGGCATAAGTTCTATGCCGATTTGAAGAGGAAGGAAGTTGAGTTCTCCGTGGGTGAGAAGGTATTCTTGAAGGTGTCTCCGTGGAAGAAAGTGATGAGATTTGGCCGAAAAGGGAAGTTGAGTCTGAGGTACATAAGACCGTATGAGATTGTGAAGTGGGTTGGTCTGGTTGCTTATCAGTTGCGTTTGCCATCCGAGCTTGAGAAGATACATAATGTGTTCCATGTTTCGATGCTTCGTAAGTATAGGTCCGATCCATCACATGTCTTCGTAAGTTTGGTTCGAGTATGAGTAGTGTGTGTGTGTAAAGTGTGCTTGGTAGGCCACTTCTATTTAATTAAAGTTGTTAATTGAGCCATTGATTTCATTACATGCTTCAATGTTTGCCTATCTATGCTCTTATGAAATGTGGATGAATTGGTGCATGTATATCATGAATTGTGTATATGTGAAGGGCATGAGATGTGGTTGATGATATGTGATGAGATAAATAAAATTGGCACTAAATAATTACCGGTTGTAAATGATCGATCATTAGGATTAGTGTGCACACAAATTGAGTCAAAACGTACGTGGCCTTGATGGCGTTAAGTCATCAAGGAGGAGTACGGTGATGTAATATTCCACCGGAAGCTTTTATATATTTCTACGAGATAATGAGTGGAATCCCATCCGTAGGGCATGTGGCGACGAGTGGAATCCCGCACATGCATGGTCCGGTGATGAGTGTAATCCCACCGAGGTAAAGTGTTGTTGAGGTTTAAAATCCGCACAATCGGGTAATTAAAAGTGGCCAATTAACTTGTTCATATATTGTGATATATGGTGTTGTTGTATAATTGTTGATATTAATGCTTGATGCCTAGTATGATGTAAGATGCCATATTATTCCACTTGAGAGACTAGCTAGGTCTACTTGTGAAATCGTCTATGCATGTTTGATTTGAGGTTTAGAGATTACATGCTTGAACCCTGCATTGTTGTTGTTTTTCGTTTTAGAGCACCCTCACTAAGCTTATAGCTTACGCTCTCAATGTTCAACAATGCAGATCATTAGCGTGGTGTTAGCTCGGAGTAAGGCAAGAAGGGCTTTCCAAGTTGTTGCTCAAGTATGGTTAATTATGTAGTAGTTAAGCAATGTGGCAAGAGGGTGTATTTGTATGAGCTTGTATGACTCATTTGTGATTTTGATGTTTATGCTTGACTTGGTTTGTAAGCATGATGTACCTTGCCGAACGCTTATTTTGATGTATGCCTTTTAAATGTTTATGTTTGTTTTGATGGCATGTAAAACTATATGTGATTGAATTGGTATCTTATGTCTATTTAAGCCTTCAAGCAAGCTCTTCTTGATATTGCCTCAATGTGTTCTTGCCATGTGTGTATGATTGATTAAATCCATGTTGGTGAATGTTTGAGTATGTTAAACCTAGGATGGATGCCTCTAGACTATGTATGTTGGTGTTGTGTGCCTTTAGGGGGTCCTAAGGGACCTTTAGACTAGTCAAGACTCACCTAAGTCTAGAGGTGGCAATCGGGTCATTCGGTTCGAGTTCGGTTTGGGTCGGTTCGGTTCGGGTTCGGGTCTAATTCGGGTCTGTGATGAGTCGGATTCGGTTCGGGTATTGGATCGGGTCAAAACCGGATCGGTTGTTTTCGGGTCGGGTCAATATCGGATCGGTCGCTTTCGGTTCGGGTCAAAATCGGGTCGTTCGGGTCGCTTTCGGTTCGGGTTAAAATCGAGTCAATTTCGGGTCAATTTCGGGTCGGGTCAACATTTAAATTTTCGGGTCAATTTGATTTGAGTTGGGTTAAAGGTTTGAGGTTTAGTATTTATGGTTTAGTTTAGAGTTATTAGTGTATGAGATTAATTCTGATTCAACTTGTCAATCTATGCATTTGAATTTGATTAAATATTTAAATCAAATCTTCATGTATCCATATAATTTTTTTTGTATAATTATATTGAATCAAAGTTTATAATAATAATAATAATAATAATAATAATAATAATAATAATGTCTGAAATAAATTAATTTATTAAACTTAGGATCTAATTGAACTAACTAAAATCTAAAAGCATAAATCACGGACATAATTAAAATAATTTTAAAACAAAATGTGAAATTTCAATTAAATTAATCTAAATTGAAACTCAATTAAATCAAGAAAAATATAAAGACAATTGGTAAAAATAGAGAGGGAAAAAACAAAATTTTGGAGGGAAATAAGCCACAAATTTTTTAAGCTAGATTGAAAAAAAAAAGAAAAAGACAATTAGAAAAAATAAAGAGAGAAAAGACAAAATTTTGGAGGGAAATAAGCCACCAATTTTTTAAGCTAGAGATAATTACTTTTTAGGTCATGTTGCATTTAAAATGTTACATTTTAGTCAACTTTAAGTTTTAGTTTAATTTAACTTAGTCACAAGTATTCCCACGGTTTAGACTTCGGATATAGAAATCCCCTCCCCGTAGTGATATTTAGTCTCTAAAAATTTACTTTTAGTTGAAATTGACTAGTCTTTGTAATTTAGTCTATTAATTTAATATATTGATATTTTCGTTCATTTTAATTTCAAAGATTTAATTTTTAGCCAAAATTGACCCCTATTTATTTATATGGTATAACTACAAAATTGATCATTGGACTCTCAAATTTCTCCACTTCCAAATTGTCAATTTAGTCTACAATTTCAATTTTATGCTATATTTTATGATGAAATTATAAAATTGGTCACCAAGATCTCAAATTTCTATACTTCATTTTATTATTTATTATATTGTTAACAATAGATATTCGGGTTAAAATCGGGTCAAAATCGGGTTAAAATCGGGTCGATATTCGGTTCAGCTTTCGGTTCGGGTAGCATTCGGTTCGGGTCCATTTGGTTCGGGTCTATTCGGTTCGGGTCCATTTCGGTTCGGGTCCATTTTGGTTCAACAAAAAATTTCGGTTCGATTCGGTTCGGTTCGGGTTTCGGGTCAACTTCAAATCATCATGTTCGGGTCAAAATCGGGTTTCGGTTCGGGTTTCGGGTCTCGGGTTAAGTTTGCCAGGTCTACCTAAGTCCCAATTTCAAAGGTTGCAGACTGCCAGCGTTTCGAAACGGGAGGGATCGTTTCGGAACGGGTAGGCTTCAAGGACCCCGTATCGGAACGCGTTCCGATACGGTATGGCCTTTGGAACCCCTGTTCCGAAACACGTATCGGAACGTTTTGGCTACTGGAATTTTGAGAAATTCACGAGATGAAGGTGTTTCGAAACGAGTATAAAGGTTTCGAAACGGTCAAAATCTCGTTGACCACGAGATATTGACCGTCGTGGGTGTTTCGAAATGGTTGACCACCGTTTCGATACGGCCCCCTTGTACAGGCTCTGGGACAGTTGACCTAGTCAAGGCGTTTCGATACGCCTCAAGAGTGTTTCGAAACGGCCTGTTAAAAAGATTAAAATTGGGCTGTAAATAGGTTGGTTTGGGTTCGTTTGATTGTCTCGTGTATGTTGTTCCGCTGTATGATCACTTAGGGTTTATTACTTCTCTAAGCAAGATTAAAAAAAATTATAGGGTTGCTAACCGAGGGGGAATCCTTAAGGGGTTTTCACTCGATTTTCCCCGTGTGGCTCACTCGGACCGGTCATCCGGCCAGACCGGGACGAGGGGGTTACATCTTTATTTATCTATTATCTTATTTATTTTTAAATTTAACCCTTATCTTTATTATCCTAAATTATTATTGATTTTAAATCATAATATATATATATATATATATATCTTTTAAATTATTAATCTATATTTATATATCTTTTTAATCTATCTATATATATATATATATCTTTATCAACTATATTTAAAATTTTAAAATAAAATTATTCTTTTGTAAATTTTTTACCCTTTTATTTAAAAAAAATTAACATTATTTTTCCCTTACTTTTTCTTTATTCTGTAGCCACCATTATCACTTCATTTTCAACCTTCATCACCTGATCGTCCACCATTACCACCACCATGGCCCGAACTCGAGAACAAGCTCGCCTCCGCCTCTACACCATACTCGGAGTCCACTACCGAAACATGCTCTTCTGCAATCGGGGAGTATTTTCACCCTCTCTCTTTTGTATTTTATTTTATGTTCATTTTGAGGCAAAATGATTTAAGTGAGGGGGAGGAAGATATGCTTGTCAAATTTTCATATTGCTTATCCGTTTGGTTGTTCTCTTGATTTCTTGATTTTATTTAATTTAAGTTCTTTGTGTAATCCTTAGTTTGGCCTTGTCTCACTGTTTTCATATGATTTTGTATCTATCTTGTTAGAAAATTCTAGGTTGCATGGTAGATTTTGGCATGATTAATTTTTGATTAAAATCTTTTATATGACATTTTCTTTCTTTATTAATTCACATGATGCTTACCTAAGTACACAAGACATATTGTGAGTTTTTAAGCCTAATGAGCATGCATTATATTTGCTCTTTGTTTCTTTGAGTGTGCCTAGCTAAATTAGTTGCATTCTAGAACTTGTTTTTAAATTCTTTTTGAGATTACGTTGATTGATTATGATGCTTAAATATGATAGAGGCACTAAGTTTTAACCATTTCTCTTCCCAAATAAATTGTCTACCCTTTAATTAATTTCCCTAGTGAAACAATTTTTGAGCCTTGGCCTTTTTCTTGAAAATCACCACATTTTAAGCCTAATCCATTTTTTTTCTTAATTCCATTACTTTTGTCCCCTTTTTCAAGATAAAAATCGTCTTAAAAAACAGATTTGAATAAGTGCAGTGCAGCAGCAGAAAATTTACTGTGCAAGAAAAAAATGTGCAGAATTGTTCGAATATACTGTGCAGAATTGTTCGAATATGCAGTGCAGAAAAAAGAAGTGCAAGAAATTGTTCGAGTCTGCAGAAAAAATAAAAACAGAAAAAAAAAACAGTGCAGTTCGGAAAAAAATACACTGCAAAACAGTTTTAGTTCGAACGAAAAAAAAAGTTTCGAATATATTTTTTTTGGATGATTTTTTGTCTTGAATTTTAACCCTTATTTTCAGCCTTTATCCTACCCTTACCTTAGCCCCATTACAACCCTTCTTTAAGACCTCTTGATTTTTGCATCATATTCATGTTAGTAGTGGAGATTAGATTTAACCACAAGCCTATGGTAATGCTCTAATTAGTTTTGGCTCGAGTGATTTTTTCTCTACCCTTAAACACTTTGAGTGACATGAGCGATTCCTTGTGAGGGTACTTGGTTTGCATCATTGATGTTAGTAGGGCATTAGAATGTCATTTTTGCTTTAAATTATTAATCTTGTCATTTATCTATTTTACCCCTTATTTTTCTTTCATGTTTAGATGCTTAATCATATCGAAACCTTTGAGACTTCGTGAAATTAAGGATGAAAACTTGAACTTAGGTTTGTTTAATTTTGAGATACTTGAGGACAAGCATCGGATAAGTGAGAGGGAATTTGATAAGTATTTATTTCGGTTATGTTTTTAGTCCTTATTTTGATTGAATATAAGTTTGAAGGACTTAAATGAGTTGTTTTTATGTTGTTTTCATGCAGGTTACGTGATGCTGAAAATAAGCTGAAATGCTGCAGAAAATACTAGAGTCGTGGGCAGATTCATGGGCATGAACCAGGGCATGAATGCTGACTGGGCGCCACGTCAGCACCTTCTAGAAGCTGACGTCAGCAACACAGATAGCTTATCAAGCCGCTTATCAGATAGCTTATCATCTGGATTTTAATTTTAAAATTTAAACTTAGGACAATTATCTTATGTAATTTAATTTAAATTTGAGATTTATCATTTTAGTTTTTTTAGGGTTTTCAGCTACTATAAATACCCCACTTTGAGGGTGAATTAGATCATCAATCATTCCATTGTTCTCTTCTTCGTTGAGTTTAATAAAAGCTCTCTATTTTTTCCATTTCCATATTTTCTCCATTTTTATCTTTATTTAATTAAGTATGGGTTTTTCACCAACCATGCTTAACTAAATTTCCTTTAGCCAAAAGCAACGCCAAACCCGACTAACCTCGTGAGATTAGGAAAATACATCAATCCTTCAACAACTCCTTTTTAGATTCTCTGTAAAATTGATTAGGCAATCGGCCTAATCTTTAGGCATCTCAATTGTTTCATTCCGAGAGCGCGCATCGGGTTGAAGTGGTTTAGATCCAACGTTGGGGACGAGGAAAAGCTTGTAGCCAATTCAACTCCCTAAGAACATACTTAGTGGCGGTCCACTAAGGGGAATCAAAATCGGAAACAATTCTCATCGAGACAATTATCCGAGCACAGGCTTCTCCAGCACTAACTCAGATTTGAGTTAGCATCGATTGTCGTAGCTAACTCACTAAAGTTTGACTTCAAGGATTGCCCTGGGAGTCGAATTTACCAAAGAGAAGTAAGTTGCAAGGGTTGGGCCTTGCAGACTGTAACCGGCAGGAAAGTCGAAGAAAAATCAATGATTTTACCTTCTTATTATTTTTTCTTTATCATTCAAATCCTCTAAAATCCCCCTTTTATTTTCTACAGGTTATTGGTCTAAATCAGAACAAAATGGGTTAGAATTCCTATTCCTGCGGATCGACCCTTACTCTCGCTATATTATTTTAAATCTTATTTATTTATTTGAGTTTAAAGTTTTATTTTTAACACTATACGATGCGTGTCACAATGTTCATATTTTTTAAAATAAAAAATTTAAAGTTGCACCTATATATTCCATCTTCAAATAGTCCAAACAATGAAGATGATTCTGACTTTATTTTTCTACTGTTTGAAGACGGAACGAAAGGATTCTGACTTTGAATTTTTATTCAAAAAATTAAATCATTGTTCAAAAACGTTGAAAAATGGTATCATCTTCACTTTCACTGTATCAATTACAATATTTGTAAAAATAATTTGATTTATGCCATATTTGTGGGGAAAAAATTAAGATGTAATATTTAAGTAAATTCTCTTATATATAAATGGGCACGAAAAAAGAACATAAAACTTTTGTTCAATATAGTGGCGATTTAAATTTTTTATTTTAGGCTCATCCGCTTGTGTCCTGGTAGTAAAAGTAGATATGTTCATCATCTCTTGAGATCCGGGTTTGAATATCAGTAATACATGTTGTGTGTGTTGTCATTAAAAAAATTAAAAATTGAACAAATGATGAGTAGCGTCAGGATTAGACGTGATAGATGATAATATACTGTGAGGATTAAAAAAAAAAGCTATTGGCAGGTTGACAAGTATTTTTTAGACGGAGATACAACAGCCATCAAACATGTGATAAAAGGGTTTTAAAGCATTTGGTGCGAAGAGAAAAGAGACGAAAACGAAGATGATTGATTGGGCACATCACGCTCCATGTGTTGCAAGACATATAGGACCACAGCTTCCAAACTGGAATGGACCATTGAGGACTCCCAGTCCCAGTCCCTGTACTGTCTGGTTGGCAGCCGCTGCGTCGTGTTTCCAAGCTTCGATTGTCGGTTTCTCTGGTTATGAGCAGTCTCTCTATCTCTACATATGGGGATGGATGGACCTGTAAGACCAGGGTTTCTTGATGATGATTGGATAGTTGGGATTGTATTGGGGCTAGATGATCATCTTCCCATCGAGCGCAATTTTTTTTTTTTGGTGTTTTTATGTATGTCTAACATTAAAAAATTAAGTTTAGAGTTTAAGGTTCAGATTTAAAGTTAGTTTTTAAAATTTAAGGTGTAGAGTTTAGTTTTTAGGCTTTATGATTAGGATATAATATCTAAAAATTAAGGTTAGAGACTTAGAGTGTATGGTTTGAATAGAAATCCTATGTCCCTTTTCGGTTCCCCTACCTGTGTTCCGTGCTCAAAATTAGGTTTAGGGTATAGGATTTAGGGTTTTAAGTTAGAGTTTATGGTTAGAGTTTAAGGAATTTAGGGTAGAGTGTATTTTTTAGGGTATATGGTGTAGGGTATAGGATTTAGAATTTAGTGTTAGGGCTTGTAAATTAATTTTGTAGTGTTTTTTTAGTGTTGGAGCATAATTCAAGTCACCAAAAAGGGACAGAGTATTTTTATCTGTATGGTTTAACTCTTTTAAAGTATTTTTATCCTATGAAAGCGTCGTGATGAAACTTGATTTTTTTTTATATAGTACTTTTCAAAGATACATATAAAGTATGGATAATTATTTGATATATTGGCGGTGCAAGCTTTTAATTTCTACAAGCGCCTTAGTTTTAAGGTTTAGGGACTCAGTTTATGGTGTAGGGTTTAATAGTTTAGAATTTAGTGACTGTAAATAAAATTTAGGGTTTATAGGTTAAAACCTAAATCCTCAACATATTACCTTAAAACTTAAACAGTAACCTCTAAACCCTAAATTCTAAACATAATTCTAAATTATATTCACGAACAATAAATTCTAAACCTCTACACCTAAACACTTAAACCCTACACCATAAACTAAACCCTAAAACTAAAGCACTTGTGAAAATTTTTAATTTCCACCGCCAGTGTATTGGATATAAATCCATAAAGTATTAGAAAAGGAAAATTCTAGAAGGGGTGACGCACATCGCTGAACACCGCTGACGCAATACAACGCTGAACACTATTAATTTTTAATGACTTTTAAATAATTATTAAAAATCTCAAATGTTCGACATGCAATTAATTAAATAAACTCACGTCATCTTTATTTTCTACCTAATATTTTCTTATAAATTTATAGTACTTTGAATATACAAAAACGTCTTGAATTGTTTTTTTTTTAATTGAATCACTATTAAGAGTATACAAAATATCATGAGTAAGGACATGTCACTAACACTATATTTTCTGTAATTTGAATCAAACTATGCAAAAATATGAAATTATGTGAGATACGGAAAAATATCAAAAACTATGAACTACAATTAGGGATGGTCATTTGACCCATACTCAATTGATTTTGACTCGATATGATTTTATAGGGTCGAGTTTTTTTAAAGAAAACTTCGGTTTTAGGTTTGATTTTTTGATGATGAGGTCGGGTCGGGATGGGTTTGGGTTTAAGGTGAAAACTAACCGACCCGACCTAGGATAATAATTTAATTTTATTATAAATATTAAGGTATAATTGCTACAATGCCCCACTCTTTATATATATTTCAATTATCTCTCTATGTTTTCTAATAAAAGTAGAATAGTTATTATGATGCTCTCTCTATTTGTATTTTTACAATTAGCTCCTTATTTTTATCGAATAATAATAAATATTGTTAATTTTTTTTATTTATGTTGGATCAGGTCGAGTTAGGTTCGAGTTTTTAATCTAGAATTCGGGTTCATGTTCGGTTCGGATTGAACATCATAAAATATCGAGTCGGTTGGGTGCAGATTGATCAAAAACCCGACCCAACCCGACCCATGGTCATCCCAAACTACAATTCAAATATACAAAAATATTTATGGAAACATGATATACAACGAAAAATAACATTACTTGTAACACCCCGATCTCGATCCGTATTCGAGGTACTACATTCGGATCATCCAAAACCGACCCATCAAAAGTTTCATTTAAAAAACATATGTTTAGCCATATTTTAAAAGCATTGAACATACATCGATTCATATAATTAAATAAGCATTTAAATAACTTCACAAAATATGAGCTCCAAGTTTAAAACACCATAAACCAAAATAATACTTCAAATAGAGTTACATACTCAACAGTGGCAAGGTTCTATGAATACATTAGCCCAACTAAAACAACAAGTATTGTATTCTAAAGTGAACACGGTGCTGGAAAATCCCTTCTTGATGAGCTCCTCCAAGGGTGACCTGACAACTTACGCACAGAAAAATTATACATTCGCATGCTTAGCTAACAAAGCTTAGTGGTACATTTCAACTCTACCACAATTCGTGATTATCATAAAATAAGCATGCAAGATAATATAGTCCTTAGAGTCTTTAGATATGACTTGCTATATACGAGCCATCATCTAGCCTACACTTGATAGAGTACCTATCTCAAGGTATCAACGAGTCTACAAGAAGTCATACAAGTTTCCACAATATCATGTTATGCTCGAGGACGCATCCATTGTCGAGATACTCGAGCTCACACAACCCATCAAGTTAATACATGCCATACCCAGATCACGCAGCCAGAGGGTGCATAAGCTATCATTTATAGAATCCACACAACATACATAAGAACATTCATACATCATCCACATAATGGCCAATGAAGCCCTAATTTACATGTGCTCACACAGACGTCGAGTCAGGGACCATATTCGGATCACCACAGCCACAGGTACGTCCTAGGCGTACTTGAATCACATTAGCCACAAGTAGTCTTTACCTGAGGTCACCCAGCCAATCAGTTACTCGAGCTCACTCAGCCCATCGAGCTAATACTTTATCTGGATCACCAAAGCCATGAATAGGTTTCTAATCGTACCCAGATCACGAAGCTCGTGGGTACGTCGGATGTACTTGATCACTTAGCTCGAAGTACACAACCCCTTAATATATGTAACCCCCTCGTCCCGGTCTGGCCGGATGACCGGTCCGAGTGAGCTACACGGGGAAAACCGAGTGAAAACCCCTAAAGGATTCCCCCTCGGTTAGCAACCCTATTTTTTTTTCTTATTTGAAATCTTGTCTAGATGAGTAATTAATCCTATGTGGTCATACAGCGGAACAACATTCACGAGACAAACAACCGAACTCAACCTAACATTTCACAGTCCAATTTTTAAACTTGATCTGCAGGCGGTATCGATACACTTAAGGGGTGTATCGATACCCCTTGACTAGGTCAACTGGTCAAAGTCAACCCGTGGAGACCGTATCGATACACCCAAGGAGTGTATCGATACCCTCCCCAACGGTTGACTTCTCATGGTCAACGCTAAGATGGTCGTATCGATACGCCAAAGGCCCGTATCGATACCGAACTGGACAGTAACTCCAGTGGCCAAAATGGTATCGGTACGCCCCCTAGCGTATCGAAACACGAGGCCTGAAACATGAAGGTCGTATCGATACGGGACCAATCGTATCGATACCCCTGCTACGAAATTACAGGTTTGAGCTGATTTAAGGCACAAGGAGGCCCTTAAATCCCTCTCAAACCTCAACCAACACACTAACATGTATCCTATGTCAAACCAAGAGTATAAGCATGCTTAAACTTGAAACTAAAGACACATTTCAATACAAGGTGATGATTCAATCATACAAGCAACTTGGCATGTAAACATGGAACAAGGCATGCATACTTGACATTCCAACAAAGGCAATTAGGCATACAAGTCATACATGGAACTCAAAGGCCCTAAAAGGCACAAGGAAAGCATATGAGGTTTGGCCCTCTCTAACAAGGCAACCTAAACACCAATAGACATGCCAACACACACAACATCCATCATAGCATATCATGCGTTATAAACCATAATCAAACCAATACATCAACATAAGGCATTAACATGTGGCCAATACAAAGGAGTCTAAATACAAGCTCCTAAAACACGTAGCACTTCCCATTGCTAGACTACTACATTATTTAATTAAACCATACTTGAGCAAACTACCACACGCTTGGACGCCCTTATCTTGCTCCTTGCTAACTCCAAGCTAAAGATCTGCATTGTTGGAAAAAGGAGAGCGTAAGCATAAAGCTTAGTGAGCAGAGCTCTAAAACATAACTACGACAATGCAGGGTTCAAAGCTTTCTTTAAAATAAAGGTCAACGCATACAAATCATCCAACGACCTAATCCTTCTACCAACATACAAGTTCAACCACAATTCAACAATATAGGCATTTAACATGTCATTACACTTCATGGTATGCATGAGGACATAATCCTAGAATAAAGCAAGACCATAAAAGAGAATGATATAGTGAGATACAACATGAACAATACATGGCATGCACAAGCATAACCAAAACACACACGGTGGGACTACACATCACTGTTTCGACTAGTAGTTTTCCAATGGGACTACACATCAAAGTACTCTTCTACTAGTCACTACCGGTGGGACTACACATCACCGGAGTCTTATACTATTCGCTACCGGCGGGACTACACATCACCGGAGCAACGACAACCATCACGTGAGGTTCCACACCAACCATGCAACACAATATACAATCACTAACATACGACATGTACTCACTATATCATGCACAATCAAATCAAGATGTAACAAAATCCACAATTAGGCATCACTTACTACTTGGAATCTTACCCATCACAAATGGTCTTACTCACCATTTTCGTGCACAACTTGCACCAACTTACTCACACCTTACAAGGCATATCTACATCACCATTGTTATCATCATACATGATTAACGATATGATATTAGGCAACATGCTTTTTTCCAAAGTATTGGAATTTCTTACATAACTAAATATCATTTCAAGCAATGAAAAACAAATGGTAAAAGGGGAAATTAAAGAGGCAATTCACAACAACTTACTCTTGAGTTTAATTCGACTTTTCAAACCCAATCTAAATTCTTTCAAAACCATCTTTGAACTAAAACATTAATTGAAAACATTTTCACATCCACATGCTTGAACCAACCTTTGAAATCAATTTAAAACATTAACCACTCACCTTACTTCCTTAAGCAAGCCAAACAAAGCCGACTCAAGCCTTCTCACTTCCGCATTCGATCCCAAAGCTTTACCAATGCAAATCCTTGCTTCTAATCGTCCCAACACAAGAAAATTAACCTCAAATCAGTCCACAAACAAAGTAGCAAACCCGGAATACAATTCAAACATCAAATACTTGTTTTTCGAGCCAAGAACAACCCCAAAATGCAATTCACGAGCAGCCCTTTAGCACAGTCCAAAACCGATGATTCTTACACTTAAATTACTCTCAAAAGCTTCCAAAACAACCCTTATACCTAGCCTAACTACCAGCCCACCAATTTTCACACAAAACACCCCCAAAATTCAACATTTCAACACTCTAAAACCTCCATAAAACCCAATTTCGGGAAACACCATAAAACCATGTAAAAATCGGATATGTTGAACCTTATAGATAGTAAACAACTCATATATCATTAATAAATCAAAAGCTTTAGTTTAAGACAACAAAGATGACATTTTTAGTCTAAACTTTCAAAATACCAAAATGCAAAATCATGGGTTTTAATGAAATTTAAGAGTACTAGCATGTAGAGGAAAGAGAGGACAAGTCGAATATATGTTTACCTTTCGAAAATCACCAAGGATGAAGAAGAAAGATGATGAAAAAGTGACAAGAGGTAAGCTTCTCCTCTTTGTCGTGGGTTTTGCTTGTGAAGAAGAAGATGATGGGGTTTTTGGGTTTATTTGAATTATAAGGTAATAAAAATGGGTTTTATTTGATATTTACACAAATGCCATTAATGAATGGCTATTGGGCTTAGTTTAGAAATTGGGTCCAACACCTTTGTTTTATTTGTAAACAAAACCCGAACCATTATTTAATTTATTTAAATTGTAAAACCGAACCTGGATATATTAAAACATTATTTTCACCCGGCCCCTAAACCCGGGTGTTACAATATAAGTACAATAGTATTGACTCTAGGACATCCGAATTCCTTTTTATCTACCATAAGATAATACATGCTCCCCAAGCATTCATACACCTCACCAAGAGGTAAGTGGCACTAAGCCAAGCCGCTTAACAAATGCTCCGAGGCATGACACTAAACATCACGGTTATCACGAGTCATCATTTAACAAGCTATTACACGTTATTCTCATCTATGAGGGTTAAACATTGGTTTCTTAGTTTTACAATTTATTTTACCTCATTAAGGGCCCATTAGGCTCTAGCCTTCGAATTATATGTCCTTTATTGGAACTAGCCTTACTACCACGAAATTCTATATGTTATTCAGAAAACCAAGAAAATAGGTTGGTGACCAAAAAATCCAGTTGGTTATCGATACGCAAACTCAAAATTCGTATATAGAGTTTGCAAATCACCTCCAATGTTCTTAAAACCCAAAGACACAACCCCAAATTGAACCTTCACATTATGAGAAGTAATTTAAGTGGTTTCCTACCATTTTTACACCTTATTAACAACTAATCTGAATTTCACCATTAAAAGCTCTAAGCTACTTTAACACCAAAACTAGCAACCTTAACCACAATATCAAGTAAGGCAATCACTTTAGGATATTCAAGAATCAATGAGTCCGAAATGCACTGATCTTGTAGCAAAATCCCAAATTTGCTTCACACACCCAAAATTTTCAAATTCGTTTCTTTGACTCCAACTTGAATAACCCCAAGGCATATCTTTTATACCTCCAAACAAGGAAACGAACCAAGACTTTAACCAAATACCAAAGAGAGGTCTAGCCATATATTAACAACCTTGAAAACATGAAAGAAACCCCCAAGAACTTAAACCCTTTCAAAAACGTATTAATAAAAAACTCACATTTATACCTCAAGAATATACTTTTCTTGAAGCTCTTGATTGGGAATTAGCATACTAAAATCTTACAACTTGAATGGAAGAGATGATGTTGAAAGTTTAATTTTTAGTGTTGGAAGTTAAGTTTGAAAGGAAGAGAGAATGAGAGGTGTGTGGAAGAAGATGATATAATTTTGTCCTCCTCCTTTCTCACGTGATATACCCAAAAGACAAAAGGCAAACCAACCAATTAATTAAAAAGGGGTAATATCACAACATAAAACCCTCATGTTCTCTCTCATTTTCAAAACGGTCACTTTACAAACCCACAAGGCTCAATACTCATCCAATAAGGCTCAAATTTGGCCCTACGAGTCCAATTATTCAATCCAACACGAGGGTCTATAACCCTGGTCAACACCCAATTGTTGCCTCGGAAAATCCAGGTCGTTACATTACTACCACATACACATAAAGATTTAATTATTTACATGTAAAAATATATGTAAATTTATAAATATTCTAAACGAAAAAATAATTTTAATATAACACAAATATAAAAACAGGGCAAAATAACATAAATTAGTTATAGTAACGCGTAAAACTTACAGAAAATTTATAAATCTTAATATATAAAAAAACTTAAAACTACACCCCTTAATTTTTATCCAAACCAATTTAAAAAATACCTCAAGATACATAATTAAATTCTGCCAAAACTTCCCTTTAAAATTCTAATAATTAAAGGATTTATATCCAATAGACTAGCGGTAAAAAAATTTAGTTTCCACAAGCGTCATAGTTTTAGGGTGTAGGGACTTAGTTTAGAGTGTAAGGTTTAGGGTTTAGAATTTATGGATAATGGTTAGAATTTAGAGGTTGGGGTTAAAATGTTAGGATTTAGATTTTAGGGTAATATGTTGAAGATTTAGGTTTTGAACCTATAAACCCTAAATTTTAACCCTAAACACCCTAAACACTAAATTTTATTCATGATTCCTAAATTCCAAATTACTAAATCTAAACCCTTAAATCGTACACCTTGAACTAATCTCTAAACCCTAAAACTAAGGCACTTGTGGAAACTTTTAGTTTCCACCGTCGGTGTATCAAATAATTATCCATAATTAAGTTCTTCTTGACCGGTTCAATCGCTATGTCTACAAAGTTTGTGTGCATTGTCAAAGTGTTAAAAATATGTATGAACAAATATTATCTTGTAATCATCTTTAGATTATTTATTAAAATTGATTATAGGTTGAATTTTATCAAAGTTACACTTATATTTTCAAGTATTAGATTGATTATAGGGCTTTCAGTTAAAAGACAAAAACTCTAGAAATATATTTTTTTTTACCAAAACTTCCCTTAAAACTTTGAACAATTACATTGCTTATTTGGCTCTAATTAGCTACCCGAGATCTAGATTTTAACCTATAAATTCTAATTATAACCCTTAAATCATAATCTCTAAATTTAATCTCTAAACCCTAAAATTAAAATACTAGAAATTTTTTGTTTCCCCCTCAATACCTGTTATAATCACTCTATCTTAATATATTTGTACAGGTTTGTTAGGGGCTCGATGCAATTACAAAACGTGATTAAGTTGATGCAAAAGACAGCACAGCCACAGACTGTTTGGTGAAGGTTAATTTAGTCAAACAAAGCCTCCAGCAGCTGCATTTCATTGGCTTACGTTAAGTTAATTTCCTTCTTCGTAACCTTTAAGCCGACCAGCTTCCCGAAAACCCTATACATATTAATTACATTAACGCATTCTTTTTGGCACACCTCAAAGAAATTTTAATAATAAAAATGAGTTACAATCTTTGGACGATTTCTTAATTATAAAGAAAATCTTTTAATTTCTCTTTAATGTAGTTTCGATCCAAGTGTCATCTAAACTTATTATTGGATAAATGTGATCTACTTCTAAAGTTCTCAAGACTAGGGGTGTTTATCAAGCGAGTCGATCGCGAGTTAGATACATCAAATTTTGGGATACATCAAATTTAATCTTTTTATTCTTCACTTTTTATTCTTCTTTAATGTTATTGAAAAGGGTTTTGGAATACATCAAATTTTGAATACATTTATTTTTTGAATATATTTATTGAATTATAAGACATTTAGAATTTTATATATGTATACTCTTCGTGATTTTTATGTTTACAGTCTGATTTTATTTTATTTTCATCGGTTAGTTTTATGTAGTTCAGATTCCATCGGAACTTTCATAAAAACCCAAATAACAAGGCCGGGGCAGATAAAATTGAATAAGGCCCAAAATAATAACCCAAACAATTAGACTCGCAGTGATTGATTTGATACATTGTCGATTCTAAAAGCATCTCAGTGTCTAATTGCAAAAAATCAATTTCTATTCTAAAAAATGTGCCAAAAATAATGCTAGAATATCATGCAAAGTTGCACGTTTGTTTAATAATTACTTAAAATATTTTTTTACGGAAATAAATGTTTAAAATTTTATTTTTTTGTTAGAATTAGTGTTTAGAGTATTTTTTATTAAAATAAATGTTTAAAGTTTTATTTTTAACTTTAATCAATAAATGCTTTAGACACCTATTACAAAAAGAGACATAATTTAGACACTTATTTTGTAATTAAGCCTACTCCTTTAAACTTCTTTGGTTTGTCATTTTCAATATGTCATCGTTCAGGAACATTTTGTATGAAAACTTGATTTTATGTTGTAAAAGTAAATTTAATCTTGTCTATATCCGATGATTTTGATATTTAATTTTCAGTAATATAAAACTTTTGAACCTAAGAGTGGTCTGAGTAAAAAAAATAATATTTATATTAAGAATTTTAGATTCGAATATCTGTGTGTCTAAAATTTGTATCTTACTTAAGAATAAAAAATATATAAAAACATATATTATTACATAGTCACACTAATTTATTTAAAAAGGAATGTAAAACTCTCAAAATTTAATTGAGTGGAAAAGTGCAGCCGCAGCTCTCTTGCTTTTATTTTTCTTTAAACACTGGTGGCGGTACCGATTTTAATAATAGTCGTCGTCGTCGAAATTTATCGTTTTGTTTGTTTTATTTTTTTTAGTTTTCAATAAATTATTTTGCTCTTGTGACACGGTCTATTCTACTGTATGGTACGTTTTCCTTTTTGTTTTATTTTTATTAGGACTTGATCTAACGACGTCACGACTGTTCAAGATGGCGATGTTTCATAATCATGGATTCATGGTGATCTTCTCTATTCTAGTGTTGAAATCGTGAATCAAACGATTGAAATTTCTTGAGAATTTTGGTTAGGGTTGAAAGAATTCTCAGATTCTTGAATTTGGGAATTTTCGGGTTAGATGAGAGAGAAAAGAAATGGAATTCTTTTTTATTAAACTAATAAAACTGAATCAATACAAAACTAAAACAAAACGCGTCGTTTTATACAAAGGAATTAAAGGAAAAGTCAACAGATGACTATGCTTAGCTGGAAACAAAACTTAACTAACTATGCTTAGCTGGAAACAAAACAAACTAACAACCTATAACTGTTTATTCTTGATAGCCCCCCTCAAGTTGGAGCATAGAGGTCTTGAATGCCCAACTTGCACTTGGATTCAAGAAATGTAGTTGTAGGCAGAGCTTTCGTAAAGCAATCAGCTACTTGGTTGTGAGTTCTGACAGGAAGAAGAATTAAAACGCCTTGTTGAAGCTTTTCACGAACGAGATGGCAATCAATTTCTATGTGCTTCGTTCTCTCGTGAAAGACAGGGTTCTCTGCAATTTTTATGGCAGAAAGATTATCACAAAACACATTTGCAGGAGAAATATCAATATGTAAATCTGATAAAAGATAAAGAAGCCACTGAATTTCACAGGTGACCGAAGCAAGAGCCCTGTATTCAGCTTCACTGCTAGACCTTGAAATTGTTTGCTGTTTCTTTGATTTCCAAGAAACCAAAGCAGTGCCAAGGAAGACACAAAAACCTGTTATGGACTTTCTTGAATCTGGGCATGAAGCCCAATCAGAATCAGAGAAAGCATTGATTTTCAAAGAATTATCAGCAGCAAAAAACAATCCCTGTCCAGGAGAACCTTTTAGGTATCTCAAAACTCTATGTGCAGCTGTTAGATGAACACTAGTAGGTGTAGCAAGGAATTTAGAAAGCTGTTGAACAGCATATGATATATCAGGCCTAGTGTTAGTAAGGTACAACAGCTTGCCTATTAACCTCCTATAAGAAGAAATATCAGGAAGAGGTTCACCATCAGTTCTAGATAGCTTAGAGTTAGGTAGCAATTATGAAGAACAGCCTGCTTGTAAGTTTTAGGCTCAGAAACAATAGCAGCAGAATTAATGTATGACTGATAAGGAAGAGAAATATTATCATATGACAAAACTTGAGCAATAGAGTGAGGAGAAGTTTTAGATTTAGGCAAACTGACTTGAAAATCTTTCAACCTGGCAGGCAACTGAGTTTGTCTAGAAGGTCGAGTTCTAATAGAAATGTTCTTCTGTTGTTGTTGAATAACAGAATTAGGTAAGGCAGACTCAGGCAGCATGGACGAACTAGAATCATTAAGAACAGTAGAATGATGCTGAATATTATCTATATTATTGCCAACAGAAACATCTTGCTGCTCATTAACATTAGAAAAACTATCACTACTAACAGAAACACCTTGCCTTAATGAAGAATGAAGACTATGATCAGGATTCAAATTTTCATCATCTAGAAAATGAGTCTCATCAGAATTTGGCAAGACAACATCATTTAAAGAATTAGATGTGCTAAAAGGAAACAAATGTTCAGAAAAGACAACATCTCTAGAGATAAAAACTTCCTTGTTGTCAAGATCAAAGAGTCTAAAACCTTTTATATTTCGAGGATACCCTAAGAATATACATTTTTTAGCTCTAGGATCTAACTTAGTTTTAGGCTTAGGCAAGATAGATGCAAAAGCTAAACATCCAAAAACTTTTAAATGAGAAAACTTTGGTTTCTGTTGAAAAAGAACTTGAAAAGGAGTTAAATTTCCTAAAACTGGAGTAGGAGTGATGTTAATGAGATATGCAGCATGAAGGACACAATCAATCCAAAACTGTAATGGCAAACTAGAATGAATCCTTAAACTTCTAGCCACAACAAGCAGATGTTGATGTTTTCTTTCAACAACACTGTTCTGCTGAGGTGTATGAACACAAGACTGCTGGTGAATAATGCCTTTATTTTTAAAAAAATTTATCATTTCAAACTCTTTAGCATTATCAGACCTAATGCACTTAACTTTCTTAGAAAACTGAGTTTCTACAAGAGCACAAAATTGAGGAATAAGATTCCCAACCTCAGACTTTAACTTCATTGGATAGACCCAGACAAACCTACTTTTATCATCTACTATGGTTAAAAAATAAGTATGACCATATATACTCTTAATTGGGAAAGTTCCCCAAACATCTACATGTATGAGATCAAAAATGGAATCAGAAACAGAAGTGCTAGGCACAAAAGGTAGTCTTTTATGTTTAGCAACATGACAAACTTCACAATCAATGTTCTGAGAATAAGAAATCTCAGAATGCAAGTTAGAAAAGAAATGCATCCTCTGTTTAGAAGGATGCCCTAATCTAGCATGCCATAACACAAAATTACTATCAGCAGAAACATTTACACATGAACTTTGAATAACCATAGAATTACTAATAGCAGAATCATTCACAATAGAAGGTACAACAACAAAACTATCCTCAAGCTTATTACTAGCTACTGCACTATTAACAGAATCCTTAACAACAATAGAACCATTATGTGAAACACAAAAAACAGAAGGAACCTGTAATTCATACAAACCAGAGACAAGCTTAGCTAAACCAATCGTCTTCCAAGTAAGAAGATCCTGTATACAACAAAAACCAGAAGAAAAAATTAAACAAAGAGAATTATCCTTAGTTAATTGAGACACAGAAACCAAATTAAAACCAAAATTAGGAATGTAAAACACATTATGTAACAACAAATTTTCAGAAATCCTAACAGTTCCAATATGTGTCACATTAACAATTTCATTATTAGGAAGTTTTACACATTTATGTGTTACAGGGGAGAAAGAAACAAAATACTGCATTGAATTAATAATGTGATCAGTTGCCCCTGAATCTAATATCCAGGGAACAGAAGAAACATTAGAATTACAGGCAAAAATCATACCTGAATTCTTAGCTGGCCCATCAAAGACTGAAGACAAAGCATTTATCTTGCTGTCAGAGTTTGTAGAAAGACCACCAGAAACACCAGAACATTTTTCTTGAATTAAAGACAAAAGACTCTCATATTGTTCTTTTGTAAACAAGGTAGGACTAACCATCCCAGACTCATCAAAGCTATTTTGATCAGAGGATCCTACAGCATTAGCCCTACTCTGCTGACCTCTACTTTTGTAACCAGGGGGAAAACCATGCTTTTTGTAACATTTTTCGATTGTATGACCATACAATCCACAATGAACACACAGGGGTCTTTTAGAAGAATTGTTATTGAAAAACTTCCTAGAAGAACCAGATTTGATTTCAAACCTAGGGACATTTTGATCTACATTTCGAAGAGTATTTCTATCAGCAAGGAGTATATTTGAATCAGTAACTATAGGAACAACAGACCTTTCATGCTGTATCATGATGGCAAAAACTTCATTAACAGACGGCAAAGGTTTGGTCATTAAGATTTGGGATTTAGGAACTAAGAAGTTCTCATTAAGACCCCTAGGAAAACGCAGAAGAAAATCTTCTGACCTATACTTCAAAGCCAAACAAGAACAACTAGATAACGGACGCAAATTACAGATTTCGTCCCATAACACCTTCAATTGCGTATGGTAAGCAGAAATGGAAAGAATACCTTGTTGCAAGGAATAAAATTCCTGAAGCAAATCTGAGACGCGAATGAGGTCTCCTTGATTAAATCTGTCAAAAAGATCCTTCCAAAGCTCATACGCCCGATCGAACCAAAGCACGCTCTGCCCGATTTCTTGATTCAAAGCGCGCTGTAACCACGACAATACCAGGTTGTTGCATTTCATCCACGCCTGGTATTTAGGGTCGTCCTTCTTGGGTTCTTTAATTGAGCCATCAACGAAGGAAAACTTGTTCTTTGATATGAGTGACATCCTCATCTAGCGCGCCCAGCCGTGGTAGTTGTCGCCGCTCAGAAGAGAAGAGGTGAGAACCAACGCCGGATTCTCATTAGGATGAATGTAATATTCATCAGTAGGATCATCATTCTTGAATCGAGACAATTCAGGATGAGAGTGCGAAGATTCATCTGATACCATGTTGAAATCGTGAATCAAACGATTGAAATTTCTTGAGAATTTTGGTTAGGGTTGAAAGAATTCTCAGATTCTTGAGTTTGGGAATTTTCGGGTTAGATGAGAGAGAAAAGAAATGGAATTCTTTTTTATTAAACTAATAAAACTGAATCAATACAAAACTAAAACAAAACGCGTCGTTTTATACAAAGGAATTAAAGGAAAAGTCAACAGATGACTATGCTTAGCTGGAAACAAAACTTAACTAACTATGCTTAGCTGGAAACAAAACAAACTAACAACCTATAACTGCTTATTCTTGATATCTAGACCCTCGATTTAAATTTGGATACGCAGTTAGCGCTCGTGGATAGTTCCTCACGACGCTCGGCTCTGATTTGCGATTCTCGGTGGTCTTTCAATAGCTTAATCCCCTTTTGTGATTTGTTTGCCGATGCAGTCAGATTTGTTCGTGTCTATTTTTTGATCGAGTCTTTTAGATAGATTTTTAACCTTTTCATGTTTGGTCCTTGTATGATCTTAAGTGTCTAGTTTTAGGAAAATGTTTTTTATTCAAAAAAAATAATTGAGTGGATAAAGTAACCAAAGCCTAATTTACCTCCTTTAATACATAAACCGTACCTATTTAAATTCAATGTACGTATCTTAACCATTCTTTCAATATCGAAGATACAATAACATCACTTAAAATTTTAAAATTCCTTTATAATTAAGATATTATTTTATATCTTTTATAATAATCTAATTTCATACCTCGGGAAATAACTGTTCTCCAAACAAGCTCTGAAAGGGAAGAATTGAGTCTGCATTGTTGCACGCGTTTTGTCTGCATTGTTGCACGCTAGTCTTTCGTCTCCATTCCTTTCTGTATTTTTTTCTTTGTGAGGGTTTCATGGAATCTGAATTGGCTGCACTCAGTATCGAGGAGGGTGAAGAGGAAATACTTGAACTACCTCCAGAAGTACAAGATGTGGTTGATCCATACGATCTTTGCTTGGTTGGTCGGTTCTTAACGTCTAGTGTCATTCATTTTTTGGCAATGAGAAACACGATGGCGGATGTATGGCACCCACTAGGGGGAATCTCAGTCACTGATATTGGAGAAAAGAGAATATGTTTCAAATTTTATCATGAGATTGATATTTCACGGGTCTTAGAAGGATCCCCATGGTTTTTTAATAATCATTTACTCCTACTACACCGCCTGCTACCGGGGGAAGACCCACTGTTGGTCCCATTAAATCTTGTGAATTTCTGGGTACAAGTGCATGACCTCCCACTTGGACTGATGTCAGAACCCATGGCTCGGCAGTTTGGAAACTTTGTGGGTCAATTTATGGAATATGACTCAAAATTGCTGATATCCGGAAGAAAACATTTCATGCGAATTAAGGTTATGATAAACGTTAACCAACCTTTGAAGCGAAGGAAAAAAATATCCCTGGGCAAAGAAAGAACAACCTATGTACGTTTCCAATATGAAAGGCTATCATTGTTTTGTTTTATCTGCGGGAAGCTTGGCGACGGGGAAAGCTTCTGCCCGCTGCGCCTAACTTTGGAGCCGTCTGCCGTCACTTTTGGTTGGGATCTGTCGCTCCGGGCTCCGGTTATGGACATCAAGGCGGTTATGGACGTGCATGGGAAGTTAACCTTGCATGACTTAGAAGGGGACGTGCAACACAACATGGATTCCCCACGTGGAAAACTACTCGCTGCAAAGGATAAACTGTTTTATCCAACTGTTGCGCTGCCAGGTGGACAAATGGAAATAGGTTCTGACAATGAGGAGAATGCTTTACCTGTGCTGGATGGAAAAAAACGACAACGCCTTGTGGGTGATGTGGCTTCAGTTTCTGCTACCTCTGATTCTGCTGCACATGAAGTTAACAACGATCAAACGGCTGGCTCTGCAAGGCAGAGCAGCCGGCTACAATGAAGTTAATCAGCTGGAACGTCCGTGGACTGGGGAAGCCACGGGCGGTAAACCGACTCAGAAACTCTCTGAGAGGTAGCCATCCCCAACTTTTGTTTCTTATGGAAACAAAATTAAATAGCAGAAGAATGGGAAAGGGTTCGTCGTAGATGTGGATATCTGTTTGGGATTGATGTTAGTGCAGTTGGCTCACGAGGAGGTTTGTCGCTAGGGTGGAAACCAGACATAGATATTACGCTGAAAAGTTACTCGCAATTCCACATTGATGTTGTTGTTGATGAGGGGGAAGGTGTTCGTTGGCGCTTCACCGGCTTTTATGGTAACCCGGTGGAGAATGAGAGGCACGCTTCGTGGAGCTTACTTCGAGAGTTGGGAAGAGACCAAACACTACCGTGGGTCGTTGCCGGAGACTTTAATGAAATTACCTATGCTTTTGAAAAGCAAGGTGGAAGGTTACGATCGGAAGCACGTATGGCTACGTTTAGAGATACTTTGGAGGATTGTCAATTGTCAGACCTTGGTTTCAGGGGAACATGGTACACATGGGAGAGAGGGAGGCTGCCATCGACTAATGTTCGAGAAAGGTTAGATAGAGTTGTAGCCAATCCGAGATGGTGGCAACTGTTCCCGGGCCATTTAGTAACCCATTTAAATCACTCCATATCCGATCACTGTCCATTGCTCTTCGACACAGCTGGTGCAGTCTTCCAATCAAACAACATTAAGCACCTAGATTTTAGATTTGAAGCTAACTGGATTTTAGAAGATGGTATTGAGCAAATTATAAGCCAAGTGTAGGATAATACAACTCTGGCAGTTCCTAACAGATTACGAGAGCTAGGAGCCACTCTCTCAAGTTGGTCAAAGGACAAGAAGACAATTTCAGGTGCTCATAAAAGATCACTCCAAAGAAAACTGGAGCAGCTATCTCACTCCGACCCAGATGATGAAACTCTTCAGGAATTGATAGAGGTAAAGTTGGGACTAAACCTAGAAGCGGACAGGGAAGAGCGATATTGGGAGCAACGTTCTCGTACAAATTGGCTTCAACATGGGGACAAAAACACACCTTTCTTCCACAGTCATGCAACGTATCGAAGAAAGAAGAAATCTGTCCAGGGACTATTTGATAGCAATGGAATTTGGGTAACTGGAGATGATGAGTTGACTACGCTAACAACAAACTACTTCACTGATTTATTCTCAACCTCAAATCCAGATGATGCAACAAGTATCTTAGACAAAATCCAACCTCGAGTGACTACAGCAATGAACAATGCCTTGATACAAACATTTGAAGCTTCAGAAATTTGGAGGGCAATTCAACAGATGCCTCCATTGAAGGCTACAGGTATAGATGGTTTTCCAGCACTCTTTTACCAAAAATTCTGGCACATAGTAGGTGAAGATGTCACGTCTTTTTGCCTCTCTATTTTGAATGGAAATCTGCCTCTCGAGAACATCAACTCCACACATATAGTGCTAGTTCCTAAAAATGCTAATCCTCAGAACATGGCTCACTTTAGGCCGATAAGCCTTTGCAATGTCTTGTACAAAATCATTGCAAAGGTGTTGGCAAACAGGTTGGCTAGCGTCCTTGACAGCTGCATCGACAAAGCTCAGGGAGCTTTCATCCCTAATAGACAAATTGCTGATAATGTTATTGTAGCTTTTGAGGTCCTCAATGTGATGCACAGGAAACGCACAGGGAAACAAGGATCGTTTGCTCTCAAAGCTGACTTGAGCAAAGCGTACGATCGAGTAGAGTGGATTTATTTGAAAAATATGATGCTTCGTTTGGGGTTTGTGGAGAACTGGGTAAACCTGATGATGAACTGTGTGAGCACCGTATCCTATACTGTGGGTTTTAATAATGTTGCTGGACCATCCTTTAAGCCAATGCGAGGTTTACGTCAAGGTGACCCGCTGAGTCCGTATTTATTCTTGATTGCGCCGAAGGCTTGTCTACCCTGATCAACGCTGCCAATATGGACAAATCCATGCGAGGTGTCACGATTGGAAGACCAAGGCTGGAAGTGGGACATTTGTTGTTCGCGGATGACAGCATTTTATTTAGTGAAGCAACGGTCAGTGCTGCCCAAAAGTTGAAGGAGATCTTGACAGTTTTTGGCAATGTATCTGGCCAACGCGTGAACTATGACAAATCACTAATCTTCTATAGTGGTAATGTTAGTGATGACCTCAAAGAACAAATTGGATCACTGCTAGAGGTAAGAGTTTCCTCCAATCCAGAAAAATACTTGGGCTTACCAACTTTGATTGGGAGGAGGAAGAAAGAAGCTTTCTCGTATTTCTTCGATCGATTCAACAAGAATATGCTCAATTGGGGAGTGAAGTTTCTTTCAATGGGAGGCAAAGAAGTTCTCATTAAAAGTGTCCTCCAAGCTATCCCTGTCTACGCCATGAATTGTTTCTTGCTTCCTGCTTCACTATGTCATAAACTGGAACAGCTGATGTCGAAGTTCTGGTGGAGAAATAACAGCTCGGGGAAAGGAATCCATTGGTGCTCTTGGGACAATCTAGCCAAGCCTAAGCAAGAGGGAGGTATGGGTTTTCGAAGCTTTACTGATCTCAACGTGGCTCTCCTAGCAAAGCAATGTTGGAGGTTGATCACTCAACCGCAATGCCTGCTAGCTCAAGTTCTAAAGGCCAGATATTACCCCAATGAGAGTTTTTTAAATGCTACATTGGGATCCAATCCATCCTATGTGTGGAGAAGCATCCTGAGTGCAAAAGGTTTGGTTGACAAGGGGAGAGGTTGGAGAATTGGAAATGGTCAGCACATTAACATATGGAATGAACCATGGCTCCCAGGACCTAACGGAGGCTTTCTTGCAGGCCAAGCCATTAGCCACAATTACACGAAAGTGGAGGACTTGATTGACACCAATTCTGGTTTATGGAAAATTAGGGACTTGGAACTCATCTTTGACGAGGATCATGTGAAAAAGATATATGCCATTCATTTATCCAAAACGGCCCTAACAGACGAGGTGGTATGGAGGTTTGATGGCTCAGGCGTATACAAGGTGAAAAGTGGTTATAGGCTACTGCGATGTAGAGAGCCAAATAACTCCAACTCAACCGGGCAGCAGCATCCGGTACTATCTCGTTTCTATAAGGAGATGTGGGCGCTCGATTTGCCTCCTAAGATCAAAATTAATTGTTGGCGAGTGGTTAATAACTATCTACCGACGTTAACAAACTTGCAAACACGAAGGCTGAATGTAGATAACCAGTGTCCTCTATGCAGGTCTGCTCAGGAATCCATTGAACATACAATGAGGGATTGTGATTTCATAGCACGAGTTTTTGGTGTCCAGAATCTGCATGTTAATGTTCCCCAACCTAGTACTGAGTGGAAGTTGTGGGTGGCCCAGATTTTCCTCAACCTGACTAGAGAACAACGCAAACAATATATAGTTTCTTTATGGACAGTGTGGGGTATCCGCAATAAGGTATATCATGAAGGTATCTCACCGTCTGTAAACCAAGCTGCCTTCTTCATCATGGCTTTCCTAAGGGAGTACGAGACTAACAGTGTGCGCGAATCACCACGACAAGATAAACCCAAAGCCACCTGGAGTCCACCAGGTCTGAATGAGATCAAACTGGACTTCGATGCGGCATATGATAAAGAAACAATGAAGGCTTCGGCTGGGGTGATTTGTAGGGATAACGAAGGATATATTCTAGCAGCATGTTCCATTCCACACCATAATGTAGCAGACCCTTTTCTTGCGGAAGCTTTAGCGTGCTTAGAAGCGATGAAGTTTGCCTGGGACCTGGGGTTCAACAATGTGATCATAGAAGGGGATGCCCTGACAATAATTAAAAAATGTAACTTAGAAACCTGCGATGTATCCCCTCTCAGCCCGGTGATAGCGGACATCAAGAGCTTGACCATGATGTTTGTAAATGTTCGGTTTCAGTTTGTTCATCGTGCGGCAAATGTAGCTGCACATACACTGGCACAAGAAGGAAAGATGATTGATAATCCTAGGTATTGGATAGAAGAAGCTCCACAAAGAACTACAATAGCTGTTGAAGAGGACCGTGCGGGGTTCCACCGTATCCCTTGATTTTCTCGGATTTAACCTGATTCAGCATTTTCTAGATGCATTCCGAGGCTCCTTTTGTGTTTAGCTGGTTTTCTCACTTGTGTTTTTAGTGAGATCTTCTGTTTTGATTATTGTATTAGTGGGTTGTTGCTTTGTCAAGAACTTTGCTGTACAGATTTCTTTGTGATACTAATACAATCAAACCAGCTTTCGAAAAAAAATTTCATACCTCTACAATTATAATATTCTCAATAATTTATACCCTTACATAAAATTATAGTCCATCTCTGATTGTGTATATGTATCACTAAAATTTAATGTATACATGACTTAAATTTATGTTCAACTAAATGTTTATGCTCAAATTAAATTTAGCTTCATTCTTCAATTAAGTTCGAGGCTAAATAAGGATAAAAGTAAATTTTTAATAAGCTTTTAAAACTTACAATCAAACAACGATGAACATTTTACTCGGATCCGACGGATTCTGATCCGGTTCAATTAGATCAGATTTTACTGTGAAAAAATTTGGCTTTCGGTCGACATTAGGGTGAAAAATCTGACCCGAATTAATTGCGTAAACTTTCCCTATATTTTAATAAGGATAATTTGCAATAATGTCATATCTTTATATATATATATTATAATTAGGTTCTTAAAATTGATTTTTTACAATTAAATTCTTAAAATTAATTATATTTTTATAATTAAATCCCTACAATTGATTTTTTTTATAGATCATGTCGGGTCGGCCAAAAACCTGACCCTGCATATGCTCATCCCTAATCGTACTCTATTTTAGACACCATTATTATTTATGCTTCGAATTTGAATCTCAATTTTTTTCATTATCGCACAAATCAAATATTAAGATATTTAGATACAACTTGTCCGATAGCATAAGCTACTCAACTTTGGTTTGACAATATTTGAACAAATCCAAACCAATTCAAATAATTTCTAATATCATGAGAAATTGTACGATACATATACCATGTCGAATTTTTAGACTCTACAGCTTTACTTATTTAAACCTTAAGCATTAAACTCTAAACTCTAAACCATAAGTATAAACATTAAATTTTAAAACTTAAAACTCCAAACCTTAAATTCTACAATCTTAAATTCTAAAACTTAAAACCCCGAACTTTAGATCATACAACCTTAAATTCTAAATAGAAAAAATAACACTCAAATAGATAAAAGTTCAGAGTTTAAATTTTATATCGCTTGTATATCAAAAAGTCCTATATAATTCGTATTTTAATTAAAAGACATACAAGGAAACCTAACAGATTTTAATGTTTCACATGGTTTCTATATCTGAGAAGACAATATTGGCGTTGGAATACCCGTTCAATTAACTCCTTCCATTAGTTGTTCATAAACTATTATTGAATGCATATTTAAAATTGTAAAATCTTAAATTTTAAATCACAAATTTTAAAATTATCATCACACTGTAATGTTCAAAAATATTTTCTATCTTATTCTTTAAAAAACAATATTAAACTAACCCTTAATATGTAGGGTAATTATTTTAAAATTTTCACGCCAATATGTATAATATTTTCCCAAATATAAAATCCACGAGAATTGGCTGGAAGAAAGAAATACTAGTTAAAATAGATTTCTAGTGATTTAAAGGCAATATATTTTCGTCGGCAGTGACATAGCTAATATCACTATCACCGACATCAGAATGGCTGGCGTCACCAATGAAGCCTCTGTCCAGGCATTCAGACATGTCTGTAGCCGTACACGAGTTTATTGTGCAAGCTTAAAAAAACACAAGTTAAAAAATTACTAAAAACACGTAACTTTAATGTTATTTACCCATCCTAATATGTTATATGTTTTTGATAATATCATGCCGGTAGGCCATAAGAGCTAATGTCTAGTACCTACCCATATTTAGGCCCTACTGTTTATATTTTTTTAATATGTATTATTAGTGTCTAAAATTTTTTCAATACATATTATTAGAACTCTATTATTGAAAAATTCTAAACCCAAATTCATAAATTGTAAATGCGAAACCCATAACCATAAATACTAAACCATAAATTCTAACATTGATTTTATGGTTTATAATTTAGGGTTTTGGATTTATAGTTTATGATTTATGATTTTGAGTTTTTGGTATAAGGTTTACAATTTAAGTTTTAGGGTTTTTATTTTTAAATTGAATAAGGTTGGTATTGATTTAATTATTTAAAAAAGATTAAAAAATATAATATATATGAAAAATAATTTAATTGAAATTTTATTTTAAATAATTTATAATTATATGTTGAGTCCTTAAAATGTTTAATATTTATTAATCAATTTAATAGTATTTAACAATGTTCAATATTAGTGTTATTCACCGGTGTTCGTCAAATGTAATAAATTCATCGATATTTTTAACCATTTTTAAACCATCGTTATTTAGACTCACGTTGCCGAAAGCCTGAGAGGCTCCCTATTCTAGATGCCATTCTTTTGTCTGAATTTTAATATATAAAATCAAATTTATTATATATATATATATATATATTAAAATTATAAGATTTAATATATAATCAAATAGATGATGTATTAATAAAGAACATCATTTCCTATTATAAAAATAAAGACCGTTTCAATCCTGGTTGACAATAAATTATGAGATTACCTTTTATTTTAAATTTTTATTTAATTTATATGCTTTAATTATGAAATTATCAATAAAGAAGATTAGTCCAAGTGGTAAGCAGACAGTGGCGGATCTACTTAGAAGCTGTGGTGAGCTCATGCCCACCCTGAACTTTTGAGATTTCACACATTTGGTTTCAATTTTTATAAATTAGTTCTTAATTTTTTAATTTGTGCTCACCCTAAAATTTTAAAATTTATATAACTTGTGCCCACTCTAAAAATATTTTAACTTGTGACTACCCTAAAAATAATTTATGGATCCTCCACTATAAGCATGTTAATTAGTATCTTTTGAGTAAATTTCGAATTTGAAAATTTATGTATGCAAAAGAATCCGTTAAAAAAATTACTGACTAAAATTAAGTGTGCAACACGGGTCGATTCAGATTAATCAGGGAAAAATCTCGAGAGACTGGAAGGGCAATTAAAAGAAATTAACCTAATTTTTATATTTAATGAATATATTGTGTACTTCAACATTACATTTGCGTTCATACCTTATACAAAGGACAGTTGTGCCGACAGGAACAGGTTTCAAATGAAATGGATGAATTATTGATGGTTTTGTTCATTAAATATTTATCACTCGGTCTATTTTTTATGATTATTTAATTGTTACTTTCAGGTTTCAACTAAATGCATATTAAATCTCGCAAATGGAACACAATTCAGATTAGAATATGTTTTATTTCTTTGAAAAAAAGATTGCTCTTATCTCATCGCACCTCTTAAAATATATGTTCACCAAACATCAATTATTTGTTGGGAAAATTACACCAATGACCATCAAAGATATTAGAGATACCTATTTGAACCACCGAACTAAAAAAAACGTCAATCACACCACCAAACTTATTAAATCAATCTATTTTGACCACCGCCGTTAAAAAATTAACGGAGGGGTGACGGAAGTGCCACATGGCAGTTAACAGGACATTTTTAAAATTACATGTTTAGTCCATGTTATTTACTTATTAAATCAATTTGATCATAATTTTATTTTAATTAAATAAAAATTAATCAACCAATCAAATTATGACACGTGTCACCACCTGATTAAAGGAAATTTAAAGAAGAAAATAAAGATGGCGTTATGGTGGTTCGAATTTGGGACTAAGGGGATAAAACCCCAAGCTTTAACCATTGAACCAAACTGCTCTTAGTGTTATTATTTGCACCTTTTATATACATATCTTATAGTTTAGTAAAAGTTAGGGAAAAAGAAGAGAACAAAAAAGCATTATGGTAGTTCAAACCTGGGACTTAATGGATTAATTCCCAAGCTTTTACCATTGAGCCAAACTTCTCTTAATAAAATTATTTGCACATTTTATATACATATCTTATAATGCAGTAAAAGTTAGGGAAAAAAGAAGTAAAAATGGTTGAAATACGACTCGAACATAGATTACTTAGGATGTGTATAATCACACAAACATCCGATTTAATTTAAATCTGAAAACTATTAAATATTCGATTTTAAAAAATATTCGATTTAAATACGATTTGAACATAAATTACGAAAAAGAAAAAATATTCGAATATTTAAATATGAAAAAGAAAAAATATTTGAATATATAAATATGAAAGAGAAAAATTACGAAAAAGAAAAAATATTCGAATATTTAAATATGAAAGAGAAAATCACGAAAAAGAAAAAATATTCGAATATTTTAAATCAAATTCATTTTTAGATATTTGATTTAAATATGAAAAAAGGAAAAATATTTGAATATTTTAAATCGAATTTCTTTTCTTTTAAATCTAATATTTAATAGTTTTCAGTTTTAAATTAATTCGGATGTTTGTGTGATTATACACATCTCAAATAATCTATGTTCGAGTCGTATTTCAACCATTTTTACTTCTTTTTCCCTAACTTTTACTGCACTATAAGATATGTATATAAAATGTGCAAATAATATCACTAAGAGTAGTTTGGCTCAATGGTAAAAGTTTGGGGATTAACCCCCTTAGTCCCAAGTTCAAACCTCCATAATGCCTTCTTGTTTTCTTCCCCTAACTTTTACTAAACTATAATATATGTATATAAAAGGTGCAAACTATAGCACTAAGAGCAGTTTGGTTCAATGGTTAAAGCTTGAGGGTTTTATTCCCTTGGTCCCAAGTTTGAACCACCATAACGCCATCTTCATTGTCTTCTTTAAATTTCCTTTAACCAGGTGGTGACACGTGTCATAATTTGATTGGTTGATTAATTTTTATTTAATTAAAATAAAATTAGGATCAAATTGATTTAATAAGTAAATAACAAGGACTAAACATGTAATTTTAAAAATGTCCTGTTAACTGCCACGTGGCACTTCCGTCACCCCTCCGTTAATTTTTTAACGGCGGTGGTCAAAAGAGGTTGATTTAATAAATTTGGTGGTGTGATTGACGTTTTTTTTAGTTCGGTGGTTCAAATAGATATCCTTAATATCTTCGGTGGTCACTGGTGTAGTTTTCCCTTATTTGTTTATCAACAGTTCTACCGTAAAAGCTATATGTAAGGTTTTATTTGGTCGAGTAGAAAAAATATTTTGGAGAAAAAATATTACAGGGTAAAAAAGTAAACAGATAAAAAAATTCTTTACATTAGTGTGCTTTATATGAAAGAAGAAAAATTAATTTTTTTATAACGATTTAAATTCTCACATCAACGAATGAGTATTAAATCAAGTTATGAGTTAAATAGTTTGTTAAGGCATTTAGAACGTGGTATGGTCACATGAGATTTTTAGTAGTAGAAAAATAAAAATTCTCTCATCTTCTTTTATCATTTTTTAATAGTTTAAAGATATCATAAGCTTTTTGAACTCTTATAAAAAATCAATTAAATTTGTAAACTTTATTTATACTTAATTTAGTCTTAGTTTTATAAAATTTCATCAATTTATTCATTCGTAAGTGCTGCAAATTAGTTTAAGATGCTGTTTCTACCGTGATTTTATCAATATGATTGATAAAATTAGTTTAAGTTATTGTTTTAACTGTTTCACAAAAAATATAACCGTTAATTTTATCAATATTATTAAAATATCCTGGCTTGTTTTTTTTTTTTAAATTAAATAAAAAATAAATGCCTAAACTATACATCTTTTGAACTCTATGTGCTTAAAGTTTACATCATTACAATTTTAGGTGTCCAGTAGTTAACTACCGTTAAAAAAATCGTTGGCCAATCAATACTTGACACATGGCAATAATTTGTTTTTTTTTTTAGTTTTTTTAAGAAAAAACCAATTTTTTAATATTTCAGAAAAATCCCCAAATCTCTAAAATTGACGGTCGATTGGCACGCCATTTATCGTTTTCGACGATGCCGTGTTGGGAGAAATGACCGCCTAAGTCTGACGACCGAAGGAGTGTGCTCAGGAGCGATGATCAATGGCGAAAGCGGTGACGATATAAGGGTTTGGGTTTGAGGAATTTTAGAGATTTGGGGACTATTTTGTAAAATTTGAAGAAGTTTAGGATTTTTTTAAAAATTTAAAATTTGTGTGTATTTTTTAAGTTTTTAATTTTGAAAAAAAATAAACATGTCATGTGTCATGTTTCAATCGATTAACGATTTTTTTAACTGTAGTTAACTAGCAGGCACCTAAAATTATAAATAGTCCAAACTTTAGACACTTAACTTTAGCAAAAAATACTTTCGGCATATAAAGTTCAAAACAAATACAATTTAGATTTGGGTAATCTTCACCAGTGGTCCCTTTCGTTTAGGGTATGTTCTATTTTGGTCATCAGAATTCAAAAAAGATTATTTTGGTCACTTACGTTTGCAATCGTTTCTATTTTGGTCCCTTGGCCGTTAGTCTCCGTTAGTTAAAAAAATAGTTTCTAATTTAACCTCCAAACTTTCAAAATTTTATTTTTCACCATCTTCCCCAAAAATTATAAAATTAAAACCTTAAAAAATTAAATCAATGGCTATAACCCAACACTACAACCTTATAGCAAATGAAATGCAAGTCAAAATTGAGATACATGACAAAAAGGAGAAATTTTCAGCCTTCTATCTAAACAATCTTAAACTAAAATTGTTCAAATTCAAATATTTAAAGGGAAAACAGAAAAAATTTGACTAAAGCTTATGAAGAAAATATACTCGATCTGGTTACATTATTCAGAAAATTATTAATTACACGTTAACAAATTAAAAACTAAAACTTTCAGCTGATTATAGATTACAGAACAATAATTACTACTATACTGATATGTTTGGCTGTAAGAAAAAAAAGAGTTTATGAACTCCAAAAGAAATTCAATAAAACAAAGAGCTTTTAAGTAAACCAACAAGTATCTCCCACTTTCACTTTCCGTTTACAGTTTCTTTTTTCCAAGCTTTCTCGCCAACCAAACATAGTACAAAGCAAGAAAAAGTTTTAACCCGTGAAACATGAAAAGCTTCCCAGATATGAAAAACTCAGAATTTGTTTCCCAAAAAAAATGTAAAATTAAATACATTGATGAAGAAATCAACCAAAATCATTAACTTTAAAACGTACCTATATCGAAATACAATGAATAAAAATAACCAGACATCTCTTCAGTTACATGGTTTCTTTGAAGCAATGAATAAAAAAAAACAGCAATGAAAATGTGGCTAAAAAAATTCTGTGTGAGATTTGAAAGATAAAATATAAAGTTTGAGGTCTGAAAAGCGAGGTACAATTCAACAAAATTTTGAAGTGAAATGAATGTTCAAACTTATGGCAGTTTTTGCAGACAAAATTCAACCCATTCTAAAACACTTGCAATGGAACATTTCATTGCAATGAAAGCTGGCGCTTTTAATCTTGGGGAATGAGTTGTAATGTTGGGTTATAGTCATTGATTTAATCTTTTGGGTTTTAGTTTTATAATTTTTGAGGAAGATGGTGAAAATTAAAATTTTGAAACTTTAGGGGTTAAATTAAAAACTAATTTTTTTAAGTAACGGAGACTAACGGACAAGTGACCAAAATAGAAACGATTGTAAACGTAAGTGACCAGAATAATCTTTTTTGAATTTTGGTGACCAAAATAGAACACACCCAAAACGAAAGGGACCACTGATGAAGATTACCCTTTAGATTTTTATTTTTTATGGCTTAAAGGTCAAATTGGCCCCAACGAAAAATTAAAAAAAAATTAAGCTTTTATAAAAATTTTGCACCCAATTTAACCCTCATCAATCAAATTATACCTAATTTGGCCACTCCGTTAGTTTGACCGCGTTGGCCGTTAATGTCCTCTAACGGTTAAAGATATAAGGATACGTGGCACACTTTAAACGTGCCACGTCATCGAATCAATTAAAAAACATAAAATGATAATTAAAAAATATAGAAATATTAAGTTCATTTATTTTTTTTCTTTTTTTCTTTGATTTTTTATAAAACCATAAAATAATAATTAAAAAAACTAAAGTATCATTTCTTCCATACAAAAAAGCCTCATAATCCCTAAATCGAGCATTAGAATCAATTCAAAAATTGGTATTTTGAATTTTTGAAGGTTTTGTGAATTTAGGGTTTGAGTTTGGGAATGTAGAATGTCAATTTTAAATTGATTTGAGGATTTGAAAATATAGGGTTAGTGTCTAGGGTTAGGGATTTGAATTTTGGGCATTTATTTTTAAATTTTTTTTTAGGGTTTTATAAATAAAAATATATTTTTAAAAAAATATACAATTTTCAAATATTATTTTATTATAATATATAATAATTATTACAATTATTTTTTATATTTTTCGATTTTATGTAAAAATATATTTTTATAATTTTTTACACATTTTATTTATATATATATTTTTATAATTTTAAATATATTATTTATAATTTTAAATATTTTTAAATAATATTTACGGGTTTGATAATGTGGCCCGTCCAGACTGTGCCATGTGTCACCATCATAATAATTATTTTTGAGTTTATGATCAACTTAACAGAATGACTAAATTAATCGTAATTTATTTGAGGGTCGAATTGATCGTAATTTAAATTTTTGAGTGCTCAATTGAATAAAAAAATCATAAAGACTTACTTATTATTTTTTCATTGCGGTTCAATTGGACATTTAATCTATTTTTTATTTAAACTTTTTTTAATATCTATACAATTATATAAAAGCATCTACGATCAAGACACCATAACATTACACGGATACCGGACTCTACTGTCTGAAATCAACTGCACAATTTCCAAAGTCGGCTCCTGCAAAACCCAACCCAAGTACAGTTTGATTTTTACGAAAAAATCTTACATTATTTAATTGATCCTTTAAAGATTCTTTTCACTTTAAACCCTAATTTTTTTTAAAAAATAATATAAATACCATATGTCGATATGTATCATTAATTATATGCATTGACACGTGTCAATAATTATTTTAATAATTTTTAAAATTATGAGAATATAAAGTGTGATTATCCTTTTTTGAAAATAAAATATTTTGAAACACTTTTCGTGTTGCTTTTCATGATTTTTTTAAATAAAAATAATAAAGCAATAACTACTATTTAATTTTTAATTATCCGAAAAGATGAAACTATGTTAAATATTATATAAATAATTAATATAAATATTTTTAATTTATTTAACTACTTTTAAAAGGATTTAATTAAAAGTTAAAGTGTAATTATTATTTAAATAAAATTTTATTATTTTTAACTAAAAAGGAAAAAATATGAAAAAGTGACAAAAAAGTGTTTTAACATGTTTTATTAGCTTCAATATAAAATAAATATTTAAACTATATTTTTTGTTTTAGGTGTTTAGAGTTTATTTTGATCATAATAAGTGTGTTTAAAGCTATTTTTTTGGTAAAAGTAAGTGTATAAGGTTTATTTTGGTCAAAATAGGTGTTTAAAATTATTTTTAAATCAAAATAGGTGCCTAAAATAAGCCACATGCCAAATAGTGATTGGATGTTGATTTTTTTAATTGCATGCACCTAAAACAAACAAAATGAAACTTTAGGCATCTATTATGACCAAAATAAACTTTAAGCACCTAAAACAAAAAAAATGTTATAGTTTAGTTACTTATTTTATAGTAAATCCTAATAGCCTATTTTCTTTTTTTTTAAATAATCTCGTTTTAAGTCTTCATAATTTCAATTTTTAAATAGTTAGTAATACATATCAACGCATATAACTATTATTATTTGTCGGTACATAATATTTACTCTAAATTTATCCTAAAACAGATTTTATAAAAAATATTATTTTAGTTTCCAAGGTATCAACGAAAACTGATATCCTAAAAAGCTAATGTAAGTAAAATTAGATGATACGATCATAATTTTAAAGTGTAATCACAATTCACAACCTAACATAACAGTAGTATTATAATAACTCTTAAAGTCATTATAAGCAATAATTGTCTTCACAGCCTAAAAATATTGTTACTTTTAAAAACAAATTACATCAGTAATAATTAATATGTGTTATCTAACATCTGCAACCGTAACGGTGTATGTCAATTTGACATTACATTTAAAAAATACGATAAAAAGTATTTTTAAAAAGTAATTTTTAAAAGAAGGGATAACAACGGGGCGGATTTTAGTCACTCGGCTTGACCCGAAATTTAAACCATCCGCCCGACTTTAACCCCGCGCCGCCTCGAAATTTAAACCATTCACCTTGACCTCGACCCCGCCCCGCCTCGCAATTTACACCATTTGCCCTGACCTCGACCTCGCCCTCCCCCGATTCTATTATATTTTATCTCGACCCGACATAATAAAAAACATAACATGACCCTAATATTTTAATAAAAAAATTGACTAAACCTGACCTGTCGCGAAAAAAATTAATAAAAAAATTAAATATGATATATAAAAATATAATAAATATATAAAAATATACCGGGTCGAAGAATTTTCACCCTAAACCCCTACCCGCCCTGACTTTATTTTTACAATAACACGCCCCGCCCCAAACCTGATTTTTTACTTAAAAAATCCACCCCTATCGGGTCGGGTCGGGTCGGGACCCGACAGAGACGGGTTATTTTGCCATCACTATTCAAAAATATTTTTAAATTATTTGGTTTAAGAGTGTTTGATATTGTTGTAAAAAGTGTTTTTTACGTGGATAAAATGTTTATATTAGACATTTTTCTAAAAATACAAAAAAGATTGGTGATATAAACAAGAATATATGAGTAATTTACTTAAAATAACTTTTAGAAAAATTTAAAAACTATAAATTTTAACTTTTGAAAAATATTTTTTAGTGAAGTAAAAAGATACTTTTTGACTTGAAAAATTAGAGTACTGTGTCATACGTATAACAGTTTTAGGGTGCGACTAAAAGAGGTTAAGTTTTGATACTTGTTCAAAATTTTTAAATGTTAGACATTTTTTTATAACATTTTAGGTTGATTTTTTCTTGTTTTTTGACGAGTATCGATACTTATTTTGTAAGTATCGATATTTGTCAAAAAACTTAAAATATTATTAAAACTTAAGTATCGATAATTATCTAAAAATACAAAAAAATAAACCTAAAATATTATCAAAAATGATATAAAAAATCTAATATTTTAAATTCTTCAACAAATTTTAAAACTTAACGTCTTTAAAACGCAACTCCAACCTACCCGAAAAATTACCTATTATACTGTTTTTGATCTTAAAAATTACCTATGATAGTTCTATTCTGGAAAGACAAATTATTAAAG